>CAWUFW010010232.1:0-714955 GCA_963921515.1 Calotriton arnoldi | reverse complement strand
ATTTTTAACATTGATATTAACAAAATAGATATTTTTAACATTGTTATTACTTACCTTAAAATTGATATTCTTTTCCACAATATTTTTGCACAGGATATTTGTGCATTGAAATTTCAAACTCGATGTTTCTGTTCCTCAATATTTTATTATGATATTTTGTCTGAATACCCTCGCTACTTGCTGTGTCTGAACCATATTATTTCCTGGTGATAGCACAAATGCACCTTTCGGAAATTGATTCCTATTAACCAACCATTATAAAATCAACATTTGCGCTTCCAATGCCCCAGCCTAAGGCAGACATGGCAGGTATTTGTCTACTTCAAAGTCGGAACATCAACACCTGTACTCGGATCAATCGGGACACCTCGTCCTCTACCTTGCTGTTGAAACCCATTACCAAGTAGCATCATCGGTACTCCCTGCTGATACACTCCCTGCATGGGGCCAGCATTCCTTAAGGACTGTTGATTCTGACTTCACTCTGCAGCTTTTATTTATGCTACCATTAACTTTTCCTTAAATTTCTCGTGTTTCATTCCCAATTTGTCACTGCAAAATTTAGCGTGTCTTAATATCTCGTCAATGGGCTTACTCTGCCAGCAAATCAAATGCTGCTGAATCATGGAACTAGAATCAGGTTTCAATCCATACACAAATCTGTAAACAAAATGTCCCATATCCTTCACCTCAATATTTTCTGTCCCACTAAACTGTTTAAATACCTATAACAGTCTTTCATAGTAAGCACGTACAGACTGTTTGGACTCTTGGGTCGTTCTGTCAATCTTGACCCGATCAATGTCTTTAATAGAGATTTTTGATTTCAGAAGTTTAATCGCCTGAATATACTTTTTTATTACCAGTGGTGACAGTGCATGTGATTCAGGATGTCTTGTTGGTTCCACTTCAGGCCAATCCACTGCAACTTTTGATTCAACCCACAAGTCACCTGGAACTACAGTCTCAAATAAGGTATTTAAATCATCCCATAGAAATTTTGATATTTTTTCAAATCGATTGACCTGTCTGTACCATTCCACTGGGTTCTCTCTCAATTTTGAAAAATCATTTATGAATGACGCAGGATCAGACCTGGTCCAAGGTATATGGACATACCCTCTACCAGGCACTTCTCTCATGGGACGCATATTTATATCCTTGTCTTCCTCCTCTGTTCCAGACGGACGCAGTTGTAACCTCAGCTTCTTCGGTTCCTCTGTTCCAGATGGATGCTGTTGTAACCTGAGTTTCTTCGGTTCCTTTTTCTTCAACCATTTACCTTCCCATTTATCTAACTCACTCCACTTTCAAACATAGACAATTAATTCCTGTAATTTCATTCCTGATGATCTCATGTTTGCAAGATCTCTTTCACTAAAACGAAAGCGGAAACTTCTTTGTAAGGCTTTAGATTTCTGCAAATCAACTTCATATCTGTGAGCCAATTTAGATAATCTTTCTTGTACCTGTCCTGCACGTCTGGTAATATGTTTACAAAGAAACAATTGTTCATCATCCTTGTAAGCATTTAATTGTGACATGTCAAGAGTTCCAATTATCATTTCTTCTAATTCTACTTTCAATTAAGCCACATCCAGGAACCCTTCTCTCTACTGGACCTGAATATTCCCTCCACTAGTTCCAGGATTTCCACTTCCAGCTGGAGTGCCTATATCTCTAAGCCAATCATCAAATTCCTGAGCAGTAAGACCTGGTTGTTCTGCTGGGGTATTAAGAATGATCTCTCCGCTATAGGTACCATTACTTGCATTCAGCGGTGAATTCAACAGGGACATGGCAGAAGTTTGAGTTCCCACAGGAATCTCTGTCCTATTGATACTGTATTTCACA
Source organism: Calotriton arnoldi (assembly GCA_963921515.1). Classification (NCBI taxonomy): domain Eukaryota; kingdom Metazoa; phylum Chordata; class Amphibia; order Caudata; family Salamandridae; genus Calotriton; species Calotriton arnoldi. Next base: position 713,101 of record CAWUFW010010232.1, on the reverse strand, counting down.
TTAGGAAGCTCATTCATTCTAGGAAGCAAAAAAGTGATGATCTCTGAGGGAATCTTATAGTTCGGTCAAACCCTGTCTGATTTAATGTAAGGTCTGCACTTGCAGCACATGGGGAATTTCCTTGTGTCTGAACCATAGGAGTCTGAGAAATTGATCTCATAGTCGAACCCACAGAATTTCTAGCTATAGCGTTCATTCCAGTAGGAACAGCCAAAGTATGTGTAGCATTTCCTACTGACCCAGGTTTATTCAAAGGAACTACAGGACTAATGGTGACAGGAATGGTCAATGCATCTGGGGTGTTTAGAGCATGTGAACTTGAAGGAACCGTCATTCACAAATTCTCTCCCATTGAATTTGGATTAATATTTTGTGGTGCCGTAGGCACATTGAAAGTCTCACACATAGGTACATTATTCGCTCCACCAGTCTGGGTTACATTGTATGGGGGTTGGCAGTTTAACATTAATTCGGTTATAAATCCTCATTTGAATCACTATCACTGTCCTCAGCTATGTTCTCTGTGTCTTCTGTAGCTTTCTTCTTTTTCTCATCTTTGCATTTACCTTTCCCTTCTTCCTTACTTGTTAGTGCAGCATATAATCTAGCTCCCTCGATCATATCAGTTCTCCAGGATTTCTGCTCTGCATCCAATTTAGCATCTGCCCAAGTGCATATGGCTTTCTTGACCATTCCTTGAAATCTCTCTCTCTGCCTAAAATGAGCTGTATGTTCCCAAGCATTAGGTGCTTCGTATTGAGTAGGTCTAGGAGGCAGTTTCATGTCATACAGCATCCTCCTCAAATGTTAAACAATTCTCAAATCAAATGTGCCATAGCAAGAAAGTGTCAATGCTCCTTCTTCCTCAATGAACTTCTGACATTGGGCGAGCCAAACGAATATAGCATGTCACAACGCATGCTATTACATGGCGTGCTTTTACAACGCGGTCGTTAGTACGCGATACCTTTACATCGCAAGTCATTAGAACGACTTGCTGTAGGGGGCGCGCTGGACTTAGGAATAGTATTATTTACTATCCTTACTCCAGTTTGCGCAACAGTAGGGAAGGTGTTGGAATTCATTTCCAAAACCTTAGCGCCCCCTACAGCAAGTCTTGCGATGTAAAGGTATTGCGTACTAACAACGCAGTCGTTATAACGACCGTGTTGTAATAGCAATGCAATATAATGACAGCGTTGTAAATGCTGTTTCCCGAGCCGAACACATATGTGAAGACCCATGTCAATCACCATAATATGACCTTGAGTACCTTCAGGTGGTGCCTCTTTCCCCTTTCTAACAGGCAAAGTCTCATATCCCTTCACTAGGTCTTGTAATGCTTTAAAGAATTTCATTTTCAATCAAAATAAGCGATATTCACAAAAGACTTTAAGTTGAAACCAGGAAATGATTTTTCACCCACAATTCTCTGTTCAACGATGAAAACCAATACCAGTGCGGCTCTCTATGATGTCTCAAATCAATACCAGTGTTGCGCAATGCCAACCGACCTATACCAGTGCAGCACACTGTGAAGTCAATCTCACTCCTTGCAGCCGCTCACCCTCCTTTACAACTTTCACAAGTGCGTTCTCTTAACAATTTACACAAAACAAATGTAAGCAATTTCAACAACTTACTGTCGCTCCTCTAAAGAAAATATCAGGTTTTTACACACACAAGAGACAGTTCGGAGGAACGCTTCCCGACCTATCCTGACATTCACTTCAAATGAAACCTCGAACAGCGGGATCTCACTCAGATTGATACAGTTCTTCCCTGTGCCATGAGATCAACTATACCAACCACACCTCACAATCACAAAAGATAAACTGCCTATCTAAATAATGCTGTCAACGACGTCTCACGATCAGCACCATTACAGCAGACTAGTATACCAGTGTCTTCTACACTTAAACTCCAAGCATGTAGGTATGTATACCATGATCTTAGGCCACAACCTACCCGATAACCACTTCAACTTCTCTGCATTAAGCGCCACAGTCACGTATCAACATAATTCATTTCCACAGAACACCACACAGCAAATGTTGCAATCTAAGCACAGCCCTATTAATACTCACACTCCTCCGCTACTACAATTCATTACCGAACCGCTGGCAATCCATCAATCCTTTGACCGAATCAAGGTTTTTTTTGGGTTTGGACTGGGCTTGGGTAATTTCTAAATAGGACACTCTACCTCCCTCACGTCAGGGGAAAACCATCCGACATGCTACCAGATTTGATCCAGCATATTCTGGGCCCACTTACTTACCATTGAACCTCTGATGGAGTATTTATATTCCACCTATGAGGTGATGGGAGTTAAAATTTACATCAATCAATTTCAATTAACAGTTTAAGCCATTTGGCTACACATTAATGACCAGAAATCAGTAACTAGGGTTAAGAAGGTTTATAAAAAATTAAGAATTTAAAGCCTTATTACGATGCCGGTCAGACCAACCGTCCGACAGCTGTGGCAGCGATCCGATTCTGACCACTGAGGCCAGGAAAGTTCCCCCTGCTGTATTATGATGCTACCGCTGCTACCACAGACATCTCTTCTACGGTGGTGCATATACCCCTGAATATGTCTCTGCAAGTGTGTGCAAAATCACAGGAAACATGTGATATGTACACACACATGCATGACAAATGAAGGGATATACCTTGTGCACCATGTACCCCATTGCTGGAGTCTGCACAGTCCATTCAATGGGGATACATGCCACCTACGGACTTACCTGCATTCCGGCGTACACAGGGTCATAGTCTTGGGGTTTAGCTGCCGCAGTGTAGGGGGGACCTGGAGAAAGGGATCCATGCCAGAGACTGTCGGCGAGAAGCTGATATAGGTGAGGATACATCCCAAATACATAGTTTCTGACAACTTGAGGCAGGCAATTGGACCGTCACGGTCGGGTCGTCGGAAACCCACATCGTAATCCGAATGGCGTTCGGAAATACCTGTACTGCCCTATGAATACTTCTCGGCAGTCGGGGAAAGGCTCTCGGAGTCTGTGGTCTTTCTGCGGTCGGTTGGAGTACAGGAGGCATGCATTGTAATCCTGTGATTGGACCGACTGCTTTTGACGAGACCATAGCGATTGGACCACCTCTGACAGGACCGCAGAAGCCAGCCCGACTGGCATCGTAATCAGGGCCAAAGTTAAGATACACGACTCTTAACACTCTGCTATAAAGATACAGAATAACAACAGGAAAGCCCAACCTCCGGAACAAATTGAGGCAAACTAATATTAGGCAAACAAGAAGTTCATTCACAGCAATACAAGCCATTACGAAAAGGATTTGATGCTCAGAGAATAGTCTCAGGTGTACTCATCTATTCATGGGTAAATCTAAATCACCTGAAATAAAGTCCAGGACAAAAGGATAGTTCTAAAGCCTAAATGATCTCAATAATCAAGGAATTCCATAAAGGAAAATAGAAGGCAGAAAAGAATAAATAGGAAGGTGTCGTTATTTCAGAAGCTCGGTCAAGAGCCCTCTTGGGTCAGGAAAGTAAGTGTAAGCCTAGGCCACAGTCAGCAAAAGAATCAAGGAAAGCATAGAGGTCTGAAGTGGGGTAAGGGTCTGGAAAGGTTCTGAAGGTAATCTGAAGGGATCTGCTCTCCAATGATGTGAACCCTAACTTATAACACAAGAGTATCCTGGGTAACACCCCTTTGCATGCATCATCAGGGGTCTATAGTCTTTCTCCACTTCTCATGTTGTAGACTGCAACATTCAGGAAGTATCCCACATTGGACATGGGAACAACGTCGACTTTTCACACCCAGGCCAGGATGTAACATTGCTTAATAAGCTTTCCAGTTAATGCTCTGGCTCTCCCTGTTCTTTCATCAAGGTCTTTTTCTCAGGCTCTTTCTCTCTATCACTAGTACAGTAATGTATATATTCTTCAACTCACAATGCATGTATATACCTACAAGAAATATCATGTTAACAGAAATGGAAAACAGTATTTTATGCAGAACGTTAATTAGGCCTACCGAAGACAACTCAAGTATTAACTCAATGGTGCACATTTAATATGTGTGTGCACATTTAAACACAAATGAATATGAACGGTCAGTACATTAGATTCATATTACATAGGGCATACAGTAAAATCTTAAATTAATATGTATCAGTATGTCTAAGAACTACATTTTAATGCAATATATGAAACATTAGTGCACACATCACATAAACTCATTCTCATTTCTAGAGTAATCACATTCTACAACAAGCATTGGCATAGCCAATAGGTCTCGCCTTTGGTACCTTATAAGTGTTTAGTTATCCAGCACAATATCCTTGGTGCAACAACATCAACTGTTGCATGGCTAAACACTTATAAGGTCCCAAAGGCGAGACCTATTGGCTATGCCAATGCTTGTTTAGCTTTGTAATTCATTAATGGGGACCACTTTTATGTTGGTGCCTGGGTTTCTTTTCTGTTCCAATCCGACCCTGCCGATCTCCTTTTATCAAAGAGCGACCCTTCGCGAAAACTACCTTTTATTAACGGTGATCTACTGTGAAAACCTTCTTCAGAGACTTCAAAGAGGCACCCCTGCCACGGGCATCTTGTAATCAGTAAGAGGAGAATGGCTCTGTGATTCTAAAAAGAAAGCTGGTTTAAGTCACTGTCCAAGATGACAGCCAGCCAAAAGTGAAACTCTCTCCATCTGGACACAGTGGCCGGTAATCAAACTGTTACTGTGATTAGGAAGGGTCTTGTTACCTTCCTAATAATCTAGCGCAGCGCCTGGTGAAAAATACTCTTCTTCCCACAAGCAGGGATGGTGGCTCTACTAAAATAAGCTTGGGCTTATTGAGTGCCGGGAATCTAGCTGGCAGTGGTTTACCCTCCCAAAGTTCATGAATTTCCTTTTCGATACCCCCTGCATGGAATTGCCCTTCACTTGAGGTGTGGGTAGGTGAGTGATTGCACACCCGAGGAAGGTAATCCTAAGCATACCATAGTGCCTTGGGCCCTCAGGATATCCCAGAGCGCTGAGGGATAGGGCGGAGGAAAGGGCTCAGTCTCAACAAGGTATTGTTTTCACGTAGTGCAACAGAAACATTAGAAGGGCTAGGATTGCTACGACTTGCTGATGTACACCATCACCTCGCTGGTCTGCTCATACACCCTGTGCTGGTCTGGGTGAGTGGCAGGCCGAACGACTACTTTGGGCCTGCTCGGCCTGTTCCTGATTGATGGGCTGCTGTAGGTGACCGCCCTGGCCGCTAGGAAGATCTGCAGGGCAGCTGCCGTCTTTCCTTACTATACAAGCCACTGCATGAAGGAGACCATTTCTTCCTGCTTCATTCATATACTCTACCAGTTGATCTGCGCATACGCCGCAAGTTATGGTATGCTATACACTGAGACTCTGTAGGGACATGGAGAAGGGTGACCTCAAACAATCTAAGCTATCATTTGATGGCAAACGCAGGCCATGGAAGTGCCACTTGGGGATCCACAGGGGGTGCAGCTGCATGAAGAGAGCCCAGCTCCAGACCTTGATATATGCATCATGTTTCTAGAACTGAAGCAGAGCCTGACGGCAATTGACACCAAGATTGACTTGATTGCGGACAAATTTGATCGACTGGAAGAAAAGGTCGATAAACACGATGACCGGCATGATCAACTAGAACGCCGCACGTCGGATGCCAAGTATGAATGTGTTGCCAATAAAGAGAAGCTCCTGCATATGGAAAAAGTTCTCAGGGTAATAAGAAATAACAAGCATTGGCAAAGCCAATAGGTCTTGGCAAGCCAATAGCTATAGGCGTTGGCAATGTAATTCATTTGTGTACAGCTCTGTGGCTGTTTTTATTGATATACACAAATGCATTAACATTGCCAACGCCTATAGCTCTCAGATTGCCGAGACCTATTAGCTGTGCCAATGCTTGTTTTATTACTGATTGCAACCTTGCCTGATGCATTAAGGTCATCGCTGCTGGTAAGCTTGTATATGCTGGCCTGTATTGAACTTGTAGCGGCCAACGCTTTGCATAATTATCGCATGCTTATTTGTATGTTTTCAGATAGCCCTCTTCCTTTTCTCAAGGAAATACTGTGCCCGGCTGAAGTGTGTTTATGAAATAATTAACTGTATAGCAAGGAGAATATATTGGCTGTGTCAGGGGTATTGCACACACATTAGGGCATTCCCACAAATGCGTGTACTCTTGCTCTGACAAACAAAAACGAACTGCCAAACATTCCTGAGAGAAACATACAGGGGATACAGCCGATTTTGAGATATTTTGGAATACAGCACATTGAGAAGTCACAGAGAGGAGGCAGTGAATAGTTAAAACTGAGTAAAGCTGAATTAAGAATGATCATTGTAATGGGCACAGAGGAACATTAGGGCCACAATAAGGATGCAGGGTTATTTGTACACCTACAGAACATTCCAAATGACTCAGAGGCCCCTTTATCCAGAAAAATCTAAAAAGGCACCTGGTTTTAGTATAATATCACAAAAGTAAAGGTATTACTTACAGTGACACAAACACACACATACATAAACAAACAAACACTTATAACATACTCAGTGATGCAATCTATCATTGGCACACACGCTCTTATTCACTGAAACACAAACTAAGTAGCAAAAACACTGACTGACCAAACACTGAATGACGTTCACACAACACTCCCAGGTGCATATAAGAATATACTCATTCTCTGACATACCAGTACAAACACTCTCTGACTCACACATATTGACAAACACTGCCTGACGCTCGCACTCTCTCTTTGAAAAACACTTCCCGACATGCACTTCTTACACATTCTCAAGGACACAAACACACGCTGACACAAACTTACTGAAACGATAACACTAGAACTGACAAATACACACAAATACCGACCGCCACAGACTGCCCATGCAATGATTTGCTGGAGTATCCGAGTTTTAGCAATGTGTGTGAGAAGTGGGCCGGCTCAACATCTCCTTGATATGAAAAGCCCACAAACCTTCACTATGTGCATATGGCAGGGATTCCGCTCTGAGGTACACGAGGCGTTTTTGAGAGGGGGCGAGTGAGCGTGCAAGATATTTTTAAAGACTGTATCAAACAGTAGGACTCCTCATACAAGCCTAGTTGTCAGAGGTCACACAGTGAGCGCTGAGGCTGGCCCTAGAGTGGCTCCGTAATGTGCTAAATTTGATTAACACACATTTCGCTGATATAAGCGTTCATTTAGACACCGCCATCACTGTGACTATTTAATTAGTTTTTGATGATAGTTTAAGGCGGCTTCAATGCCATTTCTAGTATACTCGCCACAGCTTTTATTCTCTGTAAGTTCCTGATCTGATCCTATTGATCACAGCTCTGGAATTTGACATTAAATACATAATTTGCGGCAGTGGCGTTAAATATCTTACGGGGCGGTTTTCTTCTATGGGATCTAAATGAGCCATTAAATCGGGGGTACTGCCGCTCTTGCGGACTGAGGTTTTGTAATGGTCTGCGGGCGCTGCGGGGATCAATGGCGCTGAGCAGAGGTCAACCAGGCTAGAGCTGAAACGCAAGCCTCCAAGACTTGGCCGGAGATTCTGAAATGAGCGCATTGCTGGGAAAGACGTACCCATATATCATGCCCTGGAAAGGAGGCTAGTGCTCACTGTGTGACAAACTGACAGTGCTGCGTGGCCACAGCATTGGCATTGTAGCGCTTTATAAATCTCTGTCAAAACAAGCAATGGCGCAGCGGCCGTGAAACTGACACGGCCGCGAAAGTGAAAGTAATCGCGAGGGAAGCCATATGGCGCCTGATCGCGCGTGCACGCTCGCGTGAACGCAAGCTGGTCGCCAGCAAACTGCTGTTTGCACTTCCAAAACCCGCTTACTAAAACTCTCGCCAGGGCAGCGCATGCGCTGGCTCAGGCGAGACCCAAAATGAGGATGGTTTCTATTCAATTATCTAAACAGTAAATGTTATTCAATGTATTAAGGGACACATTATGAAACTCGAATTTCGTCTTTATAGTAAGTACATGTCTACTAATTAAGGATGGTTTATTAATTTCTCATTTAATACGGTTAAACACGCAGTTTGAGTAAATTCACTAGCTCTACAGTAAATGCGCTTTAGTAATAATGTCAAGTGCAACAATTATTTTAATTTCATTAGACTAAAGAAAAATCATGTGCTAACTGCACATTCATATCATGTATCTGTTATGAAGTTGTGACATATTTATGAAGTGTAAAGGGTGGGCAAAATTGCAGTGCACCAGCACTATTGCACTACATGAATAATTATTCTGCACCCTCCATGCTAATGTCATCCGGAGGTGCTAGAAGAAACTAGGGGGCATATTCACAAGGAGCTATCGCCGAATTAACGGCACTTTATCGCAGCCAAAGTCGTGATAAATTTACCTCCCCATTCACAAGCCGGTGTTAACAGCCCACAGCACCAGTTTACCCACGATAGCAGCCTCAAAAAACATCGCCACAGAAGACCCCCGCAAATATCACTAATGAGATGCAGAGTAGGCGTTCCCGTGACAAAAGCCGAGACAACAGCACACCTCAACATTCACAACGACCAGCCACATCCGCGATAAAAACACAAAACAGGCGATAAGGCGCGTTAGCACCAGGAAATCTACACCTGCTCTGACCTGGTGTAAAGCCGGACGGCAGCCAGCACCACAAAAGGGAGCACAGCCCAGGGCCACATCCGAAGGGCAACAAATGCCATGGAGCCACTCATCATGCAGCCCGGACACCCAAGAGGGCCACAACACCCACCGACACCACACCCAGGCCCCCAACATCCCCCCGGGACCACCCCCAACCCCGGACTAAGAAATTGCACACCAACACCACGAGTCCCAAAACAAACATTTTGCCTGAAATCGCACAAGCAGGAAAATGAACATACATGCGTGGACAGAAAATGGAGAATCAGTCATACAGCAATGCAATCACCAACACAAAACACCATACAAACAAAAGCAGAAACAACCCTTAGGATGAGTCCTAGCTGCTCCACACTGGACAATCCTTAGCACACAGCCTGGAAGACCAAATCCAAGAGAAGAAGGTGTGCCATGCGCCCAACAAAGGAAAGATAGGGAGAGAGCGAGGGAGAGAGACCGAGTGAGATAGCACAAGCAGCGCAAGGCCGCCTGGGCACCTGGCTCCACATACCAACATGTGTGTGTGCATCGCCATCCGTACACCATGAGCCCAAGGCCGTGTCCCAATCTCAGCGCCAAAGCCACATCACATTCCGAAAACGCAAGTAGCAGTCAGACAAACATCAGGGATGAAAGCACCATTGTCCCAATGCAGAATGCGGGAGGACACCTGCACCTCTGACCTTGGTCCAGAACGCGCCTGGAACACCCTGACAGAGATGCAATGGCAGATGGGGACGAATCCCACACCACGCATTCCTCAAATGAACCATCCGACTCATCCGCAGCCCACATGCAGAAGCCCCTGCCTGTGGTACCCCCACATGGGATGCCCTTGACACTCACGGAAACAGCAACCCACAATGTTGCACACACATTCCAAACATTGCTCAGAGCTGTGGCAAATCCCCCACACAACTGCCGCAGTTCAGAAGAGTGCCTGTTCACGAGACGCACCAACGCAATGGCAGGCCATACCGGGCACATGCACAACCCCTGTCACGTGGAACAGTACCATGCACGTATGCCGCATTTACTGGGCGCACTGCCACTGGCAGTGCTGCGGATCAGTTACAGGCTCAGCTTCCGCATTGCCCACGTCACCTGCGTCCAGCCCTGGTTCCACTGCCGAACATGCACATTCGAGTGTCCCATGGATGTCTGCCTATCCAACACAACTGTTGATGAATTGGACTATGACTTGTGTCTGCGCCCCCTGTTGGATCACGAACAGGAGTGTAACCGAGACAGCCGTGCATGGGATGCCTTGACATACTGCGTATGTATTGGTAGTTGTGCATGGAGATTGCACAATTTCTCGTGTGCAGTGACCACATCGCGGCGCTCCCCTATTGGGCTGTGTTGCAGATCGGTGAGACGGCGTGGGCTGAGCACACCTGCCCAGACCACCTAATGGATTGGCTCACCCTGGTGTTCCTTGAACACGACAACGATGTACTATTGGAACACATTGCACATGAAGCTGCACGGGCATTCATGGACTAGTAACTACGTTCCTGCAGCCACATCCGATTGCCACCCACAGCACATGGCCCAACAACTTGTTGCATCATGGGGATTGCTCACATATCCCACCACAACAGAGGACACGTCTGCCTTCGGTCGGGCTCTGGATGCATGTGCGTGGAATAACGCGTGTGTACACACACCTGTGCAAGGTGACGCAGGTCCATGGTCGGAGCAACACAGCGTCGTTTGGCAACGTTGCCAATTTGAACACACTGCTGGGGGAGAGCACACACATGGCAATGGGGCACGACATGTGAACCTGTCGGACCCTCACACCTGATCACTGTCAGCAGAGCAGACAATCGGCGCACACCGGAGGCAGAGCAACATGCAGATCCCACGTGCAGTGAGTCGTGTCCCCCACACGGGGCAATTGGCAGACGCCAAACAACACATGACTCATCCAGCAAGGCAAGGTGGGCTGTGAGCATTGCCATCTGTGATGAATGTTGTCCATTTCAGCCCCAACATTCTCTGGACCTGGACATGTACCCATGCTGCGTGTAAGTGTAAGTGTCTCAAGCATGTCCCTGCCTGTCGTTGCCGTTTCCTCGTCTGTACTGACATGCACATGCCAATAAAGCCAATAAAGCCTATGCCACTCCACTGGTGTCTAACTGTGAGGTGTGTTGTCTAGATTGTCCACTCGTGTGCCACAATGAGCCTCGTCCCAACACAGGGAGGAACTGACTGATGCATGGGCAATGGGGGTGTGTCCCTTTGGCAAGCTCCGCCTCTGTGAGCCAGACATTGTTTTTGGATAGGTGCTGGACGACATGTGCTCCAGCTATGTGTGTATGGTGTCCAACCTCTGACCATGTGGAGCAATGTCATACATCACAACAGAATGTGTCCACACAGATGTGTGTAAGTCGGTATGCGAGGTGAAGTCCTGCTGTCACACGTGGTGTGGGATACCACTCCTGGCCTGCCACCGTTTTGGTCACTCCTACACACGGCCCTATTCAACACATGGACGTGTGCCTAAGTTGGGGTGTTGTGAGATTGCTGTTGATGTGCAATGGGGACACAGCTAGTACTCACCTTCACAGTCAACCAATTGGCCATGTGTCTCTCAGGGATAGACATGCGCATAGATGTCAGTTACCAGGGTGTACCTTCATGTGCAATCAGCGTCCCCACATCCAGCCATACTTCCATACGTGAGTGAAAATAGTGATGACACATCTGTGTGATTTAGAATGTTTTATTCACATTCAGGTGATTGACGGAGCTGGGGCTGTACCTGGCCATCCAAGCCCACATCACATGGAAACCCAGTGGTGGGCCAACCGGAGTCCTTTGGGGATTGCACAGTGATTGGGAAGGGGGAGAGTGCAGTCCGCAGCAGGTTTACTGTGTGATTGGCCAGCGGTGAAGAAATGGCAGTCCGTGTCGGGGTCCGGGTGAATGTCGCAGGGTGTTCCGGAGGTCAGTAGAAGGTATTTCCCAGGGCATGATGCATAGGTCATGACCAGGCAGGGACAGGCCATATGGCAGTGATGGATGCTACTGCCCCCTTCCTCACACAGTAGTTCCCATCCCCTTCTCACTCCCCTGATACAGGTTCTGTGTCCGGTGTGTGTGGTGGGGTGATGGCTGCATCGCTGTGTGCCCCTGATACATCAGACTGCGTAGGTGATGGTGTAGCATCAGGGTCGGAGCTGTGTGTGTCGGTGTTCCCGCTGCAGTCATCTGGGAACAGCTCAGTGGCAGCAATGGCAAGTTGGAGTACTGCAGGGCGTTGCAGTTCCCAGCCACTACTCGCTGGTGTCCAGGTGTGGCAGACATCCTTCCAGCCTGCGTCTGCTCCATGGTGTCCATTGCCCTCCGCATCTGTGCCAACTCTGTGCTGTCATGGCTGGTGCCTGTCTGACCAGACAGTTCCTGCATTGGACTCGTGGCACCAGCGAGGTTAACCACGGTCTGTAGCGGAGCATGGTGCGTACAGGGGGTGTCCGATAGGGACTGTACGTGGTCCCAGATGGGACTCAGACACCCACGTATGGCATCGAGTTTGGCTGCCACGAGCTCGAAACCCACCCGCAGCTGATGAGCCAACTCCACCTGGCAACCCAACACACGCCGTTGGAATTCCATGTATTGCTCGGGGGTCCTGGGAGACAGCCGTGGTGGCGTGTGTTTCCTGCTGTGTGGTCTGTGCAGGTGGTGGGGTCACCTCGAGGCAGCTGGCCTGGCCTGCTCCTGGGGGTGGGGTGCAGAGGCTGTCCAGCATCCGTTGGAGGGTGTCTTGACATGTGTGCAGGTTGTCCTCTTCATCATCAATGGTGGGATGTGTGGTGTGCTCTGCAGGGGGTGTTGTTTGTCCCTCCTCTGCAATGTAAAGGGGAGATGCAGGTTAACAAAGTTTCACATGTATGGTGATGATTTGCAGATGTTCACATTCAGACTGCATGCCAATGTACATTGTGACTGTTTGGGGGAGCTGGCTATTTGATGGCAGTTAGTGTGTTTTTCATCTACATGACGGATGTGTGGTAGTACCCGTACATTATCATCACACAGTGTCAGGCAATGCCAGATGTAGGTGGACAGTTACTACTCACGAGCGGAACCTGTTGTGGGCTCCGTCCTGTGGTGCTGGTGTTGCACTTTGTACCACATTGCCTTCATTGCGGATGTCCTGTGATTGCTATGTGTGGTGCTGCATTGTGGGGGAGTTGCCCCTGCAGCTCTGATTTCTTGTAGCCTTCTCCCTTTGAGGCGGGTGCCTTTGAATTGTGTGCTTTTCGGGCCTGATTTGCTTTTGATTTGGGTCATGTGTGCTCGCGGACTGTTTTTTGTGGCCTGGTGCATTGTTCGCCTGCTGCGTGTATTGTTAGGCATGGGTTGTGGGTGCACGTGGACACGCCGGAGTGTGACCTGCTCCTTTACCGATGTGATCCGCACTTGGCTACCTCCATGTCGCTTGGTGGGCCATGTCATTTTTTGGGGCAGCTGCTATGCTATTGGACATGCAGTGTTACTTGCATAGTCAGTGTGGGTCACGGAGCCGCTGCTTTGCTGGATTCAGCACATGTGCACGGGTAGGTTGTGATGTTGGTGATAGGGGGGGGCATCTGTGCACTTTGTGGATGGGGGCCTGCTTGGCGTTTCTATGTGTGCTGCAGTGTGCCAAGGCATTCAGGGACATGTTCCACGGTCATTGTGGGTGTGCTGTGTGCTGCGCGTAATTGTGCATGTGTGCCATTGTGCCCATCTCCCCCGTCCCCACCGTCCCTAGTTGTTACTCACCCTGTTGCTGTTGGGTCAGGTCGTATCGTGCCGTGTCCAGGCCCCCCAATCCTGCCACCGTCTCCTCACTGCTGACTGTGGCCACCATTTGCTCCAGCTCATCCAGCTCCTCCTGTGTCGCAGGACTCCCACCTCCAGTCCCCGTTGCTGCCTCCCTGGTAGAGGCAAGCTTATGTTTGGTCTGCCTTTTCAGATCATGCCAGCGCATCTTGACCTCCTCCAGTGACCTCCTGGACACTCCGACTGCATTGACGTTGGTGACGATGGCTGCCATATTTCGGTTTGGGTTGCCAGTGCCGCAGTGGAGGTGCCGAACAGTTGTTGATGGTGTTCGGTCAGCCCTGTGACGATGATCTGGTCTTCCTGCGGACTGTACCCGGTCTTCCTCTTCCTCTTGTCCTTGCCCTTCCCCGGAAGCGGGGTTCCTGGCTGGTCCTCCGTAGGGCTTGTGGTGTTGGGCTTGTCCTCTGCACTCGGTCCGGGTGCATCCATGTTCCTACGCAGTTTGAATTGTTTTTGGGCTTTTTTTTTTTCTTTCTTTTATGGTGCTTTTTCCCGCCGGCCGCGTGGGATTTACAGGCCTGTGGCTGGTGTTCGCTGGTTTCTGTACCGCGTTTGGCCTCATCGCATGATTTCTTGCGTTCGCGTTTCGCATTTTTTCGGCGTGGCGTTGATTTTCACGCTGTCATTTGATGCGTTATCTGGTGACTATCGCATGGTACCACCTTGTTGTGAATTCCACGTTGACACTGGCTTATTTTCCCGTGATAGGCTGCGTTATTGAAAGTTGCGTTACGCTACTCTGGCGGTGGTTATCACACGTTCTTGTGAATATACCCCTAGATGCATTAACCATAATGTTTTATATGAATGAATAGGGCACAGAGAACCAGCGGAAGGACCTTGGAACTAGAGTTTCAGGTTTTGACTGAGCTGGAGAAAGTTCATTGAGAGCAGAATAAGCTATGACATTGAAAATAAACCAGTACATCTCAGCTTGACTGTGTGCTGCAGAAACTGTGAGGAAAGACATGGGCAGGGAGAAGAGCATGAATGACAGGGGTGACTTCCATCTTGGAAAAGATGGCATTTATATCTAGTTGAGGCCTGGTTAAAACACATCAGGAAACAACATTTCCATAAATCATAGAGAATTTGTTTCAAAAACAACAATACTACATCAGTTTATACATGTGTAATCAAATGTGAAAAACATTGTACACATTGTTAATGATGCACAAAAATATAAACATATATCAATCTTTTAGAGTGCCCAGAAGTGGTACATACCGAAATTAATGTTAGAATGTACCTATAGTGAGTGAATCCTCAAAAACTATTTTCACTGTATTGGGTTTAGCTGTTCCCATAAGAAATGCTGGTAAAGCAGATTAAATCAGTATGCCTGCATTATCCAGTAGGAAACAGATACCAAAAATGTTCAAGAACTTTTCATGTTTTGAAAACTCTAATTCATTGGTAGAATCAGACTTTATTAGTTAAACAATATAACTTTCTGAAAGTTATATTTACTTACCTGAGCCCTAACAGGGTAAGTAGCCTTAATCTGCAGCTGCTGGCCAGCTCTGCCTTACCTGTAATGAGTTTGGGAAATCCCTTCCATTAGCTGCACAGTAGACCATTTTGATTGACAGCTTGACCTGAATGGGCAGGGATGACTCATCTGAGCTCAGCTGAATTCAGGGAGGGGGCTGCTCTCCCTCCTGTTAGCACAACAGTGTAAACTCCTGTGTGACGGGTTTGTCTGAGGCCCTTGAAAAACGATTTTGCCCTTGAAAGGGAGCAAACAGGCCCAGATCACAGTTCTTGTGTGCCCCCTGTAGGGTTACTGAAGGACCCTGTTGTGTCTTACTAGAATTCTGTCTCATTTTATGTTGTAGTCCAGGGACAGCTTCAAACTGGATTTTAGTGTTAGATGTGGGAGGGCACTAGTAATATTCATAGTACACCCTGCTACATGCCCCCAGGTTCTCAGAGCTTAAGTTTAGTGAGGCTGAAAACTTTAGCCATCTAAGATTTGTCTTGACACATTGCATTTTAGGCTTGTTTGTAGTAAGGCAATCCAGAACTTCTGGAAAAGCAGGTCAGCCTGGGAACATTTACACCTTTGGTCAGAGAGGGACCACCAGTGCCTTATGGTGTCCCCCACCCACAGGCAGGTGAACCCTACAAAGTTGGATGCTCACCCAGCCTTCCTGAGAACACTGCTGGAATTGTGAAAGGATAACAAGCAGACTGAACCTGCTGCACTTTGCATCTCTGATTTGTTAGAAGTTGGACCCCCTTCCACTTGCTTGAAATTCAAGGAAAGAAACAGATCATAAGGTTGATCCTATGGGTGGCCCAGGGAACATAAAAAAGCTAAAGAAGACATTTGAGTGTAGAATCACAGTGGACCAGTGAAAGCTGGATTGGGATGAGACTTTGCTGTTAACCTCTGCCTGAAGCCTTGAGAGTGCTTTCCCTTGGGGTCCTAAGTGTACTCCTGTGGTTGTTTGGGCACCAGAGAAAAGTTATAAAACTTTTTTAAACTTTTCCTTCAGAGCTTCAGCGCATACCGCCGGAAAAAGTATCCGACCAACAGTTCAACAGCGATGGATTGGATTTCACATTTGTCCCGCACAGAAATCTCTGCACTTCTGCAAAAAAGGCGAAATCCCATTCTGAGTTGGGGCTTAGGAAATTTTCAGTGAGAAATCTCAAAAGCTCCAGCGCAGCAGTGGGTCTAACTGCTTCAGGTATCCAGCCTTCAGTTCCACAGCAACAGCTACAGTTTAAGTGGCATCCTACACAGAGAGGGTTTTCCTCCTCAAAAAGTGAAAAGGTCCTATTCTGCATTGAAACTTAAAAGAAATTTCAACATTTTTCCTCAGAAACTGACAACATCGATTTCTGAAGTGGGACTTAGAAACTTTTTTGAACTTTTTGATTTCCACTTTCACCAGTACAAATCCATGTGGTGTATCCTAACCAGGGTCCCTCGTGGTTAGCCTGAAATAGCCCCTTGGTCCCAGAATACAACTATTGACTTACATTGGGCCCTTTATTTTTCTTGATGCTTTTTCACTTAAATTCTTAGAAAATTGGAGTCCCCAGGTCCTTTTATTAGATTTTGTTGTTTTGGTCTTATTTTATTCAATATCCAAATATTTCTCGGAGACTTCAACCTCCACTGGAATGATTTGAATTGCTCTGCAGGAACAGTTTAAAAACATTTCTTACTGACCTCAACCTGATTCAAATCTGCAACATCCCCACACACAACAAGGGAGCCCCCTCAGATCTTATTATTGCTAAAGCCAACTCCATTCAACTTGAATCTATCCTACCCTGTGACAGGTCTGACCACCACCGCATCACATTCCACATCACTCAACCAGTGAGAACAAATACAGCTCAACTAACAAAACCCAAAATCTGGAAAAGGAGCATGTGAAACATTAACCTCGATGAATTGACATCTCACATTAATAACATTCTGCCTCCTCCCAAAGACATGTCGGACATCCAGGATCTTAAAAACTATTACACTAGTTCCATGAAGACTATTCTAGATTCAATTGCACCACTACATTTAAAAAGACGGTCCACCAAAGACTCCAGACCATGGAACAATGATAGCCTCAATACAGAAAGACGAAACCTGAGACTTACCGAATGATGGTGGAGATCCGCTCCATCTCTTAAACACCTCAAGCACTTGAGAACACTGAGGAACTCATATTACAAATGCATCAGAAGCTCTAAAGCTAATTTCTTTGGAAACCAACTAGATCAAGCCAGAAAGAGACCAAAAAAACTATTTGAACTCCTTAAACTACAATCAAAAAAGGCCCACCCAACCCACCCCTAGCTGGATCGAGTCTATCACCATACTGCAAGAAATTTGACTCCTTGTTCCTTGAGAAGATGGAAAACTAGAGGAATGATTTGCAGATGGCTATGGAGCATCATCCCCTGTCACTCCAGCCTCTCCCCCTCCCTGACTGTTGTACCCTTATGTCACCTGGGGCACATCCTCCAAAACAACGCCTCATGGACTTCTTTCAAAACCTTGCAGGAGTGCTCCATTCTCATACTCCTAGCAGCTCTTAAACCCTAAATCCATTTCAACAAATCTCTACCGTCCAATTTCTTCATTTAGTTCAAACCGTCGATACTCCCACTTTGGACCAAGATTTTAAATGCCTCTCTAGTTCAAGACACTATCCCTGACTGCCTAAAGTCTGGGCAGGTGTCCCCATCATAAAAAAAAACAACGTAAGACCACACTGATCTAAACAACTTCCTCCCGATGTCCAACACTCCAACTCTGGCAAAGCTCCTTAAAAAATGTGTACACATCCAACTATGTAACCACATTGAACAATTCTGCCTTCTCGACCATTTCCAATCTGTCTTCCGCCCAGGGCACAGCACCAAGGGGCACATGCATCAAGCCCGCATTTTGCGATATCTAAATAGCGAATTTTACCGATTCGCTATTTAGAAATCGCAAAATGCAATACATGTAGAAATCGCAAAAAAAAATGCGATTCCTTAAAATTCCTTAATTGCGACTCGCAAATTGCGTAGTCGTAATTAAGGAATTGATTCCCATTCATTTCTATGGGCCTAGAGGCCCATAGGAATCAATGGAATTGCATGCCAATTTCATGAGTACTCCATAGGTACTCGCAAATTGCGCATGTAATTTCAAGGTGCAAGGGTTCCAAATGGATACCCTGTTGCACCCCTGAAATTCCCCTTTTTCCACATGTTGCGCAGTGTATAAAATGTGACTTTGAAAGATGCACTTTAGTGCATTTTTTAAAGCAATCTCAAATTGCCATGAACTTTAGTTTGATGGTAATTTGCGATTCCTAATAGCGAAATTGCCCCAAAAATTTGCTTAATACATTGCATTTAAGGAATCGCAATTTGCGATTCCTTAAATGCAATCGCAATTTAAGTAATCGCAATTTTAGCGATTCCTTAAGTTGCGATTTTTGCAATTGGGATGATGCATCCCAAATATAAAAATACCGGTCGCAAAGGGGCAGATTCTGCTAATCCGCCCGTTTGCGACCGGTTTTTGGTTTGATACATGGGGCCCCAAATCGGTTCTTACATACATAGTGGATGATGCGCTAGAAATGTTGGATCAAAACAAATCTTGCCTCCTAATCCTCCTTGACCTATCTTCAGCATTCGATATGGCTAAGCACAACAACTTACTAGACTTACTGGAACATAGAATGTGCTTATCAGGGTCTGTCCTAAACTGATTTACCTTGTTTCTCCAAAGCAGAACTCAAAGATTCAAGGTTAATCAGTCCCTATCTAAGACCGCTCTGGTCACACTATGGGTCCGCAGGGTTCCTTACTCTCACCCACTCTCTTTAAATTGTTCATGGACCCTCTAACCAAAATTTTGAGTTCATCTAACATCCACTATCATATGTACGCTGACGACACCCAATTATACCTGAAAGTCTCCTCCCCTGAAGACATCAGATCCCTCAACTTAACTCCTCATGAAAACTCAAAGCTGGCTGGCAGACAGCCATCTCAAACTAAATGCTCTCAAAACCAAATTCCTCCTAATCGATCTTCCCAACCAGTCACCCATCATTGAGGAATGGTTGAAACAACTAACAACTCTCAACTGCTTGTCCCAAGTTATTGATTCAGTGAGATCACTGGGAGTAACTCTCGACAAGAACTTTAACATGCAGAAGCACATCAGTGCTGCCACCAAAGGAGCGAACCTTCAAATGAACATCTTAAGAAAATTAAAATTCTTCCTCCCCCCAATGACTTCAAATCTGCAGTGCAAGCCCTAGTAATTCCCAGGTTAGACTATGGAAGTCCAACCCTCTGCGGCCTGCCCAGATCCAAAAAGGCTCCTCTAAAGGTCTCCCTCAACTCTGCTGTAAGAATCATCATGGGGTCAAAAAGATACAACCACATCACCCAGATTTGAAATCCCTCGATTGGCCTACTTATGAGGAAAGAATTCGATTAAAAATCACCTGCGTGACCCATAAAGCCCTACACTTCAATACCCCGAGATACCTTGCTCAGAAATTGGAACTTTCTGGTGGCTGCAGATCCCCCAGAAGTTCCAGCACCTTACTGCTGAAACCACAGAGATTCTTTAAAAATAAAACCTACAACCGAGCTTTCTCTGGGATTGTCCCGAGAATTTGGAACTCCCTGCTCCCTGAAATCAGATTGAATCGCTCAACTGTTTCTTTCAAGAAAGTAGTTAAAGTACTACTCATGAACAAATGTGTGCCCTGGAACCTAGGATATCCTCTCTCCGTACCTCTCTTGACTCATCAGTTACTCTCATGACTACTGCTTGCTGCTGTTGTTTTTTTTATTGTGATTGGTTTTTTACTATTGTATCCATTTGTATCTAAAGATTGTGATGATCCATCTCGTATCTGGGGAGCTTTATTGGTTCTATATGTCTCTGCTCAATGTACATGTGTAAAGCGCTCTGATACCTGCAAGGGTCATGTTCACCCTATATAAATCCTTAAAAAAAAAAACAATAAAAATAAAATGTTCCTCTTCATTTTGAAAATTGGCCGTGGAGTTTTATTGTGTTTTAGGTGACTTTTCTACTGTTTCTCACTGCTTAAATACTTTACTTTGCACAATGCCTTTGATTTAAGTCTGACTGCTTTGTGCACAGTTACAAGGAATTGAGCAGAGATTAATTTCATTTAATTTGTGTTAGGTCTAGCAGGTGGTGGCCTTGTTCTTTGAGGTGGACAATTATCCACCCCAAATAATAATAATCTACTTTCCTACACTTTCAATTGTTTTGCAGAAAAGCATGTCAAAAGTACAATTGAGAGCAGAGGCTCTTATTGGTTTTACACTTTGAATAACAGCATTAGTGTATAGCAGAGCAAAACAGAACAATGATTGATCTGAAACTTGAAGTTGGACGAGTAAAATTGCGTAGACTGGGCTCCCTTGCTGTTTTATTACAAACATTTTTCTTGCTAAAAAGGCCTGCTAAGAACTCACGCGTAAGACCAATTACAATTTTCTCTCTCGGTATAATGGCTACTTGTTTATATATATTTGGAATACTGCTTGGACAATTGGCTATAGTCTGTACTTTAACTAATCCTAACGGTGTTGCTTCTTTGCTTGCATGATTGCTTTTAGTTGACTATTTGTTTTTAAGATGCTTTATCTTTGTATCGTTGAGAATTCCTTCACTTGCACTCTAATCTTCACCACTTTCTTTAATTGATGATGTTCAAAGCAAAAATCAAGTTTGTTTCACTTTCTTTTACAGAAGGATGTTCTTTGCAACTTTTGTGATCAATGTGATGTAAAGAAGAATCGGTTTTCCTGTCAAATTAGATTAAAATATCAAGTGGACGTTTAACAATATTTTTTACTGTTTATTTTGTGCCACTTTTTCATTCATTTAGGAAGGGCAGAGGCATCATTCCTTACCAGGTAGGTGACTCAGTTTAACATTTTACAATATAGGCTGATGATATCTCAATTTTCTCAACTAATGTGGCGAAGTCAATGGAATAAAATTATTTCCTGTCACTTAAATGATTGAACAGCATTCTTAATATAAAATCAATAAGCAAAACATAGAGATTTGTCAATAAACTCTAATAATTGGAATCCGTCATACTAATGCCCAGTTGTTCAGTACTATGATGTCAAATTATCCTTTAATCTTAAATATGTCAGCAATTAAGGGTCCTTTCTTCCGGGAAGCTATTAATTTTTAGAATATGGGATATTCTCCATCTGCCAGTGGATGGCAATTCAAATCCTATTAAAGTGATCATGTTTCCACGCTTTGCTTATCTGTTTCATGCTCTAAATAGTCATATATTCCCCATTTTCTTAAAAATAAAAGAATTAGGGCAGCAGTCGCATAATTGTTTTAGTGAATAAGGAATTTTGGAGAGCAGCTTCAGCTTCCACGGAGCAGAGGCAAACTTCACCTTCTTGATTTCAGGCTTTATCATTGAATGGCCATGGGGCAAGAACCACTTAAACTCTGTTGATAACACGTTACCATCAATTTCCTTCATCGTGTACAACCAGTAATATAGGAAAAGTCATCTTTTGAATTTCTATAGCCTTTGTTACTTTCAGCATTCTAAGTTGAAGACAATGGAACTCATCATTCATCACCGAGAAGAAATCACTTGAGAATTTCAGGCGCATAAGATACTCCTATACACCATGACGTGGAAACATCATTAGTTATTTCTAACATCACTGACCACATACAACATGTTTTGGAGTTAGTAGACATAGACAATCTATATCCATTTTAGAGCATCCTCCATAAAAAATATTCGAGGATTTGAGTGGAGAGTTTGATATGCATCAAATCGCCTTCCTTCCTCAAATATTTGTAGGTATGATCCGTAATTACTCCTTGGCTGAAAGGTTTGAACTGGTTTTGACTCGACCTGAAATACCACTATTTTTATCTGAGACCTCAATTAGCCTACATTATTCCATACTCATGTTGTCAGTTTGAGGTGATAATGCGTCATGCTTCATTTGATGCCATTTGGGATTGGGTTGGATAGAACTAAAAGCTGCATGGCTATAACTCTTAAGAATGTAAGACAGATAGCACGAGCTAGCCTTAGGATCCTACATTTGTTTACTGTCAGCTGTTTCATACACAAAAATAAAGTAGCACTTTGAGACTAAAGTATTGTCTACCTTTTAGTTCTGCATCTAGGAAGACACAAGTACTTGTATTTTTCAAGTCTCAATAGACCAATTCCTACTTTTGGTCATTTTTGGATTGGCGATATTCCACATTTATACAGGCAGTTTACTTACAGGGCACTAGCAATCACTAAAATAGTTTTTTTCCATCAGTGGACAGACCAGTCTCTACCAATGTTAGATCAGATCAGTGGTGGAATTCCCTGAATGAGAGCAATTGCTTGGAGCATTTTTTTGTGTTAACTAAAAAGGGCCTGGGTTCTCTGACAAGAAATAGGGTAATTCTAGTTCTCTTTGGGTAACCACCAACATTTGCCTTTGGTGAGGTTGTTTGAAGTGGCAAATTTTGTGGTAGAGAATGTTATTTGGATGCCACATAGTTGATTCAATAGCTGGAGTTATTTGATTTGCACTTCTCAGTAATGCAAATAATGTTGTGTGTTGTGTTTACCAGAGCTCAATAGTCACAAACTAAACCATATCGGGGTTTATTGGCTATTTTGTGGATATCATGTTTCAGATTGATACTCATTTTAGAAGGGATCGTTGCATGAGTCAGATCAAGACACTGGTAATGATACTAAGTTATCAATATGAACACGGAGATATAAAAATAAGATTAAAAGATGTCCTGCCATGTGAGTAGGATTCTATGGGGCCGATTCCGATCTCGGTCTGAGGCGCACCTAACACCATTCGGTCGGGAAAAAAGCCATGCAAATGCCTGTTTCCCGACCGATCCGCACATTAATCCGAACGAACAAGTACGATGCGCTCAACAGCACAGATTCCGACCCAGTCGTACTCACCCAATCCAGGTCCTGTTCCCCGACCGAGCCGGATCCGTAAACGCAGATTCGAGTCGCCCGGAAGCCAAAAAGCAGCCCCGTCCGGCCAGACAAGTACGATGCGCTTCCCGTACGCGCCGAACCCGTCGCTACGCACGGCACATCAAAGCATCCGGGAGAGGCGCACATAAGCTCCGATTCGCGCCACAACACGATCCACGGCTACGAGACGAACACGCAAGCGACGAGGACGAGGCGAAGCAACGACAAAGACGAACGAGACGAACCAACCATGAATCCCATCGTTCCGATCCTACCAATATTCTACATCTACTACCGGAACAGGCACGGACGCGTAAGGCGCAGAAGGTAAGTCAGACACCAACCACAAAATCAAACCACACGTACCCGACATATCACACACACACAGAGGGATGCACAAATGACTTACACCAGAAACAGCAGCACCATAGGGGCGGGATGCCCATCACCAATGCCACATATACACATAGGGGCCCGGATGCCTGTCACCACTACCACCTCTATCCAGGGGGGGCTGGATGCCTACCACTACTACCACCTCTATCCAGGGGTGCCAGATGCCTACCACCACTACCACCCTTACCCAGGGGTGCCAGATGCCTACTACTACTACCACCTCTACCCAGGGGGTGCCAGATGCCTACCACGACTACCACCTCTACCCAGGGGGTGCCAGATGCCTACCACCACTACCACCCTTACCCAGGGGGTGCCAGATGCCTACCACTACTACCACCTCTACCCATGGGGGGCTGGATGCCTGTCACTACTACCACCCTTACCCAGGAGGTGCCAGGTGCCTACCACTACTACCACCACTACCCATGGGGAGCCAGGTGCCTACCACTACTACCACCTCTACCCATGGGGGCTGGATGCCTGTCACAACTACCACCCTTACCCAGGGGTGCCAGATGCCTACCACTACTACCACCTCTACCCATGGGGGCTGGATGCCTGTCACTACTACCACCCTTACCCAGGGGGTGCCAGGTGCCTACCACTACTACCACCACTACCCATGGGGTGCTAGGTGCCTACCACTACTACCACCTCTACCCATGGGGGCTGGATGCCTGTCACTACTACCACCCTTACCCAGGGGTGCCAGGTGCCTACCACTACTACCACCTCTACCCATGGGGTGCCAGGTGCCTACCACTACTACCACCTCTACCCATGGGGGCTGGATGCCTACCACTACTACCACCTCTACCCAGGGGTGCCAGATGCCTACCAATACTACCACCCTTACCCAGGGGGTGCCAGATGCCTACCACTACTACCACCTCTACCCATGGGGGGCTGTATGCCTGTCACTACTACCACCCTTACCCAGGGGGTGTCAGGTGCCTACCACTACTACCACCTCTACCCATGGGGTGCCAGGTGCCTACCACTACTACCACCTCTACCCATGGGGGGCTGGATGCCTACCACTACTACCACCTCTACCCAGGGGTGCCAGATGCCTACCACGACTACCACCTCTACCCAGGGGGTGCCAGATGCCTACCACTACTACCACCTCGACCCAGGGGTGCCAGATGCCTACCACCACTACCACCCTTACCCAGGGGTGCCAGATGCCTACCACTACTACCACCTCTACCCATGGGGTGCCAGGTGCCTACCACTACTACCACCTCTACCCAGGGGGTGCCAGGTGCCTACCACTACTGCCACCTCTACCCATGGGGTGCCAGGTGCCTACCACTACTACCACCTCTACCCATGGGGTGCTGGATGCCTACCACTACTACCACCTCTACCCAGGGGGTGCCAGATGCCTACCACCACTACCACCCTTACCCAGGGGTGCCAGATGCCTACCACTACTACCACCCCTACCCATGGGGGCTGGATGCCTGTCACTACTACCACCCTTACCCAGGGGTGCCAGGTGCCTACCACTACTACCACCTCTACCCATGGGGGCTGGATGCCTACCACTACTACCACCTCAACCCATGGGGGCTGGATGCCTACCACCACCACCACCCTTACCCAGGGGGTGCCAGGTGCCTACCACAACTACCACCACTACCCATGGGGTGCCAGGTGCCTACCACTACTACCACCTCTACCCATGGGGGGCTGGATGCATGTCACTACTACCACCCTTACCCAGGGAGTGCCAGATGCCTACCACTACTACCACCTCTACCCATGGGGGGCTGGATGCCTGTCACTACTACCACCCTTACCAAGGGGGTGCCAGGTACCTACCACTACTACCACCACTACCCATGGGGTGCCAGGTGCCTACCACTACTACCACCTCTACCCATGGGGGGCTGGATGCCTGTCACTACTACCACCCTTACCCAGGGGGTGCCTGGTGCCTACCACTACTACCACCTCTACCCATGGGGTGCCAGGTGCCTACCACTACTACCACCTCTACCCATGGGGGCTGGATGCCTACCACTACTACCACCTCTACCCAGGGGTGCCAGATGCCTACCACCACTACCACCCCTACCCAGGGGTGCCAGATGCCTACCACTACTACCACCTCTACCCATGGGGGCTGTATGCCTGTCACTACTACCACCCTTACCCAGGGGTGCCAGGTGCCTACCACTACTACCACCACTACCCATGGGGTGCCAGGTGCCTACCACTACTACCACCTCTACCCATGGGGGCTGGATGCCTGTCACTACTACCACCCTTACCCAGGGGGTGCCAGGTGCCTACCACTACTACCACCTCTACCCATGGGGTGCCAGGTGCCTACCACTACTACCACCTCTACCCATGGGGGGCTGGATGCCTACCACTACTACCACCTCTACCCAGGGGGTGCCAGATGCCTACCACCACTACCACCCTTACCCAGGGGGTGCCAGATGCCTACCACTACTACCACCTCTACCCATGGGGGGCTGTATGCCTGTCACTACTACCACCCTTACCCAGGGGGTGCCAGGTGCCTACCACTACTACCACCTCTACCCATGGGGGGCTGGATGCCTACCACTACTACCACCTCAACCCATGGGGGGCTGGATGCCTACCACCACCACCACCCTTACCCAGGGGGTGCCAGATGCCTACCACTACTACCACCTCTAACCATGGGGGGCTGGATGCCTGTCACTACTACCACCCTTACCCAGGGGGTGCCAGGTGCCTACCACTACTACCACCTCGACCCATGGGGTGCCAGGTGCCTACCACTACTACCACCTCTACCCAGGGGGTGCCAGATGCCTACCACCACTACCACCCTTACCCAGGGGTGCCAGATGCCTACCACTACTACCACCTCTACCCATGGGGGGCTGTATGCCTGTCACTACTACCACCCTTACCCAGGGGTGCCAGGTGCCTACCACTACTACCACCTCTACCCATGGGGGCTGGATGCCTACCACTACTACCACCTCAACCCATGGGGGCTGGATGCCTACCACCACCACCACCCTTACCCAGGGGGTGCCAGGTGCCTACCACTACTACCACCTCTACCCATGGGGGCTGGATGCCTACCACTACTACCACCTCTACCCAGGGGTGCCAGATGCCTACCACCACTACCACCCTTACCCAGGGGGTGCCAGATGCCTACCACTACTACCACCTCTACCCATGGGGGCTGTATGCCTGTCACTACTACCACCCTACCCAGGGGTGCCAGGTGCCTACCACTACTACCACCTCTACCCATGGGGGCTGGATGCCTACCACTACTACCACCTCAACCCATGGGGGCTGGATGCCTACCACCACCACCACCCTTACCCAGGGGTGCCAGATGCCTACCACTACTACCACCTCTAACCATGGGGGCTGGATGCCTGTCACTACTACCACCCTTACCCAGGGGTGCCAGGTGCCTACCACTACTACCACCTCGACCCATGGGGTGCCAGGTGCCTACCACTACTACCACCTCTACCCATGGGGGGCTGGATGCCTACCACCAACAACACCCCCACTCAGGGGGTGCCAGGTGCCTACCACTACTACCACCTCTACCCATGGGGGCTGGATGCCTACCACTACTACCACCTCTACCCAGGGGGTGCCAGATGCCTACCACCACTACCACCCTTACCCAGGGGTGCCAGATGCCTACCACTACTACCACCTCTACCCATGGGGGCTGTATGCCTGTCACTACTACCACCCCTACCCAGGGGTGCCAGGTGCCTACCACTACTACCACCTCTACCCATGGGGGCTGGATGCCTACCACTACTACCACCTCAACCCATGGGGGGCTGGATGCCTACCACCACCACCACCCTTACCCAGGGGGTGCCAGATGCCTACCACTACTACCACCTCTAACCATGGGGGGCTGGCTGCCTGTCACTACTACCACCCTTACCCAGGGGGTGCCAGGTGCCTACCACTACTACCACCTCGACCCATGGGGTGCCAGGTGCCTACCACTACTACCACCTCTACCCATGGGGGGCTGGATGCCTACCACCAACAACACCCCCACTCACAGGATGGCAAATACATGCCACAAGAAGCACACACCAGCAGAAAGAATGCAACACAAAGACATCCCCCCAACACCATGACAAGCGTGTGTAGACTGTGTCAAATGCCTACAACACTGAACAGGACTGTGAACATACAATGTGACCCCCTATCACAAGTGCCACACATAAATGTGTGTGGCACCCACAATGCAAGCAGGCCATGACCATTGTGGCAATGGGGTCCAAACCCCCATCATCACAGTGCCCAAAATGTAAGTGTGGGGTCCATAGCTGAAGCACATATTGAACATTGTGGCAATGGGGTCCAAACCCCCATCATCACAGTGCCCAAAATGTAAGTGTGGGGTCCATAGCTGAAGCACATATTGAACATTGTGGCAATGGGGTCCAAACCCCCATCATCACAGTGCCCAAAATGTAAGTTTGGGGTCCATAGCTGAAGCACATATTGAACATTGTGGCAATGGGGTCCAAACCCCCATCATCACAGTGCCCAAAATGTAAGTGTGGGGTCCATAGTTGGAGCACATTTTGAACATTGTGGCAATGGGGTCCAAACCCCCATCATCACAGTGCCCAAAATGTAAGTGTGAGGTCCATAGCTGAAGCACATTTTGAACATTGTGGCAATGGGGTCCAAACCCCCATCATCACAGTGCCCAAAATGTAAGTGTGGGGTCCATAGCTGAAGCACATATTGAACATTGTGGCAATGGGGTCCAAACCCCCATCATCACAGTGCCCAAAATGTAAGTGTGGGGTCCATCGCTGAAGCACATTTTGAACATTGTGGCAATAGGGTCCAAACCCCCGTCATCACAGTGCCCAAAATGTAAGTGTGAGGTCCATAGCTGAAGCACATTTTGAACATTGTGGCAATGGGGTCCAAACCCCCATCATCACAGTGACCAAAATGTAAGTGTTGACAAAGAAAAAGCTGCAACTGCCAAACTGCATGGATGATTCCTGGTCACAGAACAACAAACACATCAGTGCCAAAGTAGTGCTTGTGTCCCATAGCAACATAGAATGGGGGAGGCAAACAGTGCAGTGCAAATAAGACATACCTTTGGCCATGTGCAGACAAACATCACCCCTGGGGGCTGACACTGTCAACATTCTTCAATGACACAATGACAGAAGTGACCATCAGAATGCAGACCCACATATTTGCACCAATGGGGTCACAAATTCAGATACCCAGTGGAGACTGTAGATGTGAGTTGAACAGATACCATACCATGGCAGCAATGGGACACACACACAATGATCATTGTGCTGACTGATGACCTAGGAGTCCCAGGGACAGCAGGGCAAACACACCAAACAACATACAGCCAATGGCACACCTAAGATATGCCAATGCAGTGGTGCCGATGCACATACACAAACAGGCAGACCCACACTGCACATCAAACACAACAGGTGAGGGGGGTACCAGTGTCCCCAGGCAACCACACAACACATGAGGAGGCCTGAATACCAATTACACAGATGTGCATACAGTGCCACACAAAGGTAACTCATGGATCCAAATCCCCTATGTGGGCAATCAGGCATTGTCAGATGAGAGGGAGCAGAAATCACACATGTCACACAAGCATGTAGGAACAGCAACTGACACAGCAAGACACAGAGACACCACAGCACTACCCCCAGGGCCCCCACAATGTGGTGACCCTGGGCTGCATTACAATCCCACTGTGATGACAAAGCTAGATGTTGTTCACACTGTGAACCACAGTCATGTGTCCTGAGCAACAAACTACCATCACACCTACACAAGCACAAATCAATCAGCACGGCCTGTCAGCCAAGGCCAACATGGAGGCAGGGGTCTAGCCGGGCAACAACTCTCATCTGCACACACTCAACACCACACACCTCGACCTCCAACAATGTGCAGCAGTGAAGCTCACATGCACTGGTGACATTGCACATGCACCCATGACAATCCCAGGGGGTGGTGGGAACCAAGGTGCAGGAACACATCACACATGGCCACTCAACCAGACTCCTGAATGTCTGACACACTGCACACTACGCTGTACATGGACATGACGGCAATACCACACCAACCAATGGGATCCCAGCCACAGTCACACACCTATGAAGAAGCCAAGGTCACCCACAAAGAACACACATAGACAACTACCAACATTGCAGCCCTCAGGAGTGCCAGCAGTCACACACACAACGTGTCACAACCAATGAAAGCTAACACAAACAAGAAATCACATGACAGGAGTAAACAACAAGTGCAAAGGGGAATCCTGACTGTGACACATCAGCGTCTGCCCACAAACTCAGCCCTGACAGCAAACACACCTATGGGTGACACCCTGATGACCAGTAATGTGCCATGCACCCACATCACAGAGAACCCAGGGAGAAGACTTTGGGGGAACATAGGTCAACTCAGCAAGCATCACAAACAGGAACATCACTAGGGATCCCAGCATGCACAGCAAAATGGAAGTGAACACACAGACATGCTCATACAACACACACCTTGGGCGCACGAGATGTCACAGGAGTACACACTGCCATGAGGGGACTCCACTCCTGTGTGAGGAAAGCTGTGCCATATGTCGCATCAGTAGGGCTCCATCATGTCAGCAGAACACTTGGTCACACAGTCAACAATTAGCACAAAATGAAGGCTCCCGTCACATCAGCCTGGTCATGGGAATGTCAACGAAATCAACAGCACAGATCCAACACACATGTATAGCAAGTTGCACTGACAACACAGATGAGTCCTTCCCCATTGATGCCCAAACCTGCATGTCCAGTGGAGATGGCCACACGGTCAGGGAA
Source organism: Calotriton arnoldi (assembly GCA_963921515.1). NCBI lineage: Eukaryota > Metazoa > Chordata > Amphibia > Caudata > Salamandridae > Calotriton > Calotriton arnoldi. The sequence goes on along the minus strand of CAWUFW010010232.1, from coordinate 682,750 downwards.
GTAGACTAATTGAACAATGGCAAACACAACAGATGTGCATGGGTGGAACCCACAGATGTGACATTGCTAATGTAAGTAGGAAATCCCATTGCCAAATATTGAAAACATGACACACTCAGATGCTGCTAAGGATGACATGGATACACCACAGGATAGGACACTGTCCCCCTGGACCACATGGGTTCCTGCACAGTAACACTTCATTTTCATGAGACCAAATATCACCATCACTGCAGCAAGTGCATGGTTAGCGTCATCAACATCATGTACATCAGAAGTAAAAGCACTAGAGAACAGAAAGTTGCTTTATTCAGCATATGTGGGTTCAAAACTTGGAAAAACTGTAAGGAATCAACAAAGGCCAATGGCCAGTCATCAAGGAAGTCAATACAGGGTGACAGTGGCAGATGTCACCCTAAGAATGCCTGCACTGATCAAAACCAGGGACAATCCCCTAGGAGGGGCATACGGGGGGCAGGCCAGGCACCGCAGGGACAGGATCAGGGCTCACCAGGAGGAGGCAGGGAAGGGGTGGTGGGTGCTGGAGAGCCACTGACAACTGCAGTGGAGGTGTCTGACATGGTGTGTGCCGGCACAACTGGGGGGCATGACTCAGATGTTGTGGGTGCCGGCACGACTGCAGTGGACCCTGCAGATGGAGTGGACAGGTCCACCACTGCAGTGCCCAAGTCAGAGAGGGTGATAGTGGACTCCACTGCAGTGCCTACCTCCAGGGGAGGAGAATGGGGATCAGGTAAGGTGGGCAGGACAGAGGGGAAGGACACCCTCACCACATCAGTTTTACAGACAAGCGCAGCGGGGGTGTGGGGCCGGAAGAGCAAGTGGCAGGGGGTGAAGGCCTGACCCTTCTGGGGATGGTGTATCTGTGGGTGGGGGAACCTGGGGCAGGGTGTGGTGGGGGCACCTGTGGAGTGGGGGCCTGAGGGATGGAGGAAGGAGACTTGGTGCCTGAGCTGCAGGGCAGCGGCGGGGTCTTGCTCTTCCGGGACCGGGGGACTTGCGGGTGGGGGCCTCAGTCGGTCTGCGCCTGGGGGATGGTGTCCGGGGGCCAGGGGCACTCCGCTCCGTGTGGGTGGGCTTCCTCTTCCCCTGAATGCTGGATCAGCTGGGTCGGAGGGGAAGAGGCCAAGGTCACAGAGGAAGAGCCGCTGTGTATTTGGGGTTGCAGGTGAGGCAAGGGAGGGGTCTTTGGAGGGAGAGGCAACTGAGGACTGCGCAGTGCTTGTGAATGCGTGTGTTTGTGCCTGTGCCCCATCCCCTGTGAGTGTGGTTACAGTCCCCTGACGGTGCGTGCGTGTGTGTCTTGTTTGTGGCGTGTGTGTCTGTCTGCTGCACGTGTCTGTGCTGGTGTGTGCCTGTGCCAGTGTGTTTGTGCTTGGGACGGGTAAGGTGCTGGGGAGTGTGGATGGGGCAGAGGCAGGAGGGGTGAGGGACTGTCGGAGGAGGGACACTGCTGCCGTCAGGGAGGAGTCCATGGACCTATTGCCCCTCTGTAGGTCAGACATGCCCGATGAGATGCCCTCCATGAATGACACCAGCTGAGTCAACAGACTGGTGTGTGCATGGAGGACACTCAGCATCGCTGTCTGTCCTACATGGAGCTGGCGGAGGAGGTACACAGACTCCTCACTCAGGGCAGCAGGGGACACAGGGGCAGGGGGTGCGGTGCCTGGCCCGAAGGAGACACGCTCCCGAACATGGGAGCCTCCATGGACCTCGGGAATGGGAGCCAACGGGAGGGCGGTGGTGGTGGTGGTGGTGGCGGGGACAGCAACACTAGCTGGGGTGTGGTGGCTGCTGACACCCGCCTCCATAAGGGAGTCATCGTCTGAGTTGCTCTGGTCCTCAGCTGAGGTGGATGGTGCTGAGGACTCCTCGGTGTGGCTCCCTCGCCCTCCGTGCCACTGGGTCCCTCCGACCACTCCTCGGCTGCTGACCCAGTCTGGCTCTGCGGCTCCTCCTGGTCCGTGGAGCTGTCCCCTCCTGTGGCCGTGGATGTATCTGCAATCAATAGGGAAACAGACAGACATCAGTCACCTGCACCGAACGCACACACCACAGTAAGTACAGCACATTACAGAGCAAGCCCTGGCATCCTTAGTTGAACATTGCTAAAACTGCACAAACAGAACAGGAGAAGTCAATTGTCAGTCTGATGGTCAACCATGGCACTCACATCCCACCTGGCCTTGCACCCATCTGTCTGGTGTCTGTTGGATGGCAATACCCCAGTGTGGACACATGCACCACCTACACAGTATTTGGACAGTGCAGAGAACCCGGTGAAGCATGTGGACATGCACACATCACAACTCTTGCCACTGAGTCAGTACAGGTGTCCGGATGTAAGGGATGCCCAGAGTCAAATAGGAAATGCATGTCGTGCATACCAGCGACAGACACCATGATGCACCCATGTCCTGATAGCCATTGCCACAATGGTGTGCATGTAGCACATGTCACTCCCCTGCAGGATCACTAATAGGAAGTCACATGCCATGGCACAGCCATGCCTGCTAAGTCATACATCACTGTCTCCAGTCACATGGGCAGGGCAGCCAGACAACAACACTCTGCACTGTGTCACAATAGTAGATCATGGGGAATGCAAGTCCTGGAGCTGAACAAGTACACATGTACATCCCCCACACACCACATCATCTGAACCCTCATCTGTCCAGGTCATACCCATTGGACATATGGGAGACCTGTAACACTACCCTCTGCACCTGAGCACCTCACAATCTGCTGTGAATGGGAAACAGCTGCCTGAACTTCATATTCGCATACCCCAGTCTGCACGGTCAGGTGATCAAACACCTATGTGTCACACAAGTATCATCTCCTATGGTCACATCTCCGGTGGCATGCGGAGCCCCAACCGAGGAACACCCCAGCAGACCTGACAACGAAGCCACAGCACACTGACACAGAGGCAGACACCTGAGGGGACAAATCACTGAGCAAAACGTGTCAGCTGATACACGGCAGTGGGAGTACAGAGTGTATTGTATGGCCTGGAGTAGGCATGACTGTCCTGCCCCACATGAATGAGGGATGAGCCCTGGACAGTAGGCAGCTGGCTACGTATGTGTGACACACGTTATATACACACTCCTGGGGCCCAAACATTGTTCCCACCCGGAGCATGGGTGTGTGCCAGATACCCCAGGCACATGTGGTGGATCAGCTCAGCAATTGGGCCACATATCAAAGTAACACGCAGAACACATGTCAGAACACAGGCATTGTGTAAGCAATGGACCCACCCATGATGCCCACCACAGAGTCAGGGAAACAGATGCTGTCCCCCACCTTGAGTCAAGCAAACTGCAGGGACACAGTACCCAAGTGACACAATACCCTGACTGTAAGGGCCACACCTGGGTATCAGATGAGGAGTGGGCAGTGCACAATAGAGGGACAAGGGTCCTGGACCACAAGACTGATGTACTGTGGAAGTTTAACCAGGCCAGAGGAGGGCACATAGCATGGCAGACATAGTTCACAATGCAGACATGGACTCACCCCCTCCTTGCTGCTCTCTGGCCTTCAGCTGCCCATCCAGATCAGGGAAGACCACCGCCAGGATCCTCAGCATGTGGGGGTCAGGGTCCGGTGTCCGCCCCTCCTGCGAGGAGGCGACAGCTTCAGCTGGACCCGTGCGATCCTCCGGGTCCAGCCCCGAAGGTCCTGCCACCTCTTCTGGCAGTTGCGGATCCGGCGCTTGTAGTCCCCCACGGATCTCACTGCCCGGACAATGGTCAGCCATATCTTCTGCTTCTGGTGGGCATCAACCTGTGAGGATGACAAAGTGAGAATGCCATTACTACACATGCAACATAACCGTGCATTACACAGTTGGATATACATGTCTCAATCACAGGGGCACATGATGTACACAGGCAGTGCAACGATGGCCATGGACAGTATGCCAGCAGTTACTACATGGTATCATTGCCTGGGCAGTAAAACCTTGTTTAAATGTACTGTCACTGCACTATTCCTGTCCAGTGCATATAACTACACACTATGGGGGGTGACAACTACTCAGTGAGCCTGCTAGCCAGTGGCGTGCAGACTGTTAGCCATGCTAGTCAGACAACATGCACATTTAGAAAGGCAGTGGATAGAACATTCACCTGCTCCCCTGGTTTCCCATACAGCTTGCTGTACTGTGGAAGGAGGCTGTCCAGCAGGGCCTGGTTCTCCTCAGTGCTGAAGGCTGGGGCTCTCTCCACAGTACGTGCCATTGCAGGGTCCAGAGGGGGCAGAGACAGCAGCAGTGTAGTGGCAGATGTCGTCCTGGAGCATGTAGTGCAGGCAAGTGAGCTCTCAGGGGAACAGCCAGCATTATATGTGTGCTGCAGAGGCAGATACTGTCCCATGTGTCCATAGTGATAGGTCCAAGTCGTTTGCATCTTCTGAATCTGGCCAATCCATGGAATCGCACCACTTACACACGCCCCAGCATCCTTCAAATGTTCAACTTCATGACACCCATGAAATTGCAACATTGTTGTGGGTGACCAACTGAATTTACAGCATCAGACTCGCTCAAATTTTGAAAACGCGTCCGTTGCCAGGCCAGGCCATAGCCAATGGGTGCGCACCGCTCGGACCATTGCCGCTCAACGCGTACTCTAGGATACAACGCGTACTCGCACACATTGAATGCAATGGGCCGGCCGGGCACACCGATCGGACCATTGCTGTTCAACACGTACCTAGGATACAACGCTGCACTCGCACACATTGAATGCAATGGGCCGGCCGGGCACACCGATTGGACCATTGCTGTTCAACGCGCATCTAGGATAAAACGCTGCACTCGCACACATTGAATGCAATGGGCCGGCCGGGCACACCGATCGGACCTTTGCCGTTCAACGCGTACCTAGGATACAACGCGTGCACCGCGACACATTGAATGCAATGGGCCGGCCGGGCTCACCGATCGGACCATTGCCGTTCAACGCGTACCTAGGATACAACGCGCACCCGCACACATTGAATGCAATGGGCCGGCCGGGCACACCGATCGGACCATTGCCATTCAACGCTGCATCTAGGATACAACGCGTACCCGCACACATTGAATGCAATGGGCCGGCCGGGCACACCGATCGGACCATTGCGTTCAACGCGTACCTAGGATACAACGCGTGCACCGCACACATTGAATGCAATGGGCCGGCCGGGCACACTGATCGGACCATTGCCGCTCAACGCGTACCTAGGATACAACGCGTACCCGCACACATTGAATGCAATGGGCCGGCCGGGCACACCGATCGGACCATTGCCGTTCAACGCGTATCTAGGATACAACGCGTATCCACACACATTGAATGCAATGGGCCGGCCGGGCACACCGATCGGACCATTGCCGCTCAACGCGTACTCTAGGATACAACGCTGCACTCGCACACATTGAATGCAATGGGCCGGCCGGGCACACCGATCGGACCATTGCTGTTCAACGCGTACCTAGGATACAAAGCGCACTCCCACACATTGAATGCAATGGGCCGGCCGGGCACACCGATCGGACCATTGCTGTTCAACGCTTACCTAGGATACAACGCGTACCAGCGCACATTGAATACAATGGCCAATGTGTGCGCACTGATCGGTCCATTACTGTCCAACGCGTATTGCGAATACAACGCATACCAGCGCACATTGAATGCAATTGCCAATGTGTGCGCACTGATCGGTCCATTGCTGTCCAACGCGTATTGCGAATACAACGCGTACCAGCGCACATTGAATGCAATGGCCAATATGTGCGCACTGATCGGTCCATTGCTGTCCAACGCATCCCTGTACAAGTCACTGGCATATGTCACCATGCCTGTCACAGGTGAACATATGCCAGCCACATATACTTCCCAGGGAGTGAGGGGCACACCTACAACACCACAGCCTGTCCAAACTGTATCCTACGGCATGTAAGGCTGCATTACCTATTCCGTGTATGGGGGTGAAGATGTTGTTCTGTGGGTGTCACTTAGGGGCAGCCACCCCCAGGCTGTGCACGTGTTCATGGGGACAGAATCCTTGGTGTTTCGTGTACATGACCACTGTGATGTGCAACTGTTCATATCTGAGCATGTGGCATGGTCACATTTCACGGTGGTGTATGTGTATGTCATGTCACATACACCCTGAGTCCCATGTGGGACGGTATGTTTAACCCAGGGTGACCCATTGGCACAATGGTGATGGTCCTCCACAGTCTGTGTGCATGTTGTGTTACCAATGTCTCTGATTTCATGTGCACAATGGGAGGCAGTCTCCATATCCACGTTGTTTGTGCATGGACTTTGATGTTGTGCGTGTGTGTGTCACAGACATCCATGTCTGTCCTGCCGAGGCAACAGGGACCACTACCTGTGGGGGTCATGGTTGTTTTGCTGTGGTGTATACATGATACACCATGTTATGCCAGTGTCCATGTGGCAATACAGGGTCCCTGGGAATCTACCTGTCGTTGAGCTGTGATGCCTGGGGCACATCAGTCCTCACATGTCACTGTGGGGTGTGTTTGTAATTTGGCAGCAGGAGATGGGAACTGGGACACGGCCTCATGATATCCAATTGCATGACCTGGGACTTATTGATGCCACTTGTTGAACTGTGATGTTAGATGTTGGCCATGTATGTGCCATACATATCCTTACGGAACTGCACACATCATGTACTTGTGCCTCATAATGATGTATCATGTGATGTTGAGTGTGTTCAATGCCACATATGTGGGTGACTGACAATCTTGCTTTCTTCACCTATGCACTGCAGGGCACCAGCTGTCCTTAGACCATTCCCTGACCTGGCAACGATGGTGGAACGTGACAGCATCCGACGGTACCGCTTCACCAGGCAGCTGATTGAGGATTTGGCAGTGCGCTTGGCACCACATTTGCAACCTGGCCGTCCGCACCCTACAGCGCTGCCCCCAAGGTGAAGGTGATGGCAGCCCTACACTTCTTTGCCACCGGTACCTTTCAACACACTCTGGCGACTGCTGGTGGGATGTCACAGACCATGTTCAGCTGTGTGCTCCGGGATGTTTTGGAGGCTATGTTGATATAACTGAACCAGTACATCTATTTCCCTAGACTCCAACGACTCACTGGTGTGAAGAGTGACTTCTATGCCCTGGGGAGGATGCCGCATGTCATTGGCTCCATTGATGGGACACATGTGGCTTTGGTACCACCACAGGCCCAAGAGCAGGCCTACCGTAACCGCAAAACACTACCACTCGGTCAATGCACTGGTGGTCTGTCTTGCAGATATGAGCATCACACACGTGTGTGCCCGTTTCCCTGGATCTGCACACGATGCCTACGTGATGAGGAGTAGTCGCATCCCGAGGATGATGGCACAGATGCCGAACCAGCGTGCCTGGCTTGTTGGTGTGTACTGACTTTGTACCATTGTGTGTGTTCTGCTATGTAGTGTTCCACCCTCTTTTCCAACTCTGCTAATGTGCAATTGTCTGAATGTAGGTGACTCCGGATACCCCAACATGCCGTGGTTGCTGACGCCCCTCAGGAACCCTGTGACACCAGCCCAGATGCGCTACAATGAGGCACATGGTCGGACGAGGAGAGTGATTGAGCGGACATTTGGTCTCCTGAAGAGCCGCTTCCGCTGCCTCGACAAGACAGGAGGGTCCCTCCCATATGCCACAGCAAAGGTTTGCAAGATTATCATTGTCTGCTGCATGCTCCACAACCTGGCAGTGCGGAAGGAGTTGCCTCTCATCCTGGATGACGATGACCAACGTCCGCCACCTGTGGAGGATCCTGCCCTGGACCACGATGCCAGTGATGATGATGATGGTGATGGTGATGTCCGAACACAGCTCATCACCAACTTCTTCAGCTGAATGTGAGTATCCAGAGATGTCATGTCAATGATGTGAGTTAGCATGATATGTGTTGGTGGTGCTCTGGTGCTGTTTGAGTGTGTCCATGGGCTACATGACTGTATGCGTGTAGCGATGTGTCCTTGCAGGTAGTCTGTACTCCCCAACAGTGTTGACATGCTAACTTGGTTCTGGGTGGGTATCTTGTAACATGTATTGTGCATGAGTATTGCAGTTCTGTCCTGTTCTTCAGTGCTTTTGACTGTGTCATTTCTGTCCTTCACAGGGTACTTTCAGAGTCGTTTGGTCAACTGTGTTCCCCAACACCGTGATTTGACTTCCGGGTGGTAGCTGTTGTGTCCCTACAGGTGATGTGCACCACACCCATGGACTTCCTTCCTTCTACACTTGTTGACTGTGTGCCCGCTGCCAGGTGGGATTACCTTGCATCTGTGGTGGTTACGACATGTTGTAAATGTGTAATAAACCTGTGCTTCACTTTGGGATGTGCGTTGTCTGTGATCACACATCTGACTGACATTTGCTTACTGCACCAGTGGGCTAGTTAACACAGACTGTGAATAGGTGTTGGGTCTGTGCAATGCAACGTATTTCCTGGCAACATCAGTGTAGGCGATGAGTCAGATGGCCATGGTGTGTATGTGTTGTGTAGCCCTGGTGGTGTGCCTCCCTCATATGTGTGACGTCGCCATGACTCACATGCCGGTGTTGTACTTGCTGTAGCAGTTAGCATGCACAGTGTCATTTCCCAGATCATCATCGCCACTTCTGAGACAACATAGGAATCACAACAGAGGCAAGTATGGTGTATTAGTGAGTTTATTGACATACATGTGTGAGTATAGTGCACAGGATGGTGGGTGCTGTACATTGTGATTGGAATCCAAAGTTCCTAGATGATTTGGAAGTCCTGGTAGCAAAAATGTCCAGAGTGAAGTCCACAGTAATCAGAGACATTGGTCCAACTTGAGCTCCCATGTCATGTGGGGAGTTGTGTTGCAGTCAACAGGGTGAACAGTTTGCACACAAAGGTGATTATCCAGAACAGGTTTTGGCTTCCTGGGGGTTGCACATGGCCCTCGGCCTCTCACTTGCCCCTCCTCGGACGGCCCCTCTTCTTGGGGGACCCTCAAGTGCAGGCTGCTGCGGTGCAGGGGACTCTTCGCCAGAGTCATCCGCCCTCCCTGTGGCAGTTGCAGTTGTTTCAGCAGCAGATGTTGTGGGCACACAGGGAGGTGTTGACTGGTTGCTGCTCATCTGGCGGAGGCATTGTAATATGTCCCTATGCACCGCCGTCATCTCTTGCAGTGTGTCCCACTTGGACTCCACGCGGGACATGTGTGAATCCAAGCGGGCATGATGGGCAGCCTGCTGCTGTTTAATGTCCCTGGAGGAGCCCCACTACCTGGCTGAACTCTCCGGTGCTGGACTGGTACGCATCGGCTATGCGTGCCAGTTGTGGGTCATCATGCAGTCCAGACCCTCTGCGAGCAGCGACCTATGTCTCCCACCCTCCCACCACCCCCTGGCGACACGTGCAGTACCTGAGGTGGCACGCACAGGTGACCCTGGGCCACCTTGTGGGTTGTTGGTGGTGGTGGTGTCCATGGCCCCACGTTGGTCCAGGGTCCCTGTGCTGGTGGTGGTGGTGCTCCTTGGTCTGTCCATGTTGGCTGGGGTGGTATGTGTGTTGACAGTCGTTGGAGGGGTGGGTGCAGGGGGTGCAGCTAGTGGTCCTGCTGGTGCTGCATGATGACTTGCTCCGGAGGTGCCAGGTAGGTCTTCTTCATCCGAGGAGGGCAGAGGCTGTTCCCCACCAGTGAGCTCCGTATCCTCTTGAGCCTGGGACGAGGACTCCTCAGCGTCTGCTGCTGTGTCCCCATCATCACCTGTTTTTGGGAGACACACACAATGTATGTTATGTTTCTGCAGGCATCAATGGTTGACACACCTGACAGTTGTGACTGTGCCTCTGGATGCGGGCCTGTTCATTGCATTGTCCTTAGTTGTCACAGTCAGGGGTTGATATTGGTGTAGCACATTGTCCTGCATTATTTGGGCATTTCTATGTGAATGTTGGGGTGTGTACATGATCTGCATTGGTTGTATTTGGTTGACATCCGGTCCTCCTTCCCACCCAGCCAGATATTCCACCATGGAACGTGCTTCCATTGCAGGGAGTGCAAGTTGTCTTTCAGGATGTCAGTCAGTGGTGTCCTGCTGTTGGTTGGTGCACAGTTCCCAGCAGGGCCTTGTGCTCCCCACAGCAGTAGCCAGTGTCAGCCATCTTGTGAGTTGTTTTCCACTCCCTGTGATGTGCGCATGGTTCAGGGTGGTGTTGATGGGACAGTTGTGGGGGTGACCAATATCTGTGACTACCACTCCCATCATGCTATTGCGTCCACCCCACTTCCCAGCATGCCCATACTTACTTGCTTTTGGGTGGACTTCAGTGTGTGTGAGTGTGAGAGCAATGGCAAGATGGCTGACAGTGGTGTCCTGCTGTTGGTTGTTGCACAGTTCCCAGCAGGGCCTTGTGCTCCCCACAGCAGTAGCCAGTGTCAGCCATCTTGTGAGTCCTTTCCACTCCCTGTGATGTGAGCATGGTTGAGAGTGGTGTTGATGGGCCAATTGTGAGGGTGAGCAATATCTGTGCCTGCAACTCCCATCATGCTATTGCCTCCACCCCCCTTCCCAGCATGCCCATCCTTCCTTCCTTTTGACTCTGCTTCCCTGTGGGGTGGGCTGCCTGTGCTGAATGGATGGCTGGGAGTGTTGTCCTGGCAGTTGTTTGGCTAATAGTCCCAGGAGTGTCCCTGTGCTTCACACAGCATAACCCAGGGTGGTGGTTCTTTGTGGGATCTTCAATTAGGATGTGAGGCATTGCATTCTCCCAGGTGGGTTATGTGAGAAGTTGGCCTGGCATATGCTGTCCACTAATTATAGTGGGCACCTTGCACCAGTCCAAACAACCCCTTATTGGAGATAGGTTAAAGACAACCTTATTGAAAGCTATCCTAGTGGTAGCTATGGAGAGCAGCCTTCAGGCTAAGTCTTGAAGGAATGTAAAGCAGCTTGTTTTACCAGTCTATAATCTCTTGAGTGATCAAATGAAAGAGCACCACACCAGGTATATATTCAAAATATATGTATTTATTGCTAAACACACCCCTCTAGTCTCTTTATGAGGCTAGAGTTCGAAGTACATAAGTTAGAAGTTATTTAAACACAGTAATAGCACAAATACACGTTTGGGCCCTAGGGGCGTACCAAACCATATACCAATAAAGTGGTATGCGAACCACGACTGAACTAGACACTAGGCCTAGAGCCTCTAGAAGTGCTTGGACCACAAGGAACCACCCAAGGTAGTGACACAGGGGACCCACGGGAGACGCGTGCAGTGTAAATACACAACCGCGATACGCCGTTGACTTCTATGGAGAAAGTCGGGATCGGGAAATTAGAGAAAAGGGACACTTAAAAGAGGACTTGGACAAAACCCTTTGAGATCTAGGACTTTGAAGACTCTCTACCCACGGGAGCACCGGAGTACCCGTGTTACCTCACCCAGGGAAGCCGGGTGCATAGGTGCCTTTCGGGGTCGGGTTTCGTCGTCGATTCGAATGGCGATCTGCTGCAAAGTGCTGCTGGCGGCCAAGAGAAAAGTGTCCGGGTGGATCCAAGAGTGGATCGGAGTTCTGAAGAACCTGAAAGCAGAGGGGACAGAGTCTGGGTCACTAGCCAGTGACCAGGAAGGCGATGGACAGATGCCCACCGATGTCGAGTGCTTCAGGTGCGTTGACAGTCATCTTGACTCTTCAGCCACGAGGTCCAGGAGGCATTGTCGGTGACTAGGAGCAGGATTCGGGCTGGTACACGATGTTTGTCGAGTGCTGAGGTGTCGGCGACCGGATTGGACCCAACAAGCTTTGGCAACGGCAAGTCTCGGTGAAGATGTAGATCGTCGATGGTGCAGACCAGCAAGGTCTGTGGAACTCACCCAGCAAAGGTAAGTGAGGGCAGGCCTGGAGCAACCAGGATGCCAAGTTAGGAAAAGATTGGCCTTCGTTAAGGGCTACTAGCCAACGGGCTAGCGACCGCAAAGGAGCCTCGTGACGCCGCACGTGGATCTGGCTTACAGGACACTCGTGGAGTGGGGGCCAGTGATCTTCGGTGCAGGTAGTGCTGGAGGCTAGGGCTACTCGGAGCCCAAAGCACGACTTCTTGGGAGGCCCAGAAGAGGATGCACTTGCAAATGTGCTCGGTGTCCAGGGGTCACGGTCTCAAGTCACCCACGATAGCCACGGGCCTCAGCTTTGCTGGGGACTCAGGGTAGCCTCGGGAAGTCTGAGAATCCACCTCTGCTGATGCGATGACTTCGGCGTCCGACGGAGCTTCAGAAATGCGAACCGGACAGATGCTTCTTTGGTGCCTGCCAAGCAGGGGAGTCACTCCTTGACCCCAAGGGAGATTCTTCTGTCCTCTAATCGTGAGTAGAGCGTCGAAGGTCCAGGATTCAGTTACAGAGTTTCGTCCAGGGATAATCTAAAGTCCTAAGGACTGGGTTCCTACCTTTATACTAAAGATAGGGGTTGGACTACTCTGTGGCCCCACCTATGGGTGGGTCAGGGCAGAGGGGTGGCTACACCCCTTTCCCTTTGTCCAGTTTGTGCCAAAGCAGGAGCTGCAAGCCCCTGATCCGGTTTGAACTGGGGTATGCACAGGGACACCAAATGTGCCCCCAGTGCAGGACTTCAAAGCACCCGAAAGTGCTCCCGCCCAGCCCCAATACACATTATCCTGTCTGGGGAGGTGGTCACACCTCCCTGGGACAGGAAACCTATTGTCCAGGCCTCCCCTGCCGGAGTTTCGTCCAGCAGCAGGAGGCCAGACTCGTGTCTGTGGCAGCAGCATCCATTTTGTGATGCCAGGGCTCTGGAAAGAAGTTACCGGACTAGTCAGAGTTAACATGTCTTTCCTCTAGAAGGGTGGAATGCTACCCCCGCCGCCAGTATTGGCGGGGGGGTAGTATTCCAAGATGTTTGACACCAAACACGACATGTTTAGGTGCAGCCATTCCAAAGTTAGCATTTTACCGCGAGGATATAATGCGCTTAAGAGTATATGGTCAGGCTGCACTACAAACAGCATCAGAGATGGTCTCCGAACGCTGCAGAGGGGCCCTGCTCATGCAGGGGCACCCTCTCACATAGGAACCATGCACTCTGCCTTTAGGATTGATAAGGCCTGCATTAGGAGTGACTTATAGGTTTATATGTGTGTATGTATTTAGTGATATAGGTAACCTATATCACAGTAAGGGGTGCATGCACCACCTTACCCAGGCTGCAGTAGCAGACCTGTGGTGTCAGTTTGGATGGCCTTCCAGGGGTGGCATAATACATGCTGCAGCCCCTGGTAGGCCTCTGAGGTACCTATGCCCTTGGTACATAGTATACCATATACTAGGGACTTATAAGGGCACTCCAGATTCCAATCAGAGATGTGCCTAAGGCACATGGAAACCTTTTACAGAGAAAGCAGATAGACTTGGGCCCTGAATAGCAGGATCCCAGTCCAACTAAGTCATAAACCAGCAAAACACCATAAAAAAGTGGGGGCAACCATATAGTCAGATTCCACCTTCCTACATAACCCCCCAAACGAAAGGAGATAAGGCTAACCTTGGCCAGTTGAGCCTTCATTGACTAAGTGGTCATATAAGGAAGCACCTGCACTAGCATGGTTGCCCCCTGTCTTATGGCCCACTAAGCAATCCCTCACCCTAAGGGTATGAGAGGGTCTCCACCATGGGGAATCACTACCTGTGGTGTGCTTAGGTAAAGTACAAGGCTGGTGAGGTGTCTGAGTAGGGAAGTGAGGCCCTAGGAATGTTGGCCTCAGCTTCCTCAGATCACTGGTCACCATGTATGCCTGTCTTTCCATGACTGAGTTGCACTTTGCTCTAAGGGTCAACCTTTGGCTGCCTACAGCTGGGGGTTGGGTCCCTTTGGATGGACTACTGGAGGGACATGGCAGGTTTGGAACCTTCTGGTCCCAGGTTTGCCCTTGCCTACCAGAGTCCTTCTGGGGAGGTCCCTACATAAAGGTATGGGGGATCCCTCAGTGTGTAGAGGAATTTTCACCTGGCTAGGGCTACTAGACTGGGTGCCCCTAATCTGTTGATGGGGGCTTCCTCTGGACAGGGGGCCCTGGGGGTCCACTGACCTCCCTGACCTCTGCAGCCCTGGGATGACTGAGGCAGGGTAGAGAGGGCAGGTTACCTGCTCCAGACTGGGTACCACCTTGGAAGGGTCCTCTGCCATCAGGGGTGTGGCCAGGCCAGGCCTGACTACCTCTGTGGCAGTTCCTTCACTAGGGGTAGGGTCAGTTCCCTGAGGAGGCTGACCCTTACCTACTGTCTGGGGGAAGAAGACTTTTCTTCAACCCTTGTGCTCTCTTTTGGGGGAGAGTGGGCCATTCTTTCAGGCTCCATCTCTCCAAATTCTTGGGCTGGGGCTGTGGCCATCACAGCCCCACTAACCTTTACAGGGACGCCCAACATCCTAAGATGGGTTTGGTGTTCAACTTCAGCCTAGGCTGAAATTTCCAAATCATTGCCCATCAGGCAATCTACAGGTAAGGTGGGGGACACTGCCACTCTCTTTGGGCCTGTGACCCCCTCCCAGCTGAGATTGACTATGGCCATGGGGTGATCTTTTCTGACACCATCAATGTTGGTCACCTGGTACTTAAACTCAGGTAAAAACTGGTGAGGGGGACTAGTTTCCCTGCCACCATGGTGACACTAGCCCCTGTGTCCCTAAATGCCACAGCTCTCTGACCATTAATTATTGGCTCCAATCTGTACCTGCCCAACGCTGTGGGGCCGATGGTAAAGGTGGCAAATCCTATACCACCATCAGAGTCAGAGGAGTCTGTTGAGGGGTCCCTGTCTAAACTAGGGCTCACCTCTGTTCCTCTTGCAAAAGCACCCAACTTTTTGGGTGCACTACTCCCAACTGGAGGATTACTACTGGTAGTACCAGGAGGGGTGGTAGTAGTTGTGGGAGGAACATTTTCTTTATTGCCAATCCTGGGGCAACTGGGATCAGTTTTCCAGTGCCCAGGCTTTTTACAGACATGGCAATATGGTTTCTTTTCAGGAGAGGAAGGAGTTTGGGACCCAGCCCCAGAAGAGGAATTTTGGGGCCCTGTAGGGGACTTATCCTTAGATTTATCCCCACCTTTCTCTTGGGACTTAGTAGAATCTTTCTTCTGGTCACCACCCTGATTTCTAGTTTTTACTCTGGTTCTGACCCATTTGTCTGCCTTCTTTCCCAATTCTTGGGGAGAGGTCAGATCAGAGTCCACCAGATACTGGTGCAAAAGCTGGTTTTGACAATTATTAAGGATCTGCTCCCTCATAATCAAATTGTACAATCCTAAAAAGTCATGCACTTTGTTGCCATGTATCCAACCTTCCAGAGCCTTTGTAGCACAATCTACAAAGTCTACCCAGTCTTGAGTCTGTGCTTTTGGGTGTCTCTGAACTTCAACCTGTACTGTTCAGTGGTTAGGCCAAACCCATCAATAAGAGCACTCTTCAAGACCTTGTAATTATCAGCATCCTCCTCTCTAACAGTGAGGAGCTTATCTCTACCTGTGTCAGCAAAGGAGAGCCACAAGATTGCTGCCCACTGCTCCTGAGGGACCTTCTGTACCTTACAGGCCCTCTCTAATGCAGTTATCCATTTGTGGATGTCATCCCCACTCTGGTAGGGAGGGACAATCTTGCTCAGGTTCCTATGGTCATAGGACCTTTCCCTGTCTCTAGGGACATGGCTGCCACCATGGGACTCTAGTCCCAACTTTCTTCTCTCTCTAAGGAGATCTAGGGATTCCCTATCTAAAGCCAATTGCTTTTTTCTGATTTCCAGCTGAGTTTCCTCATACTGGACCAGTCTGTCTCTTCTCTCATGAGAGGATTCCCTCCTGTGAGAGGAGATAGAGCTCCCTATGGAGGTGCCAGAGTGGTTAGACTCCTGAGAAGGAGATCTAGACTTCCTGGGCACACTCTTAATCCTTCCTGGGGGACAAAGTGGGGATCATTCAGATCATCCTCATCATCTTCCACAGGAGGGATTGGGTTATCCAGGTCAGGGTCATTGTCACCCTCCTGGCCAGTCTCAGAGGGGGCTGGGGGTATTGGTACCCCTGGCCTCCTCCTCTTCCTCTGCCCCACCCTCAGCTCCTACCCCTTCAGTCCCCAAGGGCTTACTAAGGTCATAAGCCACCAACAACTCCTTGAGGTGTTGGGTGGTGGGGCTTTGGCCTGTCCTTAATTTTCTCAAGTTGCATAAAGCTCTCAATTCCAAGAATGGGAGTGTATCATACTTGGAGGGTGGAAGCTCAATGGCTTCCTGCAAGGATTCTTTAGATCCTACCCTTAAAGACATTACTAGTGTGGTGTGGTGTATGCACTACCTACTCTAGTGTGGCCTACTAAACTCTCTTGAGTTGTAGAAAGGGTTGTGCTATCCCTTAACACACAACTCTAAGTTCAGTAGAACATACTGTATTCTAAGCTTAAATTATATGTACCTTAGGTACCTTTAGTGGTTTTCAGTTGATCAATTCAATTGAGATTATCTGGTAAAACAATAGCAAGCTGGAATCCCACACGCTGCACACCAATGTGAGAAGTTGGCCTGGCATATGCTGTCCACTAATTATAGTGGGCACCTTGCACCAGTCCAAACAACCCCTTATTGGAGATAGGTTAAAGACAACCTTATTGAAAGCTATCCTAGTGGTAGCTATGGAGAGCAGCCTTCAGGCTAAGTCTTGAAGGAATGTAAAGCAGCTTGTTTTACCAGTCTATAATCTCTTGAGTGATCAAATGAAAGAGCACCACACCAGGTATATATTCAAAATATATGTATTTATTGCTAAACACACCCCTCTAGTCTCTTTATGAGGCTAGAGTTCGAAGTACATAAGTTAGAAGTTATTTAAACACAGTAATAGCACAAATACACGTTTGGGCCCTAGGGGCGTACCAAACCATATACCAATAAAGTGGTATGCGAACCACGACTGAACTAGACACTAGGCCTAGAGCCTCTAGAAGTGCTTGGACCACAAGGAACCACCCAAGGTAGTGACACAGGGGACCCACGGGAGACGCGTGCAGTGTAAATACACAACCGCGATACTCCGTTGACTTCTATGGAGAAAGTCGGGATCGGGAAATTAGAGAAAAGGGACACTTAAAAGAGGACTTGGACAAAACCCTTTGAGATCTAGGACTTTGAAGAGTCTCTACCCACGGGAGCACCGGAGTACTCGTGTTACCTCACCCAGGGAAGCCGGGTGCATAGGTGCCTTTCGGGGTCGGGTTTCGTCGTCGATTCGAATGGCGATCTGCTGCAAAGTGCTGCTGGCGGCCAAGAGAAAAGTGTCCGGGTGGATCCAAGAGTGGATCGGAGTTCTGAAGAACCTGAAAGCAGAGGGGACAGAGTCTGGGTCACTAGCCAGTGACCAGGAAGGCGATGGACAGATGCCCACCGATGTTGAGTGCTTCAGGTGCGTTGATGGTCGTCTTGACTCTTCAGCCACGAGGTTCAGGAGGCGTTGTCGGCGACCAGGAGCAGGATTCAGGCTGGTACACGATGTCTGTCGAGTGCTGAGGTGTCGGCGACCGGATTGGACCCAACAAGCCTTGGCAACGGCAAGTCTTGGTGAAGATGTAGATCGTCGATGGTGCAGACCAGCAAGGTCTGTGGAACTCACCCAGCAAGGGTAAGTGAGGGCAGGCCTGGAGCAACCAGGATGCCAAGTTAGGAAAAGATTGGCCTTCGTTAAGGGCTACTAAGCAATGGGTTAGCGACCGCAAAGGAGCCTCGTGACGCCGCACGTGGATCTGGCTTACAGGACACTCGTGGAGTGGGAGCCAGTAATCTTCGGTGCAGGTAGTGCTGGAGGCTAGGGCTACTCGGAGCCCAAAGTACGACTTCTTGGGAGGCCCAGAAGAGGATGCACTTGCAAATGTGCTTGGTGTCCAGGGGTCACGGTCTCAAGTCACCCACGATAGCCACGGGCCTCAGCTTTGCTGGGGACTCAGGGTAGCCTCAGAGAAGTCTGAGAATCCACCTCTGGTGATGCGATGACTTCGGCGTCCGACGGGAGCTTCAGAAATGCGAACCGGACAGATGCTTCTTTGGTGCCTGCCAAGCAGGGGAGTCACTCCTTGACCCCAAGGGAGATTCTTCTGTCCTCTAATCGTGAGTAGAGCGTCGAAGGTCCAGGATTCAGTTACAGAGTTTCGTCCAGGGATAATCTAAAGTCCTAAGGACTGGGGGGCATATTAGCAAGACCCACGTTAAAATTATCGCCGTTTAGCGGCAGGAAACTGCCGCTAAAACGGCGATAATGAGCTTGCTAATATGCGTATAGAATTCCAATAGAAGCCCAGGTTAGATGTGCAGGACATCTAACCTGGGCTTCTATTGAATTCATAACGCATATTAGCAAGCCCATTATCGCCGTTTTAGCGGCAGTTTCCTGCCGCTAAAACGGCGATAATTTTAACGTGGGTCTTGCTAATATGCCCCTGGGTTCCTACCTTTATACTAAAGATAGGGGTTGGACTACTCTGTGGCCCCACCTATGGGTGGGTCAGGGCAGAGGGGTGGCTACACCCCTTTCCCTTTGTCCAGTTCGCGCCAAAACAGGGGCTGCAAGCCCCTGATCCGGTTTGAACTGGGGCATGCACAGGGACACCAAATGTGCCCCCAGTGCAGGACTTCAAAGCACCCGAAAGTGCTCCCGCCCAGCCCCAATACACATTATCCTGTCTGGGGAGGTGGTCACACCTCCCTGGGACAGGAAACCTATTTTCCAGGCCTCCCCTGCCGGAGTTTTGTCCAGCAGCAGGAGGCCAGACTCGTGTCTGTGGCAGCAGCATCCATTTTGTGATGCCAGGGCTCTGGAAAGAAGTTACCGGACTAGTCAGAGTTAACATGTCTTTCCCTCTAGAAGGGTGGAATGCTACCCCCGCCGCCAGGATTGGCGGGGGGGTAGTATTCCAAGATGTTTGACACCAAACACGACATGTTTAGGTGCAGCCATTCCAAAGTTAGCATTTTACCGCGAGGATATAATGCGCTTAAGAGTATATGGTCAGGCTGCACTACAAACAGCATCAGAGATGGTCTCCGAACGCTGCAGAGGGGCCCTGCTCATGCAGGGGCACCCTCTCACATAGGAACCATGCACTCTGCCTTTAGGATTGATAAGGCCTGCATTAGGAGTGACTTATAGGTTTATATGTGTGTATGTATTTAGTGATATAGGTAACCTATATCACAGTAAGGGGTGCATGCACCACCTTACCCAGGCTGCAGTAGCAGACCTGTGGTGTCAGTTTGGATGGCCTTCCAGGGGTGGCATAATACATGCTGCAGCCCCTGGTAGGCCTCTGAGGTACCTATGCCCTTGGTACATAGTATACCATATACTAGGGACTTATAAGGGCACTCCAGATTCCAATCAGAGATGTGCCTAAGGCACATGGAAACCTTTTACAGAGAAAGCAGATAGACTTGGGCCCTGAATAGCAGGATCCCAGTCCAACTAAGTCATAAACCAGCAAAACACCATAAAAAAAGTGGGGGCAACCATGTAGTCAGATTCCACCTTCCTACAGGTTATGTGGAGTTTGTGTTGAGGGGGTGTGTGAGGGGAGGTGCTTGTGACTATGGTCAGTGCTGTGAGTCCTCCTTCCCACCCAGCCAGATATCCCACCATGGAACGTGCTTCCATTGCAGGGAGTGCAAGTTGTCTTTCAGGATGTCAGTCAGTGGTGTCCTGCTGTTGGTTGTTGCACAGTTGCCAGCAGGGCCTTGCGCTCCCCACAGCAGTAGCCAGTGTCAGCCATCTTGTGAGTCCTTTTCCACTCCCTGTGATGGGAGCATGGTTGAGAGTGGTGTTGATGGGCCAATTGTGAGGGTGAGCAATATCTGTGCCTGCAACTCCCATCATGCTATTGCCTCCACCCCCCTTCCCAGCATGCCCATCCTTCCTTCCTTTTGACTCTGCTTCCCTGTGGGGTGGGCTGCCTGTGCTGAATGGATGGCTGGGAGTGTTGTCCTGGCAGTTGTTTGGCTAATAGTCCCAGGAGTGTCCCTGTGCTTCACACAGCATAACCCAGGGTGGTGGTTCTTTGTGGGATCTTCAGTTAGGATGTGAGGCATTGCATTCTCCCAGGTGGGTTATGTGGAGTTTGTGTTGAGGGGGTGTGTGAGGGGAGGTGCTTGTGACTATGGTCAGTGCTGTGAGTCCTCCTTCCCACCCAGCCAGATATCCCACCATGGAACTTGCTTCCATTGCAGGGAGTGCAAGTTGTCTTTCAGGATGTCAGTCAGTGGTGTCCTGCTGTTGGTTGTTGCACAGTTGCCAGCAGGGCCTTGTGCTCCCACAGCAGTAGCCAGTGTCAGCCATCTTGTGAGTCCTTTCCACTCCCTGTGATATGAGCATGGTTGAGAGTGGTGTTGATGGGCCAATTGTGAGGGTGAGCAATATCTGTGCCTGCAACTCCCATCATGCTATTGCCTCCACCCCCTTCCCAGCATGCCCATCCTTCCTTCCTTTTGACTCTGCTTCCTGTGGGGTGGACTGCCTGTGCTGAATGGTTGGCTGGGAGTGTTGTCCTGGCAGTTGTTTGGCTAACAGTCCCAGGAGTGTCCTTGTGCTTCACACAGCATAACCCAGGGTGGTGGTTCTTTGTGGGATCTTCAGTTAGGATGTGAGGCATTGCATTCTCCCAGGTGGGTTATGTGAAGTTTGTGTTGAGGGGTGTGTGAGGGGAGGTGCTTGTGACTATGGTCAGTGCTGTGAGTCCTCCTTCCCACCCAGCCAGATACCCCACCATGGAACGTGCTTTCATTGCAGGGAGTGCAAGTTGTCTTTCAGGATGTCAGTCAGTGGTGTCCTGCTGTTGGTTGTTGCACAGTTGCCAGCAGGGCCTTGTGCTCCCCACAGCAGTAGCCAGTGTCAGCCATCTTGTGAGTCCTTTTCCACTCCCTGTGATGTGAGCATGGTTGAGAGTGGTGTTGATGGGCCAATTGTGAGGGTGAGCAATATCTGTGCCTGCAACTCCCATCATGCTATTGCCTCCACCCCCTTCCCAAGCATGCCCATCCTTCCTTCCTTTTGACTCTGCTTCCCTGTGGGGTGGGCTGCCTGTGCTGAATGGATGGCTGGGAGTGTTGTCCTGGCAGTTGTTTGGCTAAAAGTCCCAGGAGTGTCCCTGTGCTTCACACAGCATAACCCAGGGTGGTGGTTCTTTGTGGGATCTTCAGTTAGGATGTGAGGCATTGCATTCTCCCAGGTGGGTTATGTGAAGTTTGTGTTGAGGGGGTGTGTGAGGGGAGGTGCTTGTGACTATGGTCAGTGCTGTGAGTCCTCCTTCCCACCCAGCCAGATATCCCACCATGGAACGTGCTTTCATTGCAGGGAGTGCAAGTTGTCTTTCAGGATGTCAGTCAGTGGTGTCCTGCTGTTGGTTGTTGCACAGTTGCCAGCAGGGCCTTGTGCTCCTCACAGCAGTAGCCAGTGTCAGCCATCTTGTGAGTCCTTTTCCACTCCCTGTGATGTGAGCATGGTTGAGAGTGGTGTTGATGGGCCAATTGTGAGGGTGAGCAATATCTGTGCCTGCAACTCCCATCATGCTATTGCCTCCACCCCCTTCCCAGCATGCCCATCCTTCCTTCCTTTTGACTCTGCTTCCCTGTGGGGTGGGCTGCCTGTGCTGAATGGATGGCTGGGAGTGTTGTCCTGGCAGTTGTTTGGCTAAAAGTCCCAGGAGTGTCCCTGTGCTTCACACAGCATAACCCAGGGTGGTGGTTCTTTGTGGGATCTTCAGTTAGGATGTGAGGCATTGCATTCTCCCAGGTGGGTTATGTGGAGTTTGTGTTGAGGGGGTGTGTGAGGGGAGGTGCTTGTGACTATGTTCAGTGCTGTGAGTCCTCCTTCCCACCCAGCCAGATGTCCCACCATGGAACGTGCTTCCATTGCAGGGAGTGCAGTTTGTCTTTCAGGATGTCAGTCAGTGGTGTCCTGCTGTTGGTTGGTGCACAGTTGCCAGCAGGGCCTTGTGCTCCCACAGCAGTAGCCAGTGTCAGCCATCTTGTCACTTGTTTTCCACTCCCTGTGATGTGGGCATGGTTCATGGTGGTGTTGATGTGTGCATTGTGAGGGTGAGCAATATCTGTGACTACCACTCCCATCATGCTATTGCCTCCACCCCCTTCCCAGCATGCCCATACTTCCTTCCTTTTGAGTGTACTTCACTGTGTGTGGGTGTGACAGCAATGGCAAGATGGCTGACAGTGGTGTCCTGCTGTTGGTTGTTGGCCAGTTCCCAGCATGGCCTTGTGCTCCCCACAACAGAGCACCAGTGTCAGACATCTTTGAAGTGGCTTTTGACTCCCTGTGAGGTGTGCATGCTTGGGTGTGTTCTTGCTGGGCCATGTGGGTGGGGGATGTTGGGCTGTGACTACCACTCCCATCATGCTTTTGCCTCCACCCCCTGCCCAGCATGCCCATGCTTCCTTCCTTTAACTCAGCTTCCCTGTGGGGTTGTGTGCCTGTGCTGACAAGATGGCTGACAGTGTTATCCTGGGGTTTGTTTTGCTACAAGTCCCATGTGTGTCCCTGTGCTTCACACTGCATGACCCAGGGTTGTGGTTCTTTGTGGGATATTTGATTGGTGTGTGAGGCAATGCTTTCTCCCAGGTGAGTTGTGTGTAGTTTGTGTTAGGGGGTGTGTGGGTGGAGCTGCTGGTGACTATGGTCAGTGCTGTGAGTCCTCCTTCCCACCCAGCCAGATATCCCACCATGGAACGTGCTTCCATTGCAGGGAGTGCAAGTTGTCTTTCAGGATGTCAGTCAGTGGTGTCCTGCTGTTGGTTTTTGCACAGTTGCCAGCAGGGCCTTGTGCTCCCCACAGCAGTAGCCAGTGTCAGCCATCTTGTGAGTCCTTTCCACTCCCTGTGATGTGAGCATGGTTGAGAGTGGTGTTGATGGGCCAATTGTGAGGGTGAGCAACATCTGTGCCTGCATCTCCCATCATGCTATTGCCTCCACCCCCTTCCCAGCATGCCCATCCTTCCTTCCTTTTGACTCTGCTTCCCTGTGGGGTGGGCTGCCTGTGCTGAATGGATGGCTGGGAGTGTTGTCCTGGCAGTTGTTTGGGTAAAAGTCCCAGGAGTGTCCCTGTGCTTCACACAGCATAACCCAGGGTGGTGGTTCTTTGTGGGATCTTCAGTTAGGATGTGAGGCATTGCATTCTCCCAGGTGGGTTATGTGGAGTTTGTGTTGAGGGGGTGTGTGAGGGGAGGTGCTTGTGACTATGGTCAGTGCTGTGAGTCCTCCTTCCCACCCAGCCAGATATCCCACCATGGAACGTGCTTCCATTGCAGGGAGTGCAAGTTGTCTTTCAGGATGTCAGTCAGTGGTGTCCTGCTGTTGGTTGTTGCACAGTTGCCAGCAGGGCCTTGTGCTCCCCACAGCAGTAGCCAGTGTCAGCCATCTTGTTAGTCCTTTTCCACTCCCTGTGATGTGCGCATGGTTCATGGTGGTGTTGATGGGACAGTTGTGGGGGTGACCAATATCTGTGCCTACAACTCCCATGATGCTATTGGCTACACTGACTTGCCCAGCATACACATATTTCCTTTCTTTCAGTGGGCTTCACTGTGTGGTGGTGTTGTAGCGGTGGCTACTTGTCTGGATGTGTGTTGTCAGTTATATTTGTGCCACTGCCTAGCTGTAGTTGTAGTTGTGTTTGTACATGTGATGACACAGTTAAATGTCACTTTGAGATGGCATGTGTTGTGTTTCTCTGAGTGACATACACATTTTGGGATGATTCTGTTCTGGTTGCTGTGTATTTGCTAAGAGTGCATGGTTTGACTCTCCCCTTGACAGTGATGTGTGTGTGTAGTCGCAGAATATTGTGTACATTTGTTATGTACTCACCAGGCTCTGGGATGTTTTCTAGTCCATAGACGCTCACTGGTGGTAGGATGGCCCGCACCTTCTCCTCCCAGGGCCTGAGGTATACTGGCTTGGCAGGAGGGCCACTGCCGGTGTGTTGGCTCAAGAGGTAGTCCTTCTTCAACAGCTCCTTGACCCTCCTGCGCACGTCCATACCACCTGTTCTGGATGTCTGTCTTTGTGCGCAAACATGGTGATTGTGCGCTCACCCTGTCGACGATCCTCTCCCACATCTTTGTTTTCTGTGACATGGGTGTCTGTTGGACCAGTGTACCAAAGAGCTGTGGCTCTACCCTGAGGATCTCATCTACCAGGACTTCCAATTCACTATCTAGGAACTTATGATTCTTCTTTGGGGGCATAGTGATGGGTGGTGATGGTGAGTGGTGTGTGTGTTGGTGTGCAGGTGTAGGTGTGTGAGTGTGTGTTTTGCTAGGTGTATGTGAGGTTTCTATTTGTTGTGGTGCTGATGGTGTGTGGCTTGTGTGATGGATGAGCTGTGGGTGTGTGGTTGCTGTCTGTTGAGTGCTGGCAGGTAATTTGAATTTGCAAAGGATCATGGTAGGGATTTGTGTCCTTTATATGGGTGGAGTTGTGGGTGTGTCTTTGTTCCCTGCCCCTCCCCCAGTATTTATTGGCTTTGTAATTGCTTGTTTGGCCTTTTTTGTGTATTTTCCCTTTGCACTTTTCGTGCATGTAGGAGACGTTCTTGTGACCGAGTCGGACCCTGCAGTTGTCTCGTACGGGCTCATCCGCTTCGTTCACGCTGTGTTTGTGCTGTTTTCTATGCTGCGTACGCGTCGGTCGCGGTGTTTTGGGTTGCTTCGCCTCGCAGTTTTGTATGCGTGTCGGTCGTACGGCTTGTCCTCCGTGCAACTCGGTCGTGTTTTCCACGCCTTGCATCGTACTTGGCGGGTGGGAGTCCGCGGGTACGTCTCGCTCGGTATTGTTCCGGGGCGAGTCGGTCGGTTCGAATCGCGTGGTTTTTCCGGCCGGATTGCTATTTTCCGCGCGGCTCGGTCGTTCGGCTTGTGTTCCGTACGAGTCGGTCGGGTTTTGCTCGCTTCTCATCGTACTTGGCGGGTCGGGCTGCACCGGTACGTGTCGGTCGGAATGTATTCCGGCTCCTACTCGGTCGGTACGTTTTCCGGCCGGAATCGGAATCGGCCCCTATGTCTTTTGTCTAAATCCCAACATTTCAACCAAATTACAGAAGATCATGTAGTAAGTAGAGTGACCAGCACTGTGAATATTTAATGGCTCATAACGATAGTATTCTTCTCCAGAGTCTGCAATGTGTTGCTATGCGATCAGGTCTTCTGGTTTTGCCATATGATCTAGAGGGAAAGATCGGGTGTTTTTTCAAATAGCAGGGGAGTTGAGGAGTTGAGGAGAGGTGTTATTGAAAGAGAGAAATGCCCCTGATATGCCTGATGGCTGCAAGCTTTTGGGTTCCCTGTGTGTGTGTTTTTTGTTGGGGAGGGGGAACACTGCTAGCTGCTGAATAAATCATAGCCCTTTGTAAGCATAGGTCTATTTTCTACATCTTGTGGTTCAGAGAATTCGGGAATGGGAAGATACAAATAAAAGTTTCAGTATGCTTAACCAGCACCTTTGTGGGACCATGCACTTTGGGTGCATATGGTGCTGTAAAGGGGGTGGACATTCGGATAAACCTATAAAGCATGAGCATGCCAAATATGGTACTTGATTAGTCATGTTTTATATCTGGTGATCATTTTGGGAAGGTGGTATTAAAATCACCAAATTCCAGGGTGACTGACACTAGATTATGGGACTGAGCAATCTGAGTGTGCCTGGCTAGTAGAGGTTGTTGACCTTGTGCCTGGTTCACAATTGTAACCTTGTGGACTGTGCTGTCAGAGATCCTCTGGTTCACAATATGGCTCTCTTAGCTGCCCACTGGTTGGCCTCTATACCCCTTCAAACTTTCTTATTAAATCGGTTGTCCCTTATAGGAGCCCCTATGCAATCCCCAAGTGGAGAGCAAATGGCAGGTTTTAGAAAATGCTGTAAAGATCCTGCCCATGGACCAGTCCTAGGCCTGATTGCCAGCTTCTGGAAGTGCTGCCATGTATGGTATCTGCTATGATCCCTGTTCCTGTGAACCACACATAATACATCATGTGTTCACTCCTATTCAGTTTATTGTGGCCTTTCTCAATCCCTTACTGATATCCACCTCTTTACAAGGTCCTGGATGTTCCTAACTCTTTCTTTTAGATTCTCCATCACCCTCTTTATATTTGCTTAAATAGACTGAGCAACTGCTTTGCATCACATTTTACAGGACATGGCTCACACATGATACCAAGCATGTGGCATTTGGCTTCACCTCTGGGACACACCCAACTGTGGTGGGCAAAAGAAGGCCTTTTGCTGTGGCCTGCCAACCAAAACACATAGCCTCGCACCCGGAAGGCAGTTTCCTTAATTAATCAGGTGGCATCAGGGAGAACTGGCAAGAGAGAACCTAGAAATGCCCTTTGAAGACCAGACAGAATCACAATGTTTATATCAAACCAGAATGTGCACTACCATGAAAACACTGTTATCAGATAGCCGGTTTCCTTGACTTGATTAGCCAGAGATGAAGTGACACTATAAAGGGTGGACTCATATTTCCTTAAGTCTATCCCCCTAAGGCCATAGCGAAAGGCTTCAAGCAGTGATGATGCTGTCAGACATAATCTAAAGAGACTCCATGGTTTGCCAGTGTTGGATTGTTTTCAATTTGGAAACCCTTTACTTAATTCATAGACAGTTCTGGAAATAAGGAACCATCTGGCATATGCATCAAGCTAGGATTTTGCGAGTCCTTAATAGCGAATATTAAGGATTCGCAATTAAGGATTCGCAAAATCCTATGCATGTAGGAATCGCTATAATAATAGCGATTCCTTCACATTCCTTATTTGTGACCCGCAATTTGCGAAGTCGCAAATAAGGAATGAGCTTCCATTCATTCCTATGGGCTTACAGGCCCATAGGAATGAATGGGAAATTACGTAGCTGCTATTTGCGAGTACCAATAGGTACTGCAAATTGCATGTAATTCAAGAGTGCAGGGGTGTCAAAGGACACCCTGTTGCACCCCTGAAATTGATCCGTGCACATATGTTGCGCACACACATGTCCCAAGGACATGTGTGTGTGTAACCTTCAACTTTGAAAAATGCACTTTAGTGCATTTCTCAAAGTTTTTGCAATTTACCATGAAGTTCAACTTTATGGTAAATTGCGCCCCCTAGTAGCGAAATCGCTAATTTTTTTACTTTGTTGGATTGCTTAAATGGAATCGCAATTTAAGTAATCGCAATTTAGAGATTACTTAAATTGCGATTTTTGCATTTGGGATGATGCATCCCAAATGCAAAAATACCGGTCGCAAAGGGGCAGATTCTGAGAATCTGCCCGTTTGCGACCAGTTTTTCTTTTGATGCATGTGCCTGCATATATCTTTGAAGGATCATTGCAGGGTACACGTGTAGCTTTTTCTGCAGCCTGCTAACACTTTTGAAAGTTTCAGAAACAATGAATTGCAGATGGGGGCACATGCTGAATGGAAAAATCTCCTACAATCCTCCTGGGAAACATAGATGACTTGAAATTCAGCAAAAACATATTGAACCTGCATTTATTCGAGAGAACATAACACGTCTAGATCTACCAGACTCCGGGGCATATTTGCTGGCCGTACATAGCGATAGAAATATTATCGCTGGCTATCGCTGAATATTATCGCCATGATAACGCTATATTTACAACGCATAGCGCTATGGCAATAATATTTCAGCGATAGCGTGTTTTCAATGGAACATCACTGGTTTTCCAGCAATGTTCCATTGAAAACAGCGATAACATTGCTGATACGACCCTGTGGTCGTATCAGCATAATCCATCTCCCATTAAAAGTATGCTTTAGTCAGGAATTTAACAGACGTTAAATTCCTGAGTTAAGGCTGAGGTAGCGCGATTTTTTTATCGCTACACTCTCCTTGTTAATATCGCGAGCTGCCTTCACGATATTAACATGTGTTGCTTTCACAGCCACGCCTTCTTTGCATCTCATTAGCGATGCGAGGCGAGGCTGTGAAACGGGCTCTACATCAAGGAAACACGCGCTAGCGTGTCCTTGATGATATTGCGATATAATTATCGCCGCTTTTCGCCAAAAAACGGACGCTAAAGCGGCGATAATTATATCGCCAGCCCTTGCTAATATGCCCCTCCATTATTCTGGCTGCAAATATCCACTCATGCAAGCCGCCTAGTTGTGACATGCAATTGGGACTAGCCAATAGGATGGAGCTAGGTAGGAAACAAGACTCTTGTGATTTGACATAATTTACGAGTCAAGAAGAAACTATTTTATTGCTCAGTGGATTGTTTATTTTTACAAATGTAGCTGTGGTTAAGAGAAAAGTTGATTGTCATTCTAGGGAGCCACTTAGACTTCATTGTAGATGAGGGAGGGGTTATCAGAGCCAGTCCAAAATAGAACGGGCTGAATGTTTGGGAATACATGTTATTGTGTTTCAGTCTAATCTGTGATCACTTTAGTGCGTGTTTAAGCAACAGATTGTAGAGGTCACTGTAAAATTATAAAATTGGTCCTTGAGTCGGCGAGCAATGTTCCTGCGTCCAGTGTGAAATCGCACGAGAACCGAATTATACAAATCGCAGTACATAGAAATGAAATGTATAAAAAAAAACTCCCGCTGACATGAATTTAATGTGCTGCCTGTTTTCCTCGCGACCGGAGCATTATTTCCACTTACTTTATGGGTCACAGCTGGGTTACCACTATGGAAAATAAATTCCCGGAAACAAGCATTATTACATTTTCGACAGCACGACCGTTGTCTTGGATTCGCGCCGCACGTTGCACTTGACATATTGTGTTGGCATGCGTCAGCCAGTGCGGTGGCAGACGTACAAATATCATCAGATCCCCCACGCGGTTGTGCAGGGGAGAGCGTCACACCTAGCGTGGGGGGCTGGTGGAATCACCCTGATCAAAGATCACTCGAGTAAAATACATAATTCGAAATATTGTGTGCCTCCCTAGGTGCGCATGTATTATGCATGCTAGCTGTCGAATTCGAGAGATTTCCAATTTTCTGGGGCTGTATTTAACATTTTGTGTGAACCTTAATAATAAATTCAGCCAGAAGAAGTGAGACAAGAGATTTCAGTGGCAAAAGGACGGAGAGAGGCCTCGTACCTTCCGAGCCCAGTCCTAAATGTTGAGATGAAGAACCTAGCAAGAACACAGCCTAGTAGGCTTCTTACAGTTAATAACACAATAATACACCCAGATTAATTGGACTTTCTGCCCAATAGATCCACAAGGCTAAACATAAGCAGGGAGGAGGGAGAGTGGGCGTAGGATGGACAAAGGAGGCCGACATTGCATACTTATGACACACAATTGATGGACGGAATGCAGAGCAAATCAAAACATTCACCCCCAGTCAAGAGATCTGGGTTAAATCCATCATTCTTTTGCTCACCATGCCACTCCAGTTTAGACCTGGCCATATGCAAATCAGTCTTGACCCTGTGCCTCATGGGAACAGTCCAGCCCAAACTGCCAAGCCAGGTCCTCCATGGACCGGAAACAAGCATCCTAGGACCGGTTTCGGGGTTTCACCCCTCATCAGCCAGGATAGCTTGAATCCAGTGGCACGGTGAGCCCGGGACCCATGTCTGGGCATACCGGGCGCACTTAGGGCGAGAAAGCAAAAGACACAATTGATGGACGGAATGCTCTTTTTGACATTGCTTTCTTAGAACACGAGGAGTGATGGTATATACCCACTGGACTCATGTAACAACCGAGGGCCATTTTTAGGTCGAGCCTCGAGTAGCGCGCAAGCGCTGCTCTGGCGAAGACTTTATGTAAGGGGGTTTCAGAAGCTGACCACACGCTCGTGCGTCGTGGCATTTTTCGGGCGGTTACGCGCGAGCAAAAGGCCATGGTGCACGAGCGTGTGGTCAGCTCTGCACGCTGCCGCGTCGCCCCGCTCTCTCTCACGCTGCCGACGGCTTTCCGTCATGGCTCATTAAGCGCTCGCGGCACCCTAACAGCACGCGATCACTTTCGCGCGCACCACTCGCGGCACGCTTGTTTTGGTAGAAACGGGAGTTTAAGTGATTTGCCCAGAATCACAAGAGTCGACCCCGAGGATCGAACCTTGGTTTCGCCGCTCCAGAGTCGGCAGTCTAGTTGGGGATTAGTCGCGCTCTACAAATCCCGAAATAAATAAACAGGCATGCGTCCATGTCGAAGCCCTGTACAGAACTGGCTCAAAATGAAGGGTGCAAGTGTGTGACGCAGTAGGACCATGGCATTGAATTTAGGTGTGAAAACAGCCCAGGTGAGGGCTCCAAATTCCACATTGAGCTGCACTTGTGCTTTTGTAAAAAAAAACACACAAAAAACCACAGAAGTTAAGCAGCACGAAGAAATAGTATCCTAAATGTAAGTGGAAGCAATCACCCACTTTTCGAAGTCCTGCTTTTGGAACCTCAGCTCCTGCTGCTTCATGGATGTATAAGCTGTGGAACTGCATGCATTTTAGAAGAACTTACGTGATTGTGTCATCAGGAGTCGCTCGAGCTGAGGTGTGAGCGTGACGACGTGCAACAAACACATGAGCACGCTCACAGCGAGGGTGTGCGCGAGCCTCTTGTAGCACCACTCCACACACTCTGCTGAACTGCGTTGGGCAGGTGTGTCTGGTGAGGTGACAATATGTGAGTGTGTGGGCCATAGAGTCGTTGGGGTCACACAATTGTGTTGTGTTGCGCGCATGTCAGGCTTTAGAGACAGCAGCATAAAGTGTATGTCTTGTTCTACAATGCTCGGATTGCCTTGTTATTAAGGTTTGCATGAATCCAGTCAGTTAAAAATGACCAGTGAGATATCCAAGTCACCTAGAGGATGTTGCTTTGTGGGTAAAAGTGAGAACAAAAAACTGTGCTAGGCTTTTGTGCGCTACCGTTCGCTTTTTAATACTGTTAGTGTAGCCTTGTGTTAGGTCATCAACCAATCTACAGTTTGTGAGCTGAGGACTGAACATGCAGGCCTGTCCTGTGGTAGTTATTTTGTCCGTTTTGTATTTTGCTGAGCATCATCTTTTGCACTATTGCTGCACCATTGCTGCTCGCACTCTTACTTTCCTCACTTTGCCGGGCCGTTCGTAAGTGTTATTGTAGCCGTGCCTGCAGCATCAAGGGTCGTTTCTCCACCCGTCGCTGCTTTATGTACCTAGCAGTGTTTCGCCCGGTGCCACTCTCTCGCTGTAGGCCACCCTCTGTGCCCAGGCTAACTGCAAGCTCAGGCAGCTGCTGACTACGATCTTCGTTGTAGAGTGCCACCAGCCTTTACGCTACATTGTAGCAAGCATGCAGCCAGAGGGCCCCCCGGTGTGTGGCCTAAGCATACCCTGTTGCCCCTGATACGATCGTCATATTGGCGACGAGGATCTGTGTCTACTCCATGCGTAAGAGTGCTTACCTCTGCAGAGCGTGTGGAGAGCGGTGCGGTGCTGCTGTCCCCATGTCCAGGCAGGAGAAGCCCTGCCAAGTGGCGTGACGGCCTGTTGGTGGTGAGTGGCCCCAATGACAATGCACTGCCCCCGGCAGTGTCCACTCTGGCGCTCGAAGGAGTGAAGAAGCGCGGCATCTCGCACTACTTCCTGCAGCGACCGCATGTGTGCCACCTCTTGGGGCGGCCTCGGTATCGCTGAAAGAGAAGCCGGCTACTGCAGACGCACGTGACCAGGAAGAGGCCTTCATTGGGCAGCATTGCTCGTTAGCTCTAGGTACCAGCGCTGCGGGCATGCGTGTGCCTGACTGTGCAGCGTATGCATGACTGTGCCTCCCTGGTATGCTCCGGTAGGCCCAACATTGTCCTGGTCAAAGCCCCATGCCAAGAAAAACAAGCATTGGCATAGCCAATAGGTCTCGCCTTTGGGACCTTATAAGTGTTTAACCATGCAACAGTTAATGTTGTTGCACCAAGGATATTGTGCTGCATAACTAAATACTTATAAGGTCCCAAAAGCGAGACCTATTGGCTATGCCAATGCTTGTTACACTATGTTCAAGGACAAAGGAACATTCACATCTATAAACTTTAAAACAGCCACACGAGGGTCCTTCAAATAAGCCCACACTATATTGAAATCAGTCCGTTTTTTTCTGAGTGCGTGCCACATGTCTGTCAAGAGGATGGCAACGAAGAGAATTTATTTTATTTTTATTTTAAAGGTTTTATATAGCGCTGGCTAGACCCGGAGGTATCAGAGCGCTTTACATGAGTATCAGACCATAGTTGCAGGTTACATCGTTATAAAGGTTACACAGTTGTTAGAGCATGGCAACATAGTTACATGTAAGGTCGAGATAGACAATAAGGACATATACGTAAGGGAAAAAGCAGGCAAGGGCCTGTCGACAAGGTCATGTGTTAGTGTCCTTAATCATAGTCCAGTTTTGCCAATCCCAGTCAGATGAAGGCTTCATATGACTGGGATAGGCAACCTCGGACTATAATTTGGAAATGTCAGGGCCAAAACTCATCTGTTTTTTTCTAGTTCAAAGATTGTCAGCTTTGAACCCCCTATTTTCTGAAACTTACAAGGCGGCCCCTTCCCCTGTAAACCACCCTTTCTGCCTCAAGCACTGATCCATGCCCATGTGCCATCTCTCTTTGGTAGGCCGCTGTGTGCCTCTCGGTTCCTGCGTTACATCTCATTCGACCACCATCAATTCCAGTTAGCAAAGAGTGAGTTCCTTCTGAGCATGTCTGCATCGTTTAGGATATAGAGGATAACAGTTTGCTGCATTGGTGGTGCTTCTGCTCGCAGCAACACTGACAATGCTGGAGGTAGAAGTGCACCACAGACACCGCAGGACATCTATTTACCATCATGGCCCTACCAGAGACGAAGGAATGCACCCGCCATTTTATGCAGCGGTATTCTGGGACCAGCCCCTGGAAGTAGAGCCTGCCCCATTGCAGTATACCCTGGGTAGGATTTTAATTTGAATAATGCTTACACTGGTTTTCATCGCCACTTCTGGGGATACAACAAGGCTACCGCCCAGTTAATATCCACAGTGGTGCTATATCTCCATCATTCACTTAGACCCACCCCCCTTCGGATCGGCATATTAGTCATTAATGATCTGTAAATGCACCATATGGCCCCTGTTGTGCCCACTCATTAAGGGCAGCTTCTGGTAGGCCTGGCAATTCAGTTGTGTGGGCTAAGGCATGTTTCAGTAGGGCATATTTGAATTCTTGAGTGTGTGCTAAGTCAAATTCCTCCTTCGGTTGTAGGAATGTCTTCATTTCCCTGTAACCCATGACAGCGGCCAAGTCTGGAAATACCAGTAAAATCCCTTTGTTGGAACCCCTCTAACTTAACTGCTCTCTTTAGTAATATTCTCTTCCATAAAGGTGACTCCTGGCTGAGCACATTGCCCACTGTGTCTCTATTCCAATCCTCTGTTATTGCTGTATTGGCTGTTGTTGAGGTTGTTCTATCATTCTCCCCTTAAATGTAGTGTAATTATAAGTTATCATCTAGGGCCCATTTAAGAGGAGTAGCTACCATTGGTGCAACAGGCGCAGTGGCACCTAGGGCGAAAGTTCTGAGAGGCGAATTCAACCCTGGTAATTGCTGTATTTTACTACCCCAACGGCAGTCAAATGAGTCATTTTCCTTGCTTTGCTTGCCCCAGAGCCCATATCATTCTAGCTACGTAACTGGCCCATTAAAAAAACACACTCCTGAAAAAGAAATAGACCAAGCAGGGTGGGGGGGGGGGAGGGCTCTGCGGCAGTCCACTTGCCCTTGTTCCAGCCCCCTGTCAGTAGGCGAAGATTAGTATTTCTCCCCCCCACCCCCATTGTTTGCCCTGATGCATCTCTCTCGCCACTCTACACCTCTTGGAAACATCTCCGCCAGCTTTACACAGCCTGATACCCCCTCCCACCATGCTGACTACTATCATCCCACACCTCTTGCTTGCACTGTGTGGGGGTGCAGCCAAGGCCTTTTGGACTTCTTGGCACAGGATTTCCCACTACATATGCTTCATTTACGTACTATGGACTGGAAAGCCTTTAAGTAGACAGTGGCTATTTAGAGAATCTGATATGAATACTGTCCTAAGTAGGGCATCTCATCAGTGTTTCGTTCTTGGTGCAGAAGGGAGCACGGGCAAGTAGGAGGCAAGGTGATGAGAATATGGGTGAGAGCACATGCTCAGAAGTGGAATGGTTGAGGATGGAAGAAGAGTGTGATAGTGAGCTTGCGATGAGAGTGGGGTCACTTGGTTTGCCAAGGAAGTGGGTTGAAAAAGAGTGGTTGTTGTTGAGGACGGGATGGTTTGGGAGTGTGAGGTGGTGAGGCAGTGAGAGTCCTAGCGAGAAGGAGGCCAAAGTGGCTATGTCTCTGAGGGTTGAGTCACTGGGTGTATGATGGTGAAACAGGGTGTAGGAGTCAAAGTGATTGATGAAAGAAGTGTTGCTGACAGACCTGACCTTGTTCCAGGCAGAAGGGGATGTTCTGGGACCAAGATGGTGCATGAGCATTGGTGGGAGTGTATAGTTAAGGAGATGATGAGGGAAATTGGGATAAGGTAGACGAGGAGATAAGTGTTAGTGTATAATGACTTCATACCCTGGGGAGAGAGAGGTGTAAAATGCAGAGGAGTATGTTGATGGTAGGTGGGGGCATGATTTCAGTGGGAGCCCAGGCATGAGGCTCAGGGTAGGAATTGGGGTCTGGGGTCAGGAGCCAAATTGTCTAGAGGTAGATGCTCGAGTGCCTAGTGCTAGGTGTAGAACACAGGTCCAAGGTATCTAAATCCATGTCAGGTTTAAATAACTGTATATAGATATAGTGTAAATAGAAACACTTCACCCAGGCAGTGGTTATTGTGATAATACATCATGGATTCTGCACTCTTCATCCTAACTTGGACATCCACTGCCTTGGTCAGTGGCCCATGGCAGGGACTCTCGCAAAGATGGTGGCTTCAACACAACACAAAGTACACAAACCCCCACAGCAAAGAATTGATACCTAGACTTGCAACATACTCATGAACACTATTAGCAACACAATATAACATAGTAATAGTCTCTGTGAAATATCTATCAACAGTGAACGAAAAATAACTCCTTTACAGTTTATTTTTAAAAAACCTTTGCACATAGTTTGCTCATGGAATGGTGAGTGCATTTACGTATAGTTCTTCACAAAGGCAATGGCCTGTCGGTTGTGGTCCGATGGACATCTAGTGCCACAGTCCGACCGCCACATTATGTGGCGTGACAGTCGGAGGCAGCATGCGGGGGGACCAACAGATAATTCCGATGGGCTCAAGGAGCCTGTCCTACCATTGGTCGTAAAGTAATTCTATACAATGGGGCGGTGCCTGCTCAGGCACCGCCGTAGGAATTTTAAGATGTCCCTTTCAGACAGCCTTTCTATGGCGGTCCGACTGCCATAGAAAGGCTGTCAGAAAAGGACTTTGGGAGCCCCTAGCAGGTCCCCTGTCCCCCCTGTGGCCTCCACTATGAGGCCTGGGGGCAGCTGAGGTGCCCTCCCAAACATCCATGCACCGTGTGCCAGGCACCATATGGTGCCTGGCACACGGTGCATGGATGTTTGTTTACATGCCCTTTACCATTGCGGCTTGTTACTGCAGCCCTTTTCCGACAGCCAGCACATGCTGCAATAGTAAAGGGCATGTTTCCCACCGCCGTGCTGGCGGTCGCATCCTAATATGGCGGATGGGACCTCCGACTCCTTGTTAGACTATCCCATTACCGTAACGATGTGGGTTGGATGCTCGTCCTACCAGCATCGTAATTTGGGCCATAGTCTTCTTGAGGGAATTCTCAGTAGTGACATAACCAAGTTGTTCAGAAAGAATGATAAGTAACTGGCTTCAATAGAGGTTGAAGAGCTAATTAAATAACAAAATAGATGAACCAGCTTGCAGACCTGCTAGGGTCTACTATGTTGCAATAAACTAAGCCCAATCTCATTTGCCTTTCTGGGAGAGGACTATCTCTTCTCCTCGGGAAGCAGATGCTCCAAAACAGTAAGAAACAAGACTTAGGGGCATATTCTCAAGGACTTATCGCCGATTTATCGGCACTTTAGCGCCGCAAAAGTGGCGATAGATTTATCGCCCTATTCTCAAGCTGGTGAAAACTGCCGACATCGCCAGTTTACCAGCGATAGCTGCCGCAAAAAACATCGCCACGGATGAGTGCGACAACTAACGCTAATGATATGCAGAGTAGGCGTTCCCGTGCAAAAACACACAAAAACACCACTTCGCGATATTCTCAATGACCAGCCAGATCTGCGATGCGAAACAAGAACAGGCGATAAGGCGCGTTAGCAGCAGGGATTTAACACCTGCCTTTTGCTGGTGTTAAGCAGGACGACTACCTGCAGTATGAAAGGGAGCCCAGCCCAGAGCCACATCTGAAGACCAACAGATGCCATGGAGCCAATGATCATGCAGCTCGGAGAACCAAGAGGGCCACAACACCCACCGCCACCAGTCCCAGGCCCACCCCCCGGACCCCAGCCCCAGGATTACCACCTAGGCAGTGCAGGACAGCGGACGACCCTAAAATGCACCAGCCCCAGAGACTCAATGCCAGAGGAAGCCATTGGCCAATACAGGCTCAAAAGGACAACCATCCACCGCATCCTGACCCACATTGCCCACAGGCTGACGGTACCAACACAGCGGACAACCTACATCCCCCCGCAGACAATGCTGCTGGCTGTGCTGCACCTGTTGGCACCTGGTACCTTCCAACCAACAACTGCCGGAGTCGGTGGAGTCTCACAGCCAGCCCCATCAAACTCCCTCACATATGTCATGGATGCATGTCCACAAAAGCAACGGCGGGCCCCTGTATCCGCACCACACAATAGTTCCAATTCGTAGTGCACCTGCGCAACCAACCCCAACGCCAGCCGTGCAAGACGCCTCCGTGCCCCAGACCCAAGATCGTAGTAACTGAAATGTGGGTGCGCCAGGTCATGAAGTCCAGTAGTCAACAGTAGTGTAAAAACAGAACTTTATTACAAATACACAAACAAACAAAACGAAAAGCTCAGCCAACGCATTCCATTCCCAACGGGGAACTTCAACAGGGCAACGTGTCTTCAGAAACCTGTGGGAGAAATGGTGACAATGGTCAAACTTCCGTATAGTCACATGCCTAATCTGGTACAGTGTACTGCACTTGGACAAACCGGAATGCTCACAGGCACGACAAATAATGCATGAGAAGACCGTAACAGAAGTTCATGTGGCCGTAACCGTCGTAGGAATGAAGAGGAAGGTAACAACCACACAAACTGCTGTTACGGTCACATCATGCAGGACTCATCATACCTGAAAGCATCACGGTGTGTCTCAGCTCAATACCCCTGCCCCTCACTCCCCCCACACTGCGCAGGAACATCTTGAGACCACGCAAGGGAACTACGCCATAGCTGGCGTAACGCACGTGTTGGGGGCAATTCACAGCACACATGTATGACTTGTGCCCCCTGCCGACACTGCACACAATCACCGCAACAGCAACCACACGCATGCCATCACTGTGCATACAAAGGTGGACCACCGTGGCCTGTCCACTAATGTCGTCGCAAATTCCCCAGGCAATGTGCATGATTCCCACATGTCCGCAAGTCCGCCACCAACCAGCGCTTTCAGGATGGCCCCCATGGAAATGCACTGCCCATTGGCAAGTACCAACTGAACACACCACACACCTCAACTCCACAATCCCCCAACTCACAATTGTGGGAATGCACACGTCACAAATCCACCACCAAAGTGACTACTGCGTGTGTCTCAGTCTCCGCCACAACCTGTCCATAGGCCTACACACACGTGGCCGACCACCTTCAACGGGCACATTCACACTGGAGATGAGGTGGCTACGTCCCAAACCAACCAGCGCACATCACAATCATCGCATGCATGGTCGTTTCAGCAAGGGCGGCGCCCCCCACCCAGCCACGAGTCCACCGCCGTGACCGGTGGTGCCTGCGCGATCCTGTGTGCCTGCTGCACCCCAGCCCTGGTCCCCAGACCGGTCCGCCGCCCAGCAATGACTGGCCGCCCCTGCGCACCCAGGCCTCAATGCTCACCTGCTGCCACCGGCGTGTCTCCAAGAGGGCCCTCCACGTGCCGGTGCAACCTCCTCAGCCGGTCACTGGTTTCCGCGTCACAGGTCCCCAGCGCACCCTGTGGCACCGCACCATGGAGTAATGTGTGTGCTGACTGCTGCCTGCACGTACACTGCGGTCCAGCAGGGCACACTGTTCAATTTGAGTCTTGATTCGCTGGATGCCGCATCGAGGCCAACGCATCATCGCAGGCTGCACACCCGCTCAGCTCTTCAGGTGCCACTAACCCTGTGCAACGCAAGTCATCGTCACGTGGCGGTAGGCCCCTCCCAGCCACAGTGCAGTGGTTGCCACTAACCCTGTGCACCGCAAGTCATCGTCACGTGGCGGTAGGCCCATGCCGGCCGCTGTGCATCGGGTGCCACCAACTCAGAGCACCGCAAGTCATCGTCACGTGGCGGTAGGCCCGTGCCGGCCGCAGTGCATTGGGTGCCACCAACTCAGTGCACCGCAAGTCATTGTCACATGGCGGTAGGCCCATGCCGGCCGCAGTGCATCGGGTGCCACCAACTCAGTGCACCGCAAGTCATCGTCACGTGGCGGTAGGCCCATGCCGGCCACAGTGCATCGGGTTCCACTAACCCAGTGCGCCACAAGTCATGGACCCATGGTCTCGTGGTGCGGACGCCATTATGTCATCTCCGGCAGTGGGGAATGTGATGTGCTAGGCCCCTTTTATTGGCAGGGTCACATGTCCTGTGATGCCTGTGCTGGATGGGTGTGGTGTGGGTGTTAACCAGCCCTCAGGGAGTGGCTGTGGCATGCTGACAACTAGACCAGTGATCAGCAGATCACTACAGGGAAGACCTGGGACATGTAGCTTTGTTGTCGTCCCCTCTGAGCGCAAGCGGAGTGGACTGGCCTGGCGTGTGGCAGGCCAGCGTAGCGGTGGGAACAATGAGCCCGGAGCTCTGGGCGTGCTTCAGTTCTGGGCTGGACAAGGAAGTAACTGATGCTTGTGTCTCTGTTGTAGTGTCTACGCCACCCGGACCGCAATTGGCAATGTTGCACCCTGTGACTCAAGTCCAACGACATGAGCAACATGGACGTAAGGGGGAATCACTGACCCTACATTCATCCATACTCTCATACTTGAATGATCAAAGACATGAAACATCTGTGCGATTCTGAATGTTTAATTCACATCCAGTGGAGTGTTGCAGCTGGAGCAGTACAGGGCCATGCAAACCCCACTTCACATTATTGGCCCGTGGAGGGCCAGCCAGAGTCCTTCAGGGAATGACAAGTACATCGGAAGAGGAAGAGTTCAGTTTGCAGTCTGATCGCTGTGTCATTGGTAACCAAACAGAAAATGGCAGTCCATGTCGAGGTCCAAGGTGAGTGTTGTAGAGTGTATCGGGAGACAGTGGAAGGTGATGATGCAAAGGGCAGAACCAAGCAGAAACAGGCCATATGGCGGAGATGAATACTACTGCCTCCTCCTTACCAGTAATGTTGATTCACCCGCATCTTCGTCCTCTGATGTCACATGTGCCTCACACGTGGGTGGTGGTGGATTGCCTGCCGCACTGTGTGCCACTGACACATCGGGGCCAGAGGTGGATTGCCTGCCGCACTGTGAGGCACTGACACATCAGGTGGTGGAGATGTGGATGTAGAAGCAGCAGCAGCATTCATCTGCGCAAGGCCTTGAGGCAGCAATGCCATGACGATGTGCTGCAGGGCATGGAAGGTCCCAGCCACAACTCGCTGGTGTGCAGCCATGGCAGCCATTCTTTCCGCCTTCATCCGCTCCATGTTCTCCATGAGCCCCCGCATCTGTCCCAACTCCCAGCTGACATCGCTGGAGCCACTCTGACTGGACAGTTGTTCTTGTCTCAGTATCATGACTCCAGCGATGTCAGCCATGGATGGTTGTAGTGCATGGAGCGGACTGTGGGTGTCCGTTAGGGACTGTAAGTGGTCCCTGATGGGAATCAGACACCAATGTATGGCATCAAGTTTGGCTGCCATGAGGTCGAACCCCACCCGCACCTGATCAGCCATCTTCTCCTGGACCTCTAACACACGGCGTTGGAAGGCCATGTGTTGTTCGTGGGGGTCCTGGGAGACAGCCGGGGTGGTAGGTGCTTCCTGCTGTGTGGTCTGTGCAGGGGGTGGGGTCTCCTCGATGCAGCTGGGCTGCCCTGCTCCTGGAGGTGGGGTGCTGAAGCTGTCAATGAGGATTTGGAGGGCTTCAGTGTCGATGTTGGGGATGTCCTCATCGTCATCAGTGAAGAGTTGTTGGGGCTGCTCTGCAGGAGGTGTTGATGCTCGCTCTGCAATGTGAAGGCGAGATGCAGTGTTACATTGTGTTCACATGTATGTTGACGCATTGTACAAGTTCACATGCAGACTGCATGACAATGTACATTGTGACTGTTTAGGAGGAGCTGCCTAATTGATGCGGGACAGTGGGCATTTCATCAACATCACGGATATGTGTTTGTACTTGTACATTGACATCTCACATTTCCCTGCTGTGCCAAATGCGCTTGGCCAGTTTCTACACACAGACGTCACCTGTTGTGTCCTCTGTCCTGTTGTAAACGTGTTGCAGTTTGTACCACATTGTTGTCGATGCTGATGTGCTCTGAATGTCATGTGTGTGTGCTGCATTTTGGGAGAGTCGCCCCTGCACCTCTGATTTTGCTGCCCCTTGTCCCTTTCAGGCGGTGTGCCTTTGACTTCTGTGCCCATACAGTACTGAGATGTTGCAGACTTGGGTTAATTTGGGTCTTGGTGGGAGTTGGGACTCTGGGGCACGGTTTGTCTGCAGATGTGTTGTTGACGTCAGGGGTTGTTTGTGCAGGTGGATGTGTCAGAGTGTGACCTGCTCTTTACGGATGTGGTCCACACTCAGCCACCTCAGTGTGGTGGCGTGCACCATGTCATGATGATCGGACTGCAGCCATGCTAATCGTCATGCAGTGTCACTTGCGTTGTCAGTATGTCTCACAGACACGCCTCTTTGCTGGGTTTGGCACATGTGCATGTGTTGGTTGTGAGATTGGTGATGTGTGGGAAGGGCCCCCTCTGGGCACATAGTCGACGGGGGCCTACTTGCTGTTTCTAGGTGTGCTGCAGTGTGCCAAGGGGATCAGGGACATGATCCAGAGTCATTGTGGGTGTGCACTGTGCTGTACTTAATTGTGCATGTGTCCCATTGTGCCCATCTCCCCCCGTCCCCCCAGTCCCTGGTGGTTACTCACCCTGTTGCTGTTGTAACAGGTCATGTTGAGCAGTGTCCGGTCCCCCAACTCCTGCCACCATCTCCCCACTGATGACTGTGGACACCATTTCCTCCATCTCATCCAGCTCCTCCTGTGGCGCTGGACTCCCATCTCCAGTCTGCATTGCTGACTTCTGGTTGTAGGCGAGTTTCTGCTTGGTCTTGCGCTTCACATCATTCCAGCGCCTCTTGAGCTCTTCCATTGTCCTCCTCATCACTCCGACTGCATTCACCTTGTCCAGGATGGACTGCCATGTTGCATTTTTTGTTGCCAATGACACAGTGGAGATGACGAACAGTTGTTGATGGTGTTCTATCACCTCCGTGATCAGGATCCTGTTTTCCTGCGGACTGAACGTCATCTTCCTCTTCTTCTTGTCCTTGCCCTTCCCTGTCCCCAAGGTCCCAGGCTGCTCCTCCGGGGGGCTTGTGGGGTTCTGGCCGTCCTCTGTACCTGCTCCGGCTGCCTCCATTGTGCTTCGCTGTAGTTTGGTTTTTGTTTGTGTTTTTTTTTTCTGCTTTTGTAGTGATTTTTCCCGCCTGACGTGTGTGATTTGCAGGCCTGACACTGCTTTTCGCTGATTGTCTAATCGCGGTTGGGCCCATCGCAACTTTTTTCGCGTTCGGGTTTGGATTTTCAGCGCCGTCCCGGTAATGTTATCGCGGACATTTGACGCGTTATCGGGAGACTATCGCATATTACCGCCGTGTTGAAAATACGAAGTTAACACGGAGTTATTTTCCCACGATAGACGGCGTTATGAAAACTTGCGTTAACCTATTTTGGTGATGTTTATCGCACGTTCTTGAGAATAACCCCCTTAGCATTTTCTGTTTCAAACACTGTCCCATGAGAAAATTACCTTCTGTTTATAACCCCCTTAAACCATTGTTACAGAACCCGGCCCAGATTTAGAAAGGACTTGTGTTGTCCTTGTGTGATGCAAGTCATCCATAAGGCAACACAAGTCTTTTATCTGGGATTTAATAAACCACACAAAGCCACTTTGTGTGACTCTGCGTGGTTTAGTGAATGCAAAGTAACGCAACGCAGTGCAGTTTGTTACATTGCGTCAGGGTGGCATTCCACGAGTAGAGCATGGGTGTTCCCATGCATCCATCCATGGATTTTGACACAATCCCAGATTTACGAAGGTCAGTAAACTTGGGATTGTGCCAAAATGGTGCGCCTCCCAGACCCAGGCATAACAAGGAGAAATATTTTATTTCTCCTAGTTACTTCCTTTTGCTATGTGTGATGCATTCTGAATCACAGATAGAAAAAGAAAAATGCCTTTAAGTATTGTTTTTGTACAGGAAATCATCCCTTCCTGTACAAAAACAATCCTACTTGTGAGGCAGGCATCCTTGCAGCATGGCGCCAGGGTGCCCGTGTTTGCGCTTGGCGGCCTCAAGTGCACCGGCGAACGGAGGGAGTAGTAGTGAGCCATAGCTAAGCAGATATGGCACATTTCTGCTCTCTCTGTTTCACGCAACACAGCACAGCAACTTTGCTTGCTGCCCTGTGTTGTGTGAAACGTTAGTA
Organism: Calotriton arnoldi; assembly: GCA_963921515.1. Classification (NCBI taxonomy): domain Eukaryota; kingdom Metazoa; phylum Chordata; class Amphibia; order Caudata; family Salamandridae; genus Calotriton; species Calotriton arnoldi. Next base: position 639,707 of record CAWUFW010010232.1, on the reverse strand, counting down.
AATTTGCCCCCTGATGTCTGTACTGTTTTTTTCTGACCACTCATCCACAAGTTTCCTTCCTAATTTTCTTCCCGGTGCCTCCTCTTTGCTTCCCGCCTGGCCTCTCCTGTCTCATTCTCCTGCCCCTCATACCCACTTTCAATGCTTTGAGCTTATGGTTAGTTAAAGAGCTCATACAAATAAGCCACGCCCTAATGCTTAAAACCTCTTTAGCCAAAAAACAAAGTTGCTTTGCAATTACATTTTAAGAGATTTTCTTTCATTTAAAGCCATATACGTTTTCTCAAACAAACACTTTCTCTTGGTCTTATAATGTTTCTTGCTCTCTCCCCGGTATCTCTCTCTCAGAGTTTCTTTCTGTAATTTTCTCTCTCTGCGCCTCACTCTGTCCTTCTTCCTCTTTCTCTATTGGCCTCTCATCACTCCATGGTGACATATGTACAGAAAAGGAATGGGCAAAATTGGTTAATTTGTGGAGAAACTGAGAAGGAATATGTAATCTTCACCAATCCCATTTCCATTTCCCCTTATCCTTTTATCACGAATCCCTTCCTGAGTCTCCATTTCTTTCTTCTCCACGTCTACACCACACAGCACCCCATTTCTTCATCCTACACCATTCAGTCCTTCTTTTTCTGCGTCCCACCCTTCTTTAAACCCCTCTTGTGCCCCTCTTCCTACATCCTCATAAGAATTCCTTAGCCTCATGCAACTCCCTTAGCCATATTGGTGTAACGCAAAATGATGAAGCACCCCTGAAGAATGGGATGTGGGGACCATTATCTCAAAGATATCCACAGGCTGTTAGTCGAATGGGGGCCCTCTGTAAGGGGGGCGGCTGCAGGGGCCTCTGTTAAGCATATTGTTCTCCATGCAGGTGTTTTCTCTAACCCCCAAACTAAAGGCCTTCTTCTCCCTTGCCATTCCTCTGGCATCTTCCATCTCACTGCAGTCCTGCTACTCCAGTCCTCTTTACCACTCTCCTGTCAGCACCACTTCTTTTCATATGACATCTTATTCCAGTCGGCCTTCCTCTGAACTACCACACTCCTGGCTTCTTACAATGACTGTCCTGCCCTTCTACATTCCATTCACATAGAACCTGGACACAGGCTCCCTGCTGCTCCAGGTCATTTGGAATTCAGTTCTTCAAATTTTCTTGGTGACGAGGCTGAGGGACTCAGATCAGAGCTCCATTTCTCTGTAGCTGAGCGCTCAGGGCGTGTGATGCCAAATGCCAGCAGTCGACAGTTATTTCAGAGCTTCATGGCTCTCTGGCTGGTGCTCAAGGACTGCGGTGCCCCCTGGGTATTCAGGGTCTGGAGTGCCTCACTGCCAACGGTCTTCTCAGAGCTGCTTATCTCTCTTGTGCTTTCTTGTGCACTGACTATCTCTGCTGCAATGCATTTCCAAATGCATGCTACCTAGAGTTGGCTTAAAGTGGCCAAGAATACACATCTTAATGTGATAGGTCAATGGCTCTCTCACCAGATTTTCTATTGCAGCGCACACCTACTTGTTTTCTTGGGCTTCCGATTTCTTTGGTGGTGCCAAGTGATGTGTCTGTTCTGTTGATAATGGCTTTTATATAGCACGCCTTACTTCTGAAGAGGCGCTAACACAGTTTGCCAAGACGTAGCAAGAGTTCCTTGGCTGAAGAGTGTGTCCCTAGTATGAACTATATGGGTAGAGTAGATACTGTGTGCCAGGGCCAAAGTTGTGCTCTTATTGTGTACTGTTGCTGCTTAAATTCTTGACCTTGAATCAAAAACGAGTAAGGGACTGCAAATGGTCATGCAAGCAGTCTTGGATGCATATACCTTCCAGCTGAAAATAAAATTGTACTAGTAAACATTTTGGGGCAGATTTACAAGAACTGACACATCTCTGCATATTAGCAGAGATTCGTCAGTTCAATTGCGTCACGCAAAAAACCCTTGCGCCACCATGGATGCATCGCATTTACAATGCGGCGCACCGTGGCGCAAGGATTGACAGATGCGTGACGCATCTGTTGGCGTAAAGGCAACGCATTGCTGGAGTCGTGTTGCAAGCTCGACGCAACTCCAGCTATGTTCAGGAATGCCTATACTTATTGTGCTGCGTCACTCCTTATGCCTGCTTCAAGCAGGCGTAAGGTTTTGACGCAGTGGCGTCGTAGAAGTGACGCAGTGAAATCTTGTAGATTTCACGGCGTCACTTTTGCGAGGCTTTCTTGCATTGGAACGTCCACCCTGCATACATTATACCTCACACAGGTATACTGTAGCGCAGGGCTTTACAACGTGACGCATCTCCCTAGATGCGTCACGTTGTAAATGTGTCGCAAGGGCCTTGTAAATCTGCCCTTTGTGTGATGAACTCACGAACAACAGAAGCCTAACCCTTGACATTAGTATTAAATCATCAGGGATTACCATATGGAGTCGCCCAGGAGCTCCTGAAGTTCAATCCCTGGGAGTAATGCTAAACTAACAGGAAATCTTCTATGGAGTCACCTAGGACGACCATGGTCTGATAGTGTTAGTTATACATTTCTTTAGTTTATACCCCTCCCTTTGACGGGTTTTGATTAGTGACTGTGACATGTCCTGCCCCCGGCCTTGCAGGGTTTTATTAAAACGACGCTTCTTCGAGTTTGGCCTATAGTGCACATGTTAAGTGAAGCGTGTGACGTTTAAACAACATGCTGAAAGCAAGGTACTCTTAATACCACTGCATTTCAGTTTGGGGTGCAATTGGCAACTAATAGCCGTTTTTTCCCAACTCAATACTGCTCATTTTATTGAATTCAGAAGGATGAAGCACTGTGTCGCTCCTACAGGTTTTGACCACATCATTAAACACGGTTCTCTGGAGTTGATGCATTAATTCACTGAGCAAACATCAGGCTATTGTGATCTCAAAGTGTTTAAAACCTTCAGTTTCAGAGTTTTTTTAATGTAACAAATATATTTTAACTTGAGTTTTATGCTGCACCTACTGCAACATATGTCATGTTTCTGTAGTATAAATAGCAAGTTATGTGATCTCGGTGAGATGCCCATCAGACTCATGCCCTGCAGGTTTAACATTTATAGCTGTAGTATGCACAAAACAGGCTCATACATACATATATATATGGAAAAAGTTATTCCGTGTCTACCTTCACACACGTTTCACCGCCATCATCAAAGGACACAGAAAGGCAGCACTCGCAGCAGCAAACTCACAACAGGTTGTAGCTTGCAAAAAAGTATTTAATTTTTTTTATTTTTTTCATTTTCTTCCCATTATTTCCATGGATATAAAGTGCAAAGTGCAATTAGTGCAATGGAGACAAAAAACAACCTACGCGTTTCGGCCTGAGGCCTTCATCCGGGTCAAAGTGTGTCAAGTAAAAAGTGATTATAAAGAGGTTGGTTGGACCTCCCTCTGTTACAAAAAATTCCTAGTACTGGTTGGCTATTAAAGGAACATTACATTTTTTAGGCTTTTTTTCTCTTTTTTCTTTTTTGTCATTTGCCAACTTTATGCAATGATGTTCCCACTCATGTCTGTGTGCAAAATAGTTTTGCTCACGCAGAGGGGTGGAGGAGGAGGACTCACTTAGACCATTTTTTTAATATTTACTTAGAGATATTATGTAGGGTAAGTACCCATTAAAATGTTCTCTTAAAATAAAGTTGATTGTGTGTTTTAATGACAAATTTGATCCGATTGCAGTAATAACCTCTCTGAAATTTCATAAAATTCATAATATCATTGGGTCATCCTCATCGATTACTGTCTAAAACCTTATTGGAAAACATTAAATTGGTCCATACATAAGGTGCGGAGTACTTTAAAATGCAAAGTGCGATGAATGTAAACATTCCCACAGTTATTAAAGTGTCAGTGTGCATCTCAAGCTTGGTAAAGTACCCAAGTCATCATATGACTATGCAGCCCTTTTTCCATTCCATTGTGGCACTTTGCCTAAAGTGAAGGTAAAGTGCGGAATGCAGTAAAGTGCGGAATGCAATAAATAGCAGCAGATACCAACTTATAAAAGGTGGGGGATTTTGTCTGCATGTATCTTGTGTCTAATAAAGTACCTGAGTAACCAATATTCGCACAATCAATTCACAATATTGTGATGTATAAACCATTAAATTTGTCCATATACAAAATGCAGAACGTGTTAAAGTGCGAAGTGCAATAAATGTAAACATTACCACAGTTATTAAAGTGTCAGTATGCATCTCGACCTTGGTAAAGTACCCAAGTCATGATATGACTATACAGCCCTTTCTCATTCCATTAACACACTATTCATAAAATAAAAATAAAGTGCGGAATGCAGTAAAGTGCGATATGCAATAAATAACAACATATGTCAAATTATACCAAGGATGTCTACATGTATCTTGAATCTAATAAAGTACCTAAGTAATGTTCGCATAATCCATCTACAGTATTATAGTGTCTCCACTTTTTTCAATTTTTCATATACAGTTTTACTAGATAACCCTTAATATACCCTTCAACAATTCTCATAATAAAATTCATTCGAAAAAGATGATAAAATCTACTGTTCTCTAAAATTTCTTGTTTCATGTGTATATCGGATCATAATCAACAATCAATATAGTCACATGTTTCCATATCATCATGATAAAGTATCCAATTATCTCCTTGATGGCCAATATTCATCAACCCGAAGGGGCATCAGAAAATCTTTCTTCCTCCTCTATTTAAAGTGCAAGTGCCAGCCTTAGAATCTAGTTAATACCAACCCACAATAAAAACATTTAAAGGTAATATGTCAGAAATGGTTCTCTTCTATGACATCGGCATTGAGTCCCCTTGGAATTTCTGTTTCCATCATAATTATCCATTTGGACTCTGCTTTCCTAAGCGTCAATTCCAGATCTCCCCCTCTGATGTTCAGGGTGATATGTTCGATGCCATAAAATGAAAGGTTTTCAAAATTGCCCTCATGGTCTTTCCACACATGTTTTGCAATGGCGTAAGTAAAGTCTTTGTTTTTAATTGCCCTGAGGTGTTGGAGAATACGTAGTTTTAGTTTATTTACTGCACTCCCCACGTACTGTTTCCCACACTCACATTTAAGGGCATAGACAACATGTGTAGTTTCACATGTAATCCTTTCCTTGATTCTGATTTTTTCTCCTATCAAGGTTTTACCTCGTCGATTTTGGCCATGCTTACATGCCTTACATTTTGGGCATTTAAAAAAAACCCTTGCTCTTAACCATTTACTTTTGCTTCCACTCTGGTCTGATTTCTGGTAGTGGCTGTGTGTCAGCAGGTCCCCAAGTGAGGATGCTTTTTTATAGGTGATACTTAGACGGTTGGATGTAAGCACCTTCAAATCCTCATCTTTTGTCAAGATTTTCCAATGGTTTTGTAGAGCATCTCTTATCTTATTGCTTGAGGAGTTGAATTGTGTGATGTATCTTATTTGGTCCTCCTCAAGTTGGTCCCTCTTCTTCACATTGATGCTCTTGGGATGCAATAAGAACTCTCTCTTCTTTTTCATAGCCCTTATTTTGGCAATGTCCAATACTACCATTGGATCCCCTCTTCTTAAAAACCCTGCTGTACATTTGGTCAATCTGTGAGAGAAACTCTTGATCTTCCGAGCAGTTCCTACGTACTCGAAGAAATTCCCCATAGGGGACGCTCCATTTAAGACATTTGGGGTGAGCACTATTTGCTGAGAGGATACTATTACAAGCTGTTGGCTTACGGAAAAGTGTTGTATACATAGATGTGTATATCCAGGTAATATATCTCCTTCTTGCTGGTGTTATAGGTAAATTTCAACTGGAATGCGTTTTTATTAAGAGATTTGAGAAAGGCATTTAGATCCTCTGTAGTGCCCTCCCAGATTAAAAACAAATCGTCTATATAACGCACCCAGAGTATTACGTTTTCCATCACTTTCTTGTTTGTATCAGACCAGATGTGTTCTGCTTCCCACATGCCCATCGTCAGGTTGGCATACGTGGGCGCAAAGGAAGTCCCCATCGCGGTCCCTTTGTTTTGTCTGTAAAACTTTTTATCAAAGATAAAAACATTGTTCGTGAGGCAGAAATGCATCATTTCTAAGATCATATTAGTCTGGCCAAGAACACTCAGTGATCGTGATCGGAGATAGAATTCACAGGCTTTGATGCCATCCTCGTGTCTAATCGATGTGTACAATGAGACCACATCAAAGCTCACCATTGTATAGTCTTCTTTCCAAGGAATGCCTGCGATCCTGTTTAAAAAATCCATTGAGTCCTGGATGTAGGAGGGTAAGTTTTGTACGTATGGGAAGAGGAAAATATCCAAAAACCTTGAGGTGTTCTCTAAAAGTGACCCACAGGAGCTCATGATGGGACGTCCCGGTGGGTTCTCCAAGTTTTTGTGAACTTTTGGCAACACATATATAGTTGGAATGATGGGATGGGTTACTAAGAGGTGTTCCAATTCATTTCATCCAACAGCCCATCCGTGTGCCAACTACGAAGCATGCTGTGAAATTTATTCATGATTATTAATGTTGGATCTTCTTTGAGCCTTTCGTGGTATTTTTAAAAAAAAAAAAAAATGTTTTATATATTGAAATCCATAAATTAACCTCTTAATATACAATCATGAAAATTCATCAATAACATCAGAATTGCAGGACATATAATTTAACATAAAAACACCTAATCAGAAATTTAACAGCTATCAAATCGAGCACTAAATTTTCAATCCACCAGGAAAGACACCCATTGTCATAAAATAAAGTCCATTGCCACATAATACTATCAATTTGAACAGATCCTTAATTCTTGCATTCCTAGAATATGCACCAAGTAAAAAGGTATATAACGAGTGTAACTTGATCTGATATAATTTACTTAAGATCGAAAGAATTATTCTAAACGAAATACCATATTACCACTTTTTTTTCCTAAAACTCATAAAATTCAGGACACTACCAAAGAGAGCTCCGATACCGGTTCTACAGTTTAAGCCTCGCCATTAAAAAACTCAGCCCAAATCTTATCAAACTTCTTCAGCCCACCCGTTCGTAAGGCATATGCTCGTTCACTCCTTTTGACCTGTGACATTTTCCGAACCCATTCATTTTTCGAAGGTATTAAATTCGTTCGCCATCTTTGAAGTAGAAGTGATCTGGCGACGGCCATTCCGATATATAGGAGTTTAATCGTTTTGTCTGGTAGGCTGAGGTCTGGTTCATAACCCAGCACTATCAACAGAGCATTAGGCTCACTTATTAATATACAATCTGTTGCTAAATACTCGAAAATGTCGATCCAAAATTTCTGGATCAGAGGGCACTGTAATATTATATGTGTCCAATTAGCAAAAGGGTAATTGTGGCACCGGAAACACTGCCCCGATTGATTTGGGTAGGCCTTAGCTATAAAGCTAGGGGTTCTATACAGTAGCCACTTACTAAAAAATAGCATCCTTTGCCAATTAGACCCTCTGACCGTACTGAAATTTAATTTATTAATTGTAGACCAGACATTCGCAGTAATTTCCAACTCCTCATATTTTTCCCATTTAATTATAGCCTTTGCTTCTAAATCTTTCCCTTTGATTAAGGCTAGACGTTTTTTCCATTCCCCAGGTTTCTTTAAAACCGTCTCTTCTAATAAATTATGGACTAAACTTTTCTGATAAATAATCTGGGCCAGGTCCAATTTACTAAGAAACTTCCTAAGAACGTTATATGACCCTAGGAGAAGAAAATCACGGGGGATTAATCGAGACATTTCGCTTATATTTAACCATCTATCATTCCGCAGGAAGTCCGAAAGTTTCCAAAACCCTGCCTTGGTCCAATTTTGAATGATTATAGATGAATCTTTAATTCCTGCAGAGGAAATAAGACCCGCTATCGGAGTTGAACAATTAATTACTGAGATAGAATATCTTCTATACAGTGCCTGACGCTTATGATAAAACCAATGTAAACACTTATAGCGTACCAATTTAGGAGATCTAAAAATTGATAGTGGGCAGTGGATCTGATTTTCCTTGCAGATTAGATTCATAAAAAAATTTACAAAAAAAGCCGACTGTGTTTCCTGCTTAAATCTAGACATATATTGTGCAAAATATGCAAAGTAATATTCCTTCAGATTGGGGAGAGCTAACCCACCATTTGCCCACTCCTCATATAAAGTGCTCAGTGCGATTCGGGGACCTTCTTGGCCCACAGAAAAGATGTAAACATAGATTCTAATTTCATAAAGAAGGAATTAACTAAAACACATGGAATTGCTGAAAAGAGAAAATTAAAAAGTGGAAGCACTGACATTTTAATCAAAGCCACCCTACCTAAAATAGTCAATGGAAGAGAGTTCCATCGAGTGAACAGATCTTGAACTTTTCGAAGTAGTGGAGCAAAATTTAAGTCATATAATTCCGAAATCAATGGTGAGAAGTGAACCCCTAGATATCTCTTCGGATTTGTTTAAACATGAGATGATATCGGGGTGTAGATCCCTGGATGCCCCACCACCGCATAATAATATTTCAGTTTTTTTAAAATTAATTTTATACCCACCAAATGCCTCGTAGCGTTCAAAAATCTGAAAGGCCTTTGCCTGCACTTCCATCTCTGGCTTTATGATGAGCATGATATCGTCCGCATATAATTTTATTTTACCCATATTTGGAAGCGGAGGACGGATATCCATGTTATTCCTTATGGCTATCGCAAGGGGCTCAATAAAAAGGGCGAATAGCACCGGGGATAACGGACATCCCTGTCTGGTTCCCCTTTTAACTTTCACTTGACCAGCCTTAACGGCATTAATGATAATGTTAGCCTCAGCGTTCGAATATAGCCTCTCAACCAACCCCGTGATTTTAGAGGGGATACCAAATTTACCCAGGATACAGAATAAAGATTCCCAGATCACCAAATCGAATGCCTTTTCGGCGTCTAAAAACAGCACTAATGCTGGTATCTTCTGGGTATCAAAATAGTCAAGTGCCTCCACTAAAAAGTGCGTGTTCGTGCCGAACTGCCTTCCAGCAATAAAACCATTTTGGTCATGATGAATTAAATATGAAGCAATTCCATTAAAACAATTAGCTAAAAGTTTAGTTAATATTTTGTAGTCGGAGTTTAAAAGTGTAATGAATGAGTGAGTGAATGAGTAGACACTTATAAAGAGCATGGCTACCAAAGGCTTCCCAGCGCTAAAGACAGAGCCTAAACCGCAAAATCGGGAAAATCAGGAGAACAGCAGAGTCTTCAGACGTTTGCGAAATAGAAGATGGTTGGCCTCAAACCGAATATAATCTGGTAACTGATTCCAGCACTTTGCAGCGATGACAGAGAATAGACGGCCACCGCTCCGAACTCGGTTGACTCTGGGCACAATAGCAAGGTATTTTTTCTCAGAGCGAAGAGATCTTTTAGGAAGATACGGGGAAATAATGGAACGAAGAATTGGCGGAGCACAATCCGACATTGATTTATGGGCGATACACAAGGCCTTAAATTGGATTCTCTCGGCCACTGGCAACCAATGCAAAGAATTAATATATGGTTTGGCAGATTCCCTATTGTGGGCCTGCATAAGAAGTCGAGCTTCACAGTTTTGAACCGTTTGAAGTTTCTTTATAGTCGAACGGGGGGAGCCAAGATAGAGCACATTGGCATAATCAAGCCTCGAGAGAATCAGGGCTTGTACCAGCAGTTTCCTAGCATTAAAAGGCAGAAGGGGCAAAATCCTCCTAATCATTTTCAGGATGCCATAGCAGGTACCTGCCACCCTACCTGCCTGTACCTTAAAGTTCAGGTTATGGTCCAACCATACTCCGAGACTCTTTATTTGGTCTTTAGGGGGTGGCATGGCCCCGAGACATTTAGGCCATAGTGCACTACTCTCCAGATTGGTAGGCTTACCTAAAAACATCAGTTCCGTTTTAGCAGCATACAGCTTTAAGAAAGAAGAATCCATCCATGCTGAGACCTTTTCCAGACAATTGGCCAGAATAGACTTATTATTGTCTAAAAGATTGAGAGACACAATGAGCTGAGTGTCATCAGCGTACGTAACAATCTTGACCCCAAAAGGCTCGACAACCTCAGCCAAAGGACGCATGTAAACATTAAAAAGTGTGGGGCTCAAGGAGGAGCCCTGAGGTACCCCACACTGCAGCGGCATCCATTCCGAGGCAGCATTTCCCTCAAAGACTTGAAACAACCGATCTGCTAGAAAAGACTCAAGCCATTTTAGTAAAATTCCAGATACCCCATTCTCTCTGAGTCTTACTATCAACAATTGGTGATTGACCGTGTCGAAGGCAGCACTAAGATCGAGTAAAATAATGGCCGCGGAGCCTCCGACATCCAGTATCTTCCATGATTCTTCAATCACCGCTAACAGGGCAGTCTCAGTGCCTTGCTGGGGTCTAATGCCCATTTGGGAGAGATGAAGGCGTTCATTCTCCTCCAAAAAGGCAGAGAGAACGCAATTAACATATTTTTCACTTATTTTAGCAATCCCAGGCAAGAGCGAAATAGGGCGATAGTTAGCGAGGACCTCGGGATCCAGGTTAGGTTTCTTCAGAAGGGCTCTAACCATGGCCCGTTTCCAAAGGGAGGGGACAGTCCCAGAGGAGAAAGAGCTGTTAATCAAATCCAGAATAACAGGGGCGACAGAGTCAAATACCTGGTTAAGAATGCTAGGGGGGGCAGCGTCACAGGGGGAACCAGATTTCAAACAATCAAGGTGCATTTTTAAAACTTTCATATCCATAGATGGAATGGATTCAATGGATGGGTTTCGAAATTGGGGTTGGTCCTCAATCGGGGGGGGCTTGCAGAGGCTGAAAGAGGGGGAAAGGTAGTGTAAATATTTTCAATTTTCTTATGGAAAAAAAGGGCCAAATTCCTGCACCGCCCAAGGGAATCCGCTGGAGGCAAAGGGGGCTCGGGAGGTTGCAAGAGTGATTTTGTTATTTTAAAAATTTCACGGGGGGAGTTAGAGGCTAAACTAATTTTCTTTTCGTAGTAAGCAGATTGTGCAGTTCTGATTTCTGCTTTATAAGCCTTAACGGCGTCTCTATATTTGATTTTCTCAGAAGTGGAGAAATCCTTTCTCCAGCTTCTCTCAAGCCGCTTACATAACTGTTTCAGCTCTCTAAGTTTAGGAGAGTACCATGCTGCGCCGTGCCCAACTTTTTTGCTGACAATCCAGTTTTTAGGGATTAAAGTATCTAATGATGACTCGAGCCATTGTTTGACTTTAATGTTGTTAAGTTCAGGGTCAGGACCAAGCACAGGTCTCATATTATCAAGAGTAGACGCCCAAGCATCCACAGAGAGTTTAGACCAGTTCCGGTTCCAGGATTTTACCCTTTCCCGTGGCAGTCCATACTCCTGTGGGTTCCAAACAAAGGGAACCACATAATGGTCTGACCAAGGGAGAGGAATGGGTTTTTCCACTGCAAGGCTATCAATATTAGAGAAGAGCGGGTCAAGGAGGTGACCTTTTTGATGAGTAGAACCTGACACTTTTTGCTTCAGGGCTAAAGCATCCAAATTGTCAGATACAGCCTCAGCGTCAGGGGAAGATACCATGTCAAAATGGATGTTAAGGTCACCTAGTAATGAGAAATTAGAGGAGGAGCTCACTGATTTGGCTATAATTTCTGGAAGGTCCCTGCTAAAGTGACCAATTGATCCTGGCGGCCGGTAAATAAGAACGCCAGAGAAGGTACAAGTAGGGGAAAAGCCGAGAGCAAAAAAACAGCTCTCAAAATCAGGGATCAAACTAGTTGTAGTTTGACAATTAAAATTATCTTTATAGATAATAGCTAGACCCCCGCCTCTGCCTAATTCACGATCTTGTCTCTGAATTAAATATCCCGGGGGCAGAGTTTGAACTACCGCTGGGTCTGCAGTGCTGGAGAGCCAGGTTTCAGTAAGAAACAGGGCATCAAGCTCGTAATCCTCCAGCAGTAGACGAAGTTCAGTAGAATGTTTAGGTAGTGAGCAGCAGTTCAAAAGGGCCATTCTAAGAGACCTTTCCACATTGGGGGTGACTTCGACGATGTGCATAGATAGAGTTCTGAATTTAAAAGGGCAGTGTAAACATTTATTATAACAGTTATCTGGAATCATGGTGTGCTTGCATTTAGGGGGTACAGCCTCTCTAAGATGAAGCAATTGATTAGAAGAGTAGGAGAGCTTATCTCTAGTTATGGGTCCAGGGGTACTAGCCCCTGGACCCGTTTGGGCACGGACGGGCGCAGACGGGCTTGCCTTAGGCGCGCCTTTGGCGCGCCAGCTGCGCGGCCGCTTCATCCGCCCCTTAAGAGGGGTGGTGAACGTCAATGCCGTCGCAGCTGGAGTGCTAACCTACGTTAGTGAAGCCCACCTAAAGGTCCCCCCGGAGCATTAGACACAGCTCCTTCCCCAAGTTCCCCAAGTTTGAGATCAGTAGCAGTAAAGCACACAGATACGGCGAAATAATTAAAACAAATTCAGACAGCACAATAGGAACAGTTTTAAAATCAATTTAAAAATGGCGGGAATAAAGCAGCCTCTACCTCCTAATCCTGCCGCTAATGCACAGATTAGGCTATGTCTTTGCTGCGCGGCCGCTTCATCCGCCCCTTAAGAGGGGTGGTGAACGTCAATGCCGTCGCAGCTGGAGTGCTAACCTATGTTAGTGAAGCCCACCTAAAGGTCCCCCCGGAGCATTAGACACAGCTCCTTCCCCAAGTTCCCCAAGTTTGAGATCAGTAGCAGTAAAGCACACAGATACGGCGAAATAATTCAAACAAATTTAGACAGCACAATAGGAACAGTTTTAAAATCAATTTAAAAACGGCGGGAATAAAGCAGCCTCTACCTCCTAACCGTGCCGCTAATGCACAGATTAGGCTATGTCTAATAGGACGATATGAGTTGGGATCTTCACTATTTTTGCCTTTTTTTAAAAAACTAACTACACTTCCTTCTCTAAATGACAACGGAATAGGACCACCCTCTAAAATTGAATTTATAATTAATAGTAGATAATCCACAATTACATCTAAAAACGTTGTAAAAATTCGGCTGGCAGACCATCCGGGCCGCAAGCTTTACCATTAGAGAGATTTTTAATGACCACTTTTAACTCATCTTTTGTAAAAGGACTCACCATATGCCTTTTATCCTCCTCCGATAGTACGGGCACTTCAAATTCCTGAAGAAAATCTTCCAGAGAAGATATATCTATTGGTAGTTGTTGGCCGTAAATATTCTTGTAATGTTGGACCATTATATCTCCTATTTCTTCCGAATCCTCAGAACGAGAGCCCGAGATGGGGCATCTTAATGCCAATATTTGATTCCTTGCGGCCCGTTCCCTAGCCTGACATGCCAGAATTTCCCTGTGTAATTGCTTTCTTCATATATCTTTTGCCTATCCTGTTGGAAAAGGAAATCACTTTTACCATAGTATATTTCAGTCAAATTCCTCTTAGCCTGATCCCACTGACGTGTATTTGAGGCCGAGGGATTAAAAAAAAATCTAGCCAGAGCTCTTTGCACTTTATGTTCTAATATCCGCTTTTCTTCCTTCCTTTTTCTAGAATTCTCTGCATCTTTACCTATGACTAGGCCTCGAAAAAAAGCTTTGAACGAATCCCATATCACGTGGAATGGTGCAAAATCATGGTTTCGCTCGAAAAACTCTGAGATTTGTATTTTAGTAGTATCCACCCAATTTTCCTCTAGCAAATATTGTTGATTTAACGACCACCTTTTAGAGAATGAACTGCCTTTACCCAATGCTAACTCTAAAACCACCAGAGCATGGTCTGAAAAACCATTTTGGAGAATTTTCTGTTGTAGAAAGACCAATTTCCTAGAAATAAGAAAAAAATCAATACTTGAAAAGGTGTGAAATCTCCCTGAGAAGCAGGTATAAGCAATTTCCGAAGGAAATGCAGCTCGCCAGGGATCAACAAGATCGAGCATCGAACTATAACTATGTACAGTTTTAAAAGTTTTACGTTTTGACTGTTTTTTTGAGTTAGATGAGGAATCAATATTGGGGTTCATTAGCAAATTAAAATCCCCCCCACAATCAGATCTCCCGGAACTTGAATTAATGATTGAAAAAGTTCCTCATATGGGAGAGGATTATCCTCTACCGGGGCATTTATACTAGCAAGCGTCAAAGGCCGGTGATCCATGTTACAGGTGACCCAACACCATCTACCACTTTGATCGCTTGCAGAGCTAACCACCTCAGCCTGGAATTTTTTACTAAGAAAAATCGCCGTACCCCTATGTGCTGCAGAGGATGAGGAGAAACCCCTATAGGCTGCCCAAGATCTAAACATTGCAAAATCTGAGATTTTACCAGCTGGAATATGGGTCTCTTGTATTAGAATGGCCGAGGGATTCTCTGTTTTAATCCAAGCCTCAATGGCCCGCATTTTCCTCTTGTTATTGAGACCATTCACATTGAACGAAACCACTTTCAGTATCTCCTTATTTCCCATTTACATGGAGAGGACAAATTTCTAAGAATCCACATAATCTAAAAATATACCTTTCACTGATTCGGAAGAAGAAGAGCCTCCAACCCGACTCTATTCGAGAGGACATGTGCCCCTTTTTTACTTTCACATAACAATAATCCGATGAATGTAAACTTAAAATATGGATTTCATTTTTTCCCCCATGCTCCCTTTCCACCCCTGTGACTCCACCCTCCACCCAATGTCGTTGTGAGCAGATGGCCATACCTGCTCAACCTTGACACACTAACCCACCCACCCTACTATTGGTGCAATGACTTAGTGCCAGATGCTACCGGATAACCCACGCCCCTCGCTCCCCTCCCCTCCCTACCATTAAGCCACTTAACACGGGCTAAACAGTGTAAAAATAAAAAATAAAAGGAAAAAAGGAGAAAGGCCCCCCCAAAAGAGAGAAAATAGAAAATAGAACAACAGAAAGAAAAACAGAGAGAAAGGAAAAAGAGAAAAAAAAAAGAAGAACAGCAGAAGTCCACCTACAAACAGCTCATAGCCCTTCCCAAGTAAGAAGGAAAGAAAGGGAACAGAATCCAAACGTCATTAAGATTTCTCCGAGGAAATTTGATGCAAAAGTTCCTGTGCTTCCGAGACACTGCAAAAGATATGGAATCTGCCCTTGACGAGCACCTTCAGCTTATTCTGTTGGGCTATCATCTCCTGTGCTCCCTGTTCTTTAAAAAGGTGTAACAATTTAACAAACTCCTTCTTTTAGCTGCAGAGGCAGACATGTCCGAAAAAATACGGCATAGTGGGACTTCTGCTGAAGTAAATTGTCTTTATTAATGGCCCGTGTTAAGATCTGTTCCTTAACTCTGAAGTCCCCAAAGTTGACAAGGATGGTCCGTGGGAATTTGCCATTGGGAGAAAGATGTGCTGGAACGCGGTGAGCTCGCATTATGGTCAGGTCGCCATTAAATTCTGGGAGGACACTTTTCTTTATAAATGAATCAACCCATTGAAGAGTCTGCTGTCCCTCAATGCCCTCTGGAATACCTAAAATGCGAAGATTGGAACGCCTGGAGTGGTTTTCCAACTCTTCCAACTTGTATTCCAGAGTGGTTTTCTGGCTCTGGAAAGTGGCGCCTTTTAGATTCATCGATGTCACTTGGTCCTCCAATTGCGAGATCCTGGTTTCGGCCTCCTGTAACCGTGCCGGGATCTGGGCCATGTTTTCCTCAATTTTGGTCAGGCGGGCATGAATTACCGCAATCTCGGCCGATTGGGAGGCCTTCAAATCCCGAATTTCTTCTAGAATCAAATTAAGAAGACTTTTAGCGTCCCATTGCATGGAAAAAGAGCTTGTGTCTTGAGAGGGATTAGCCTAAATCAAATTAGGCCGGTCCTCTGACTGCAAGGTCTCTGGGTCTGGTGGAGTTGACTCCGCTGGCATAGACCTAGCTGATGTCCCTGAGACCACCGGGATGGGCTGAACGGCAGAAATCCCAAGATCCTCTCCATCTCTTTGAAGGCCTGACGCCAATGAGGGGGAATGGCAAGCCAAGTTTAGAGACTCCCGACATAAGTCCAATGAATTAACCACTGCTAGGGGATCATTGCCTGCCGTATCCCGCGCCAGCCCACCCGATGAAAAACCAGGCTTAGCTTTAAAAAAAAGAGGGTACTTTCTGAGATCTTTAATTTCCCCTACTGTTCCATCCAGCATGGAATTTGATGCTCTAATTGAGTCCGAAAGATTGAATATATCGGCGCTAGAGGAGGCCACCTCTTTCGGGCTAATTGCTGAATCAAGCTCTGTCCCCTGGTGGTCTTGCTTGGCGGCCATCTCAGCAATTTCAGTATGTAGGGGCAAATCCTTTCTGAAGGCTGCGGCACGATTGGAACGGGCTGCTGCCTGACCTACGCGCTTTTTTCCTTTTTGGCCCAGATTTGGGGATTCAGATTGAGCAAAACCTTTAGCTACTTTAGTAAGATTTCGCATAATGTCTCAATCAAAGTATCCCTCCAGTTAATTGGCCAAAGAACTGCCCTTTGGAGCTTCCCCAGTGGTCCTCAACCAAGTAGTATATGGTGTGCCGGGGCCCCCCATATACCAGTAGAAAGGGAAAAAGAAAAAAAAAAGACCCCCACTTACCCCTACTTGGAGAGAAAACCTGGTGGTCCAGCGATGGTTCAATTAGGAGACCAAAAAAAAGAGGGAGGGGCCAAACCGGGGGTGCCCAATGCACTACCCCCATCTGCGAGTCTTCAGCCTTCTGCCCTCTGCCCTGTGCCTTCTATTTTGTAAAAGGCTGTCGCCGTCAGCTGCTATTCATTGATTTTTCCCTTCTCGCGCTCAGTTCCCCCTCAGTTTGCCGGAGCCCCAGCTTTCCCTTCTGTCACCTCCTGTCACCGTGGCTGTGATGCGGGGAGCCGGCGAGGCTGGAAAAAAAGTCGCGAGTGTGGCGTGACCTTGCAGGGGGCCTCCGTGGCTTAAGCTCTCCGTCTCGGCATCAGCATTGACGACAGTCAGCCTCTCCGGGAGTTTTTCGCCGGCATCGACGGCATCGGCGAACACCGCTCAGCTTCCGCGGCGTCTGACGTTGGCGGAGGAGGAAGCAAGGGGGCGTGGTAGCAGCCTCTCTCAGCCGTCCAGCATCATCCGTCAAGATCCACATCGAGCCTTTCGTAGTTGTTCACATCGTTTAACTGTCTTTTGATTTCAAGATAATATTTTTGGGATTCCATCACCACGATGTTTCCCCCTTTATCCGAGGGTTTTATAACGATGTTATCATCCATTCTTAAGTCATTTAGTGCCCATTTATCATCTTTGGTCATGTTTTCAGGTCGTTGGTGATTCTTTTTCCTTTCCTTGATGTATATTGATCGCAATTCCTCTGTCATAAGTTCTTGAAAGACATCTACCCTATTCCCTGCCGGTAGTTGTGGGCAGAATCTAGATCGGGTCTTGCAGTTACTTCTGATGGACATATTGGTTGTAATAGCCATCTCTTCGCATATCTGTACGTCTGTCATGGTCTCTGTACTAGTTGTAGGGATGTCAACATTGCTTTCAGCTTCAAGGCTGCGTAGTGATCTTAATGGTGGGATGTCATTTAGAGTCAGTGGTGAGAGCGTGTCTGGATTGCGTTGATCCCTAGATCTCATGGGAATGTTTGCAAAGTGCTTTTTTAATTTCAAATTCCAGCAGAATTTATATAAATCCACTCTGGACATGGCCAGGTCCATGCCATAGGATGGGCAGAATGTTAATCCCTTGTTCAGTAGTTTAGTATGCTTGGTTGTTAGTTTCCTAGATGATAAGTTAATTACTAAGTTGCCTTGTTTTTGTATGTCTGGATCCATTATCTCCATATTCATTTTTTTAAATCTTTTGTTCTTTTGGGCTTGTTTTTTATGGCCCCGTCTGGTTCTTTTTGCTGATGTTCTGTTTTCTGAAAAGAGCCCCGTCCTCTGCCTTGCGTTGTCATTCATAGGAGGCGCATCCCGCCGGAAAAATCCACCCTCTGTCTGCCGCTAGACATTCCTTCATCTCCTGAGCTCACCTCGGAACTCTCAGCACTTGACATCCTTGTTTGTTCTTGTTCCTGTACTCGATCCATGGATTGTTTACTGTAGTTTGCATCGTATTTCCGTGCAAATGTATACACTCTCCCTGTGGCGTAATCGATTTTATCTCATTGAAATTTATGGATCTTTTTGTTTTGTACCTCTTGTTCATGTTTGTCTAATCTTTTTCAAGATCTTCGAATGATTTAATACCTTCTAGTGTTTCTTTAAACTGTTCCAATGATTTTCCAAATCTTTAACCTACTCCATTGTTTGAGTTAATCTTCTTTCCGCATGTGTGATCAGCGTATTTATTAACTTCATGGAGCATTCAGTTGTATCAGATTGCCACTTAGAAAGGAGGTCAGGATCTAGATCACTTAAGGTAGGTAGAACAAAAATTCTCAGACCTCTAGGTATTCTTTTGCAGCCAATGTACTTTTTTAACGTGACACTTTCCCACCATTTATTCACCTCCATAATTCTAGCTTGTTCTAATTCTTTCATAAGTTGTTTCGGCGTGCTTGTAGTTCCTGAATTATTAACGCGTGATTTGCTATGCGCCGCAGTTAATTCTCCCTCTTCATCGAACATGTCTTTTAACAGCTGTTCTCGTTTTGTCCATCGGTCCGCCATGTTGCAGATTACTTTACCAATAATATTTCCTATTAGTGGTTGGATTTATACTAGATTGTTTTTTTTCCCCAATTTAAATGTACATTGCCGTGTTAATGTTCCTTATAGCACGTCTCCATTGCACTATAAATCGATTTCTTTTTGTGAGCTTCCTGCAATGTGAGGTTATTGCTGAGACTACTCCGCTGGGGAAACTGACATGAATGTTTGCTGGAATCCGCTTTGCTTTCCGCGGTTCCCTTGTCGTTTACCCCGGAGACCGAACTACGGGACCCATACACCTCTTGGTTTAGCATGCAAAGGGGCAATCTGTACTGGAATCTCAACAATGGCACAGTTGACATGCCCTGCAGGTTTAACATTTATAGCTGTAGTATGCACAAAACAAGCTCATACATATACATATACGTGTATATATATATATATATATATATATATATATATATATATATATATATATATATATATATATATATATATATATACACACACATACATACATTCATACATACATACATACATACATATACATACATATGTATATGTATGTATGTATGTATGTATGTATGTATGTATGTATGTATGTATGTATGTATGTATGTATGTGTATATATGTGTATATATGTGTATATATGTGTATATATGTGTATATATATGTGTATATATATGTGTATATATATGTGTATATATATGTGTATATATATGTGTATATATAAAAACAGAAGCAGAGAACTCTGGGTAGTTCTCAAGTTTAATAACTTAATGAAAGCAACCACTGTCACGTGTTTCGCTCTAGTTAGAGCTTTTCAGAGAATTATAGCTTTGTCCAGACACAAGGGAGCACCCAGTATAAGTCAAAACAAAACCCTTTCAGGCATAGAGTGACGAATAAATTATGCAAAAACAGAAGCAGAGAACTCTGGGTAGTTCTCAAGTTTAGGTGGAAAGCAGCTCCAGTAAGAGCATGCTAATCCTATGCTTAAAGACTTTGCTGTAAAAATGGCAAAAGACTTTGGGGCATATTAGCAAGACCGGCGATAAAATTATCGCCGTTTTAGCGGCAGGAAACTGCGGCTAAAATGGCGATAATGGGCTTGCTAATATGCGTTATAGAATTCCAATAGAAGCCCAGGTTAGATGTGCAGGACATCTAACCTGGGCTTCTATTGAATTCTATAACGCATATTAGCAAGCCCATTATCGCCGCTTTAGCGGCAGTTTCCTGCCGCTAATACGGCGATAATTTTATCGCCGGTCTTGCTAATATGCCCCCATGTCCCTTTCTATCTCGGCGTGGATAGCACTGCGCTAATCCTAGGCTTAAAAACTTTGATAGAAAAGCAGACATTTGAGGTGAGCAAATTTAGAGTGTCGCTGGTGTTGAGAGTGCTCTTACTGGAGCTGCTTTCCACCTAAACTTGAGAACTACCCAGAGTTCTCTGCTTCTGTTTTTGCATAATTTATTCATCACTCTATGCCAGAAAGGGTTCTGTTTTGACTTATACTGGGTTCTCCCTTGTGTCTGGACAAAGCTATACCTCTCTGAAGAGCTCTAACTAGAGCGAAACACGTGTCAGGGGTTGCTTTTATTCATTTCAGGTTGGCTTGGATGGTATTTTACCAATCCAAAGCTGTAATACTGTGTCTGGAGTGGTAAAAGGCTTTGGCCATTTTACAGCTCGGCAGGAATAGCACTGTGCTAATCCTATGCTTAAAGACTTTGCTGTAAAAATGGCAAAAGACTTTGTCCCTTTCTATCTCGGCGTGGATAGCACTGCGCTAATTCTATGCTTAAAAACTTAGAAAGAAAAGTAGACATTTGAGGTGAGCAAATTTATAGTGTCGCTGGTGTTGAGAGTGCTTTTACTGGAGCTGCTTTCCACCTAAACTTGAGAACTACCCAGAGTTCTCTGCTTCTGTTTTTGCATAATGTATTTGTCACTCTATGCCTGAAAGGGTTTTGTTTTGACTTATACTGGGTGCTCCCTTGTGTCTGGACAAAGCTATACCTCTCTGAAGAGCTCTAACTAGAGCGAAACATGTGTCAGGGGTTGTTTTTATTCATTTCAGGTTGGCTTGGATGGTATTTTACCAATCCAAAGCTGTAATACTGTGCCTGGAGTGGTAAAAGGCTTTGGCCATTTTACAGCTCGGCAGGGATAGCACTGTGCTAATCCTATGCTTAAAGACTTTGCTGTAAAAATGGCAAAAGACTTTGGGGCATATTAGCAACAACTTGCGATAATTATCGCAAACAGTGCTTAGCGCGATTTTTTTTATCGCCGCCTATCGCTGGATTTGATCGCGGAGATAACGCAGTATTACCAACGTTTATCTCCACGGCGATAAAAATCCAGCGATAGCGGCGAATCCCATCATTAACGTGAGATTTCCAGCGATAAAAATCCTATCGCTAAGGGGAATCTCGCTAATAGGCAGGTGGGGACTTAGCCGTAGAATCCACCTCCCATTGACTATAATGGCTAAGTCATGTTTTTACCAGTTCTAAAAAACCAGCGCTAATCGCAGTTAGCGCGCGTTTTTTTATCGCTTCGCGGTTATTGCTAATAGGCGATAGCGATGTTAGCGACTGATTTCAGTCGCTGTTAGGTTGGGAACGCCTCCTTTGCATGTCATTAGCGATAAATATCGCTGACATGCAAAGCGGCACCCAAACCAGTCGCTATCGCCTAAAAGCTGTCGCTAACACCTGTTAGCGACAGCTTGCTGATAGGGCGATAGAAATATTGCCGCTTTAGCGGCAAAAAGTGCCGCTAAAGCGGCGATAGAGCCCTTGATAATATGCCCCTTTGTCCCTTTCTATCTCGGCGTGGATAGCACTGCGCTAATCCTATGCTTAAAAACTTTAATAGAAAAGCAGACATTTGAGGTGAGCAAATTTAGAGTGTCGCTGGTGTTGAGAGTGCTCTTACTGGAGCTGCTTTCCACCTAAACTTGAGAACTACCCAGAGTTCTCTGCTTCTGTTTTTGCATAATTTATTCGTCACTCTATGCCTAAAAGGGTTTTCTTTTGCATCACGGTTGTTATGCTAAATTCCCAAAACTACGCCATTAGGCCACTTTACATAATTACATGCCATTCGCAGCAAACATTTCCTGCAAGTGTACTGGAAGAACAGAACGCGAGCGTCTATTTGCAAGTCTTTTTTTGACTATTTTATTTGAGCAAAAAATGTTTTCTTGCATCAGTTTTGCTGACTAGCGTAATTACGTGAAAGCAAATTAAGAGCATTCTTATACCCCTACTTACGCATCATCTTACAGCACTGTGAAAGTAAAAGAAGCCTCTCTTAACATTTTTGTTCTGATTTCTTAATGTAATTTCATTGTTTTGCTATACTAATTACATTATGATGAGAGCATGTATCTCTAGCTTTTCTTATGTGGTAGTGGGCAATGCTGTGTATTTCTTTTTCATTCGTTCTGAGATTTCCTTTACAGATGCTGGGGAGTAATTAGAGTGTCGGACGGCAGGGGGCACTAAAATCAACGTAATAAACTAGTAAATGGCATTCAGAGGATTGGAGAAATAGATCTGAGGAGGTTCGTCTGCTTGCCAGGGCAAAGAGGACTGCGTGGGGAGGAGGGCATGGATGGGAGGCCTAAACCCTTTTAGCCCTCTGATTGTTATCCCCCTGTACCCCTTTTATTCCTGTGTTCTTGAAACATTAATTTATCGTTTTTTGTAGCATTCCATTCTAGAGGCTTATTTATTTACAAGCTCACTGCGCTGACGGTGCATCACTTTTTTAGGATGCACAGGCGGCGCTGTGTGTCTGCCCATATTTACAAGGCCACGTAAAGCCACCCTGCGTGGCTTTTCATGGCCTTGTAAATATGGCCCCCTTTCATGCATTACACTGCGTGAAAGGGACGTTCCATGGGTGTTGCTGTATGTTTTCCCTCGCAACATCCATGGAACCTGACGCATTCCCAGATTTACAAGGTTTCATAAAGCTGGGAATGCGTCAGATTCCTACGGGAGGCATAATGGAGGCACAACGAGGAAAAATACCTTTATTTCTCCTCTTTTTTCCTTTTTCTATGTGTGCTGCATTCTGTAGCACTAATAGAAAGAGGAAAACACCTCTTGTGATTGCTGTTGTGCAGGAAGGTATCCATTCCTGCACAAAAACAATGACACAATCAATGCAGACACCCTTGCACCATGACGCAAAGGGTGCCTGCGTTGGCGCATGGCAGCCTATTGTACACCAGCGCAGGGGAAAAGGACAGGAATGCACCGTATCTTGTACATATGGTGCATTCCTACCCTTTTCTTTTGAAACATGGCAGCACAGCAGCAAGGCTTGCTGTGCTGCTGTGCGTCAAAATATTATAAATGAGGCCCTTTGTTCCAAGTGCTGAAAATCTCATATCAAATAACTGGAAGAAAGAAACCATCTGAACAAATTTAAGAACTGCAGGTTTTGAATGTGCTGCGATACATCAGATGCAAACTGCTGTCTCCAAAACTGATTCAGAACAGTTTTGTACTGCCATTTGGAAGATTGAAGGAGGGTGCGTGGCCCCTGCCTATCTTCCATACCCTTCTTCTGGGATGGTGCTCTGGCGTCACCACCTTCTGCCTCGGTCCGCCTACCAAGACTCCTAGACCTTTTCAACCTGCAATGTTTTTGGCCCCCTTCTGCCCCCGCTGCCTCCCTTCTGTGCCTTGCTTTGACATGTCCTGTATCTCCGCTTGTGCATTTTCAATTTAGTGTCCCCTCTTTGTGCCTCATTTTCTCTTACTACTGCCTCTCTCGCTTTCCTTTCATTGTGCTTCGTTTTCTCTTTTTAATTCTTCTCTCTTGCCTCACCTCTCGCTGACTCTTTCTTGTACCTCTCCTCCTCTCCTGCTCTTTGCTGTCTATGGCACTCTCTTTGTTCCTCTGTTTGCCTCCTGCCCCTCTTTTCTGCCTCTTACCTTCTCTACTTGTTTGCCACTCGATCCTTTTTACCCTTCGTACCCTTTTTGCTCTCTTCTTTCTCGTTCTTGTTTTTCAGCCCCTTCTGCCCATGTTTGCCCGACTCCAGCTCTCTTTGTCCCACCATCTCAGCTTCACAACTGCCAGTGCTGATAGCCCCACTCACTCCCCTCGCCTCTCCCCTCCCAGAAGCCTTCATAATGGCAGCTGCAGCGTGGATGCTTAGAAAGCATGCTGCTAGCATGCCAAAGGCAAGCCCGTCCGTATCCATCTGTACCCCGTCGGTACCTAGCGCCAGGACCCCTGGTCTGACAGCCACCCACCGCATTGCAAAACGATACTTGGATGAAGCCATCCATGTTCTCAGCCCCAGACACCTGTCCCTGCACTGTGCCCAGGCTACTCTAACAAAGAACGAAGGTGCATTCAACTAACCCAGCTGCTGCACCTCTTATGACCTCCAGCCACCATTATACGCGATAGGTGTGTTTGGATCTCCTGCACAACCTCTCTCCGGAACTACCTGGCTTATCCCAGCATCTGCTCTGGATGTGGCTTCGGCCACTCCACCTGGGTGCAAGATCGCAAGAGAAGACAGATTCAGCAAACCTGGAGGAAGAATCGCAATGATCTACCAAGAGGAATTTAACTGCTCCACCACCTCGACTCACACCAGCCACCGGCTGAAGCATGCAGTCATCAAAATCAGCACCCTGAGCACCACAACCCTGTGAGGAGAACTACTCTACCACACCCCTGGACCTAGATCCAATTTCAGCTCCACTCTGTCTGACCTCATTTCCTGCTGGCCCTCATATCAAACTCCTTCATCCTACTCAGCGACCTCAACCTCCACCTAGAGGGCCAGAAGACCCTAACTCCATCACTCCATCTGAAGACCTCACATCTTAGGACTCCCCCAAAGAGTGAACAAGCCCATCCAATTTTCCCAGTATCACTGTAGACAAGCTCACTCCACTCACCTAGATGGATCATGTCCTCATTTGCTTTGAACTATGTCTGCCCAACCAGCCCAGAACCACCTATACCCAGACCACCCAACGCCAATTGATAAAAATTCCCAAGGACATCTGGATTTCCGAGCTCTTGTTCTGACACCTCCTTCACCACTATGACCAAGCATGTTCCATCACAAAGATCAACACATGGATCATCTCTTGATTGAAATCCCCTGACTCCTCTGAGAATAACCTCCACACCCTGATCCTAGAGGCAAGCAAGCTGGTACACTGAGGCACCATGGCTCACGATGGTCCACTGCAAGCACATCGAACAATGGTATTGTCATTCACATGACAACACCGACTCCTACAAATCAGCCCTCTGAATCTACGACCTTTGCCTCAAATCCACCAAACTTCTAGCCCTCACTGAAAGGATCCAAAAGAGCTCCAACACCCCGAAAGAAATCTTGACCATCGTAAATAAATTCACACCCCCGCCCACAAGATTCATGACCATCACCCCATCCCAGGAACTCTGCACACAACTTTCTCACTACTTCACTAACTAAATCAACACATCTGCAACAACCTTGCCCCCCCACAACTAGACCTCTCCACCCTCAAACTCCTAAACCCCGATGATAAAACACCCCAGAAAATGCACTGACCTGCTGGCCAGTCATCACCACAATAAAAAATACCAACGCCATATGCACCATCCACCCAGGAGCCCCATCGGATAAACGCATGCACTACATCTCCAGCAAAGGTCTCAACCTCATCTGCACAGCCCTTACCCATTTTCAAATCAACCCTCTCCACCAATGATTTCCCAGACACGCCACCATCTTACTGTGCCTCAAGAAATCTTCAGCAGACCCCGTGATCTCGGCCAGTTACAAGCCCACCTCCCCTATCTAGCCAAAGACCTAGAGAAACGTATCATGGCCTGGCTGGCTACCTACCTCAATGCAAACCACCCCCTGGACCATTCCCAGTCTGTATTCTGACCCAACTGCAACAGAGAAACAACCCCTATTACTGCCACTGATAACATCTGCCTCATCATGGACAACGTCTACTCGTCCACTCTGCAGCATTCAACACCATCACCCACTCCATTCTCATCCAATGCCTCCACGAGCCCAGAATTCGGGGACCAGATCTACGATGGATCAGCTCCTTCCACTTAGGATGCACCCAAACAGTCAGCCTGACCCCCTACTAATGCCATGCTTCAAATCTCATCAGCGGCGTCCCACAATGGTCCTACCAAAGCCTCACGCTCTTTAACATCTGCATGACCCCCCCTCGCCAGCATCATTTACTCCCATTGATTCAGCATCTTCTGCTAAGCTGACAACACTATCCTCAACCCCTCCCTTTTTGGAAAGTACCTCCACCACCGAAATCAACTTCATGAGATGCATGTCCTCTGTAGCAGACTGGATGAAAAGGAACTGCCTCAATCTCAACTGCGACATAATAGAAGTGTTTATCTTCCTCGAAGACATCTTAAATTAGTCCCTGAGTAGGGGGACCAACTCCCTGCACATCCAACACAGACAGGAGCCTGTGTATCATGATAGACAGCAGAATCGCGATGATGAATCTAGTCAACACGGGTCGCCTCCACCTGCTTTCACACCCTCAAACTACTCAGGAAAATATTCAAATGGCTCCCTCTGGACACCCGCAGATCTGTCACACAAGCCCTCTTCACCAGTGGGCTTATCTATGGCAATGCCCCTTATTTTGGCATCATTGCCCAATTCACCAAAATACTCCAAGTTATAAAAAACTCAGCCACAAAACTCACACCCAAACTCCCTTACTGCACTCACATATCCAAACAGCTCAAAGACCTCCAATGGCTCTTAACCGAATAGCGTGCCCTTTTCAAACTGCTCACAAAGATCTACAAAGCATTACAAAACCAAGGCCGAGTATACCTGAACAACTGCATCCTCTTTCCTGTCCTTACCAGACAGCTCCACTTGAACAGTCTCCTTCTCGCCCACAACTAACGCATTCCACCGGGCCAAAGCCTGAGGTTAACCCTTCTCCCACCTCACCTCCACAACCTGGAATGAACTCACCTACCACATCAGAGCTACCAGCTCAATTCTTCTATTCTGGAAGAAATCACAAACTTGGCTCTTCCAGTAGACCTCCAGACAGACCATTGCACCCACTTGACAGGTGCAAGGATACCGTCCCGGGTGATATGTATTCTGTACTGTTGGAAACTGACTTTCTTTGCAGATGCTCCCCCTACCCTTTTTGCCCCCATTAGAACTGCTAGATGCTGGTGTTTGACTCTGATAGTGCACTGGGACCTGCTAAACAGGCCCCAGCGCCAGTGCTCTTTTCCCAAAAGGTAACTGTGAATTGGTACACCCAATTGGAAAGGTACTTTTCCCCCTTATAAGTATCCCCGGGCGGAGTTTGCGGAGAAGCGGCAAAAAAACTCTGCAACGCTATGCGGAGTTACGCGAGCATGCGGAGTTGCTTGTTCCACATGCTCGCGTATGCTCGCGCATGCTTGCGAGATATTTTTGACGTTCGGCAACGCGGAGTGTGTGTTCGGGGGGAAATATCGCGCAAACTTCACCACGCGGTCGCCAATGGGCGCGGCCATCTTGTTTTCCTAGTCTTTGCATGGTTCTAGGGCCTGTTTTTTATCCCTCTCTAATCTTTTCAATCCTTTGTTTTTTACACTGTTTTTCTGATCTTTTTTTATTTATTATCTATCCCTCTCTCTCCCTAAGTGTATATTTTGCATTTTATTTCTATTTTTACTGTTTTTTTTAACTTTTTTCTACTGTTTTATATTACTTGCTTTTTTACTTTCAAACTTCTTCTCCTGACTTTATTTTTTACTCCTACATTTTCTTTCCTGCCCCCCGCCCACCCAGAACCATGGCTAAGGCTACCTCTACCTCTAATAGTAAGGGGAAGGGGAAGTCGCCTGTACCCAAGAGCCGCCTTCCTTGCGGCAGATGGGGCCCAGAAGGGGTGCAGCCCCAGGCCCTTTTCACCGAGGCAGAGGTGGCCGCCTTTGTTTTTTTTGTACAGCGCCACCTCCTTTTAACCTTGGCAGCAGGCCTGGCTCCAGGAGCATCACCGCCGGTGGGCGAGGGTGCGCCGAGCATTGTTTCGCTGCTCTGGGGTCCGGCTCACCCATAATCAGCTGACTCACCGGTGGTCAGACATCTTGGACCGAGAGCAGGACCTGCTGGACCTGCTAGGTGTTGAGGTTGTGGGGCTTGGTGAGTAGCTAATTATAGTAGTATTGTGTGCTCTGTTCTGTGTAATTGTATTTGCGAATATTATTTTTTTCCCAAATAGCAAGAATGCTGCTGCTTACATGCAGGTAAGTTACGTTTATAAATCTTATGTGATTGTTATTCTTCTAGACACTAGACAGGTGCTCGGCGCTACTAATCTTACTTGTTTGCAACTTTGCTTTCGCTTGGGCTGATTATATAAGAGAGTTTAGAGAGCTTAAGTTAGGTAATGCTAGAGAGAATCCAGTCCTTTCCTTTGTCCTCCTGTCACTAAGATAGTGGTGGATTGATAGGTAGTTTAGTTACTTAGTATTAGTTGGTAATTTTTTAGTGGTCTGCGTGACGCGTCCTCCATCACGTCACCTGCTGCTGAGTGCTGACTCCAGTCCTTAGTAGAACCTTTTGTAGTTTGTTAGTGAGTGAGTAAAATAGCAACTAAGTCATCAGCACATCAGCAGCAACCAACCAACAATTTGATGTATGCAAATGTATGCATGCGTCCATCTATGCATTTTTGAGGACTAAAATGAATGGAAATGCAGACTTAGTGAACAATTGGCCCGTCAAAGGGGGTTGATTCATTGATGATTTCGAATGAGATTGAAACTTAGAAGAAGCAAATATATTTTTGGCAAGTCATTTCCAATGTCTTTGGAATAGGTGGGCTAGGTCAGGTGGTACTTAGATTTAGGATTCTGGAATCAGAATGGAACACTGGATTAATAAATAATAACTAGACGGTCCGCGAATCCCGTGATACTAACAGTCGATCAGATTAGATAGGTCAATTTTATTGCAATTGTTGGTTCCAAAAATGTTTTTAGAGCGTTTTTAAAAATATTTTATTTGTTTCACACCAATCATCAATGTTTGTCTCTTTCTTTATTATATCCTACATGATCAGCACCCAGGGGCAAGAAGACGACGTGATCTGAGGCGGGAGCTGGAGATGCCTCTCAGGGCCAGGACTGCTCCTCTACCGAGGGCTCTGCTGCTGGCCCCAGTAAGTCCTCCTGTTGTTAATATTAATAATTATAATTCCCTAACTTTTACTGCACCTTATTTTTTCCAAACTATTATTTCCGTTTCCTAATTCTATTTTTTACTAAATCTTCTTCGATCTATCTGTTTCTAAAATCTTGTTATCCCCGCCTCTAACTGCCTCTGACTCTGTACTACTACTATTAGTCTGTCTGTAACTTGCCCAGTTGGCCACTCTTTATTTTTAAAAAGTTTTAAAACTCAGATTCACCAAAAGCTCTAGCCACTGAGTCCAGTCCTTTGGGTTGTCCTCTTCTTAATCTTGAGAGGCTTTTCGACAATTGCCACCAACAAAATGCCCAACCAGATATTTTACTATTTTTGATAGGACAGGACATACTACTACTGTCTATTCTACTCTAGTACCCGATTTGTACTAGTGATGTATGTGGTATATGTATGTATTGTATTAACAATTTTCAATCTTGCTAGTGAAAAAGAATAAATAGGGAAAGGCATTTATGGCATCTGAAAAATGTGTAATATTTTTTCTAGTCGTACCGACCACCAGTGACAGGGCCAGCGGTGGGGCAGGCGACGCCAGCCAGGAGGGAGCAGCAGATGCGGCAGCTGCCGCAGGGGTGGGTGAGCCAGTAGCAGTGGCGGGCATTGGTAAGTTATCCTGATACTCCTTACTTATTGACAATAGTTACACACTCGCTGCAAGGGTGTACACTGTATGTTGAGAGAGACTAAGTTGTTGTGAACAATGGTTGAAGAAGAAGACACCCTTTACTTAGCATTAGCAATAGCATTAGCGGTGGGAGTTGAGTAACTAATGGCCTCTTCTATCTGACTTCAACTCAGCTGGGAAAGTTTTATGGAGAAGACTAAGAGTCAGACGACCTTGATGGATGGGTTGAACGAAAAGGGAAAGAAGGATGGAAGGAGGAAGGACGGGCGAGATGTAATTTATGACTGGCAGAGAAGGATGCGTGGGATGCATAGGTGGATGATAGGAATCGGATGCATGGGTGGTTGAAGGATGGGTGGAAGGTGAAAGAAAAGATGCCTGCCTGGGTGGGTGAAACTGTATGGGTGATAGGAAGAATCCTATGGGGTTTCATGGGTCAAACTCAAAAGCAAGCAAGGAAGGACGCATGGGTGGTGGTTTAAAAAAACAAAACAAATGTATGTTGCTGGGAAACTAATGTTTGTTGACAGATTAAGAAGAATGATAGACATGTTTACTTTGGATGCCTGGATGGAATTCAATCATCATAGCATAGGTGGAGACTGTCACTGGATGAAGAGTCTTTGAAGAGAATGTAAAAGAAAAATAAACTGCGCCAGAGTAGCAAAGCCAAGGAGAATAGAAGATTAGAATTAAAAAAATATAAGGCTAGAAGAGCAATGCAATGATTGATAAATGGAAAAATCGCTGGGAAGAGAAACAACAGGACTGTTTTTTTGCAAGGTTTTTGATTCAAGGTTGTATTTTCAGAATACTCCCTTGACTCACAGTAGTTTGCAAGCACAGCATATATATTGTGTATGTATGTTATCAAGCGCCTCCCTCCGACTCCGAGGCCCACTTCCTACCTATATCATTTATTTTCGACTGTGTCAGCCTGCCATGGGTGGCCTATCGGCTGCATGGCACAATCAATAAAAAGTACCTCATGTCGTCCCATATATAATCAATGATCATTTGGATCAGATATCATCTGCCTTGTTGTAGTAGTCAGGGTGAAAGTGAAATTGAGCAGTTGCCATTGATGTAACAGAGTATGGCCACCCATAATAGAAAAATAAGATAATTGTGTAGTTGTAGACTACAGCTTCCCCACCTGCAGACAGTAGTAAATAAAAATAACATGAGACTGTGACACAAGTATGTTTGTCTAGGGCGCAAGCTGACTGAGCTGGCATGCCTGCAACAAGGTTAATTTAGCTAAACAAGAGAGAGAAGAAGACTTGTCTACTCCATAGTGCCTAGTAGTAGTAATGCCTGAAACTCCCACAAATGTTAGAGGCCGAGGAAGTGGCAGGATAGCACAAATGTTATGTACTGTGCTTGCTAGTGCTACTGTGCCACTATGTGTAGAATTAATTTTGTGTTACTGTTTTGCTAAGAGTATTGGTTATAATTGTCTTTTTTCTTTCTTGATATAGCGACTCCTTCCCAACCAAAAGCACAACCAAACAGGAAGGAGTTGGCAGCCATGGCCCGGCGCCGGAAGCTGGAGGCCATCTGCAAAGAATATCGGCGGCTGGTGGTTCTGGCGGAGGAGGAGGCGGCAGCAGCTGACGCCTCCTCCAATGCCCCGGGCCCCAGCCAGGCCCCCCAGTTGTACAGCACTGCGGTCCTGCAGCCGCCCACAGCGCTTCATTCAACACTGCTCCCCCCCCTGTGGATGCAATTGTAAAGCATTCAAGCGCCGCATGCTCCTCCGGGTGGCATTCCTAGAGGAGCGGATAAAGGTCCTGAAGGGTAACAAGCGAGCCCGCCGCTAGAACTCCATCGCATTGCCCCTTTTTTAATCTTTTTTTGGTGGGTGGGAATTGGGCGTTGGGGAAAAGTTGGGGTTTATATTTATTATTTATTATGGACAATGGACTCGACCGGACATTGGTTGGACTCTTTCTTTATCTTTGGACATTGGTTGGGGTTAGGAGAGGGGTGGGTCAGGTGTTCTGGGATTTTTACTTTAGTTTATTTAATTAGGGGAATAAATTATTTATACTTAAAGTTTACAAACAATGTAAATGTTTTGTGGGGGGGTTACTCTTTTACTTCACACGGGTTCCTTTGCTGCTGCAGGGCCGCAGCTAGTTTTTGATTTAAATAATCTGCTGATAGTGTAACACACGAACAGATAGATGTGGTACCCTCACTTGTGAGTGACTTGTCCTACTAGTACTGTCAGTCTCTCCTCCTAGTCTATGCAGTCTGCAACTGGACTCGGAACGGAAGGGTGTGGGTGTGTGAATTAATGAATTAATTTCCATATTATTAATTATGCCTCCCCCAAACTACTTCTCTTACCTGTGATTGATGTTTATTTAAACTTAGGCAAAGCGATGGCTGAATGGTGATGATGGTTTGGTTTCCCAAGATGGTGGTAGTAGTAGTAGACACTGGCAGTAGCATTTGCAAAAAAAGAAAATGAGACAGTCAGTCGCCTGAGGGAGACTCGGGAAGGAGTAGTAGAACGAAGTACAGTATACAAGAAGACTGCCAAACAAGAAACCATGATGATAAGTGTTCAGACAGATAGTACCCACATGGCCAACACAGAGGTGTGGCCCAGTCCACCCCTGGGGTGTGACTCCTGTCCCCCTCCCAGGGGCATCTCTGTACACCAGGACAGCAAGCCACAGCAGCCACTGACAGCTGTCAATGGTGAGAACCAGGCCCCAGACCTTTCATGGTTCTCCAACCTCTATGGCGTCAGAGAGCGGGGTGCAGTAGCCCCAGGTGCCTGGCACCCTTGGTCCACTCTCCCTCCTGTCAGGTCAGGTATGACATCCTGACACTGACCCACCAGCCCCGGGCCTGTACCCAGTGGCTGGACAGGAGACTGGGGTGGGCTTTCCCACACCCGGTCCTCCTCCTTGGGGCTATGCACCCTCCCACCTGGAGTGGAACCCCCTTCCAGAATTATCAGGGCACCTGTGGCAGGTGTCCTGCACAATTCGCCCACCAGTTCAGGGGTCCTATCCTGCAACTGGGATCCCAGCTTAGGGTCTGTACCCTTAGACTGGGCAGAGGTCAGAGGTGAGGCTGCCCTCTCCCTGCCCCGCTTACTGGGGCCTTGCACCCTCCCACCTGGAGCTGTGCCCCCTGAAGACAAACCGGTAGGGGCACTGCTAGCAGTTGCCCCCTCCTCCAGGTCAGGGGGGACACCCTGAACCTGGCCCTCCAGCCCAGGGTCTGTACACTTAGGCTGGACCTGAGCCTAGCAACCCAGGACTTCCGGGGGAGTACACCAACCCTCCCCACAGAAAACACACCCCTCTGGAGTTGTGTCAGAGTCTGCCTGGCGCAGGTCTCCATCCTGTCCACCTGACAGAGCATAAAGACCTCCTAGGCCAGAAATGGCCTCACCAGGGTCAGTTCTGGGGTGCTCTGACCTCAATGCTGGCAACCCCTGACCCACTGGTCCTTCCACTGGGGACTGCGTACCCCTCTCACCCCTCTCTCTGGACTCATGCACCATCCCCAATGGAGCAGTGTGGCCAGACACCAGAGCTGGTGGAATGCTGGTTACAGCAGTCTCCCCCAGCTCAACTGACACCTTGGGATCCCCCCCAGGGGATGGCCTCCCGGTAAAGACTAGGCCCCCCTCCTGGTGTTCACTCATGGAACCAACCAAGCCTTGGGACTGGGTTTCGGGCACCTCGGGACACCGTCCACTCCCACTCTTTCTCCTTTGAGACAGGACATGGGACCCTACACCCCTCCCACTACTCTGGGACCTATCTGGGCTATCACCACCCTCCCCTATCTCACTTGGTTGGAGAAAACCTGAGCCACCTCCTTTAGGATCACCCCCAGATGTCTCTTCAGACCCTCTGGAATCCACCAAAAGGTCCGTCTCCAGTGTGAGCTCCCTGGGGTCAGAGAACTCACACTCCACCAGGCTTTGGCATAGCTCTGGCAAACAGGGACTTAAAATATGCTCTCCATGAATTGAATCATACAACCCCACAAATGTGTGTTAACCAAGCTATCCTTTGCCTTACCATCCGGTGCCTCGCACACGTACCCCACACCACTCTTTCTGAGATTGGCAAGACAGTGTCTGACTGTCTCTGTCACTCAACCCACACCCTTCTGGGCGGTCTCCACACTCACGCACCAGGACTTCTACCATGGGGGAACCCCTCTCCCTGCAACTCTCATCTAGAGTCAGTAGAGTGTCCCTCCCACCACTAGGATTATGAACCCCTGTGCCAGTTCCCCAATCCACCTCAGGGACACTGCGCACCACTGTAGCTACCTCATATCCTTGAACCCCCTGGTGTATGTTAACCCCCTCCTTCAAGTCAGGCGCCACATATCTGGGTGTGTGTACTGCTCCCTCAGCACTAGATAACACAATTTTGCTGCCACCATCTGAGCTGGACTCCACCTCCAACCCAGCAAAGCTCACTTCCTGAGCTACACACATTTCTTTTTCTTGGGCTAAGGCCCTCTTGGTCTCAGCCCTCTCGAGCTCCTCATCAAGCTCTCTCAGCCTCTGCTCACAAGCCAGAAGCCAGCCATCTTTTACTGTTTCTCCCTCACTTTCAGGGAAGTCCTCCTCCTCAGACTCCACTGGTAGTGTTGGCCCCCAGCGCGGTAACTGATAATGAAATAGGGATGCCTCTAGATCCTCCCTGGATCTTCTCTTCACAGGCAACCCCCTTTCCTTGCAGAACACACATAGCTCCTTCATTGTGTAGATGAGCATGTGCCAGAAGTCAAATTCCATTTTGCAACAACTAACCAGAGTCTCAGTATCAAAAATACTCCCAGGAGGACACCAGAAAACAGAAAAAACAGTATGTGGTTGAGTAATGGTCTGCACTATACTAGTAGTGTACACCAATCACTGTATGTAAGTCACAAATGCAAGTCCAGATCCTCACCGCTGACCAACAATATTAGAAATGGGAGTCTCTAGTTGGCAGAGGTAGGTACCTTTGTCCTAATAGGGACCCTTACTTCTAGTCAGGTTAAGGGGGATACACTCCTAAAAACACCCCTGCTTGCCACCTTGGTAGCTTGGCACCAGCTGACAGGCTTATTTCAGAGGCAGTGTGTAAAGTATTTGTGAACACATACAGTAATACAGTGAAAACACTACAAATGGACATGTTAGAAATGGGATTTCTGGTTGGCTAGGGCAAGCGCCTAAGCCAGGCAGAAACCACCACTCTGGTCAGGGCAAGGGAGTTACACGCTGAAGATAACCCCGGCTCACCCCCTTGGTAGCTTGGCACAAGAAGTCAGGCTTATCCCAGAGGCAATGTGTAAAGCGTTTGCGCAACACACACACACAGCAGCAACACACTAGGCACACCACAAAAGAAACTCCACACAAGGTTATATAAAAAAATAGCCTTTGTAATATCCAAAACACATTAGAATCATAATCACACAATATACACTGTGCCAACTGGCACTGGGCAATATTCACAGGGGATTATATACAGGACGGGGCCAGTCGGGCCACTGTCAGAACCTTTAGAAAGCACTAGTAGCACATATAAAACACAACCAGTGACTACTGGTAAAATACTGTACTTGGCATTATCACCTGCAACCTAAACACATTATGTCTGCATCACATTAGGCATAAAACACATTATGCATAGACCATCAGCATAAACACATTATGCATCCTCACAATCCGCCTAATCCACATTATGCATCATCACCATAGGCATAAACCATGAGCAGTGCACCCTTTCAATATCACTGCATAAACATCAGAGGCATAAATACATTATGCATAAGCACCATAGCATTACATTAGGCATCACAATACAGGCACAACACCTTACGCATTGGGTATCACATTAGGGCCTTGCGCCCTACCAATCATAAAACTGCCCCCAGGCCAACTGGCCTTTCTAGGGGGGCCCAAGATGCCCTTTGTCCAAAATGTCAAGGGCCTTTCAAGTAGCCCTAGGGCTGCAAAAGCAGCAAAAGCAAAGTGCGCAATGCGCTGGGGCAGAGGAGTGCATTTCACTCCTTCCTCATGAAAACAACAATGCCCCCGTGTTGCAGCTGCCCGCTCTCTCTCGCGGTGCAGCTGGAATTTAGGCCTTGGTACCACTGTGCCTCCTGAGTCCCCACTGGGACTCTACAACAATTGTGCCCAACGTGGCAGCTGCCCGCGCTTGTGCGGTGCAGCTGTAAATATGCGGCCTGGCACCAACTCGGCATCACAGTGCTTTGGAAGCCCCACTCTGGGACTTCAGCACACAATTGCCCCCTTCGGAAAATAGGCACCGGCAGCACGGTGCCTCAGGGAGCATAGGCTCGGCTCTGGTCTACTCACCGGGGCATCTCAGGACTCCTCCCGCCTTCTGCTCCGGTCGGGGAAAGGGGCACCGGCACGGTGCCTCGGCCGGCTCTGCACACAGCCAGGCTTCTCCTGGCTTCCGGGGTCTTGACTTCGGCCTCCAACCCGGCCGCAACCGCTGGACTGCCTTCCCACGGCAGAGGGAGGCAGAACTGGAGCCCGCGAGGCTCCGGAGACGCAGTAGGCCCCGCCCACAGTCAGGCAGCCTGCCTGCCTTCCGGGTCGCGTTGCGGCGGCTCTCTCTTATGCGTTTTGGGTCGGGCCGCGGCAGTGATTCCGGGCAAATGCGGGGTGGGCTCCCGCTCCTGTTCTCAGCTCACCACAGTGCGGGGTGGGCTCCCGCCGATAAGGCTGCACGAACGCGGGGTGGGCTCCCGCTGAAAAACACAAAATGCGGGGTGGGCTCCCGCTGTCTCCCAGCAACTCAGGGGAATCCCTATGCCGGGATTCCCTAAATCTTCACGCAGCACAGCGTTGCAGATCAAAACAAAACGCTCCTCTCTCGTGGAATAAAGTTGTAGCACTCACGAGGCGCTGAGCCCCCGAAAGTCCTCAGGGCAAAGGCTGGGCCCAGGCAGGCCAGCTCACAGGGCCCTCCAGCAGGGAGGCAGTCCCTTGTGGTGGTTCCTCCTGTGGCCATGCAGCAGCAGGTCGCAAGGAAGCACAAAAAGCACAACCTTCATGGGCACACAGCCCCAGTACTTATACAGCATTTTCCTTTGTCTGCCCTTGGCACAGGGGTTGGGAGAACCAGCCTGAGCTGGTTTCGGGGGGGGTTTGGAGCACTCTGTTTACAGGGCTCCTCTTCCCTATTGTCAGGTGGGGGGGCACGTCATCAGACACACCACAGGGGGGCAGATCCAGCATTCACCCAAACAGGCACAGACCTATTCAGTGTCAGGGGACTACTCCTCCCACTACTCCAAATGCAGATCCCCTATTCAGCCTAGCGCTGACTCACCCTGCCCTCCCTGGAGCCACACACACCTCACCAGCCCCTGTCACTCCAAAGGCAGACATGCAATACACATCAGGCAGGCAGACACACAGCACACAGAAATGCCAACTTCTAAAAGTGGCATTTCTAAAATAGTGATAATAAATCTGCGCACACCATTGCGCAGCATTTATTATTACTATTCCAACCATTCCAAACTTGACCACGCTGCTCCTCTCATATCAGGAATTACCACTGAAACACTTATCAGGGAATCCCCAATGCAATCCTATGAGAGGGGAGCCTCACAGCAGTGAGAAACCAAAATGGCTGTTTGTCACCACAAGGACATGTCACGCACTTAAGGTACATGTCCTACCTTTTACCTACAATGCACCCGGCCCATAGGGCTAGCTAGGGCCTACCTTAGGGGTGACTGACATGCAGTAAAAGGGGGGTCACAGACATGGCACACACTTTAGGTGCCACGCCACAGCGGCAGTAACACTGCGCGCACTGGCCCTGCAATGGCAGAGGCCTGAGACAGGTTTGAAAGGCTACTTTGGTGGGTGGCGCAATCAGCGCTGCAAGCCCACCAGTAGCATTTAATTTACCGGCCCCGGGTATCTGAGATACCACTTTACAAGGGACTGACAGGTAAATTAAATATGCCAAACAGGTGTAGACCAATCTTACCATGTTTACCACAGAGAGCACACGCACTTTACACTGGACAGCAGTGCTAAAGTGCCCAGAGTCCTAGGACCACCAACACCATGTCAGAAAAAAGGCTAGGAGGAAGGCAAAAAGTTCAGGGATGACCCTGCAAAAAGGGCCAAGTCCAACAGGACACCACACCAGTTTAGAAAAATAAGTAAACTTTATCTAAACCAAAACAAGACCAAACGACAAAAATCCACAATACAGTAATAAAAATATGACTTTTAAATGGTAGAAATAGTTCAGTTCAATGCAAGTTGTAACTGCGACACTTTTCTCACAAAGTACCTGGGATGCGTCACGCAAAACAAACAAAATGGCCGCAGGGAAGGTGATGTGTCGGTTCCTTACACGCAGGGAAGGTGATGCGTCGGTTCCTTTCTCCGGGGGAGGTAATGCGCCGGTTCCTAACCGGAGAGGAGGTGATGCGCTATTCTCTTACTGCGTGGGGAGTTCATGCGTCGGCTTCTTACTGCGTCCCCCAACGATGCAACAGTCTTGGCGCCTCGATGCGGCGATCCGGTACGATGTTTGGCTTTACACAGCCGCACAGCAGGCTTGATTCGGGATCGGTGCGGTGATCTCAGACTTCGGAGATCGTTGCACCCGATGCATCGTGCGGTGATTTCTCGAGCGGTGGCAGGCGCTGCAACGGTTTCTTCGGTGATGCGGCGGAAACAGGTGCGGATGCATCACGCTTCTTCGATGTTGCGTCGATTCTCCAGCTCCCAGTGACAAACAGTCTCTAGAGGTCCTAAACAGCAGCAGGCACCTCTTTGCAGGTTGGAATTCCCAGCAAGGGAATTCAGGGGAGCTGGTGGTGAAGTCTTTGTGTCCCTGAGACTTCTGAACAGGAGGCAAGCTCAGTTTCAAGCCCTTGGAGATCTTTTCTTCAAGCAGGTGACAAAGCAAAGAGCAAAGTCCTTTTTCTCCTTTCCCTGGCAGCAAACAGCCACTGCAGGCCAACCCCAGACAGAAAACAGCACAGGGGCAGCATTCCTCCTCTGCTTATCCGGCTCTTCTCCTTGGCAAAGGTTCCTCTTGATTTCCCAGAAGTGAACTAAAAGTCTGGGGTCTGGGCCCCTCTTTTTATACCCAAAAATCCTTTGTTCTCTTAAGGCAGAGAGTGTCTGTACCCAGCCAAAACCAGTTCTGTGGGGCACTTTGCAAGTGCACAACAACCTCCATTGTCAGTGTGAGCCCTGGCACCAGACACACCACAGGGGGGCGGAGCCGTCATTGTCGAAGGCAGGCACAGCCCTATTCAGGTGAAGGTGCTACTCCTCCCACCACTCCAAATGCAGCCCAGGCCTATTCAGCCCAGCCCTGACTCATCAGACTTCTGGAGCCGCTGCCCCTCTCCAGCCCCTGTCATACAAAAGCCAGACATGCAATACACAAACCTAGCAGAGGCACACTGGATGGTTAGGCAAGAAAATACCTACTTTCCAAAAGTGGTATTTTCAAACACAGAATGTAAAAATCACCCTCACTAAAAGATGCACTTTAACATTCTGAGTTCAGGCATACTAAACTTTACTTTTCTATCTTGTTCCTAGGGTCAGTTATGTTTATAAGATGTTATAAACAAACTCCCCATTCTGTCCTATGGGAACAGATAGCCTTGCAATAGTAAAAAACGAAATTGGCAGTATTTCACTATCAGGACATGCCACACATATCAGGGCATGTCCTACCTTTCACATATGATGCACCCTGCCCACAGGGGTACCTTGGGCCTACCTTAGGGGTGACTAATATGTAGAAAAGGGAAGGTTTAGGGACAGGCAAGTGTGTGCACTAGCCAAGTCGACATGGCAGTCCCAGACTACACACAGGCTCTGCAATGGCAGGCCTGAGCCACATTTTGCAAGCTGCTTCTGTGGGTGGCACAATCAGTGCTGCAAGCCCACCAGCAGCATTTGATTTACAGACCCTGGGTACACATAGTGCACTGTACTAGGGTCTGACAAGTAAATCAAATAAGCCAATCATGGAATCACTTTTCCATAACAATAATTTACAGGGAGAGCATATGCACTTTAGCACTGATCAGCAGTGGTAAAGTACCCAGAGTCATAAAACCACCAACAACAGGTCAGAAAAAATACAGGAGGAAGGCAAAAAGTTCTGGGATGACCCTGAAATAAGGGCCAAGTCCAACAATAAGCAATGCTAAAGTAACAAGTGGACAAGCGTAACCTTTAGTGCTGTAAGGATGATGAATCGATGCCGGCAATTAATTATGATGGATTATGTTTCTCTGGAAAAAAAATTGACTTGCAAATACTGAGCATGGGTGGGCAAGCAGAAGGAGATCCTCGCACTGCCTTGAGTTAGTGTTGCTTTCACCACATCCGCCCCAGAAAATGTGTGATCAATTATTGGTGTAAATTAATTTAATTTAGTCACACCTCAATATAAATCACACAGCCTGGGGGAAGAGGGTTAGGGTTTGATGAATGGTTGGGAAGTGGTATTTGAGGGAAAGGTTTGACATAGACAAACACTACACATGGACAACACACAATCTTGGCAGATGACCATCATAAATCTGTTAAGGGAGAAAAAGGAAATGCATGCATGATGATGACTTGATGGTTAATGATGAGTAGTATTAGACTAGTAGTACAGGCCAGGGCAGCAGTATATTATTAATTATTATTATTATGTAATTGCCTTGCCTGTCTGCCCCCAGAGAGACCCAAATTACATACATTTTATGTTCTGTTGTACCAGGCTTCCTTTCAAAGCTAGCAAAGAAAATTAAAAAATAGCTGTAGGGGTAAAAAATATAAGCAAACATAATAAACAACAACACACACAGTCGTAAAATGATTGAAGAGAAAAAATGAATCAAATGAAATAAAAGAAGACAAAACTATAAGTTACTATGTTATGGTCAAATTTGGAGTTGCATCTCGGCATTCCTCTTGGTCCTTCCTTCCATGGAAGCTCCATCCGTCAATCTTGGGTGGCACTGCCTGCCTGGTGGATGCGGATTGGTAAGGTAAGTGTGAGTTGTTTTTCCCAGTATAGCACAGGGTAAAGGCTGGCCTGTAAGTGTAGATGGAAAAACAAAAGGGATATTGAAAAATCAAGG
This sequence comes from Calotriton arnoldi, assembly GCA_963921515.1. NCBI lineage: Eukaryota > Metazoa > Chordata > Amphibia > Caudata > Salamandridae > Calotriton > Calotriton arnoldi. Next base: position 598,984 of record CAWUFW010010232.1, on the reverse strand, counting down.
AGAAAAGTAAAGTTAAAATGCATAAATTACGGAGGAGTGAAACAAGATCACTGTCAGAGGCGGCATGGCTAAATCATGTCTACTCTGTTTCCAGCATTAACCTACAACAACAACAGGACAGAGCAGGCCCGCGGCGCCCACCCATCCTCCACTTAGCTTAGATTTTGAGCCAGACAGAGCACACATATACAGCAACATAGCATTTTCCAAATTAAGTAACTAAATCAATGCACCACTGTCAGTCATACCACTACACTCGCCTCCACCACTACACAGACATGTAGGTCTGCTGTGGTTGTTGTTGACGTGTTTACCTTTTAGGCCACTTCATGAAACGCCCCAAGTTATTCCATCAATCATCTCCGATCCTACTGACTGACTGCGACGAGTATAGTATGGTCATCATGGTGTCCAACTCTGTAGTGTACCGAGGGAGTCCAGATTCCATATTAAAAAATGCAATGGATCGGCCTGCAGTAGAAGTATAATTTTGTTATTAAACAACAAGAAGGGAAACATTGACTTGAGTCACTTTTTTGTGTGTAGATTAAATACTAGCACACTTCATGCACAACAACAACACAAACACCAATCACTCAGAGTCAGCGTCCAATGCATGCCATCATCATTACCTGTTCTTAAGGGGCAGTCCCTCTCGGCTCGGAAAGGAGGATAGCTATAGTCATGTTCTTTGGAGGGACTCGACGAGGCAGCACAGGCACACATTTCTTGTACTATTCTCCATCCAATGTCTGGCTTGAGGGAAATTGATTTTGGGCGAGTCAGGAGGAGTGGACTGGAGTAGGACTCGGAGGAGTGGACTTACTTCTTTAATGACTGCACACAGTTGCAACTCCAATCTGGCAATAAAAGAGTTAGATGGTGGTGATGGATTTGTTGTGATTTGAACCAGAAAGACAGAGACACACACAAATAATAAAAGTAAATAAGGAAGAAAGAAAGTAACAAGTTGAAAGCCTAGTTGTCAGGGAAGTAGAGCTCGTCCTCAAACTCTGGTGGTTCACCCAGAAGTAGGTCATCTAACACACTACTTCCATGACCTAAGTCGCTGTCATCATCTTCTTGCTGTGCTACTTCAGGTATGGTGTAATCCGGTGGTATAAAGTGCTGATTCATTTTGATCATGGTTAACCTCTCCACGTTTTGGGGCGAGAGACTGGTCCTTTTCACTGTTACAACGGCACCAGTAACACTGAAAACACGCTCAGAAGAGACACTTGCGACAGGGCAAGCCAGATAGTTTATCGCCAGCCTGCTGAGCACTGGCCATTGGCCCCTTTTCCCAAACCAATATACCAATGGGTTTTGATCAATGTAGACTTCTGTTGGGTCATCCAGATAGGCCTGGACCATCCGCTCAATGCTCAGGGGTGCTCCGCTTTGCTCGGCCTCTTTTGCCTTTGCCTCAGCACTGGACCTAACAAGCCCTTGCCGTACATACCATTCCTGTGCCAATTTTACTGGGGCTGATGATCCTGTTCTTGCTGTTGTTGATGTTGTTCTTGGTGTTGTTGGTGGTTTTGACTGCTGTGAGCCAACCGCACTGCCCTCAGGCTCTGAAGTTGAACTTGACGCAGGCTGCCTTGCAGTACTTGTTGTGGGATGGAGTAGCGGGCCTCTAATTCTCAGCCATTCTTTTTCTAAGCAACTGGCTTCCGCAGCTATCCAAGTTTTGTACTTGGCAACATCCACTTCTGAAAAAGGAATCAATGTGTTAGTGTTCAGTACTGCTTTGTACCGTGGATCCAGAATTGTGGTAGAAATGTAATGGTTGGATGACACAATGCCTCTTTGCACCCTTGTATTTTCAAATAAGCGAAGGGTTAAGCTCTCCACCAACTCATATGCTTCTTTTTTTCCTCCACACCTGCGTACATTGCCGACACCCCTTCAGCTGTTCCTATAGCATGTGCAACAATGGGATAGCTTGGCCCATAGTACAGTCTTCCTTGCTGACTTCACGTGTGAAGAGCTCGAAAGGAAGTAGCATCTCTGTCAGGCATTTAAGTAGGCCCCATTGGTCCATCTCAACGGTCATGCCTTTCACAGTAGCATCCCCTCTTTGCATGACATATTCATTGATTGGTCTGTACTGCTCAAACAGACGTTCAAGCATGTAATAAGTTGAGTTCCAACATGTTGGCACCTCCTGGATGAAGGCTTTAACTGGCACTCTATGCTCACGTTGAATGATCCTCAGCTGTCTCCGGGCTTTAAAAGAATGGCTGAAATGTGTGCAGATTCTTCTGCAGGTGGTCAGTGAGTTGCTGACTCGGTCTTCTTTTTTCAGAAAGTCTTGAACAATAATGTTAATGGAGTGCGTCAAACACAGGACCCTGAAATAGCCACCATCGTACATGGCCCTAACTATATTACTGCCATTGTCCGTGGCAACAAAACCAATGTTAAGCCCTCTTGGGTGCAGCCATTCAAAGACCTTGCTGTTAAACTCTTCCAAAATGTTTGCAGAAGTATGAGATTTCTCCATGGCGAACATGTCTACAGTTGGATGTTTCCGAGTGGCATTAAAAATCTCAGCAGTGTCAACACCTGCAGATATCTTTTCTCTAACCCCCACAATAGAGATCCAGTGTGCAGTGATGCACATGTAATCAGTGGCTTGGCAACTGGTCCACATGTCTGTTGTCAGGTGGACAGTGTGAACAGCATCCTGCTGCAAAGCTTGTCCAAGCAATTCCAGCATGTCGTGATGTAGTGCTGGAACAGCAACTCTGGTAAAATAGGACCGGCTGGGAACCTTCCATTTTGGGCAGATGGCTGTCACAAATTCAAGAAAACCCACCCCTTCCACAAAAGAAAAAGGGAGAAGTCCAGCGCTAACATTTTAGCCAGCTTCGCATTGTACAAACGTGCCATTGGGTGGTTGCGTTCGTACTGCCCCTCCGACCTAAACATGCTGAGAACGGTAGCACAGATTTTTTTCTTTTCTGGTGCCACTGATGCAGGTGACATCTTTTTGATGCCAGATGTTGTTAGGCTTAGCACACGTTTCGTTGTGGTACTCTCTTGCCTGGGACCCCTTGGTGTCTCAGCCTGACCCTTACTCTTGTGCCACTGCGATGCTGCTGATGCAGATCTGGCCGGTACCACTGCACTGCTGGGGAAAGGGTTACTTTGTGTACCAGAGAAAATGTCTCCCTCTTGTTCACCTTCCACCATGATAGATTCTTCTACTCCTCCATCCCCACCAAAAACAATGGGTGCAGTTTTTTGGCCGCTAAGATGCACCTCCCACTGGATCATGTGGTGTTTTTTCAGATGGGTTGTTTGGCCTCCGGTACCATAGTTTATACCAAGCTTACCCCGACTAACCCCTTGTCCACAAATTGAGCATATTGCAATGTTCACCTTCTTCTTGCTAACCGAAAAGAAGTCCCAAACTGGGGAGGTCAACTTTCTGGAGCTGCTGGTGCCACTTTCAATGCCGGATGAACTGGTAGGTGGGCGTGGAATTTGACTCTCTGCAGTACCTACTTCTACTGCGGTGGTTGTGCTAGATGTAGGTCGCTGCTGGGCCTTTGCATATGCAAATATGGAAACTGGAGGTGGTGTTGATGTTATCTGTGTTGGTGGTATCTGTCCCACATCCCTCACAGCAATTTGAGATAGGGTAATGTCGGTCTCCACTGGGGCGGGACTAATGTCCATGATGACTGGCTCGTCATCATCATCCTCCTCTTCTTCTACATCTACCTCCATAACTCTAAGACTTTCTGGAACTTTCCTTTTCCCTAGCCTTGTCTCGTGGCGTGTCTCACTCTCAGACTGAGGTGGTGGCTTCCAAGTGGCATCTAGATCATCAGAAGGGGGACTTGCAGAAGAACTCGATGGACTAACCCTCCTTTTCCTTGCTGGGGATCTGGAAGACAATGGACCTTCTGAAAGAGTGGCTTGCTCTTCTTCTTCCTCTGCAAGAAGCTCGATTTCCTGAACTGCCCCTACTTCGGAAGAAACAACTACTATTGTGGGTGGTGGTTGCGGCTGTTGTTGTCCACTTATCTGAGTTTCCTGTGTTGATTGGGTGCTACTTTGCGATAACGATAAGTCAATTTCCACATCACTGGATCGTTGGCGTTGTCCGGATTAGAGTGGCTGCCTCTGGGACAGACATGGGCTTGGGCCTAGGTTGGTGGGGTGGGTCCACTGATGCGGGGGTGCTGCTCCCTGCTTGCTCCCCGGACACCGCTGCTGCAGGCACAATTGTTTGTTTCCGAAAAAGGATCTTGGGCGGCACGCCAGTCTTGGTAAGTGGCTGTTTCTTCCTCTCACTGGCAACTTTCTTGGTAGTGGAGGACCTGGTACCTTTCTATGGGGCCATCTTCTTCAGATGTCAGCAGCATGCAGTGGCACAAGTTGAAGAGATGTCTGTGGTCACACGTCACGTGACGTTGTGCGCAGCAGGACTTCTGTCTGGCAGTACAATGGGTGACGACGCCTCCTCCTCTTTTGTGCACCTAAAAGCAAAGAAGCAAGAAGAACATCAGTGAAACATGGCATTTGTTGTTGTGGTTCAATTACTACTAGTACAAACAAACAAATATAATATATAACTTAGTTTGTGGTCACACTTGTTAGTGTTATTATTAATATTATAAAATTTTATTAACTCAGTTATTAAAAAACATAACAACAGTGTAGCCATTTGTGAGACTTTGACAACAAGGGCTTTCATGGTGTACTGTGTACACTCAGGAAGGATAGGAAAGAAGAAGAACAAAAACAAAAATACAATTGTAATGGAACCTGTTTGGCATTGTGCATCACGTGGGATGCAGCATTCAGGGAGCTGCAGCTGGCAATGGGGATGGAAGAAGTAAGCCCAGAGGAACAAAGGAAAGACATGCAGGCCTATGGCAAAAGCAGCACACTAACTACCACCACAAAATGGCCTCCAGCCACATGGTCACTCACAACAAGCAGGAGGCCTGGAAAACAATGAACTCAAGCAGGCCTATATGGCCAGACAACGGAGGCATGCTAAACACACAGCTTTAATGCAACAATGCAAAAACGAAAATCCACAGGTCTAAAAAAGGTTTGCAAGTTACACAACAACCACACCACACACATCCAACAAAGGCATTTATTTAACACACACGAAAAAAGTGAAATACCCCAAAAAAACACATTTTGCAATTCAATCAAATGCCATCCATGCCCTAAATGATGTCTAAATTCGACAGACACCACAAAAACACTTGCTTCATGCACCCATAATTAGTAGCTCTGGGCCTATTGGTTGGAAAACCCATTGGCAGACTAGGCCACATAGTGAATCAATTCAAATCAATAATATTGCAAATGTATTACAAAATGTAGTGAACTGTGCTGCATTTTTTTGCTGGGTAAAAGAAGAACAAATTGCATGCAAAACAACAACAGGGCATGGCCACCACAAAGAAATCTTGCAAGTCTAATGCAGAAGCACACTGGCTGTCTTCACAAAATGGCCGCCAGCCACATGGCCAGGCCACCACAACAACAAGAAAGGGAAGACAGACAATGCAGGCTTATGGCAAAAGCACACTGGGTGCCTTCACAAAATGGCCGCCAGCCACATGGCAGGCCACAACAACAAGAAGCAGTAAGCCAAGAGGAACAAAGGAAAGACATGCAGGCCTATGGCAAAAGCAGCACACAAACTACCACCACAAAATGGCCACCAGCCACATGGTCACTCACAACAAGCAGGAGGCCTGGAAAACAATGAAATCAAGCAGGCCTATATGGCCAGACAATGGAGGCATGCTAAACAACACAGATTTAATGCAACAATGCAAAAACGAAAATCCACAGGGCTAAAAAAGGTTTGCAAGTTACACAACAACCACACCACAAACATCCAGCAAAGGCATTTATTTAACACACACGAAAAAAGTGAAATACCCCCCAAAAAAAGCATTTTGCAATTCAATCCAATGCCATCCATGCCCTAAATGATGTTTAAATTCAACAGACACCACAGAAACAGTTGTTTCCTGCACCCATGAGTAGCTCTGGGCCTATTGGTTGGAAAACCCATTGGCAGACTAGGCCACATAGTGAATCAATTCAAATCAATAATATTGCAAATGTATTAGAAAATGCAGTGAACTGTGCTGCATTTTTTGCTGAGTAAAAGAAGAATAAATTGCATGCAAATCAACAACAAGGCATGGGCACCACAAAGAAGGCTTGCAGGCCTAATGCAGAAGCACATTAGCTGCCTTCACAAAATGGCCACCAGCCACATGACCAGGCTACCACAACAACAAAAAAGGGAAGACAGACAATGCAGGCCTATGGCAAAAGCACACTGACTGCCTTCATAAAATAGCCGCCAGCCATATGGCCAGGCCACCACTACAAGAAAGGGAAGACAGACAATGCAGGCCTATGGCAAAAGCACACTGGCTGCCTTCACAAAATGGCCGCCAGCCACATGGCCAGGCCATCACAACAACAAGAACGGGAAGACAGACAATGCAGGCCTATGGCAAAAGCACACTGGCTGCCTTCACAAAATGGCCACCAGACACATGGCCAGGCCACAACAACAAGAAGCAGGAAGCCAAGAGGAACAAAGGAAATACATGCAGGCCTATGGCAAAAGCAGCACACTAACTACCACCACAAAATGGCCACCAGCCACATGGTCACTCACAACAAGCAGCCTGGAAAACAATGAACTCAAGCAGGCCTATATAGCCAGACAAAGGAGGCATGCTAAACAACACAGCTTTAATGCAACAATGCAAAAACGAAAATCCGCAGGGCTAAAAAAGGTTTGCAAGTTACACAACAACCACACCACACACATCCAACAAAGGCATTTATTTAACACACACGAAAAAAGTGAAATACCCCCAAAAAAACACATTTTGCAATTCAATCCAATGCCATCCATGCCCTAAATGATGTTTAAATTCAACAGACACCATAGAAACAGTTGTTTCATGCACCCATGAGTAGCTCTGGGCCTACTGGCTGAAAGGCCTATTGGCAGACTACTGGGCTAGTGAATTAAATAAATATTGCAAATTAATTTCAAAAGTTGGATAAAATGCAGTGAACTGTGCAACATGTTTCCTTTATAAAAGATGAAAAATTACTTACAAAGAATCAACTAGGCTCCTACTAAACTACCGGCCACCCACCACGATACATTTTTAAAAAAACAATGAAAAGTACAATAACAATGTAGGTGCAATGCCCCAATCAAACAAACAACACCAATTTTCCAACTTACTTGTGAAATCTCAGATTCAAAAGTCCTCAAATCCAATGATATATGATGCAGCAGCCAAAAAGAGTGATCCTTCCAGCTCCAAATCCAAATGAAAAGTGAACAGGAGATGGACAAAGCACTGGGAGGAGCCAGCTGGACAGGAACAGGAAGTTGGAGACTCTGGGGCACTTCCTTCCTCTTAAAAAAAAAAGTAAAAAAAGAAAAAGAACTCGTTGCACAAAAAGTACAGCCAAATGTCAATCTGAGGAGTTTTTTTAATCCAAAACATCATTTCGAGAAGGTTTTGATGCTGCTCGAGAGAGATTCTTCTCCAGATTGCAAATTCTGCGTGTTCGGGATCGCGATCTTCGCAAAACTTCCACCGGAAGTCCGATGGCATGCCCAAATGACATGTTTGTGATCGCACACTCTTGCGGGACCGTGCGGCCGGCTACCAAATCTCGTGGCGCTCGCGAACAGATGGGAAATCTTGTCAGCGTTCGCAGGCATCTCGGTAAGTCGCTCCCGGGCGCGTGAAAACGCATTTTGAGAGCGCGAACACAAAAAAACTCCGCTCCGCTGCGGAGCGTGGAGTTTTTGGTAACAATGCATTCTACGCGGAACGCGGAGTTGCCAAAAATCCGCAAACTCCGCAAGCGGAGCAGAGTTTACGCCCAGGGTTACTTATAAGTCCCTAGTATATGGTGCCAGTGGTAACCAGGGCTGCAGCACTGTATGTTCCACCCTGTGTGAGTCAAGTAAAAGTGTGTCTGCAGGTCTGCCATTGCAGCCTGCGCAAGCAACCTGTCTGCTTGAGAGAGACCCTACATACACCACATGCTGCAGGGTCGCTATTACTTTAAGTAAGTCACCTCTAAGGTAAGTCTCCTGTAGCCCAGAAGTCAGGGTGCATTATATTAAAGGAGTTGATATATATGTTCAGACATTTCTATCCCAACAGTAACCCTGTAAAGCAAAGAGTACTGTAAGTAACCCCGGGTCCATAGGATAACATGGGCTGGCTACCGAGCAAACTCGAGATAGCCAGCTCCATTATGGTACAACCAAATTGTGTCGTGTTTGACCTCAAACACCATGCTTTTTCACCCCCAACATGATTCTCGTGTCGAGTGAGCTGGCATGCATGTAGGTGCCACCCTGAGTGGGAGCCCACCTAAGGTTTAGTGCTCCAGTATCTTGGCGGGCTTCCCTGAGCCTTTTACCACCAAGAGTCTGCCCTCCTGTTGTGTTGTGCTGACACTTCCCCAGGACAGAGACAAAGGCCTGGGCAGAAAGGTGGTTACCCCTCCTCCCTCCCAGGATGGCTAGTGTGACAGCAATCAAGGCGGTGAGCCTCAAAGCTTCACCGCCCTTGATGTGCAAATATACTTGTCCCCCACTCGAGGACAAAGCCCTTCCCGCCGCTGAAGCAGATCTGCTTGCAGGAAGGTGGGAAAATTAGGCATGCAGGAGGCGTACACCTCCAAAAAGCTAGCCACACCTGTATGGGGGCTAGGAGGTCTGTTTAGCCAATGAAGGGTTCTGCCATTTTGGGAGACCCTGAAATAGAGTATTCTTGGTAGTACAGTGACGCATGCCCGCAGGATGTTGTCACTACAGGAGCGGGTTAGCCACAGGGACCAGTAGCTCATTGGCCACTGTCCCTCATACCCTTAACACCCCCTAAACTAGAATTTAAGGGGCTCTCCAGACACCAGAACCTCAGTACTCACTTGAATCTGATAAGAGGCACAAAGAAGACGCCATCACCGGCAACAGGACTTTTGACTCTGTCGCAGTGTGAAGATAGGACACTAAAGTGCCCTGAAGAGACCATATACAAGAACCGTGTGTTTGATGTGTTTCCATGGTAAAAGCTCTTGCACCCAGCAAGAGGGAATCCAGTGGAAGTCAGAAACCAAAACAGACCCCCCTGGACTGCACGAAAATCGATATGCTGCATGATACGAATTGGGACGCGCTGGGCCTGTTGAAAGTGAGCCTGAAGAGAAGTGGTATCCTGCAAGCCAGGAGAGATAGCTAAGCTTTCACCAAGTTTCAGGCTGCTACTCCACTGCTGTTGCCCTCCAGCCACCAAAGTAACCGTGGGCAACATTTGCCGCAGCCAAGGCTTGGTGATTGCCAGTCAGGTGATTGCCCCTTGAGTGACATCTCCAGCCCGAGAGCAACTTACAGCAACAGCGACTGACATTGGCAATGGCCCCGCTACTATGTCACTGCATCTTCAAGGTGTTGACGTCAAGTGTATGGCAAAGCATCTTTGGCACGACCTACCGCAGAGTTTGACAACTGCCAGCTACCTCTGCACCCGGAGCCGGCGAGCAAGGTAGAAGAAATCCAGCTGTAGAACATGGGTCCTAGGACCCTAAAGGTCTCTACTCTACATGGGGAGAGTGAAACTCCATCTCCTAGTGTGAATTTTTCAAGTGCTGCAATTTGACAGCTCCCATGGATCCCGCTCAGCAGCGAGGACAGACAAGTCACCTCTGCACCCGGACTCCCTGGGCAAGGTAATGAAGTAATGACTGTTGGAACGTGATCTAGGGACCTGCAAGACCTTATCCACAAGAGGGTTCGTTTGAACTCACCCTGCAAGTGGCTGAGTGTCACCTGTGTTTTCTCCCATTGACTTCAATGGGGCCAGTTTGGCAGTTTAACTGCATTTATTTTTAAACACTTTAAAAATCCACAACTCCAGTTGTATGTATGATACAAAGTTCATTTTGGTGTCTATATTTATATAAAAAATACACTGTCTTTTTATAAATTAGTGTTGGATTTCTTTCGAGTCATGTCAATTGCTTATGCACCATAATGGTACTGTAAAATGCTTAACATGTTCTTCCGGTAATGCCTGAGTGCTCGTTTCCACACTACCAGTACTGAGCTAAGGATTATTGTTGTTGAATCCATGGACCATCTCTGTCTATTGTGAGAATATTGCATGGTAAGGCCACCAGCCATACCGCACAATATTCCAACTTGCAACACATACAAATAGAAATAACATAAGATAACATTTTCTTCAACCAATGCAAAGGTAGAACACAGCAAACATTACATTTGCACTGACTGACCAGTGAAAAGGTTGCACTTTTTTCTGTGGTCAGTTGTTGACAATGTTGGTGAAAAGTGTACTGCACCAGTCTAACACCATGCAGCCCGGCCTCTGTTATGATACCTTAGATTAAAGATGTTTGCTGAAGTGCTTCATAACTTTGAACCTGTGAATGAGATATCACTATCAAACTTTGTGATATGCATGCATTCAGAAACCACCAGATAAAGTGGCAAGTGCATGGGTCATTCACATTTGCAGTGGCCAGACTATTAGGGCCTATTCCAGTCAATGACTTGTGCATGATCATCCAACCATAAATGTCAGTCTTTTACTGACAGGTAACTAAGCTAGAGCCTTCAAAGCACGGATAATGTTCTGTGTTGGCTAGACCTCTAAGTAAACCAGCCAATGCATTTTGATTTCCGTATAATGTGCCCTAGCTTTTGGTGCTGGCTGAGTTTGCAAACTATTTCCGCAGTAGCTGTGCGAAGTTGTCTGGTGGTTTAGTGGACTAATGCGTCCACTGCAGGGACTTGTGTTTGACCTCATGGTCACAGGTTCAAATCGTCAGTCTTTCAACCTTCTGAAATAGCTAAAATGAGTATTGTTGGGTAACAATAAACATCTTTTATTCAGCGCCAAGATACCCTTTGGGCTGAACGCGCGCTTTACAAATACATGTTATGTTAAGAGACGACCAGTCTATTGAGAAAGGACAACATGAAAGGAACGGGGCACAGAGATGTCAAAAAGACAGGCAATCTGTGATACCATCAATTTTTTCTGGTTTTCCATGAAGTCAAAGTCATTGGCTCTCTTCAATGGCAAGTGGGTCAATAATCTTCACTCCAGTGGTCATGGACTTCTTCTAGTATCAGATCCTCGGTTCTAGGGGCATTCAGATTCAGGGAGGTGGAATTCTGACAAGTTTTTAATGGCAAAAGCAATAGACCTTTGGTGGGGATTGAAGGGTGTAAGAACATCTACAAGTCATACTCTTCATCCAGATGGACCAGAATCGGTGTTACCAGCATGAAAACGGCATAGCGGCAAAGGGTCGGCACAAGACAAGAAAGAGACACACATAGGGAATTGAATTCTATGAATTAAGAAATGGATGTAAAAATTGGCAGATGATAGCATCACTCTGTGGTGCTTGTCGGGCAAAAAGTGTATCAGCTATTGAAGGATAAAACTGGGTTTGCTGTTACAGTTCTGATGACAAGCTAAAAGGATTTCACTGTTGAATATATCAAATGTGGCTCACAGATTGTGTAAAATTTCCAACGCATAATAGTCTCGGATCAACTAATAACACCAGCTCTTCATTCACACTGCCTGGATGATATCCAGCTTCTTAGGGGTCCACAGAGGCAGCGGGTACAACGTGGGCCTGCAACGGGCCTACTGCTGGCACCTGAAGCATTTTTTACATTGCAATAGTTGCAATAGTGGCCTGAAATTGGTTACTTTGATGAAGTCTGAACCAGGCCCCTTCAGGTTTAGATCTAGGGGTATGCGAAAGTTTCATTATTTCCTTTTGCATAACTACTCAAAATTTAAGAACAATGATGTGATCTTACACCAAGTTACGTACAATGCAACAGTGGCATTTTGCGCCCTTTTCTAGTGTGAAATGTCTCCCAGCATTAACTTTGGCCCCAAGGAATCATTTCATGCTACAAAAAATGAATGCCAAAATACACAAGTGCAAACAGCCACTTGCATTCTGTTTATTTCCAGTGTTCCTGTGGTCCAGCGATGCAATTTTTACCTGAATCAACTTGAAATTACGCAATGTGGCATGATGGCATACTTCAGTGTATTTCACGTGAGAAGCCTAATGTGGAATGCTAAGAAAGTTATGCAAGTTTGCATAACGAAAATGTCACCTAGGCCTATTAAAATTTAAAACCACTACTGTTTCTGTCAGCAGAGATGGTACTTACTTGAGATCAGTGACTATTTAATTAATCCATCAAGTTTAGGGGTGCCTAAAATCGCGAAATACAGTTATATAGCAAAATGTGGCTTGTTGGTATCTTGCATGACTTTTTTTAAACGAGTGCTCAAATAGCATAAAAAAGTCTGGCTAGATACCAGTGGTAGGCTAGACAGAACCGCGCATACAATTACCACGCATGCCGGTTCCACACGGTCTTAACCACTCAAGTCTTAACCATGCATTTGCCTTTACCACGCATGCCTTTACAATGAAATATGCATTGTTAAGGCATGTATGGCAAAGATATATGAGTGGTTAAGACTTAGCAGGTAAGTGTAACCCCCGACATCTGCCCCGAGCCCTGAGCCCTAAAACAGCTCTCAAAGCCCAAAAAAGTACCCGATCCCTGCCCCCCTCTCTGAGCCCTAAAACGGCCCCCAAGCCCCTGCCTGAGACCTAAAACTACCCCCTTCTTTCCTGAAAACCAACCCCTTCCCCCGAGCTCTAAAAACTTCCCTGTCCCCAAGCCCTAAAAAGTACACCGATCTCTGCCCCCCCACCCTGAGCCCATAAATGGTCTCCCAAGCCCCTGCCCTGAGACTTAAAACTACCCCCTCCCTCCTGAAAACCAACCCCTTCCCCCGCCGAGCCCTAAAAACGTCCCTGCCCCCCTAAACCCCAAAAACTACCACGCCCTCTCTTAAGCCCTAAAAACTACCCGTCTCCCCCGAACCCTAAAAACTACCCCGACCTCCCCCGATCTCAAACAACTACCCAACCTCCAGCCCTAAAAACTTCCCGAACCCCCAGCCCTAAAAACAGCCCTGATCCCCCAGCCCTGAAAACTACCCCATCGCTTAAAAACTACCCCCACCACCCAAAACCAGGCCCCAGCCCCACTTACCTCACCTCGTCCTCGTCCTGGGCCCGCCCATTTAGCAGCTAGACCACGCACTGCCTTAGCCACGCATATGCGTGGTTAAGGCAAGCGTGGTTGTGCTTGCATTGTTCGGACACGCATGGCTTTGCCCGCATTGTTCCGACTGTTTCCCAGCTCCTACAGAAAATGTCTACCTGAGGTGAGTACTCAATTAAAATGCATGATTGCTTAAAAAATGTATGCATAATTGTGTAATGCATAATTTTGAGAAATTTTGGAAAAATTCCATTATGCAAAACTTTGAAATTTTGCACATTTAGTAGTTGGAATTGAAATTTCACCCAGTCCTATACAAAAGCTAGGTTATCTACATCTTTAAGGTATCTGGCTTGGAAAGGAACAAGTGAGAATCCTGCCGTCCGCTTGCATCTCAGATACACAGGCTCCAGTTTTGAGGAATTCTTAGATGTTTACTAGTCATGCAGATGCTCTTGGCCACACTACAGCTGTGCTCATCTGAGTTAGTAATGTCTGCACAAATATTAGCATTCTTTAGCGAAGGATAAGGATGCTAGATGTTTGTAAATAACACCTTGCAGAAAGACTGAAAGAGTTTATACAACATTTTCCATAGTTCTCTTTACATGTGCATAGATACAAAACCTCAGCTATAGACCAGAGTTTACCCTTCACCCAAGCCACAATCAACTCCACTTCTCTCTTGCCCAGTCCTCCAGCTGTAACATCAGTTATGACGGACATAGGTAAAGAGTCTTCACTTTGGAGAAGTAGGGTGACTTCATGTGGTTTTGCCAAAGCAAAGTAACCCTGAAATCCATTCACTAAGCCCTCAAAGGTAAAACCTTCGCCTTGTCGCTAGTATTAATACATATATCATTAACAGACCAGGCCCTGTGCATGTTCACAGCGACAGATGTTAGTATATTAGAAGCTTCTAACTCAATTTCACGAACCATTAGTAAGCTATTTTGGGAAATGTGAATTAACTTCCCAGTGGGAGATAGATGTACCAAAAATACTGTTATGCTGTGATTTTTGTTCAGCAAACTTTGAGCGCATAGGCGCTCCATTACTCCAAGGACATTACAAAATATGTATTGTGTTGTAATTGCATTTATAAGTGGTTTAAGGCAGGTAGCATGCTACTTTGGAACCAAGATTAGTGCTTAATCCAGTGGTTATTGGTTATAGTGACTAGTCATGTGCTTTAAGGAAATCATTCCATGCATTTTCTCCTGCTTCTCTGTGGTAGATTACATTTATAGATGTAAAGTGTGGCTGTTAGTCGGGGCTTTGTGGCTTCATGCAAATGGTTGGTGAGATGAATAGATATGCTGGTATGATTAGGTATTGCTAGGTTACACGGACAGAGTTCTAAAGAAGAAGCGCTTGTGATTTACAAAATGAGGTGAGAGACATTTGCAGAAATATAATAAGAGAGGATAAGGAAGACTGTCATGCGACTGACAGAGACTATAAACAGAAAAGATGGCATGCAGATGGCATTCTGATGAAAGAAAGGAAAGGACTCAACTGAATGTAAGTCTAAGTCAATTTTTAAAATGGGTTTTAGGAATTTGATAGGAGGAGATTTTCTCAGATAGCATGCAATCAATCTGTGGATGTAAAACTGTAGAAAGAAAACAAAAATATGTTATGATCTATGTAAAGGGAAGATTGCCTAAACATGTGAGTCCAAGTGTGCAGATCATTTACACATTAAGATCCCATACATGTTGTGCACCAACTGTAGGGCAGCCATTTTAAAGAGAGTTTGGCATTTCCCAAGGTTGGTACATGGTCTGTATATTGCACAAGGGGAGGGGGTGCAGACTCATTTCTTTAGGGAAAAGTCTCATTTAATGATCTTCACTTTCTATTCTAACATCATTGCACTAAAAGATTGTTTTACACACAGAAATTAGTTATTTTGCAATGGCTGAGAGCATCTTGCCAACACACAGTCAGATTAATACTTCACATTATCTAATCCCAATCTACATTGCTTCTACAGCAGAGGAGCAGCAGATACAACAGGTACCTAGTGCTAACATCCCAAGTGCATGGTGTAAGTGTTTGTGCATGTGGCCGGTGTGGTACATGCATTGTGTATATGAGTGAGTTAGAGTAATGGAGGCCCATGAGTTCCATTTGGAAGCCCCTGGCCTGTTCCTGTGCAAAAGATGGAGGTGAGGTGAGGTGATCTTTTAAAATAAAATAGAACATATATTCAGCCCTACGCCATTGTCACTGCTCTGTCTATAAACATGAAATTATAACTAGTAGTTACCTGATCACTCATGACTGAAATGCCTGTCTTGTATTTATTTGTATTTTACATTTATAGATTTATTACCACCTATTCAATGCCAGTTTTAAGGTGCCACACAAAGAGACAAATAACACTCATAAAAATTGATATCCCAGCAAAATAAAAAGCAAAAATAAATCTTTTCATGTGCAAAGCTCATCTCTGTTCACTTCAGTAGCAGCGTTATTGCATCCACGGAAGCGATGGAGACAAACTTGGCTTACAATTCATCATTAACTGAGTGGGAAAGAAAACACAAAAAGTATCAATACTTGAGGTTTAACCCCTTAGAGATGCTTGGCCCATGCACCTTCCAAGTGCCTATGACTATCACTTCCCCTTTACTTTGTTCCTCATGGCATCTCGTTTTTGTTTAATGGGTGATTCTTCTGTGGTACTTTAGACTAAATAGTTTTACAAAGGCAATGTGATTTGTCAGTACTTATTTAAATGCTTTCACTGGGAAGCTGCAAATTCAAATTCCCAAGAAATGCAGGCTGAACCCCCAATCTTGAAGAAATAAGAGAATTGAATATGAGAACAAATATAGCTAAATTCTGATATACCATAAATCACCCAAGTTTCAGATTTAATTTGATATCCTACATTTCCTTTCAAGCACATCCCCGGCAATCCTGTCTCCACTGAGGCTGCCACCTTCACACTCCTTCATCCAACGCATAATGAATGTAGGAACTACCAAGGTATGTGTCCTAACCAGGTGGCAGCAAAAGAGACAATTCTGCAATTAAAGCTACTTTTTCAAGCGCTGGGTGCGTATGTCTTATTTTAACAGTATGCACTCAAATGCTACAGATCTACCAAGTCATCCCTACTGTGTACTTGCTGCAACGAGAGGAACTTGCTGATTAGATGCTGAATTCCACATAAAATATCATTGTTGCAAGACAAGAACATCAGACGACATCCACACGCTCCTCGACCAAGGCCACACCGTAGCCCTCATCCTACTAGACTTCTCCGCAGCCTTCAACACCGTCTCCCACTGCACTCTCGCAGCCAGACTCCATGACGCCGGCATACAGGGAACTGCCCTTGACTGGCTCCGCTCCTTCCTCACTGGCAGAACCAAAAGGATCAGACTCCCTCCTTTCCTCTCCAAACCAACAGAGATCAACTGCGGAGTACCCCAAGGATCATCGCTCAGTCCCACGATCTTTAACATCTACATGGCCCCCCTCGCCGCCATCGTCAGACAGCATGGACTCAGCATAGTATCCTATGCCGACGACACCCAGCTCATCCTCTCCCTCACGAAGGAACCCAACACCACCAGACTCAGCTTCCAGGAAGGAATAAAGGACGTCACATCCAGGATGAGCCACAGCTGTCTGAAGCTCAACTCAGAGAAGACTGAAGTCCTCGTCCTCGGACCCACCCCCTCAGCTTGGGACAACACCTGGTGGCCCACCACCCATGGCAACCCCCCCACCCCAACGGACCACACCCGGAACCTTGGCGTCATACTCAACTCCTCCCTCACCATGATCTGCCAGATCAACGCCGTAACCTCCACCTGCTTCAACACCCTCTGCATCGTTCGCAAGACCTTTAAATGGATCCCCCGAATCCAGAAAGACCGTCACCCACGCACTCATAGCAAGCAGGCTAGACTACGGAAACGCCCTCTACGCTGGAATCAACAAAACCCTGCTGCACAATCTCCAGACCATTCAGAACACCACGGCCAGACTCGTCCTCGGCGTCCCACGACATGATCACATCACCCAACACCTGCGAGACCTCCACTGGCTCCCCGTCGAGAAGAGAGTAACCTTCAAGCTACTCAACCACGCCTATAAATCCCTACACAACACCAGACCCAAATACCTCAATGAAAGAGTCTCCTTCCACGTACCCAAGAGAAACCTCTGCTCCGCCGACCTCGCCCTAACAGAAACCCAGCGCATCCGCAGAACCAGAGCGGGTGGAAGAGCCTTCTCCTACGTCGCGGCAAAGGCCTGGAACGAGCTCCTGCTCAACATCAGGCGCTCCCCCACGCTGCACACCTTCAGGAAGAGCCTCTATACCTGGCTGTTCGGCTGACTCAGAGCTGCACCACCCGCCCTCCCAGTGCCTTGAGACCCTCACGGGTGAGTAGCGCCCTTTACAAGTCCCTGATTGATTGATTGATTGATTGATTGAGGGGCACATGCATCAAGCATTTTTGTATTCAGAAACGGGCCAATTGGCAGAATCGGCCTGTTTGTGTACGCAAAAAATGCTTTTCAGATGCAGCAAACCCTATTTTGCGATTCAGTAACCTGTTACCAAATCGCAAAATAGGTTTGCGATTTTCTATTAGGAAGGGGCGTGTTTAGGGCGTCCCTTCCTAATACCGAATCGCATCGGTATGTAGGAATGTTTTGTGACCGAAATGCGGTTGCAAAACATTCGCATTTTACCACCTACTTTAAGTAGGTGCTAACCTATTCGCAAATGGAAGGGGTCCCCAAGGGACCCCTTCCCCTTTGTGAATGTTTGTTACACCGTTTTTTAAGAGCAGGCAGTGGTCCCACAGACCACTGCCTGCTCTTAAAAAATGAAAAGAAAACTTTTCAATTTTGTTTTAGAAACGCATCCTTTTTTCCTTTAAGGAAAACGAGCTGCATTTAAAAAAAAATTGCTTTATTTAAAAGCAATCACAGACATCGTGGTCTGCTGACCCCAGCAGGCCACCATCCCTGTTATTTTTGCGATTCCTAGGGTGTTTCAAATTGCGACCTACCTCATTAATATTCATGAGGTAGGTCATTTGCGATCCCCTAGGAATCGCAAAAAGTGTTCAACACACTTTTATGCATGCCGTTTTGCGATTTCCTAACTGGGAAATCGCAAAACGGTTTCTTCATGCATCTGGCCTTTAGATCCAACCGCAAAAATGAAATGGCTTTATCAATGCCTATTCAAGCTTTCTCATAGTAATATTTGGCTGGCAGACAATGGGCAGCTTGCTCTTGAGGACACCTTTACAATATAATTCAATATTTTTGACATAATGAGGGCTCGAATTCCTTGAAAATGGGCAATGAATTTAAAGTTGTTTCGAACAAGGACCCCTAAAATATGTCTTGCCCAATGCCCCAAAAATCGTTAAGATGGTACTAGTTTACACAGCTCGAGGAGGTGGTGCATAAACACACCAAATGAGCATTGGTGCTGCACACATATGTCATGGAAATACTCAGTGGCGGCTAGTGCAGGTAAGCATGGTGAGGCGGTGAGGCGGTGAGGCGGGGGCGGGCAGGGGGAAGTGACAAACGACGGAATAGGGAAAATAAAATAAATAAAATCACTTACCTTATTTTATTTCCCTAGTCTGTTGTTTGATTTTCCACCCGCCCCACCGCGCTTTTCTGCACGGGCCGCAACTGGAACTACTCTGTATTCTGCATTACACCAGCACGACTGATAGACGCGGAAACCACTGTTGTATCTCACTCAATATGGCGCTTATAAAATACGCACTACTCATACATAAATGTATACAAATCATCAGCACACACACTTCAAGTGACGCGCGTTTGGTATTATTTCTGTACATATGTATACTACATAGAGCAGTGACAGTACTATGTGCATAGAGGTGCTATGTATACAATCATATAATAGCAGCGAGCATACTTTTCTAACAGTAGAATACGGAACACTTTTGGAATGAGGAAGCACCTTCTTTCTGCTCTTGCTCTTTTTTTTATTTATTTATTTTGTTTTCTGCTGCTTCTCTACAACCTGTTGTACCATTTCCCAAGCCACATTGAGGAAATTGGCCAAGTTCGCATATTTCAGAGCTCTCCTGAGCCGCCTGCAAAAAGGTCGTAGATATCTTAATACATTTAAAATAGAGACAAATTAACACATGAGAAACACAATAGGTGCTGATTTATTACAGACTCGAGGTGGGGGACTCGGTGAAAAGCGAGGTTAAGGCAGCATTGGCGTCAGTGGCGAAGAGAAAGGGCGGCACATATAATTGTAAATGTTAAACTCAATAATTTGTCAAAAAAGTATTTTCATTAATTATTCATTGCTACATTTGGGGAGAAGAGGGAGGAAGAAATCTTTGAATTATTTATCATTCCATTTCCATATTTATTGTTTTGAAACCATGAGGAAACTGCGCTCTAATCCCAGCCTTGCCACTGCGTTCCCTGTTAAAGCTGAGTGGCTTAACGAGAATTGGCCGCCTCTGTCTGTCACACGGAATTGATTCATTATGCTTGAGGGGTTCTTGATTTGGTAATTAGTGACATCTCGCCAGGTGAAGTCTCTTGGGGGCAGATTTACGTTTCCTGGCGCATCCCTGCAAATCAGCAGGGATGCGCCAGGAAAGATGCGTGACGCAAGTTTACCCTTGCGCCACCACAGATACGCCGCATTTACAATGCGGCGCATCATGGCGCAAAGATAAACAGATGCGTGTTGCATCTGCCGGCGTAAGGTTGGCGCAGTGCTGGAGTTGTGTCGCGGGCGCGACGCAACTCCAGCACTGTTCCAACCTGGCCTATCCTCAACATGGTGCGTCATGCCTTACGCCTGCTTCAAGCAGGCGCAAGGTTTTGACGCAGTGGGGTCGGAAAAGTGACTGAGTGAAATCTTGTAGATTTCACTCAGGCACTTTTCCGAGGCGTTCCTGCACCGGAACGCCCACCCTGCGCCGGAACGCCCACATGAAACCTGACGCAGGTTTTATGTGGCGCAGGGCTTTACAACGTGACGCATCTCCCTAGATGCGTCACGTTGTAAATCCCCCGCAGCATGGAGCTAGCTTTACGCCGCCGCTGCGTCACAAAAGTGACGCAACGGCGGCGCAAAAGTGGCGCACGGGGCTTGTAAATCTGCCCCTTGGTGCAGTAGGGGCACAGTGCCAGAGGAGAGGTTCCAGGTCTTGCATCCATGTGCGCCGATGACTTATGACGTGTTCGTCTCGCTCACGCACCAGCCGTCTTCTAGACCTGTGGCATTGGTGCAGCCCTTCATTGAGGAAACGTTCCAGAGGGTCTGTCTCTCTCTTCTCAAAGATCCCATTAGCAAGAGGCTTCTTGCTTCTTCTAGAGCTGAACATTCCAAGCAAAATTTGCGCCAGATCTTAGGCGTGGATCTAAAAAAGCAGAAGACCCAATGATACAAGGAGTGAAGTGAGGAGGCAAGACAGTTGTTAGATTAACGTCAGAAATGGCAGTAATGTGATTTGTCCAATTCTGAACCAATGAGATATTCTTTTGCAGAATTTTCTCTTCAAGCATGGAAGAGTTAATTTATCCTGCATACAAGTTCCATTGATTATAAAAACTAAAACAACCTCCTATTCTTCCTCTTCTGCACGTTAATGTTTATAATATCAATAAATCATGGAGGAGCAGTGTGATATCTCAGCCAACATAATTTTGCAACCAGGTGTCTCTAAGTGCTAAGTAGTTTAACTTCCACTCGTATTTATTTTCTTATTCATTCATTCATTGGTGATTTGTAAAAGGCACGTGTAGCCTGTTACAGCCGATTCACGCTGTAGCGAGGTTGAAGAGAAGTGGAGAGCCAAGGAGATGAGTGATGAAAAGGGGAAGCAAAAGAAATGACTATATTTGGAAATGTGGAGAATTATTTTAACAGAGAAGTCTTGAGGTTTTTCTAGCAGTTCTAAAATATCGGATACTTAAACTGCAGCAAATCTTAATTGATTAATGTGCATCCAATCTCTCATGATTTGAGGTTATCTGAGCTAAATGAATTCCCACAACAGAACATTTCTTTCTAATTATTTCACCTTTTTCATTCACTGTTGTATCTCACTGTAGAACAAGAAAATTACTGGAAAATCATGCCGTGCGCTATACTTGTAGAGCTTGAAAAGACAAGGGTCCTGACTTGGGGGCATATTCACAAGGACTTATCGCCGAGTTATCGCCACCTTAACGCATCAAAAGTGCAGATAGATTTAACGCCCCATTCACAAGCGTGTGCAAACTGCAGACATCGCCAGTATTCCCGCGATAACTGCCGCAAATTTTACCCCCACGGGTGACACCACCAACTAACCCTAATGAGATGCAGAGTAGGCGCTCCCGTGCAAAAACACATGAAAACACCACTACACCACTTTCACAACGAACTGCCAGATCTGCGATGCGAACCAAAAACAGGCGATAAGCCGCGGTAGCAGCAGGGATTTAACACCTGCCTTCTGCTGGTGTTAAGCAGGACGACTACCTGCAGCACGAAAGGGAGCCCAGCCCAGAGCCACATCGGAAGACCCACAGATGCCATGGAGCCAATGATCATGCAGCTCGGAGACCCAAGAGGGCCACAACACCCACCGCCACCACTCCCAGGCCCTCCCCCCCGGAACCCCCCCGGACAAACACATACCGTGCACGACACAAGAGCCACAAAAAGCACATGATGTCGCACATTGACAAAAAGAAACACACATGTGGGGTCAGAACAACGAGAAACAGTCACACATCATTGAAGTAACAACCAAAAACTTTATTGAAATACAACACAAAACACCAATGCGGAAGACTCCTGTCGGGTCCGTCCGGGACAATCTTGATGTCACAACCTGGAAAATAAAGCACAAAATCAGAACGTGTGTCATGCGCACATCAAAGGAGCGAGACACAGAGAAACAGAGAATGAAAGAAAGGCTCAGAGAGAAACAGAGAGAAGGAAAGGAAGGGAGAGAGAGAGAGAGAGAGAAGGAAAGGAAGGGAGAGAGAGATAGAGAGAGAGAGAGAGAGAAGGAAAGGAATGGAGAGAGAGAGAGAGAGAGAGAGAGAAGGAAAGGAAGTGAGAGAGAGAGAGAGAGAAGGAAAGGAAGGGAGAGAGAGAGTAGGAAAGGAAGGGAGAGAGAGAGAGAGAGAGAAGGAAAGGAAGGGAGAGAGAGAGAGAGAGAAAAGGAAAGGAAGGGAGAGAGAGAGAGAGAGAGAAGGAAAGGAAGGGAGAGAGAGAGAGAGAGAGAGAGAGAGAAGGAAAGGAAGGGGGAGAGAGAAGGAAAGGAAGGGAGAGAGAGAGAGAGAGAGAGAGAGAGAGAGAGAGAGAGAGAGAGAGAGAGAGAGAGAGAGAGAAGGAAAGGAAGGGAGAGAGAGAGAGAAGGAAAGGAAGGGAGAGAGAGAGAGAGAGAGAAGGAAAGGAAGGGAGAGAGAGAGAGAGAGGGTGGGACACTGCCGCCCCGCGCACCCAGGTCCCACTGCTCACCTGCTGCCACCGGTGTGTCTCCAACCACGTGCCGGTATACACTGCAAGCCACCAGGTCTGCAATCTGTAATCGAGGCCAGAGTCAATCATGGCAGAGTCCATCTCACTGCACACGGCAACAACGCCTGTCCGTCCCTGCTCACACATGCAGCCGCACCCTACCCCCTCCCGCCGGCCAGCGCTGGCTGTCCGCACTTGCGCACCCAGGCCCCACTGCTCACCTGCCACCAACGGTGTGTCCACCAGTGGGCACACCATGTGCCTGTGCAAGCTCCAGGCCCCGGTCCTGCCACAATGGCATGCTCCACATCATGTGGACCCGCACTGCGGCCCAGCAGGTCCCACACATGACGCTGAGTCCTGAGGCATCAATGCAGAGACCACATCAGTGCACACGTCATCATCGCAGGCTGCACACCCGCTCAGCAATTTCGGTGCCACTAACCCTGTGCAACCCCAGTCAGCGCCACGTAGTGGTAGGCCCGTGACGGCCGCAAGGCTTCAGGTGCCACTAACCCTGTGTGCAACAACTCATGGGCCCTTTATGATTGAGAATCGTGGAATGTCCATCATCCAGTCACCACCGGCAGTGGGGAATGTGACGTTGTCGGCCCCTTATATTGACGGTGTCACATGGCCTGTGACGCCTGTGCCGGATAGGTGTGGTGTGTGTGCAAACCTGCCCTCAGGGAGTGGCCGTGACATGCTGACAACTAGACCAGTGACCTGCAGACCACTAGCGTGTAAACCTGCGACATGTAGCTATGTGGCCCCCCCCTCGGAGCGAAAACGGAGTGGTCTGGCCTGGCGTACGCCGGACCAGCGCAGGGCTTGCAACAATGACTCAGGGGCTCTGGGCGTGGTTCAGTCCATGTCCGGACAAGGAAGTGACTAATGCGTGTGTCCCTGTTGTAGTGTCTACGGCACCCGGAATGCAATCAGCAATGTAGCACACTGTGACTGGAATCCCACTAGATGAGCATCATTGACGTTAGGGGGAATCACTGTCCCTACATTCATCCACACATTCATACATGAATGATGAAAGACATGACACAGCAGTGCATTTCTCAATGTTTAATGCACATCCAGTGGAGTTTTGCAGCTGGAGCAGTACAGGGCCATGCCAACCCCACTTCACAATATGGGCCTGTGGAGGGCCAGCCAGAGTCCATCGGGGAATGACAAGTACAGCGGAAGAGGAAGGGCACAGTCCGCAGTCTGGTCGCCGTGTCATTGGTCACCAAACAGGATATGGCAGTCCATGTCGCGGTCCAAGGTGAGTGCAGGAGAGTGTATCGGGGGTCAGTGGAAGGTCATGGGGCTATGTGCGGCACCAAGCAGCAACAGGCCAGGTGGTGGAAATGAATGCTAGTGCCTCCTTCTGATCTCAATCCCATCCACGTCCCCGTCCTCAGATGTGTCCTCTGCCCCACCTGTGGGTGGTGCAGTTCCGGCTGCGGCACTTTGTGCCACTGACACATCAGGGGCCGGAGGTGGATTGTCGGCCGCACTGTGTGGCAGTGACACATCAGGTGCCGGAGTGGAAATGCCTGCCGCACTGTGAGGCACTGACACACCAGGGGCGGAGATGTGGATGGTGTAGGAGCAGCAGCATTCATCTGCGCCACGCCTTGTGGCAGCAATGCCATGATGAGGATATGCAGGGCATGGTAGATCCCAGCTACATTTTGCTGATGTGCAGCGGTGGCTGCCATCCTTTCCGCCTCCATCCGCACCATGTCCTCCATGAGCCTCCGCATGTGTGCCAGCTCACGGCTGAGGTCGCTGGAGACACTCTGAGCAGACAGGTGTTCTTGTCTCCGAGTCATGACTCCAGCGATGTCAGCCAGGGCTTGTTGGAGACCATGGAGCGGCCTGTGGGTGTCTGTTAGGGACTGGAGGTGGTCCCAGATGGGACTTAGACACCCTTGGAGGGCGTCAAGTTTGGTAGCCATGAGGTCGAACCCCACCCGCACCTGCTCAGCCATCTCCCTCTGGCCCTCCAACACACGGCGTTGGAAGGCCATGTGTTGTTCGTGGGGGTCTTGGGAGACAGCCGGGGTTGTGGGTGTCTCCTGTTGGGTGGTTTGTGGAGTGAGTGGGGTCTCCTCGATGCAGCTGGGCTGCCCTGATCCGGGAGGTGAGTTGCGGATGATGTCAATGATGTCTTGGAGGGCTTGGGTGTCGATGCTAGGGGTGTCCTCCTCATCATCAGTGAAGAGTGGCTGGGACTGCTCTGCAGGAGGTGTTGACGGTGCCTCTGCAATGTGAAGGGGAGATGCTGTATTACAATGTGCCCACATGTATGTAGCCGCATGGTACATGTTCACATTCAGACAGCATGGCATTGTACATTGTGACAGTCTGTAGATCAGGGCCATGATCCAGAGTCATTGTGGGTGTGCACTGTGCTCTGCTTGATTGTGCATGTGTGCCATTGTGGCCATCTCCCCCGTCCTCCAAGTACCTGGTGGTTACTCACCCTGTTGCTGTTGTGTTGTGTCATGTCGAGCAGTGTCCGGTCCCCTGACTCCTGCCACAGTCTCCACACTGATGACTGTCGACACCAGCTCCTCCATGTCATCCATCTCCAGCTGTGGCGCTGGGCTCCCACCTCCAGTCGGCATTGCTGCCTTCTGGTTGCCTGCGAGTTGCTCCTTGGTTTTGCGCTTGATGTCAATCCATTGCCTCTTGACCTCATCCATTGACCTCTTGTGCTCTCCGACGGCATTCACCTTGTCCACGATGGACCGCCATATTCCATTTTTGGTGCCCAATGACACGTTGGAGGTGACAAACAGTTCTTGATGGTGTTCCATCACCTCCGTGACCAGGATCCTATTCTCCTGCGGACCGAACCGCCTCTTCCTCTTCTTCTTGTCCTTGCCCTTCCCTGTCCCCGAGGTCCCAGGCTGTGCGTCAGGGGTGCTTGTGGGGTTCCGCTCGTCCTCTGCGCCTGCTCCGGATGCCTCCATGGTGCTTCGGTGTTGGTTATTTTGTGTTTGTGTGTTGTTTCTACTTTTGTAGTGATTTTCCCGCCTGCCGTGTGTGTATTGCAGGCCTGGCGCTGCTTATCGCTGATTTCCTCATCGCGGTTTGGCCCATCGCATGTTTTTTTGTGTTGGGGTTTGGGTTTTTATCACCGTCGCGGTTGTTGTATCGCGGACATTGTCCGCGTTTTCGGGAGACTATTGCATGGTACCGCCGTGTTGTGAATTCCATGTTAACACAGGGTTATTTTCCCGCGATAGACTGCGATGTGTGAAGTTGCGTTAACATTGTTTGGAGATGTTTAGCGCACGTTCTTGTGAATATACCGCTTGGAGTCTGGTGGACGAACAGGAGCGATGCCCCATCAGCTATATTACAAGTTCCATAGGCTATAATGCCCTTGCAAGATGGTGGAAGATATCTCCACCATGTTGGTGAGAGAGTATTCCCGA
Organism: Calotriton arnoldi; assembly: GCA_963921515.1. Taxonomy (NCBI): domain Eukaryota; kingdom Metazoa; phylum Chordata; class Amphibia; order Caudata; family Salamandridae; genus Calotriton; species Calotriton arnoldi. The sequence goes on along the minus strand of CAWUFW010010232.1, from coordinate 572,832 downwards.
CCACCAACCTCTATATAAGGCTTAAAGCACAGGTATTATGCCCTTGGCCCGATTTTGAAAGTTTGTACCTAAAGTAATGTTATAGAAAGAAAAGGGACCCACAAATTCTGATAAAGCTGGTATTTGGTAGACATGTAATTGGCCTTGTAAACTAATACACTTAGTGCCAGGAGCCATTGTTCTTCTCAGTGCCATTGAATATATGCTAATACACATTTTCAGCTGCTCCCGATTTCATGGGGGTCCTACTGACATGGAACTCACCTTCTTTTTCCTTACAGTTAAAAACAGAGGGCCATATTATCAAGAACGGCGATAACATTATCGCCGCTTTAGCGGCAGGAAACTGCCGCTAAAGCGGCAATAAGGGGCTTGATAATATGCCCTAAAGAATTCCAATAGAAGCCCAGGTTTGATGTCCTTCACACCAGAACCTGGGCTTCTATTGGAATTCTATAAGGCATATTATCAAGCCCCTTATCGCCGCTTTAGCTGCAGTTTTCTGCTGCTAAAGCGGCGATAATGTTATTGCCGTTCTTGATAATATGGCCCAGAGCTGTTGTTCGTTTTTGGATAGCACAGGAGTCTTCCCCCTGTTTTCTCTATTTTCTCTGATACTTAAGCTCCTCTCTGTCACAGAGGCTTTTATTGCCCCCATCCTTAACCCTAAAGATGGAATGGGATTATCCAATTGAGGTAAGCAAAACTACCTATATCACCTGAGCCAGCTAAGTTTTATTCCCTTCAACTTTGGTGGGGGATGGGGCAGGAGTTTGTATTTTTTTTAAGACATTGTTAACTTTGCAAGATGATGGAGCAGGGTTTTGAGAATATAAAACCTGCTCAAATTATCGCCCCAGTAACATTTACTAATAGTGTGATGTAAAAATTAATATGCACCAACACGAATACATTGGGAAAATGCTTTGCGCATGTGTGCACTAAAGCTAAGACTAATGCTTGAAAGACAAGGCTTCATTTTTCTGCTTCAAAAATTAATAAAATAACGCTGCTTTTACATTAATGCTCTTGCTAGATAAACATAACATTGGGATAGTGCAATGGTGGGAGGTAAACAGTGAGAGGTACATTTCGTGAAAATTAATGTCTGTGTTTTCATTCATTTTAGAAACAAGTGTGGGCCTATATTTCTGCATGAATGTTAAGGGATAAGGATGAACAAAAATGAAATAAATGCTGAAAATCGAGCTCTGACAGAGAGAGGAGAGACGTGGCAGAGGCAAATGTTGTCGACCTTCGGAAAAGAATGTTGCGTGTCTTCCAAGTAATGGAATGACGGCCATGGGAATAAAAGGAAGTGCACAAACTTCTTCCGTCGAAAGCGGCACTGCTGAATAATGAACTGTAGAAAAAACTGAAACATGTTGCCTTCTGGAGGAAATGTGTGGATAGTGTAATGGGAGAGTGAATTAAACAAAGAACACTAAGAAAAATATGATCGTGAATATGGTGGTGTGATAGAACACCCCGTGAATTGACCAATGAGAGACTAAGATTCTGAAAATGTTGTTACAATAGTGGGTTGGACACTTAGGTTTTTAGAGTACAACTGGGGTGTCTGGGGGGTGTTAGGTAGCTTGTGCCTTTGAAGAAGATCGTCGCTGTCCGTCGGTTTGCTGATAGAGGCCTATCTGTTTCCTGTTCCTGTTCCCGTATCCAGTATCCTGATCTAATCTTTGTTCCCTGAATCTGTCTCAGGGGACCCCTTACTATTTCCGTGGCCAGGGGTGGTATTTCCTCTATTTCTTTAGGTTAGTATTAGCTATATGAACAGTACTTTGCATAATAATTTGCAAACATATTATCTCTCTGAAACTTTTGTCTCTTCGCCTATCCACTCCTTCATGTGCATTTATTCACTTGATATGAGTTTGACACAGTTTGCATTAAATGTATGCTCTCTTCTCTGTAATTAATGCATTATTTGCTTTGTGAATCTGTACATGTTGAGCTTCATTTACATTATTTGGGGATAAACACTATTAACCTTACACTGAGTTTGTGGTTTATTTAGTGAGATAGTCAGATAGATAGATAGTACTATTATTACCATCAACTTCTCAACTTTTGGTCCATCGACCAGAGGAAAGAAGTTAGATATGCAGACTTAGTTAGTTTATTTAAAGTGTTAAATATAAGCCTGTATGATGAATGGCTAATTTCCATTAGTGTTCATTTAGTCTTGATAAACTGATTGAGAAAATAGAGGATATTTTATATACAGCGTCATTGCAGCGGGTTATGTGGGGTAAGTGTGTATTGGGCCCGTTGTTGTGTTGTGTTATCGACCCCTGATTTGACGCTGGATCAGTTTTTGGTAGCAGATTGATGGTTAATTATTGATTAGTTTGGTAATAATTATTGATTATTGATTATTTGTTTTCTAAAATGAAGAGTTAGTGTTTTGTTTTATGTTGTCTGGAAATGCAGGTACAGAGTTACCTGAGATCCCGGGTTAATAATGTTTTAGCCTGAAGTAGGCAGAAGAAGAATGTGGATAAAGTATCACACTGGAGAAGTACTTTGTCTGTTGTCATAATACTGAACAGCGAAAGGCTGTAGGTGTTATATTAGGGAACATTCATATGGAAGTATATTTTGTGTGTTATAGCGAAGGGTCCACTTCCGAAACTCTGACCTTACATCGCCAAAGGAGTAACAAGACCTCTTTCCATGTGAAAAGTCCTCTTCCGAAACTTTGGCTAGTATCCCTAGAGGAGTACCAATTCCTCCTGTAGCTTGTTTGGGTGTAGAATAGTGCTGGTCATTGTTTTACTCGAAGTGAAAGAAACTCGATTGAAGTGGAAAAACTATCTCTTTATTTAGTGGAACAGACAAGGTAGCATTGTTATATGTTGTTATTAACAAGATTTTGATTAAGAAAAACCTAGAAAAGATATTGCCGTATTATTTTGTAAAGGGAGGGTCAGTAGAAGGAGTAATACTGACGTCAGAAAAAGCAGCGCTGGCATTGGTCAGATAGCAGGTGCTTAGAGAACGGTGATTGGTCGATTCTTGTGAGCTGCTTTTGTATTGGTCGAGATATTGCTTACGTAGTGGTGTTCTGATTGGTTGGTTGGTGTGAGTCACGCTGGTATTGGACGATCGTTAACAAATAGAAATTACAGAAGTACGAAGAGTTTGTTGTTGGTTTATTGAAATTGTGTTCAGCGTGAAGAGTCAGAAAAATGAAGTTGATTAATAAGATAAAGAGTTTCTTTAAAAAAGATAAACCAATAGTAACTAGAGAGGGAATTCTTATTCCACCTCCAGGAATGCCTGCTTCTTTTATGATGTTAGAATGTGGCTACCATACTTGTACTTGGTTAGAGAATTAGGTGAGATATACAGAAAATGATGGTGTTTTGGCTTTTCCAGAGCATGGTACATTTAATGTAAGGATCCTACAGAATCTTCAGAGATCGAATGAATTCATACTCAGTATGAAGCGCTTGAGGAATGGGAATATGAGGCATTTGAGTGAGAGAAGTATCGGGGTGGAAGAAGATACCGGAATATAATGCCTAGATATCCTTTTGAAAGTTGGCAAGAAAGAATAAAGAGACGGAGGAGAGCTGTAGTAACGGAAGGTTTATATCCAGTTTTAGTTGTTGAAGAATCAGCTGGAGGCAAATGTAAAGAGAAAAAGAAAAATGTTGAGACATCAGCATTACATTTTGACCCAAATGATTCTGATGATGAATTGTTAGATGATATTTTAACGAAAAGACCTCCACCATATCAAGAAAGTTGAAAGGAGACAGTCCCGAATGCACCATTAATGGGAACTCCACTGATTCCGCAGTTTCCACAAGTTCCGGTAGTTACTAGAGTAGTTGAAGAAAATGAAGTGGATTTGTTGACCAAAGTGAGAGAAGAGTTGACTCAGAAAATTAATCAATTGTGTCTGAATGCGGAAGCTTTGACAGTACCGGTAACAATTGGTCCTATAGTTCCATTGTATGGAGATAAACAGAATATATCAAGAGCACATGCATTGACAGTTCCCCTTGAATGGTGTTAGAAATGAGGTGGTAACAGTAGCTGATCAAGCTGAACAAATTGAGACAAATACCTCATTGATTGATCTTCCGGTTTGTGAGTTAATAACTGAAACTCCAAAAAGAGGTGCACAAATAGAGCCAAGGAGAATAGGGCAAAATGTCACTCCAGCGTCAGGGAGTTCAATGGGTCCTTCACCAGATGAGTTAGATGACTGGTTAAAGGGAATGGAAAAGCGAAAACCTCAATCACAGAACATAGATGTTAGTAAATTGAGAGTGGATTTGGAGGAAATGATTATTGGTACAATAAGTCCAGATAGATTAAGTACTTACAGAGATGAGTTGTTATTTTTGTGTAAAAATATTACTTGGAGAGCAAGGAATCTTCATGAGAAATTGACAGAGGCTGCTGCTGCTGAATAGATATGGAGAAATAAAGGTGTTACTGAAAACGTATAGATTGGATTTTACTGAAAAAGATTTGGAGAGTTTGAATGCATCTGGTAAAAGACTGCAAATAAAAGAGTTGATGATTATCTTGAAGAAATGGGGAAATGTAGAACTTTGGAAAGGTAGATGGGCGAAAAAGAAAGAGGAAATGAACATTGATAAAAGTGTGTCTTTGTTTCCGTTGAGGGAGACAGGACAAACTGAAAGGGTGTGTCCGATGAGAGAAGTTCCAGGTGGTGGATATGTTTGTGTTCCTTGGAATAGACAGGATATATTGTCTTTTACGAATGACTTTCCTAGACTGAGGGAAAAACCAGTTGAATGGTACAAACAGGTAGAGAGGTTTGTGAAAGTTTCAAAGGTTTTGTTGAAGGATCTAGATGGTTTGTTTGAGATTGTAGTTCCAGCCGATTTGTGGACTGAATGTAAAATTACTGTTGATTGGCCTAAAGAAGAATACCCAAGAGATCCAAAAACAGGTGCACCTTCAGATGAGGTGATGAAAAAGTACAATCAGGTAATAACTTACTTAAAGAGTAAAATTTCTCCAAAGGAAACGGATTGGGTTAAAATAGACAGGACGACACAAGAACCAAAGGAGTCAGTACATGCATACTATGAAAGGTGGTTACAGGTGTTCAAACAGTATAGTGGATTTGAGAATATTGGTGATAAAGATATGGGACATTTTGTATATCGTTTTGTGTTTGGTTTGAAACCAGAGATTAGTAACATGATACAGCAACATTTGATTTGTTGGCAGAGCAAGACGATCGATGAGATTCTGAGATATGCTAAATATTGTAGTGATGATATTGAATCGAGACATAAAAAGTTAAAGGAGAAAATGATGTGGGCACAAGTGAAGGTAGCGGAACAGCAAGAAGCAAACAATGGTTCCCAAACAGATTATCAGATGAAGGGTCAGAACCAGAATGGTCAGGTATCTGGTGGTGGCAGAGGTAGAAGGAAAATTGATAAAGATGATTTGAAAAAGAAATATCCTTGTCATGCGTGCGGAAAGTTTGGACATTGGAAAAACGAGTGTAGATCTGTTCAAAAGAATAATGGGGTGAATCAAAATTTAAATCCACAGATGCAGAATGAGGTGGTTGTGACTCAACAACAGCAGCAGGTAGTTACTCCACAGTTACAGGTGCCACAAGCTCCTATGCCAAGTAATGTGAATGCTCAAGTGCAGAGGTACAGTGCAAGCACTGGATTTCAAGCAGGTGAACAAGTTGGTAAGAATCAAAATGTGCAAATGGTTTCGCAATACTTGTTGCAATGCAATGAGAGTGATTCAGACTCATCTCAATGAAGGTGCCTGAGGGGGGAGGAAGAGTGCATGCTTGGCGCAACTCTAGAGGTAGATCAGTCAGGTCCATTTGTTGATGGAAAAGTGGAAGGTAATGATATTACATTCCTAGTGGATACTGGCGCTACCCGCTCTACTGTAAGAGCAGCAGAAATTCCTAACCTACCCCTCTCGGGAGAAACTATCCAAGTTGTAGGAGTATCTAATAAGTATATTAAGACTCCAATCTCAAAGTCAATAGAGGTTCATATTGGAAGATTCAGAGACATGCCTTGGTTCGTGGTATGTGATACGAGTCCGGTAAATCTTTTAGGGAGAGATTTGCTCTGTAAGATGAACTGTACTATTTATTGTACACCTGATGGTATTGCTTTCCAAACAGCAGATGAGGATGTAGCGTTTAAGATGATGTTAGCGAAGCAAGGGACAGAAGTGGATGAATTGTTTTCACTTCTCACTAAACAAGATTTGCCTGCAGAGCTGAGAGATTCAGTAAGGACCGATGTATGGGACTTTACAGGAAAAGAAATTGGGTTGATGAAAGGTGTGGATCCTATTCAGGTTACAGTAAAACCTGGTGTGACATATCCGAACACACCTCAGTATAAGATGAGTCCCGAGATAATAGCAGGAGTTTCTCCTGTGATTGATCAAATGATTTAGCAGGGTATTCTAAGAGAAATACTGAGCAGTCCTTGTAATTCACCTATTATGGGAATTAAAAAGACAAATGGAAAATATAGGATAGTACAAGATTTACGTAAGATCAATAAGATTGTGATACCAAGTTGTCCAATAGTACCAAATCCAGCAGTAATTCTTTATCAAATTCCTTGTGATGCAGAATGGTATACTGTAATTGATCTGTGTCAAGCATTTTTCTCAATTCCTTACATCCGGATAGCCAGTATTTATTCGCTTTCCGGTTCGGAGACCGTGTTTTGGCATGGTGCCGAGTTCCCCAAGGGTACACAGAGAGTCCTTCGATTTTTATTCAGATTTTGAAAAGGTGTCTGGAGACTTTGATTATGCCAGAAAAATCAGTTTTGGTTCAGTACATTGATGACCTACTGGTGGCATCAAAAACACGAGAGGCATGTGTGACAGATACAATTGCCTTACTGAACCATTTGGCTAAAGGTGGACATAAAGTATCACCAGCAAAATTACAATTTTGTAAACAGGATGTCCAGTATTTGGGACATAAAATAGAAAAAGGAGTCAGGAAAGTGACACCAGAAAGGATCAGTGTGATTCAGCAGATGAGCCCTACTAAGACTCAGAAAGAAGTGCAAATGTTTTTGGGAATGGTTGGATACTGCTGACAGTGGATCAGTGGCTTTTCACTGATTGCAAAAACTTTAGAGAGTTTGACACATAAAGATGTGACTGATCCGATTGAGTTAGATGACGAGAGTAGGAAAGCCTTTATTGAGTTGCGAGACAGTCTTTGTCGAGCACCCGCATTGGGAATGCCAGACTATGGAAAGGATATTGCATTATATTGTTGTGAGAGAGATGGGTGTGCATTATCAGTCTTGACTCAAAAACATGGAATGGCACGACGTCCAGTGGCATATTTTTCTGCTACTTTGGATTCAGTGGCTGCAGCGTTACCAGGATGTTTGAAAGCAGTTGCTGCAACTTGTGTGAGTTTGGAACAGAGTGAAGCAATTGTAATGGAACATCCAGTTAAAGTATATGTGCCACACTCAGTGGAAATTCTTTTGACAAGAGCGCGTACTCAGCACATGACTTATAGTCGGCTGACTAGGTATGAGAGAGTAATTTTGGGTGCTGAAAATGTGACTGTGGTGAGATGTACGACCCTACACCCAGCAACCTTGTTGCCTAGTCCATTTTGTGAGGAAGTAAAAGAGGAAGCAGATCATGATTGTTTGGATGTGACAGAGTTGTGTACGAAACCAAGGCGGGACATCAAAGATTCGCCACTGGAAGAATCAGATAGTATGATGTTTGTTGATGGATCGTGTCTGAGAAATGAAAGTGGTGTATTGAGTTCTGCCTATGCAGTATGTACAGTGGCTGCAGTTCTAGAAGCATCCTGTCTGATTGGGGTAAAATCTGCACAAATTGCTGAACTAATTGCTCTGATTAGAGCTTCCAAAATTGGCAAAAATTTGAGAATAACCATATTTGCGGATAGTCAATGTGGTTTTGGGTTGGTCCACGACTTTGGGCAGCTATGGATGCAAAGGGGATTTCTGACTTCTTCAGGTTCTCCTATTAAAAATGGGAAAAATTTGAAAGATCTATTGGATGCCTTGCAATTGCCAAAAAGGATTGCAGTGGTCAAATGTTCTGCACATAAGTCAGGAAATGATTATGTAATGAACGGTAACAGATACGCAGATCAAGTAGCGCGTTTCTGTGCCCAAAATTCAATTGCCATCAACAGAGGGGTGGAAAAGAAAAATACCAATTGCCACTTGATGTTTTCCTCTTTAGAAACTTGGGATGAAATTAGGCAGTTGCAGGATAAGGCAAGTGACGAAGAGAAAGAGCTTTGGATAAAATCAGGATGCACAAGGAGAGCAGAAGATGAAGTATGGGTGTACACAGATGAGAGGCCAGTCATGCCAGATTGTTTACTTTCCCAAATGGCAAGGGTATACCATGGAATTGCACATGTCGGAAGAGATGCAATGATTAGGCTCTTGAAGCAGTCATGGTATAACCCTAAATTCACAGTCATTGCAGAGAGTCTGTGCCAGAGGTGTGTCACCTGTCAGCAGCAAAATCCAGGTAGAAATACAGTTGTCAGTTGGGGACGAATTGGGAAAGCAGCAGGACCATTTACAAGGCTCCAACTTGATTTTATCTAATTACCCCCATGTAACGGACTAAAATATGTGTTGGTTGTTGTCTGTTTGTTTTCTCGTTGGGTAGAGGCTTAATGATAGCCTTACCGTAGCTAAACTGCTTCTGAGAGAATTGATCCCAAGGTACAGATTTCCAGTCACCTTAGAAACAGATAGGGGATCCCATTTCAATAATGAGATCATTCGGATGATTTGTGCAGCATTACAAATTGAGCAAAAACTGCATTGTGCCTATCGACCAGAGGCTTCTGAATAGTGGAACAAATAAATGGCACAATAAAATCTAGGTTGGGAAAGGTGTGTGCATCTACAACACTGAAATGGCCCGATGCTTTACCACTGGTATTGATGAGTCTTAGAAGTATTCCTGATAAAAAGACTGGATTGAGTCCTCATGAAGTCCTAATGGGAAGAGCAATGAGACAAGCAATTGTACCAGCAAACAAACTGATGAATATTTCTGATGATCTAGTGCTTGATTATTGCAAAGGATTGGCTGATCTGGTGCGTTCTGTGTCTCACCAGGTTGGAGAAATTGCAACCACAACACAGCCGGATCAAGCACATGATTTGAGTCCAGGAGAGTGGGTTCTTATCAAGAAACACATGAGGGTTGATTGAGTTCTGGGTTGACAGTCACGGCTTTCCGCCACGTCCCTGTGCTGATCTTCTGTACCCAAAAAAAAAAAGCGCAGCAATGTTTTAGTACAGTCCACTTATGTATTGTATACCAATTTTGCCATATTTAGTAATCGCCCCATGCAAAGGAATTCGCCTTCTTTGTCCTCCCTCTTTCATTTATTTGTTGATAGTAGTTTATTGTCCTTTTAGTGGTTGTTTTGATTTTGTTTTGGTTGTTTTAGTGGTAGTTTATTGTCCTTTTAGTGGTTACATGTTAATTATGTATGTGTCATTGTTTGTTTTTTATGTCAATATTGTATTTTTTGATTATTGAATTGAAAGGTTTGTGTATTGCTGTTTTTTTTGTGTATTGTGCCATTATTGTTCTCAATAAAAATTAAAAAATTTAAAAAAAGAAACACGTGAGGAAGTCGTGTTTAGAACCCAGGTGGCACAGACCATATCAGATTATTCTGGTGACAACAAGAGCAGTGAAGTGTGGTGGCTTGCCAAACTGGATTCATGCAAGTCATACAATAAGAGACCCAAGTCCACTTGAAGAAGGTGAACAGCAACTGGTCAAAGAAAAGAAGAAACCAGAAGCTCAAGGTTGTGAAGTCAAAGAATCTAGATTGACAGATTCTGATGAGCCTGTGGATGATGAACAACCAAGCACAAGTCAAGTAAAGTGGGCACCAGCTACTGGGTCTCGTAAGACTGCTGTTGAACAAGAAAAAGAGAAAGTTTCTGAAAGTAAAGAACAAGGCCAACAAAGAGAAAAGTTGAATAAAAGAACTTGTGAACCTGAAAAAGAAGGTGAAGAAGAGGTTCAAGCTAAGAGAGCGAGAAAAGGAGATAATTGGTCAAGTGGAGTGAAAAGACTAAGATACACTCTTGTAATAGAAAACCAGAACAGATAAATTAGGTCACCAGTCAAACTGAACAAGACAAATCAGAGACAGAATTAGTGCGAAAAACAAAAAGAGTAAGAATTCCGAGCAAAAGATATACAGCTTCAGAGTGGACTTATGTGATACTGGAAGAAATTGAAAACACTGATCAAATAAAGAAAAGAGTTGGAAATGGTACTGAGCAAGTCGATGAAAGCAAATTGAAGCCACCTTAAAGAGAACTATGAAAGAATAAGGTGCAACAAATACAGTCAAAAAATAAATCGAAAGATCAAGAAGACTTGAAGAAGACTTGAGAAAGACTTATAAAAAAAATAATAATAAATAAAATAAAAAGAAAAAAGAGGAGGGTAAAGAAGAAAGCCTAAGCCTTGAAGTGTTTGGATACACAAAATTGGTGGTGGATGTTTGAGTCCCTAGAAAGTCATTTGAGTTTTTTCTTAGATTTTTTATATTTTTCTAGTTTTTATATATTTTTTTATAGTATACGAAATGGCAGAAGCTACAGTGACTGACATCCAAAATCTAGTCTAAAACGTAGATGTGTTAAAGCTTGCTTATGTAGTGCCCTATTTCTAATGTTAATGTGGTTAATACTAACTGTCATTGTTCCTGTTCTAATGGTGACTAATAACAAAAATAATACTAACGATGTAATAAGTGAAAGAGCGAATGTTGTTACTAAAGAGACTCCTAATACTAATATGGATCAGATAGATGAAAGTATTTACCATCAGGATAAATCGATTAATGATTTCTCGTTAAATGTCTTCACGAAATTGCTCTACGAGTATGTGGACACGATGAATGTGAGTGATTGTTACGTGTGCATGCAATTACCTTTGTCTGCTTCGGAGGGAATTACTTACCATCACTTACCCTTAATGTATGGTGTGTCGTGTAGTGTATTAACAAGCCTGTTCTATGTGACGGGAAAGTTGGAGTTCTATGATTCTAACATGTATTTAGTATTTTCAGAAATTCCTATTAGAAAAGATATGAATAAGGTGTATAGTGGTAGAAGAGCGGAATACATGGGAGAATTTTTCCATATTACTCAGACTTTAGACATAGTGTATGCTCATAGAAATAATCTTACTTGTAGTTTGCAAACTGTAGAAAAAGATTTTATTAATATGGTAGAAGATAGAAGACAGGATTTTCATAGAAAAGCTGCCGAACAGAAGTCATGTGTACCACCGTGGGCTTTTTAGAGAGGGAAATTACAAAAAGGGTGAAACTTACGCTGCAATGTCTCTGGATTGGTATCATAAAGGGAAACTTTGCTTGCTTAGACTAACAACTGACTATAATAACTATTTCATTGGTACTAGTGAATGTGAACATACTTTTTTGATAACTGGCAGATGGGGATTGAAAGGAGGAACTGATCCTGTTTTTGCAGGAGTTTATTATGTGGGTGGTAAAAGTGCCTATTATAGGTTGCCTGCACATTGGTATGGTAGTTGTTACTTTGGGATTGTATTTCCCAAGGTGTACCACGTAGATAGAAATAATAAAATTAATTAAATAAAGCATGGATTAACACGAAAAAAGAGAACACGTTTTTCAGAAATAGTAGGTGATATTTTTGGTGCACTGATACCTTCAGTTGGGGTCGTTCTAAATTCGCATAAAATTCGAAAATTGTCTATAGTGGTTGATCGTTTATCAACAGATACCGCTGGTGGGTTTTTAATGATTGATACTGAAATGGTTGCAATTGGATCAATGGTTTTGCAAAATCGACTTGCCCTTGATATTCTATTAGCAAAAGAGGGTGGAGTCTGTGGCATGTTGAAAATCCAACACTGCTGTACTTATATCCCTGACAAAAGTAAGAATCTTGAGGGGTATATTAAAAATATTACGAAATTACATGAGGATTTGACCCAACTAGAGGTTGATGGTGTTTGGGAGAAACTTGGTAAGAGTTTTTCCTCTTTAAGTAAATGGTTTTCTACATTTGGAAGTAACTTATTAGGAAAGATAATAATACCAATTATTTCAATAGCTGAAGTAATATTGTTAATAATAATGACATATAAATGTTGTAAGTGTAGATGTGGAAAGAAGAAGATGATAGAATCAGACAACAAACGGAAAGTCAGAAAGAGAAAGAGAGATGAGATAGAATTAGAAGACATGAGAAGAAAATATTCTGAATCGGTGAAAGATTTAGATGAGAGAATGATGAAGACAGAAAAGATTACAGACCTTTAAATAAAAATAAAGGTGAGAATTGGTATGATGGGTATTTTGTGATGGCTCAAAAATGCCATCAAAGGGGGAAATTGATGGAGCAGGGTTTTGAGAATATAAAACCTGCTCGAATTAACGCCCCAGTAACATTTACTAATAGTGTGATGTAAAAATTAATATGCACCAACACGAATACATTGGGAAAATGCTTTGCGCATGCGTGCACTAAAGCTAAGACTAATGCATGAAAGACAAGGCCGCATTTTTCTGCTTCTAAAATTAATAAAATAACGCTGCTTTTACATTAATGCTCTTGCTAGGTAAACATAACATTGGGATAGTGCAATGGTGGGAGGTAAACAGTGAGAGGTATATTTCGTGAAAATTAATGTCTGTGTTTTCATTCATTTTAGAAACAAGTACGGGCTTATATTTCTGCATGAATGTTAAGGGTTAAGGATGAACAAAAATGAAATAAATGCTGAAAATCGAGCTCTGACAGAGAGAGGAGAGACGTGGTGGAGGCAAATGTTGTTGACCTTCGGAAAAGAATGTTGCGTGTCTGCCAAGTAACGGAAAGACGGCCATGGGAATAAAAGGAAGTGTACAAACTTCTTCTGTCGAAAGCAGCACTGCTGAATAATGAACTGTAGAAAAAACTGAAACATGTTGCCTTCTGGAGGAAATGTGTGGATAGTGTAATGGGAGAGTGAATTAAACAAAGAACATTAAGAAAAACATGATCGTGACTATAGTGGTGTGATAGAACACCCCGTGAATTGACCAATGAGAGACTAAGATTCTGAAAATGTTGTTACAATGGTGGGTTGGACATTTAGGTTTTTAGAGTACAACTGGGGTGTCTGGGGGGTGTTAGGTAGCTTGTGCCTTTGAAGAAGCTAGAGAGGGAAGATCGTCGCTGTCTGTCGGTTTGCTGATAGAGGCCTATCTGTTTCCTGTTCCTGTTCCCGTATCCAGTATCCTGATCTAATCTTTGTTCCCTGAATCTGTCTCAGGGGACCCCTTACTATCTCCGTGGCCAGGGGTTGTATTTCCTCTATTTCTTTAGGTTAGTATTAGCTATATGAACAGTACTTTGCATAATAATTTACAAACGTATTATCTCTCTGAAACTTTTGTCTCTTCGCCTATCCACTCCTTCATGTGCATTTATTCACTTGATATGAGTTTGACACAGTTTGCATTGAATGTATGTTCTCTTCTCTGTAATGAATGCATTATTTGCCTAGTGAATTTGTACATGTTGAGCTTCATTTTTATTATTTGGTGATAAACACTATTACCTTACACTGAGTTTGTGGTTTATTTAGTGAGATAGTCAGATAGATAGATAGTACTGTTATTACCATCAACTTCTCAACTTTTGGTCCATCTACCAGAGGAAAGAAGTTAGATATGCAGGCTTAGTTTGTTTATTTAGAGTGTTAAATATAAGCCTGTATGATGAACGGATAATTTCCATTAGTGTTCATTTAGTCTTGATAAACTGATTGAGAAAATAGAGGATATTTTATATACAGCGTCATTTCAGCGGGTTATGTGGGGTAAGTGTGTATTGGGCCCGTTGTTGTGTTGTGTTATCGACCCCGATTTGACGCTGGATCAAAGATTACTGGAGACTGATTGTTATTCCCGTTGGCTATCTATCGAGATGATAACCTACTCCTTCATCATTAACCCCATGTGACAGTGAGGATGTCTTGTAAACTGGAGACCTGAGTTTGACTCCTATCTCTTGTTCTAATAGATTCGTAATTTTTACAATTGCCAAATTTGTTTTGTGCCTATCTTTTCATACGTGAGTGTCTCACGCCCTCCAAGCTGCGTATTGCAGAGGTAAAAGCAACATTGGTGATTGCACATGCAATTATCAGGTCTGCACTAGTCAAATGGAATGTGAATCACTCACTTTTAGAGAACATGAAGTTCATATTTAGTTTATAAATAGTTAGAAATGCTGCAAGTGCCATTTGCATTCCAGAAATTATACAATCCAATATTACCTTCCATTAGCTTGCCGATTATATGCAAATTTATTTGAAGAACGTCACCCTAAGATCTTTGATAATCTATCTTTGTGCCTGAATGATACTGGTGCATGTATGATCCTGATAAAACTTAACTGAACCTCCAGCAATCTATGTTTATTCTCCTCTACCCAAACAAACACAAAGATTTTTCCAAATACTCGACCACCATATCTAGCTTCTACTCCTTTCATAGGTTTGTGAACACACTGAACTCACCTCCTTGCCATGGCTTGGAGGATACTAGGGGATTTCCCATCTCTTCCTTTTCAGCATCATCGCTGAGCACCACCTCTGGGCCACTAAACCTATGTTGATGCGCGGTGCTCAAATCATGGTGAGATGATATGGGGATATATATATGAAGGAATGCCAAGGCGCTAGAGAGGTGATTATGTGGCCTAGTTATGTGTTTGGCCTCTCAGAAGGCAACTTAGCCCACTGAAACAGAGGTTGGTGCCTATATGGTACCTCTTGTCTGTGCCAACTGGCTCCCCATCCTTTCACTGTGGGTTTATTATTTTTCCATCTATGCCCAGACATTGTTCCTACCAGCAATTCTGGCCTTGGACTCTGTTGAAACTTCCAAGACTTTTCCTGTTTCAACCGAACACATATCCGGTTCCAATGGTCTAACTTCTTCTTGGGCACTAGATCCTTCTGAATTCTGTGTACCCAGTCTGCGAGCACACCTCACTGTAATGGAAAACTGAAATCCTAGGGATTGCCTACCATGAACTCCTCTGCCCTCTTGGGTCATGACCCCGTTCAAAACATTACCTTACATGTGAAGAATGTATTTACTTTTGCTTGCCTCGTGATGATAAGAAGTAAACAAATGCATTAAAAGCATTCTGTGTTCCCCTTGTCAAGATCTACGTTCCAATGAAACTTTTCTCTCCTCTAAACTACCTCTCATTCCATCACAAACCTAAGATGCTCCTTTGGCCAATCACGTCTTCTATGCAAAAATCCAGGATTTCTTGCATGTCAGCTGCATCCTATTTAACCCTGGGCAAAGCACTACGCTAGGCTCGCGTAGTTTGCGAAGTTTGCGCTACTTCGCACAACGCGAATTGCACGTAGCACAGTGCAAACATGCGTAGCGTAGCGTAGTGCAGCGGTCATTTTTTGCTTGCTCGCGGTCCTCAACGTCAAGTTGGCGACCGCGAGCAAGCAAAATGACATCCCGGCGAGACTTTTCCTCGTTCGCGATCAGCAACATCAAGTTGCCGATCGCGAGCGTGGAAAATAAACCTCCCGGCGAGATTCTCAACGCGGGGAGGTCAGGTTTCTCATTGCGAGTGGTCGCGTATGCTCGCGACCGCTCGCGATGAGAAACTACCAGTCCGCGTTGAGAAAGCTGCCGCTCGAGTAAAAATCTACTCGAGCGGCAGTAAAAGACAGCTCGCACTGTGCAAGATGCCGTTTTCAATGATTGCACAGTGCGGACAAGCATCCGGCACTGTGCAATCATTGCGAACAGTGCACTACGCAGTTCGCGTAGTGCTACGCGTAGCTCGCGTAGTGCGAACTGCACTTTGCGTAGCTTCGCGTAGCGCTACTTCGCGAACTACGCCCAGGCTTAATCCTATTCCATGTGCACTTGTTTCATTCTTGTGCCCCACAATGGTCCAGTTTTAGAATTTGCTAATTTTATAAATTGGCGAATCAGTTAAGTGGCAATAAATGTCGTAAATGCCACCTCTTTCTCTGTAACCAAAGACATCCCTGGGTAAACAGCTTACATATACATTGCTGCAATTTGTAAATGTTTCTTTCTCTCTGTCATCAAAAAGAGGCCGGTGTACTTTCATGAAATCCTATCAATAACTGCCTGGCAAATAAATGAATAGGATTAAGGAAATTTTCAGAGTTTCATATTTAATCTCCTGGAAGAAAAATGTTTGATTGATCATGCCCATCCAGACACTATCCCAGCTCAGCCTACCTTTCTATTTTCTCTGCTTGAATGAGGCCAGTGATACTGGTGAGGCAGACAGTGGGTTATATATAACTGGTTAGAAAATATAACTGATAAGAAGACAGATAAAATGTAATTGGATTTCCGTGTATGTTTTCTTTGATGCTTTTTTGCTATAAAAAGATGACTAAAGGAAACAGAAAGGTTGATAAAACCACATCACGCTTCTCCTTCTCTCTGAACACAAACACTAAAGCATTTCATGAATTAAATTTATCACTCTTGTCCTCATGTACGAAACACACCTTGAGTCGACCTTCAGAAAATCACAATGTTTGAGACCACGAAAGGTGTTTTTTGATGTACTCAACCCTTTTTTACGAGTCGGAAAAGACTTTATGACTCGCAAAATGGGTTCTGTAAGTCATTCAGAATTACAAATAGGAGGGGCTTTGAAATTAGCATCTACTTATAATTGGGAGTTGCAGTGAAATGCATCAATTGTTTGAGACCGTAATAAAAGATGCAAATCATTGATCAGTTATCAATTTGAATTGGGCGAGAAACTGATTTGCAAAGGGGATGGTGGTCCCGTGGGACCTGTACTTGTTCCCTCATAGTATGCCTGCAAGCCAACTTTAAAAAAAAAAAAAAAAAAAAGCACACCTGTTCCTTTAAGCGGCATTGGTTACCTTAAACAATGTTTATAAACAGGGAACATAAATGCAGGTATGTAGGTCTGCTGCCCCTTGAAGGCCTTCATCTGTTGGTTGGCAGCCATTCATAGAGGATCACAAAATGCGAACCACCCTCATTCATGTTCATGAGGTGAAAGTTTTTGCAACCCTCTGAGAATATCCATATTCTGTTGTGCCTGAGTAGTTCATAAATCACATCTCAAAATGCTGGGCAGATTAAGAAAATCTGGTGTGCAATTTCCAATCCCTACTGAGACTTGCTTAATGATACTTAAGGGGCTAAGGCCATATGTATGAAAATTTGGTTTTGCGATTTCCCAAGTGGGAATCCATAGAAATCGATGTGTGGGAATCACAAAATGGTATGTATGTAACCGCCAACTCCACAAATAGCGATTCCTATGGATTCGTCGTTGCAATTAGGAAATCGCAAATAGGAAATTACAAAATTGTGATTTCCTAATAGGAAATCACAAATTAGGAAACTGAGCTTTATGGATGCAGAATGATGATGTCAGACCAGGAAGTTTACAAATATTGGGTGTGGCCACAACCCAGAGGCCTAGAAAGGTGCTGGAAGTAAGGAGTGCTCCTGCATCACTACTGGCAGTGTATCGCACCATTCCTGAAGAAGACCATGGCAACAGAAGACAGGAACAAGGACTCAGGGAGCAGAAAGAGGAAGGTACATTTCTATGAAAAGGAGCTGGAGCTCCACACCGAAGAATGTGTCTTCCATGTGGACCAACTGTTTGGGAAGGTCTAGAGAGCCAAAAAACAAGGACCTGGACCAGCATCCTGGACAATGTTAACTCCCTAGGAGTCACCCAGAGGACCATTCCAGAGATCCGCAAAAGGTGGTATGACCTTAGGTATCGCATGAAGGAGAAGGTGGCCAGCAGGATGGCTGCAGAATGTGGAACATGTGGAGGACACACAAAACACCCCCCCTGACTTCCATGGAGACACTCATAGAGGGGACCCTGGAACCAGAGAGCGTGGTGGGAGTAGCTGACATTGACACCTCTAATCCAGCAGGCACCAACCAGGGTAAGCCATCTTCCCTTTACTTACCTACCAAAACATAATGTTAGCAAATCCATATATCATGCATCACAGCACGAATAACTCCATTGAGATGCTTGCCCCACCCTGGCAGTGCATCATGGGAGTAGTAGTACACATCAGCTGCTTGCTGTACTGTGTGATGATGACTACACCAACATATCTCTACAGCATAAGCTTGTCACAAACCCATGAAGTAGAGTCACTACAATATTGTGGGCAAGCATTAACCATTTCTTTACACAAACTATTTACATGCATTTCCACAGATCACAGCCTGAACCTGTCAGGAACCATTGCAGCCAAAGGGGCTACTGACACTGATGTGATCGTTGAGGACACAACATCACTATCTCCTCAGCCCATCACCCCAACTGCCAGGAGAGCAACCATCTCACCACAGTCAAATTTTGTGGACAGTGATGAGGGACAATCGCAGTGCAGGTACCCCACTTCATCGGAGTGCAGGACACACAGACAGTGCAGAGACCAGAATTCAGCATATCATACTGATAACATGTCAGACAACATGTCGGAGAGTTCCCCTGTGTATGGTGACTTGGAGAGGTCCATCATCTCCATCCAGCACCTGCAGACAAAACAAACACTGACTGTCAGTAGGCATCTGCTTCGAATGTCTAGGTCGATGCAGAAATTGGAGAAAGGGCAAGACTGGTGGCTAGCAGCAATGGAGAAGGAGCATCGTGTGCAGGGACAGTGGCACAGGCAGTACCTGGCCAGGTTTGATTTCTTCACCTGGTCCATTAACCACTTGGCAGTAGCCACACCAACGCTAGCTACGCGAAGTGTGAACATTCATACTGACATGGGGCACTGCTGTCAGGACGTTGCACATGGGCTAGTGAAAGTGACCACAGCCTTTGAGAATATCCAGACCCACAACCTCTGGATTCCCAACATCCTGCCCCCACCTGAGAGCGAAGAGGGCTTTAGACTCAGTAGCATGTCCATTCAGGAAGCATGCAGTTCTAGACGTTCATGCTGGCAGACTTCACGACTGACGTCAGCAGTCCCACAGCCCAGTGCTGCTGAAAAGGTGCCCAACCTCAAAGGCCAAAAGAAGTGAACCACTGTACACTCAGCAGAATGAGTGGCCTTTTTTTGTTTGACATTACTTACCTTTTTGTTTTTTTTTAACAATGTTACATCCACAAGGATACACCTGATCCTTGAGTGAAACAATGTTGTCGATACCTGAATAAAAGGTTGTCTCTCAGCTATGCACTTAGCATTACCATCATATGCAATGTCACATTATTAGATGTTTTAACTACTCTTACCTCAGAAATAGTTGTTGGTAATCTCTGTGCATCATGCATGCCCCTCTGCTGCACGTCTAGCCCCCTGCTGCACCTGTAGTCGTGGTAAATCATCATCAGAGTCAGAATCAGGCTCTATGGGGATTTCGTGCAGACCCTTCTTCATTGCGATATTGTGCAGCTTGGCACATGTGGCGATGATCTTGCAGCATGCATCCGGTCTGTCCAGTAGTGCCCCGCCGGTATTGTAGAGGCAGCAAAACCAGGACTTCAGGATCCCAAAGGTCCTGTCTATGATAGAACACGTTGTCATGTGTGCCCTGTTGTACCGTCTTTCACTTCTTGTCCTTGGAGTCAGGTATGGTGTGAGTATCCAGAGATGTAAGGCATATGCACTGTCACCTTAAGATTAGGCCTGGGCGGAGTTCACAGAGTTCCACGTAAAGTGACCAAAAAACTCAGTCGCGGTACGTAGGGCTCCACAAGAGGTGGAGTGCGTTAGGTCATGCCATTCGCGCTGATTTTTAACGCCTGGTGTTTGTCCCGCGCTGGAAAATCAGCGCAAACAGCACCATGTGCAGTGCAAGAGTGCACTGCTTCTTTCTGCTGCTCAAGTAGATTTTCTACTCAAGCGGCATCTTCCTCAGCGCAAATGGATGGTTTCTCAATGCGAGCGGTTGCAACCATCTGCAACCGCCCGCATTGAGAAATCTTGCTGGGAGGTGGTCTAGCGCTGGATTTTCCTCGCTCGCGCTCACCAACTTAATGTTGGCGAGTGCGAGTGAGGAAAAAAACTCTGCTCCTCTTCATGCAGCAAAGTTTTTTGGAACTCCGGGCGGAGTCTGGAAAACTCTGCAAACTGAGCGGAGTTCACCGCCCAGGACTATTTAACAGCATGAGAAGGAAAACCATCAGCAAATTCACCCTGTTACAGTCGGTTTTGTATTCCACTGTGGCAGAACATGAATGAGTCTTGGATGCTGCCTGGGAATCCAGCCACAAGGCCTGTTATGTTACTACAGGAGGCATCATACATTACCTGCACATTAAGTGAGTGTCAGCTTTTCCTGTTCCTGAATATGTATTCAGCTGCTCGGGGGGGCATATGGCAATATGAGTGCCATCAACACAGCCAATGACATTGGGGAACTGTGCTACCCTGTATAACATCAATTTGGTTTGTTGCAATAATTGGGGGGTATTGGGAAATGATATATATTGGTTGATGTTGCTCATCATGATGTCAGGAAACCTATGAAAGAACCTGAAAAAGGCACTTTGTGGCACCCCCGTCACTGCTGTGACCTCCTGGTAACTGCAGAAGCTAAGAGGAGTAGGCAACACAATACCTGCACATGTGGTGGGATTGTGTTGCTTCTGAGTGTTGGGGCCTGTAGCTGAGGTTGTAATTCAGCAATTCAGTTATTACCTGACTACTGAGTCTGTACCTCTCATAAATCTCCTCCTCTGTCTGTTGAAATAGGGTGACCCTCACCCTGAATATCCTCTCCTGTTTCCTCCTCCTTCTCTGCCTCCCAGCCAAAATTCTCATCCTCCTTGCCAGTACCTACAAAGCCACCATTGCGAAAAAGCCTGCTGCATTTTGGGTGACTTTTATAGTTTGGACCTGGTTACCACCTGATCCGAATCAATGGTAATTGCATTTCCCAAATGGCCATTTTGCGACTAGTCGCAATTAGGAAATCTGTTGTACATACGGTTAGCAATTTGCAATTTGGAAATCCCTATTTCTAGTTTCCTATTTTGCGATTTCCAAAATGCGAATTCTACTAGGTAGGATTCACATTTTGCACCACCACAAATGTGTGTTCATGCGCGTGAGCATACATGAATGACAAAGAGAGCATTGTTCCCACTGTTG
Source organism: Calotriton arnoldi (assembly GCA_963921515.1). Lineage (NCBI taxonomy): Eukaryota > Metazoa > Chordata > Amphibia > Caudata > Salamandridae > Calotriton > Calotriton arnoldi. Next base: position 551,565 of record CAWUFW010010232.1, on the reverse strand, counting down.
ACTGTGATGCACCTGTTTCATGACATGCTGTACAGGTTTTATGTGATAATTGCTGCTCGTGACAATGTTCTTACCATAAAAACACCACAATGATTGACCTTGCCTCGTAGCAAGGCAACGTGAATTCAATAGAGCGGGCAAGGGGCAGTTTTTAGGTTTTTCAGTGTTTTTCCTTAACTTTGTTCTCTTAACTCTGTTCTTGGCTCCAAGTAATCACGCTGAAGTTCATTCACCCAGTTACTAGTAGCAGTGGCACACGAGTGAAAGAGTGAAATTGCAGGCCTTGGAAGCACAACAGTGAAATGCTTTTGGGGATCTGGCAATCCACTGCTACAGATAAGGAAGAACTGTTCCCTATTCTCCTCCTCTGTTCACTCTCTCTCCCTCTCTCTCTCAGAAAGAAATTAAATAATTCCAACCTGGCCCCCTCTCATCCTTGCACTCAGCTTGGTACAGTCTACGAGCTGAGAAGCATCTATAGCATTAAAGTTTATTTTATTGCATATTAAATGCTGTGGTTTCTTACTTGATTGTTTTTGTAGCACTCAGCACCAGGGCCTGTCCTAGGACTTTTGGGACCCTGGCCATAAAAGGAATGTGTGAGGCTCCTCTAATTTGCATACAACCTGAAATCACAGAAAATTACATCATAGGAAGTGCCATCAATTGACTATTGTTGAGCGACTTTGCAAGAGGCAACGTTCGTTGTGCGGATATCAGTAAAACAAAAACACAAATATTAACACTAATAAAATAAGCATATATATTTTAAATTGCAGTTAAATGGACATACATTATATTAGTCACACTGGATGGTAAGGTGTGTCCTAGGTCTCTCTGAAACTTATACGTTCAATCAAATGTTAACAATTTGTTTCCAGATTAGTGCATTAGATACGAATATGTGTATGCTGTACTTATATAGAGTAAACCAAGCCAAAAGGCTGCTAAGCACTGTACAGGGTCAAACAACACAGCCAACATGTGATAGGAGGAGTAGAAAGGTTTGTGGACCATGACTGCATCATGGTTTCGTTTTTTTAAAAAGTTGAGCATTCGCTGTTTTCTAAATTGGAGCTGACTCTGGGCTGTCCAGATGGATATGGGAAAAACATTCCAGAGCCTTGGGGCATACATGGGAAAGGCCTTTTTCTTGTTTTTACTCTTTTTAACACATCCTCTTCTTCTGTTTGAGGGTGTCTCTACTGCGGGTGTGTGGAGAGCCACTGGAGATGGCAAGCTTGTCATCCAAGAAGGCAGGGGTGTCAGTCTTATGGTGCAAACCTAGCCATATGCAGTGGAGCACTGCACAGGGTCATTGACAAGCATCAAGTCAAGGAGTGATAGGAAAGGTAGCTGGTTTGTGGACTGTTAAAGCATTGTGATAGCTTTTCAGATAATGCAGCTGAGTTTGAAGATGGTACGGGTCGGCAAGGAGTACCTGTGGAGTTCCATCACGATGTTATGATGTGTCACATTTCTTCATGCCCTAGTGAGGTGTACTGCAGCATGTAGGATTCCCTCAAGGGGGTCAGTGTGGATTCAAATTCCAAGATGGTTTCCCAGATACCCAGTGCAAGATAAGGTAGGAGCAAAAAAGATATGAAAGCAAATAAAACAGTTGAAAATAGCTTGGCGTCTATTAAATGCATCACCATAGTCACTGAAAAACACCGGAAACTGCCAGAATACAATCATATGTAGGCTAAAAGGGTTTAATGTCATGTGCCATGAGCCATGGCTACAACACCCCTATCAACATCCTCTGAGACATGTAAATGTCTGATACTAATAATTAGTATAGACTTACATGGTTCCAGAAGGCATCTCATTTTGTAAATTAGCATAATACTGATTCAGTTAACAGATTTGAGATACATCTCCTCTCATTTGATTTCTCCTAATTTAAAAAACAAACCTGGCAAGCACACGTTTAAATGCAATTAAATAATGCTGTGAGCCAGGCCCACTAACCGGTCCATTTCCTTGGGCCTCTCAGTGTTGTGCTATGGCTGCAAGGACCATGGGAAAGAGGACAGGTCTCTAGGGTTATGTCTGGTCAGTATTTAACTGCCATGGATAGTATTTGTATATCTATAACACAGCAAAAAATCTCAATAGAACTTCTAAGTATATAACAATATAGAACAAAATATTTGTGCCTCATCAGCTAAGTAAAATCTCTCAAATTGAAAATGCACAAAACATAAAGACAAATGGTGTAAGCAGAGGGCTTCAAATTGGGGTGAGGCCCTCTGGTGGACCTCAATTTATAATAGGGGGCATCAGCCTCAGTAGTGGCTGAGATTAATTCAAGCATTCCATCCTTCACTTTTTTGTATACTTTAGTGAGTTGCCCTAAGTGGGATGGGTATGCCTAGACTTGGGTCCAGTGCACACTGTCACTTGAACCAAGCTATACCTGGCTGATGATCCCTAACTAGGTGAACACCTGTCCTGGATTGTTTGTGTTCTGGATCAGGGAGGACCTGGCCTAGTAGTTCAATCTGGACTGTTCCCATTGAAGCAGGGTCAAGACTGATTTGCATATGGCTGGGTCCAAACTGAGGTGGCAAGGTATGCAAAATAAAGATGGAGTGGGATGCAGCCTGAGTAATTACCAGTTGCTGTGATTAGGTCAAGCATTTCATATATCACCTTTTGCCTACTTTTTTTGTGGACAGTAAAATATAACTATCATTTGGGCGCATTGGGCTCATAACTCCATGATGCCATCCTTTCACTGCACTTGCTGCACTATTGATAGCTATGCCCTTCAGAGGGGTCTCTTTCCCTGGGCCTTGCAGCCATGGACCAGTGCTGCAAGGCCCAGAACAGCAGGCTTCCTCCTTTGGGCCTCCAGGAATGGACCAATTCTGGCAAACCTAGGAAGGATGGACCTTTCCTGACCTTTCGCAGCTCTGGATCATCACTTTGCGGTTCATGAGAGAAGGGACCAGTCGCATACTAATGTAGCCATGTGCCCTGATGCAAGAAAATTATGCCAGACAGTAAAACGCAGCAAACATCTGGGTGCATTAGGCCCAGAACATCCATGAACCCTGGTGCCACTGCATCTGCTGCACTACTGATAGCTACCGACCCTGAGAGAGGCACCCAATGAGCTTCACAGCCATACTTCTACTCTGCTAAGCTCATGGACCAGCGCATTCTCTCCTGAGTGTCCAACCATGTCCAGCTGCAATGCCCAGAGGAGGGAGAGCCTCTTCCAGGCCTCACAGCTCTGGAACATGGCTGCAATGCCCATAGAAGAGAGGCAAGTAGCACAGCAATAGTGCCATGGGTGCTGGTGCAAAGTAAAAGCGCCCCCTCACTCTTGTTCACTGACTGCACAGTAAAATAAAACCATTTTTTGGGAACACTGGGCACTTCATACCCTTAGGCCCAGTGCCACTGCACCTGCTGTACTACTGATGGCTATGCCCCTGACCGATGGCTATGCCCATGTTGAAGCAGGTTCTGATTATCAAAAAGAAGAACACCGAGGCTTGGCAATCAGGAACAGTTTTTGTTTAAATAAAACTATAACAGCTGGGAATAGCAGCCACATCTCTCACAGTTGCGTGCTGGAATTCAATTTGCATTAGGTACATGGCATGCTTTATACTGTACAGTGGGTGTAATAAAGTGAAGCTCGTCCCCCTTTGGGCAGGAAATACTGGTACAGTGGGTCATAAATTGCGTTTTTAGATGCTTGATCCCACTCTGGTAGACGGGGCCATAAATACCAACTGGAGGTCACATTCTGAGGTGGTCCAGGTGGCCAGGTGTGCCATGCGTATTATCTAGAGTGACACTTACTACTAGGCATTGTTTGGGCTTTATCTGATGAATGCAACTTGCTGGCTGCTCTGGCATCGTGTCCTTGGGCCAAATGCAGGTCCTCTGTTGTGCATTTATTTGTGTTTAAAAGTGTGTGCATCTGACTCTTTTCTTTAGGTATTCCATCCTGGGGCAATATGTGATATACTGCTGCAATCTTCCAGGTGTGTGTGAGGCTTGTTCCATATCTGGTGTCTCCTTCATGGGACACGCTAGTGGTGAACAGAGGGCAGCTGTGTTGTGTTGATCTGATAAAGGATCACTGTGAAATCGGAGCAGTGTTTAATGGTGAATTTGGGTAGTGCAGGCAACAGATGTTTTGTGGTGTGCTGGACTCTTAAGAGGGGGCCCTTTCTATAAATTGATTCAATGCTAACACCCCGGCAGAAAGGGAATATGGTCGGCCATTCTAATTTGCATGCAAGATGAAATCACGGAAAAATGAAATTAAAGGACATGTGAAATCACAGAAAATGACATCACAGGACATGGACCTTGACATCGACCTATGCACAGAGCCATGGCACAGAGCTGTGAGACAGTTTCAGTGGGGCCCAGGGGAGGAGCCCACACGGACCCCCCCATCTCCTGGGCCTCTCAGACAGGGTGTAGTGTTGAGAGAATTAGGGGTGGGAGCCCACTAACTCATGGACCTCGCAGCACATAAGCATGGCTGCAAGGACCAGGGGCGAGGGACCTACCTATGGCCTGGAAATGCTACACCATAGCTACAAGGCAAAGGGTAGGGGCCTCCACTCCCCTAGTCCTTGCAACCATGGTCTAGTGCTGCGTGGCCCAGGATAGGGGATCCAGTATAGGGGAGCCCTTTACCATTGGCTCCACAACAATAGTGTAGCACTGGAAGCCCATGGAAAGGGTGTTCCCACCCATGGACCACCCCACCATGATTCACATCTTTTAGGCCCATGGGAGTGTTGTCCCATCCTCTGTCTCACAGTTATGATGTAGTACTGCAAGGCCCATACGATAAGGCCCCATTGCCCTGGGCTTCACGTCCATGATCTGGTGCTGCAAGACCCAGGGAAGGAGAGTCTTTTTCCCTGGGTCTCGCAGCCATGGTCCCCACCCATCACTGCAAAAGCCAAGAAGGAGGGTCGATTTTCCATTATCACTTCACAAGACTTCAGAAGATGCTATTGGGGAGCAGGGGAACTAAGAGACTCACAGCAGATTTTTGTGGTTTCATTCTAAATCCTCCGTCTAAAACAGGTCATGTTAAAAAACAACTCAGGTTTATCGAGCGTGATTACTCTTCATACTATATTTGAGTTCTAATCCTACCACCTCCTGGAGTAAGCCTTAATTGCTCGCAATTGCAAATTTTGAGCGACAAGTTTAGAAAATGAAATGTGGTATTGAAACAGAATGAAATAGTCTTAAGCTTTGAAACACCAGTGGTAAATATCAGTATGTACCACGCATACTGTCTAGTAAGTACCCACTGCGACAGAACTTGGTCAAACTGGTACGTTTTAACCATGGAATTAGGATATTTGACATCTAATCTCAGTTTGATGATGAAAATAATCACCATGTTCTAAAGCTGAGCAGGGCAGATAAAAGGGTGGCGATTCCCTGGAAGGGGCTTCCCCTTCGCCTTGCCATCAGAATCACTGACACTCCAGTTGTGATATTGTGGACTATTTGGAGATATGGAACCAGGAGACACGTTTTTTAATCCTGGCCTTCCATTTGGCCGAATTGTGTGCTCTTGGGCAATCACTTTTCTGAATTTACTGCCAGGATCACTGGAATTATGCGATTGTGCGGCCTCTGCATTTTTCACAAAATTATAGATTTGCCTCCTTTGCCACATAATCCATCATCTGCTGCATAATCTGCAGGTTTTGATAAAAAAAATTGTTTCTAGCTCAAATGGTTAAAAAACTCCTAATAACACAACAACATGTGTTGCCGCACAGCCGAAGATCCTTTACAAAGCTAGCCTGGTTACCTTTCTGCTGCTTATTTCTACAGATGGATGTTAAACTGGTACTAATTAAGGGCAACCAATGCCCAGGCAGTGTTAACAAGTGCAAAAATGACAATATTGTGAAGTAATCATAAAATGTGTCGAATTACACTGCATAATATTCCTCTTCTTGGTGCATAATTTACTCATCCCTGCCGCATAATTTGACCCCACCCTGCCACATAATTCCAGTGGTCCTGCTTATTGCTCTGCTGCTCCCTTTTCAGCAAGATTGGGAGCATTTTTATTCAATGTAAAAACTGCTCGTCACCAAGATTTTTGAAAATGTACTGGATATTTCCTGAGAGAATGGAGGTGCCCAGTCATATGTATTAGTCACCTAAATGCAATACAGTGGTACATATATTGCCTTTGTACCAAGTAGCAATGTACTACAGTCCTGGGTCTACTAATTTAACAAACTGTCCGATCCTGGACAAATAACACTCTACCTGTGTCTCGTACACTGATCTGACAATACGGCAGCTCTTTGAAACAGGCTTAATGTGAGAAATCAACACCAATGATGGTCCCTGGCTCTGGCTCTTAAGTCCATAAAGAGCCGAGCTTTCATGTGGCTTCTGCCTGCCAGAAGCTAGCCAAGATGTGTCTTCACGACTAGAACTGCTGACTTTGTAACTGAGGAACCAGATTCCAGTCTTGGCATCAGCTCAAGATCCTGTGATTCTGGGATAAGCACTTAGGGCCTGATTTAGATCTTGGCGGACGGGTTACTCCGTCATGACGGTCATGGATATCCTATCCGCCCAAAAATAAATCCCATAAGATATATTAGGATTTATACTTCGACAGATGGGATATCCGTCACCATTGTGACGGATTAACCCATCAGCCATGATCTAAATCAGGCCGTTAATGGCCCTGTGCTTAAAAAAGAATGTGTCCTTGTGTAATGTAACCGGTTCTCCTGTAAAGCACTCCAATACCTTTGGGTTGTGTTTGCGCTATACATAACTGCAAAGAATGGGTTTCATTCCTCATTAAAGTATGTTTGCATTTAGGGTTGTAACCGGGCTGGTTTTCTGTTCTGTTCTGTTTCATGTCCCAGCCGGTGCAAATATAAGCAAATCACCATTATTTTTAGCCCTTATGTGTCCTAATCAAAGAAGCAAATATAAACAGAAAACACATTTAAACTGTTCTAGAGCTGTGTTCATCCCTGAGTAATAATTAAGGTAAACAAAGAAATGTCTTGTTACAAATGGATACACACAATTTTCTTTAAAGTGCTATTTAGTGTTGTGTCCCAGACTCTGCAGACTCCTAAAGCAGCAACAAATGTCCTAGATTTTTCTCTTGGAAAGGTGGGCACCAGGGCCGGACTGGGAACATCAACCAGCCCTGGCAGATTGCTGCTCGGCTGGCCCTAGGAGCGGGGGGTGAGGGGGGCACTGGGGGGGTGGATGGTTGCTAGCTAGAAGCACCGCTCCCGCTTTTGTTACAGGGGTCTGATATTGCAGTACTGCTGCAAAACCAGCCCCCAGTGACAAAACCGGCCCCACAGGCACAACCCCCCCCACCCCTCCGGCCCACTGAGGAAATTCTCGGTGCTGCTATGGCCAGTCCAGCCCTGGTGGGAACTCTATTTGCATCCCTATAGTTGAGGGTGATCCTGAACATGTGTGGCGCAGGACCCCTCCTATGCAGCAACACGCTCTCCTAGACACTGACAAGCATCTCTTTCACAGCTTTTCAAGGGCTGAAAGAGTGAGAGTTGCTTGTCGCTCTGATGGGCCTTCCTTTGTTCCTGGCAGCGCTACACATGCCTGCAAGGCTCAGGAGAAAAGTGCTCCTCCACTGGACCTCGCAGTGCTGGAGCATAGGTGGGAAGCTGTCTGGTAAATAATGCACCCGTTCACGCTATACTTAGCATGAAAGGGGTGGGCAATGGGTGTTGCGGTGGGCGTTCTGCTGCAACACCCATTAATTTTGATGCTGCTCCCTATTTACAAGGGTGGCGTAAATATGGGGCAGCGCCAAAATTTAGACCAAAAAAAGCCTGGTTTAATATGGTGCAATGAGGAAAAATGCTTTTTTTCTCCTCGTTTCTGCTGTTTTTATGTGTGCTAAATTGTGCATGATTGTTTCTGTGCAGGAAGGTGTCCCTTCCTGCACATAAACAATCCTTTTAAAAATGACGAATTGCAACTTCTATCTGTGCTGCACAAAGCAGCACACATAGAAGTTACAACTCACCATTTAAAATTGTTTATGTGCCGGAAGGAACACCTTCCTGCACATAAACAATCATTCCCACAATGCAGGCACCCTTGCACTATGGTGCAAGGGTGCCTGCAATGGTGCTAGGTAGCTGTAATTAGCGCCAGCGCAGGGGGAAACGCAGGGCTGCACCATATTGTTGTAAATATGGTGGAGCCCTGCGTTTCAAAAGTGGCGGAGTGCGGCGTTAAGCCAAGAAGGCTAACACCGTGCTTCGTCACTTTTCTTGTAAATATATCCCCAAGTTGTGCAAAAGAGCTGCAGGGGCTGATAGTTTCCAACTGAGCAGTTCAAACTCAGACTTTCTGCTGACCACACCAACAGAATTCCAAATAAACTTTTTAGGGTCATCAGAAGGGCAAAAATATATTAGAAAAAAATACACGAAAGCAGAAGTTGAATGGAATGCCATGTTTTACTTTGATATTTGTAGTATTTTGTTAGCTAAGCTTACAAACTCACAATAAGCTTAATTTAATTCATTGAAAGGAGAGATATAGAACTGGGGAACACTGATTGCCGGTGATGTTCAATATCATGGTGTTGGAGGCCCATTTTAATACAGGAGGCAAAAGAATAGGTCCTGAACTATTAGCAGTTTTTAAAGCTTTTATGTAGGCATTGAGAACAGACCCACACGTTTGGTCAGCTGCACTGCTTGTTATTTGAAGATAGCATCCACTTCAGGGTTGGAACACTCCTTCCTTTTCTCTTCAGGCAAGCCAGCTCCGAGCACTTCAGGGCAGGGCAACACCTCTTTCTTCCAGGTCAGACTCCAGGTAATGTCCCCTCACCTCTGGGAAGCTGGCTGTTCAGTGGCGGCCGGCACGGATCGGGGGTGGCAGGGCGGAGGGTGGGGGGTTGGAGAAGGAAGGGGAATGTAAAAAATAAACAAAAAACCACTTACCTTGTCATCGCGTCCTGCATCTCTGCTCTGGGGCCGATTCCGATCTGGGTCGGAAAGCACTCTGACCGATCCGGATCCGGATTGTTTTCCGACCGAGCCGGACTCCTGCAGTCCGACCGAGCGAGTACGATGCGGCCGCATGCTGCCGGACTCGGTTTGGTCAGACTCCCATTGGTCAATGGGAGCCGGTAGTACGACGCGTACATGGGCTCCCATTGACTCAATGGGTACGTTGCGCAAAAGGGCGCCCCCTGTAGTGGGTACGCGTTGGTGCCATCCGCACCATACATGCATGTATAGGGGGGACCCTTGGGTCCCCCCTGTTTCCGACTCGTAAGGCTACGGGTGAAGGGGGGTCCGGCTCGGACCACCGAAGTCCGCTTCCCGGAGCTTTTTCGTCCCGGGGACTCAGACTCGATTCGGCTGTCCGAATCGTGCATCGTACTGGCTCGTCGGAAATCGACTCCATTGCGCGGTACGGTTCGTCTGCGACCGAGTCGTACGGAGCAGTTCGGACCCAGAAACGAGTCGGTCGGCGATATCGCGTTCATTCCCATCGTACTTGGGCGTCCGGACCTCTGTACGACTCGGTCGGAAACAAAGCCTCCGACTCGGATCCGGTAAAGCCGAATCCGATTCGGAGGACTTCCGACCAAGATCGGAATCGACCCCTCTGTCTCTCTTCCGTGAGACTCCGGCCAAACAGCAACCAGGAAGCACACCCAGGCTCCCGTGACCAATCACAATGCTGCAATGCAGCATTGTGATTGGTAAGCACCCAGGCTCCCCTGGCCAATCACAACGCCCTGGTTCAGCGCTCAGCCAGGGAATGGGGGCCTGGGCATGTTCTCTAAGCAGGCTGTAATGCAGTCTGCTTGGAGAACACGCAAAGTGCGCATGAATGGGTCGGCCAAGCATTCATGCACACTTGGAGTGGGCAAACCACTCCTCCCCTTCCCTGCTCTGAGAGCAGAGCAGCCCTGTCCGCCAAACGGCCCGCAAAGCAGCTAGAAACAATAAAAGGATAATAACAAGTCATCATCATTTTTATTTTTCCTTTCCTCACACTGTTTAAAAGCAGTGAGGCGATGCTCCTCCGCCTTAGCCGAGGAATTGCCACTGTTGCCGTCTGGCAGACACCAGCTCTGATTACACAGTAGTACTCCTCAGTAGAGCACTCTCTTCCTTGGTCTAAGAGAACCTGGGACTGCAACAAGTGGGTCAACAGCTCCTGCTTTTTAACAGATGTCACAGACAGTGTTTGTGTGTTCTCTCTCTGCCATTTCAGAACCAGATTGGTTTGGTTCTCTTTTGAAGTGTCTTTTCCGGGTTGTCTTCCAGGCTCAGTCTTTGTGAGAAGTGGTGCTCCTCACAGCATAGTTGTCCCCGTGTTACAGCACCCACAATAGAAGCACAATGGGGTGTAAGCATTTGCACCTGGCTATCAATAGCTACATCTAACAGTGAGTAGGAAAAGAGAAAAAAGGCTGCCCTACTCTGCACTGCATCCCCATCAACTAGCAAATAGCAGCGCTCAGGAAGACTAATCAGCAACTCCTTAATGGCATAATGGCAATCACATTTTTAAAAGGAGCCCTCTTTCCCCACTCTGGTGTCTAGGTCTCCCACCTCCGGATTCAGAAATGTCAGCAATACACTTCCAGTGCCTGGGGAAACAATCTCATCTTCATCTTGCTCACATGAACATGTCTGGTGCTTCCAAAATGCAACCCACAGGCCTCCATGACTCTGATTCACTTAAAAACACTATGGGCCTGATTACGATGTGGGGCTAACGCATGCCTGCCCGACATCGCTGTGGTCTTGGGACCGACTGACATGGTGTGGTCGCATACTCCCATTTCCCTATGGGAGCTTGTGCTGCTGCCATAAACCAGCCATAGGACAAGCTCCCATGGAGAAATGGGAGCCTGTGTAAATCCCTGAACCAAGTGACAGGCACCTCAAGGTGCCTGCCACTTGGTTCAGAAATTAGCCCCCCAGGCCCCAAGCCAGAGCCGGCGGAGACATAGGGCCCCTGCTAGGGGCCCCCAAATTTGCTTTCTGACAGGTTTTTCATGACGGAAAGCCCGACATGAAAAGCCTGTCAGAAACCGACATCATAATCAGGGCCGGACTGGCCGTAGCGGGCACCGGGCAATCCCCCGGTGCGCCGCATGGGTGGGGGCCGGTTTTGGGCCCCTGGGGGCCGTTTTTGTTACAGGGCCGTTTTTGCAGCATAGCTGCAAAATCGGCCCTGTAACAAAATCGACCGAAAACCGGCCGTGGCAAAGAGCTCGGCCGCACCCCCAACCCCCCGGGGGGGCCGGCCGAGCACTTTGTCAGGGCCGGTTTTAGTTCCCAGTCCGGCCCTGATCATAATCCCCATGGCATAAACGCCATACATGGGAAACATCCATTACTACAAAGGCTTCAGTACGAGAAGTCTTTACAACGAATCTGGAAGTACGAGGGAGTCATTACAATGCCAGTTTTAACAATGAGACTGCCATTACAACGAATGACATTACTACGGATCCACCCACCTAAACTGTTCGCAATTCCTCAACTGACCCACCAGTTCCTGGGTGGGCTGTGATTCGGGGATATGAAGCTAATAATAAGGACACTGACTATGTCATCCCCATATGCTCGATCTCTTTAAAACGCTCGCCACGGGCATAGTTCATGAATGTGTACCTAGGCGGCTGAAACTGTGACTGTTATGATAAATATGAAAATCAATAAAAAACATACATTAAAAAAGTGACGCTTTAGCACAAACGAGTATGAGAAAGGTGAACAGAAAGAAGTTACACAATATTTGAATAAGAGTCTGATAACATCTTGCATTAGGAATGCAGAGGCGTGTGGTAGGTGAGTCATAAGCCAAGCTTCCACTTGTTTGAATATCCGCCATTGGAAATATTCCACACCACGTGACGTGAGTTGAGGCAGAGGGTGTATCTGGATATCAGCAAGAGGAGCTTGTGGGCCGCCAGATTAATAACTGACGAGGAGGAGGACAAACAATGAAAGCCATTTACAATCAGGAAGCACGGAAAAGGAATGGTAAACAAAAAGGTAGGACTTCAGCATAAGCGGTTTAACTAGGATGCTGTATTTGCCATTTTTTCACACTTTTACTTTGGGAAATATAATTTCTTTATCTTTAATATTACAGTTTACTAAGACTGCTTATGTTTACTTAGAATTGGCGTTTTAACTGTATGGGTAGGAAAATGATGGGTGATATTTGCGTTCGTGATTACGTTAGTTTACATGATTCCCTATGCGGCGTGATAATAGCTTTCGTTATCTAAACTGGCATTGTAATGGTACTGTCGTTCTTCTGCTGCCGCTGTAGAAGCCTTTGTTGTAAAGGCTTTCATTGTTCTGTCATACATTTGCTGTACATAGGGGATTATGAGCAGCCTCCGACTGGCCGACTAGCTCTTGAGCTCGTCAGAAACCAGTTGGTCCGACCGGCCGGTTTCAAATCCGACAGCCTTTATCACAATAAGACTGTGACATTTGAAACCTATGATGTGAGTCGGAAAGTCTTCGACCTGCAGTCCGAGGATTTAGTGACTCACATCGTAATAGGCCCCTAAGTAGGCACCACGGTGGCCACACACATACACTCACATAAACATACACTGGGATGTTAGTGCTAGGACTTGGCTTAGTGTGTAGTAGTGGAACTTTACATAAGTGGGCTAATAGGCTTCCACCTCCATGACCCAGACAAAAATGCTGGGTCACAGGCAGCTACTAATTTACAAAATACAGTACTCTCCACCACCTGCTACATGCTAACCTCCTGACAGGGTGTCTACTGTCCAACAAGTGATGGCATGCTTTCGATTACCCTCCGGGTCCAGGACCATACTCATGTCAAAGTATAAGCTTACTTGAATACCAGATACTCGCAGTTAGGCACTCAGGGCAGGGAAACTTGACTGTAAACCATGCAGGGCACATTACCATCCCAACAGAGGCCTACTTCAATCAGTGATACACAGGGATCTGACATCCCATCATCATCAAACTCTATTGCAATTCAGAAAGATGCCAAGGACACACCTCTACAGACAACAGTCTACCCCCACACAACAGGAACCACACATCGCCCCATTAGTATGTCTTTTTGTTAATTATAATGATTTATATATCAGGGCTTTTACACCTTTTCAGAGCTCCATTGCTGTACAGCGAAGTTTATACTTTACAAATGCCTATTGAATTATACATTCAAACAGTGAGAGTCCATCCAACTGCAGTAAGCAGAAGAAATTAACCACATCTCGTATTAATGGATTGTTTATGTTGAAGCGTCAATGACTACGTTCTATTTCCTTTGTAGTCATGGAACATTTGAGGGGATTTCAAGCTTACCAAATTTTACAAACGGTGTGGGGGATTTTGTCCCATTAGTGTTCATTAAAGAATACAGAGAATAGCTACTACCTATCAAGACACATTTCATAAACTCATCTTTTGAATGAGGTTCCAACCCTGATTAATTCAAACAAGTGTGGTTTACTTCTAAAATGAAAATACTGTTTTGTTCCCTCATTATGCAGTGGTCACCCTCCTATTTGCAATACACAATTTCTGTTCACCTACAGACAACGTTTATATGTCTGTTGTTGAAAATCTCTTGTGGACAATACCAATACTCAGGGTAGGCTTTGGGCCTGCACATTGCTTACCCCTGAATGTTTTTCTTGTCAGTCTCATTTGTTTGCTTCTTACGCAATGGGCTTTTTTCCTCTTCTTTAGTTTATCCCTCCCAAAAGCATAGTTTTACAATCCATTGATTGGATTACCTTGGTCTTTCCACTTTTCGCATCCAAGGAACTGCTTTTTTCTTTGTCTTTCAGCACTCCATGGTAGTGCTTATGTTTTCTTGCTCTCTTCCTGTGTACTAGTTCCCCCTTAAACATCCGCTGTAAGAAATTGGGTTATTACTTGAGAGGGGTGGAAGCCCCACTCAGGCAACAACCACAATCCTTGTCGGGGGGAGCCACAATAGGCACTAAATTAACCTGTGCTTTATCTTCTGGTAGCTTCACACAAAAGCAGCCAGGCTTAAATTAGAGGCAATGTGTAAAGTATTAATGCAGCTCACAAACAGTAATAAAGTAAAAACACAACACAAGACAAATCCCAAACCAAGGTAGAAAAATAGAGTTCATTTTAGTTAATAAAATGATACCAGAACGACAAAAAATAAGTGGAACCTGAGATATGCAATTTCAAAGTTTTTAAGGAAAGTAGCACCTGAAAGCACAAAGCGCCACTTGCGGTCACCTCTTCACTCTGGACCTGGGAAAAGTCACAAGTTCAGGCCGACCAAAATGGAGCACGGGTCAGATACAGGGACCAGGTTAGTCCCACTGAAGAGTTACCTTCAAAGTCCACCGCAAAGAGTTCTGTTCACGGGGAAGGAGGCCGTAAGGAGCAGACAGAGTTTGCAGATGGTCATTTCTGCAGCAGGCCAAACATTACGGGCTGTTGTTGCTGTAGTGCAAAGAGCATTTTGGGCATCGAGGACAGTCATTGCTGTAACTTCGCGTTGACGGTCACCACAGGCTGTCTTTTAAACCTGCCATCTTTTGACATAGTCTGCCCTGACGTTTTGGCTTCCGACCTCCTGTTTGGACCTTGTTTTGCTGGCTTAGGACTTTGAGCGATTCACCACTGCCATGCAGTGCCAAAGCGCTGTGCTTTTCACTAACATACTGGTGACTGGTGTATACATAATTGCCTGATTTGAGTTAGCTGTAAGTCCCTTTTCCAGTGATAAGACATATGTTTAGGGCATGTAACTCAAATGCTTCTCCGTGGGCCTGCAGCACTGGTTGTGCCATCCACAGAGGTAGCTCTTCAAATGTACCACAGGTTTGCCATGGCGGGTCCTGTGTGTGCAGGCTACTGTTATTAAGCTTAGCATTTAAAAGCTACTCACCAAAGTTCTGCATGTCTCTCTCTACATCTGCTTACTCCCTGGTGGCAGGGTGTGGTGTAGGGAAGAGGTAGGGCATGTGCAACTGTGTGCTACATACCCTAGTATTGAATAACACCGGATGGTGTGTCCAGTACTGTGAGACCTGCTTCTTGCCTACTTCAATCAGTGATACACAGGGATCTGACATCCCATCATCATCAAACTCTATTGCAATTCAGAAAGATGCCAAGGACACACCTCTACAGACAACAGTCTACCCCCACACAACAGGAACCACACATCGCCCCATTAGTATGTCTTTTTGTTAATTATAATGATTTATATATCAGGGCTTTTACACCTTTTCAGAGCTCCATTGCTGTAACGCGAAGTTTGGGGGCCCCTAGCAGGGGCCCTATGTCTCCGCCGGCTCTGGTTTGGGGCCTGGGGGGCTAATTTCTGAACCAAGTGGCAGGCACCTTGAGGTGCCTGTCACTTGGTTCAGGGATTTACACAGGCTCCCATTTCTCCATGGGAGCTTGTCCTACGGCTGGTTTATGGCAGCAGCACAAGCTCCCATAGGGAAATGGGAGTATGTGACCACACCATGTCAGTCGGTCCCAAGACCACATGAGGGATCTGTGGAAAGGCTATTGAGCTATATGTCCTACGTGCAGAAGAGTAGCAGTATGGTGTTTACTATGGATGGATTAGTAATGGCAAATCCTCTCCGATAGTGAGAGTGGATTTGATATTACTTGTGTAGAAATGCCATTTTTCGAAAGTGGGCATTTCTATGCTCGTGGCACTCTGTTTGCCTGTCCGTCTGTCTCCAATCCACATCTGGGTACTGGGGGGACAGCTACATCTGTGCATTCCTGATAGACAGCCATATGATGTCCACGAGATCCCAGGAACAGAAAGAATTTCACCGCTTCCACAAGATCGTAAGGACTGCACTGGGTGCAGCAGAAACAGGTGGAAGTCATTGTAGGTTGTGAAATGGACTGTCCTGACATATTCAGTAATCACACTGTGCAGTGTAGTGTGCTTGTAAAGATCAGCGGCCAACCTGGGGTGCCGTAACAAGAGGAGTTCAAGAAGTGCTGGGGAAGTTTGCTGGAAGCCTGGACTGTCTCCGACCTCCAGATCGGGAAGACGACGGTGCTTTGCATCGCAGCCTCAGTCTGAGGTTGCTGGCTCCCTCCCTCGGACCCACGCCACAAAGTACTCTGTTGTTGGTAACTTTGTGACCGGTCCAGAGTGGTCTTGTTGTGCCTTATGTACAACCATGGCTGGCTGCCTGGAGCAACTGTGACTCACACCTCCACCTGGGGGGAAACATTTCTCTCAATTGGAAGCGCGCCAGCTGCTGGTATCAGTCTTTTGCCTACAGGGGGAATAGTGATCCCGTACTCATGAGGGTTACACTGGGTGCCTTTACAGCCTAATCTGGAAGGACGAAACCAAGTAACTGTTTCCTTCCACTTTAGGTGGTCCCGTCAACCTAATCAAAGTGTCGCCAGCGGGTGCAATGTGTATAGTTGCCTGGTGAAGTTTGAGTGGCTGAGGGGCTGGGTCACGAGGCGTAGTCAAACCTGTGATTTCTTGACCATTACAACAGTATGGGGTATGAAATATTTGGGAATGTTGTGTTTTATGCTAATGTGATAGCGGGACAGAGGAATACCTCTGAACAGCATGCATATATGTTTCTGTCATTTTTGATGTGGGATGGAGTGCTTTGATAGTGAATAACTCTGGGAAGTACGCATATGGGTTTATGTTGCTTTTGAGGCCAAGGGGATAATGGGGCAAGTGATTACCTATGTTCATACCATTCTGCTGCTAATGGGAAAGTTTGACAATTGCATATAACTGTAAAGCATATATCCAATGTGTATGTCGTTTTGATTTCAATGTGTGTGTAATACAAAGATCAGTGTTTTATACATACTGTGTGGATTCTTTTTGTAGTGTACTCAGTGTGTTGCGAGAGCGGTGCTGTGCCAATACTTTACACTTTGACCCTGAGGATAAGCCTGACTGCTCTGTGCTAAGCTAACAAAGGGTGAGCACAGGTTATCCGACGAGTGTATCATACTCATCCTATCTGTCTGGCTTCAGTGCATTCCAGCCAGCCAGAAAGCGCTGGGTCTTACACTGTTGTTGCTCTAGCATGGAGTACGGCACTCATGTTGCCAGTTGTCGCTTATTTTTTAAGTGCTGATTCACCGCAAAGTTGTAGTAAAGTTTTAAAAAATATGATTTTGGCGCCAGGGGGTGGCTCTAAGATTCTGCGCCAGGCCAAAAGCGTAGAGTATCCCTACCTACCCTTTCTCTTACATCTTTTTGAAACATTTTTCCTAGGACTAAGGACTAAGGGGTATATTCACAAGAACGTGCGATAACTACCGCAAGAGTAGCGTAACGCAACTTTCAATAACGCAGCCCATCGCGGGAAAATAACCCAGTGTCAACGTGGAATTCACAACAAGGCGGTAGCATGCGATAGTCACCAGATAACGTGTCAAATGTCAGCGTGAAAATCAACGCCACGCCGAAAAAATGCGAAACTCGAACGTGAGAATTCATGCGATGAGGCCAATCGCGGCACAAAAAGTAGCGAAAAGCAGCCACAGGCCTGCAAATCCCACGCATCTGGCGGGAAATGGCACCATAAAAACCACAGAAACAACACACCAGAAACAAGCCAAAGCACGTAGCAACATGGATGCACCCTGACCCAGCGCAGAGGTCAACGCGAACCCCACAACCCCCACAGACCACCAGCAAGGAACAACTGGGTCTGGGAAGGCCAAGGAGAAAAGGGAGAGGAAGACGGGGTGCAGACCGCAGGAAAACAAGACCAGCGTCACGGAGGTGACAGAACACTACCAGCAACTGACCCACAAGCAGACCACCTGGAATGCAGGCTGAGTGCCGAGGAGGCCAGTGCAGGAGGCCAAGAGGTGCCGGCAGGACGTGACAACCCAAACCAGGTACAAACCCGCTGCCAACAGGAAGGCAGCAACAGCGACAGGAGGTGGCAGTCCTGCGCCACAGGAGGAGCTGGAGGAAACCCAGGCCACAGTCATCAGTGTGTAGACGGTGCAAGGAGTAGGGAGTACGGACACAGCTCGAGAGGACCTGACACAACATCAACAGGGAGTGGAACGAACAGGGACTGGGGGGACGGGGGGAGATGGGCACAATGGCACACATGCACAACGAGGTGTAGCACACTGCACACCCACAATTATCCAGGATCATATCCCAGATCCCCTTGGCACACTGCAGCACACACACATAGCAAGAACAGCACACCCACATCGACGATAATGTGGTACAATGCGCATAGCCGACACTGCAGAACAGAGGACACAACTGGCTCCGCACATGCCCAGAAACATGCCTACTACACCTGACAGAGCTGGAAAGTGTGAAATGGAAATGTACGCGTACGACCTCACATCCGTCATGTAGTCCAAATGTACACTGTCCCGCAGAAGAATCCAGCACCTCCCAAACAGTCACAATGTACATTGCCAGACAGTCTGCATGTAAACCAGAACAATGCGCCAACATACATTGCAACACAATGTCAACATGCATCTCCCCTGCACATTGCAGAGGGGCACACAACACCTCCAGCAGAGCACAGAAGACAACACATCTGCGATGCCGGAGAGGACCACCACACCGTCGACACCGACGCCCTACAACAGCCCATGGATATCCCACGCAACCCACCACCAGGACCCGGGCAGCCGAGCTACTCAGAGGAGAACACAGAGCCTGCAACAGACCACACAGCAGGAAGCACACGCAAGCACAGCTGGCTCACGACACTTCACCCACCCACACATGTGCCCCAATGCCAGGTGTCAGAATGCCAAAAGGAGGTGGCCCAACAGGCCTGGGTGGGGGCCGAACACCTGGAATGCGAACTAGAACACTTACGTAGGTGTCTATCACCCTTCAGGGACCACCCACACCCCACAAAGGAGACCCACACTGCCATATAGACACATGCAGATGCACATTCACAGTACAGAACCACGCCCAGGGGCACGCAAATAGCAGTCACACATCCATGTTGGCTCTGCGTACGACGGCCCCGGCCACTCCCCTTACGAATTGAGTGGGTGACGACAAAGCTACATGTCCAAGCTACAACCCGCTGCCTGCCGTGACATGTCTGCATCCGATGTACACAGCACAATGTAATGTCCTAGGGCCCAGGGCCCTCATGCATACAACAAGACCACAGGGACACACGCATATATCATGTTGAACTGGCCACGGGCACGTGCGCCCGGCCTCTTTATTGGCAGGGCCACATGTCCAGTGACGCCTGTGCTGGATGTGTGTGGGGTGAGTGTAAGCCAGTCCGCACGGAATGCTTGGTGCTGGCAACATCTTGAACATTGGGCACCAGTGCAAGGGAAACAGAAAACACATGCATAACAGAGTCAACAGCTGAGCAACATGGAGTGAGCTGGAGAAAGTACAGAGGACAGCCAACATGCAAACAGAAGTGTCCGTGAGTTGCAGTGCACTGGGGTTGGGGCACTAGAGATGAGCGTGCTTATGTGAAGAAAAAGTCTCGGATTTGTGTCCCTTCGATATATACTCCTGATGCAGGTGCAATGGGGTGTGTTAGACCTGCATCATCTCCCCCATCAACGTACCAGGGCTCCCACACTGTTTGAGGTGACATTGCTGCGCAACCTCTACACAGCACACAACTCAATCAGTAACGGGCAATGGCTTGCGGTGCACTGAGTCACTGGCACCTGGAGTGCTGAGCAGGGTATCAGGCCGATGATGGCATCCAAGACAGTTCTGAGCAACTCCGTAGGTCTGTCAGGACCACAGTTTCGACTCTGGCAGATGGCGGTTGGAGGTGGTGCTTGCGGTGGTGGCGTGTGCCTCCTGCGGTGATGCGAAGTCCGGGCCGGTCAGGACTCGATGCTATGTGTGGGCCCTGGTGGCCCGCAGTTGAGGCCGGAGGCTGCGGACAGCGCAGGGCCACAGACACATGGCGTTGATGACCCCAAGACAATCGCTTCAGAGGCCATCCAATGTCTCAGAAGAAGGGGTCTCAGACCTGACAAGCACAGAGTCAGTGGCCCCGGATGCACTGCGGCCGACACAGGCACCCAGCCACGGGACGGTGACTTGCGGTGCAGTCAGATGGGCCATGCAACCTGAGCGGGTCCCCATCAATGTCCGAGGTGTATGTTGCGGAGGGTTGCGGGGGACAGTGGAAGGTGTCCTCCAGGGCATGATGCGGAAGGTCTGATGTTATCTGGAAGCAGCAAATGGAGGAGTGGAAAGAACAACCCTTGTCCTCACCAACAATTCGGTATCAGCTACATGAGGATGAAAACTAGCCCCTAGTCCATAGACTCAAACGCCACCAATGTACGACCAGTGAGTGTCCATGAATGTCGGGGAGCAGACTTAGTGGCACAGGTGCTGTGAGGGGATGCAGTCTGCGATGATGCCGGTACACTGATATGAACTCCACCATTGCCAAATCAGGACTGTGACTCACTGGACCGCAGTGTAGGCCAGAGGCAGCGGTCAGCAGTGGCCCACAGCCATGTGTCGTTGGCTCGCGCGGCACAGAGTTAGTGACACAAGGGCAGTTGTCGGTAGTGTTCGATCACCTCCGTAACAATGATCCTGTCCCTCCGGACTGCAACGCATCATCCTCTCACGCCTCTCAGTGCGTACGATGATATGTATTCTGCCTTTTGAATTACCGATGTTCAGTTCCAAATCTGTGATCCCACTCGTGCGCAGCGTAGGCTGAGGGCAGTGGTCCACGTAGGCCCACAGACACATTTGGATGTGATGCCATGCACAGACTTGTTGGCACCACATCGAAGGGAGTATAGTGAATTGTTCTCTGCCTTAAATGATGTTCACTGCCATGGTGTAATCAAGACTCAGTTCCAAATGTGTGACCTACCTGACCGTGGTGTAGGCCTGAGGCAGCGGTCAGCACGGCCCATT
This sequence comes from Calotriton arnoldi, assembly GCA_963921515.1. NCBI lineage: Eukaryota > Metazoa > Chordata > Amphibia > Caudata > Salamandridae > Calotriton > Calotriton arnoldi. Next base: position 530,601 of record CAWUFW010010232.1, on the reverse strand, counting down.
CACCTAGTGTCGCCGGCGGTGTAGAGACTAAATATCGAAGTTTTAATATCGAAAGGACAAAATATCGAGTACAAAATATCGAGAGGACAGAATATAGAAAAGACATAATATAGTTGGAAAAAATATCGACATATAGGTAAGTAGTATCGAATGTCATTATATCGAATGTCATATCGATTTTTTTAAATTGTTTTATATGTTACTATATGTGTTAAAAATATATAATATTTTTTTAATGTATGTTACAATTTTTTTAAGGTAATGGATTTTATGTGAATTAATTTTCGCGTATATTAGTTCCGTAGCGGGTTGTGGGTTTATAGGGGAATAGGGTGGGAAGTAATTTAATTTACATTATAAAAATTAATAATTTATTCATTAATAATTTAGTGTTTTATAATACCTATTGTTTAATAGTTTTTGCATATATTAGTTCCGTAGTGGGTTGTGGGTTTATAGGGGAATAGGGTGGGAAGTAATTTAATTTAAATTATAAAAATTAATAATTTATTAATCAATAATTTATTGTTTAATAATTACTATTGTTAATTAAGTTAATTAGTTTATTATTAAATATATAAAAAGTGAATAATAATCTTTTTTAATTAATTGATAATTATGTAAATTGTTTATTTTTTATTAATTAGTAATTAATTACATATTAATTATTAAAAATTAATTTATTAATATGTTAATTATGTACATTTTTTTAGTAGTGTGTTGAGTGTTGATAGGGGAGTAGGGTGGGAATTAAGTTAAATTTAATTCAAATTTTAATAATTTTTAAATATTATTTATTCAAAATTATTTTTTAGTGTTGTGTTAATTAATTTAGATATGATGGTTATTAATTTGATTGTTAATTGTAATTAGCTAATTAATTAAATGTTAATTAATTATGTTGATTCATTAATATTTTACACTATTGGAGGTGACGTTTATAGGGGAAAATGTTGGAAGGTAAATATATTTTTATTAATTAATTATTTGTTAATTAATTTTAATTATATTGTAGGAGTGGGTCTACTCAATTATTCCCCTATGCTACCCAACACTTTCCCTACTGTTGCACTCACTGGATTGGGAATAGTTATTTTTACACTCCCGCTATCCAACATTTTCCCTACTGTTCCACTCACTGGAGTGGGAATAGTAATTTTTAGACTCCCGCTATCCAACACTTTTCCTACTGTTCCACTCACTGGAGTGGGAATAGTAATTTTTACCCTCCCGCTATCCAACACTTTCCCTACTGTTCCACTCGCTGGAGTAGGAATAGTAATTTTTACCCACCCGCTATCCAATACTTTCCCTACTGTTCCACTGGCTGGAGTTGGAATAGTAATTTGTACCCACCCGCTATCCAACACTTTCCCTACTGTTCCACTCGCTGGAGTAGGAATAGTAATTTTTACCCACCCGCTATCCAACACTTTCCCTACTGTTCCACTCACTTGAGTGGGAATAGTAATTTGTACCCACCCGCTATCCAACAAATTCCCTACTTTTGAAGTTGTTGGAGTGTGAATACTAATTTTAGTCTCTTAGCTATGCAACATTTTTAATTTTGTTATATTTAATGTAGTGTAAATTATAAATTAACATAAAAAAAGTACTTTAATTATTTAAATTATTATATATTATTTATTTTTATATTTATATAATATGTTTATTTATATATATATATGTAAATATATTTTTAATGTTTTAAATATTTTATAATTAAGATTAATAATTATTTTATATTATTAAGTAAATATATATATGTTAAAAAATAATTAATATGTTTTTTTTTTTTACATTCCATTTATTCTTTTTACATTTTAAGCTTTTTTACATTATTTTAACTGTTTTATTTAATTGTGTTTATTATTTAATTACTTTTATATTATTTTTAATACATTTAAAAAATTCGATATTTTAGTTAACTATATTTTAAACATCGATATTTTGTACTCGATATTTTAGTACTTACCTGTTTGTAGATAGGGACTCGATATTCTGTCCCTCGACATTTTGGCATCGATATTCTGGACAGTCGATATTCTGTCCCTCGATATTTAGTCACTGATCCGCCGCCGGCATAGGTTGGATGGCCCCACCGGCCTGCGTTGTTCAGGTTCAGTGGCACCACGTGTAGCCGGCTGGCGTTGAACAGGGTTAGTGGCACCACGTGTAGCCGGCTGGCGTTGAACAGGGTTAGTGGCACCACGTGTCGCAAGATGCCCATACGTGGGGGGGGTCTGGTGCTGTGGCCGCTGGCCCGGATTTGGGGTCACTGCCATTCATGACTCAGGACACAGTTTCACATATGGGACCTACTGGTCCGAAGAGTAGGCTGAAGGCGGCAGTAGAGTACGTCAACGAGAAAGGACTGAAGCGGGCCTGTGTCGTGGAGGCCGTGATGATCTGAGGTGGCTGCCAAGGTCGCGGGCCTCGGGCTTGGAGCTTGCGCCGGCACGTGGTGGGCCCTCCTTGACACACGCCAGTGTCAGCAGGTGATCAGTGTGGCCTGGCTGCGCAGGGGCGGGCTTGACAGGTTCGTGGTCCAGCGTGCCGGCGTCCGGCAGGCGCACAGCACTGCAGGCAACTCCGGTTACGAGGACGGCGTCGACCTCGTGGCGGGGTGGGAGGCGCCGCCCTGGCAGAGACGTGGGGCTTTCCGGGAGTGGACCACGCCCAGGCCCACGTGCTTTTTATTCACACCCCTACGCTGGCGTGGCCATCCCACTCCAGTGATGCTTAGGGGGTGGTGTCACAGGCAACATTTTTGCGAGGTCCCCCACTGGCTGGGGTGACATGGTTGCGTCCACTGTCCACTGCACTCCATACACCAGAGGTGTATGTCGCCATGTATATGGGTGTGTTCTGCATACTGCGGTCTGTCCAGCACATCTCCGCCACTTTTGGCATTGTGTGCTTTCCCGATCATGGTTCTACTGCATCCTTCACACATGCCTGGTTGCCACCTCTCCCCAAATTCGGCTATTATGTGGCTGAGGTGCCATGCCGTTGATGGCTCATGTTCAGGGCTTGCCCAGGTTACCATTGTAAGTTGTTCTGTCGTGTCTGGTGGGTGGTCATGTTGTTGTGCATGTTGGTTGTGATTTTGTGACGTGTGCATTGCCAGAGTTGTGAGTTGCATGGTTGTGGAGTTGATGTGTGTGGGGTGTTCATTTCGAACCAAGGGCTGTGCATTTCCCTTGTTGCCATCCTGGGAACGCTGGTTGATGATGGACTGTCGGAGAATGAAGGTATCATGCACACTGGCTGTGTATTTGAAGGCGACATTGTTGGAGGTTCCACGGTGTTCTGTTGTTGCCTGCACATTGATGTGAGACGTGTGCTTCCTGTTGAGGTGATTGTGTGCTGTGTCACCAGGGGGCACAGGTAGTACATGTGTGCTGTGGATTGCCCCCAACACGTGCGTGCATTCTGCTATGGCGTATGGTTCTTGCTTGGTCTCCAGCGGATCCTGCGCATTGTGTTGGACGTATGGGGACTGGGGTACCAGGGTGATGGTGATGTCCAGGACAGGTGTGGGGGACTTGGATGTGGCCGGCTGTGTGACTCCTCCGACTCTGGCGGGTGTTGTTTGGGGTGTACCAGGGGCCAACAGGTGCAGCCAGGCCAGCAGCTTTGTGTGGGGTGGGATGTTGGTTGTCCGCTGTGTTGGTGCCGTAGGCCTGTTAGGTGATGATGGTCAGGATGCGTAGGATGGTTGTCCCTTTCAGCCTGTAGTGGAGGGTGACATTGTCAGATGTTGGGTCTGTGCGGCTGGTATGTTTCCTGGGGGTCCGCTGTCTTTGTCTGCGCTGCGTCTGTGGTGGTCCGGGGGGAAGGGTGTTCCGGGTGTGGGTTGGGGTCCTGGGGTGGTGGCGGTGGGTGTTGTGGCCCTCTTGGGTGTGCGGGCCGCATGATGAGTGGCTCCATGGCATCTGTTGCCCTTCAGATGTGGCCCTGGGCTGTGCTCCCTTTTGTGGTGCTGGCTGCCGTCCGACTTTACACCAGGTCAGAGCAGGTGTAAATTTCCTGGTGCTAACGCGCCTTATCGCTTGTTTTGTGTTCTTATCGCCGATGTGGCTGGTCGTTCTGAATGTTGAGGTGTGATGTTGTCTCGGCTTTTGTCACGGGATCGCCTACTCTGCATCTCATTAGCGATATTTGCGGGGGTCCTCTGTGGCGATGTTTTTTGCGGCTGCTATCGCGGGTACACTGGTGCTGTGGGCTGTTAACGCTGGCTTGTGAATGGGGAGGTAAATTTATCACGACTTTGGCTGCGATGAAGTGCCATTAATTCGGCGATAGCTCCTTGTGAATATGCCCCTAAGTTCCTAGTCCTAAGAGGGCTGCCACCACATCATTGTTGATGTGGTAGCAATCAGATCAATCAATCAATAAGTAAGTAGATATGTGGAGCGCTTCTTGTCCTGGGCCACCGGGAATGGGGCACCAAATGGGTGCAGATATTAATGAGCCAGCCTGGGGACCACTTCAGGGTATCCAGGCACTGGCAGGGTGTAGTTGATTAGCCTACTAGCCAGGCCTTCAGGGACTTTCGGAACTCTGAAAGAGATGGGGAGTCCCTTAGATGAAAGGATAGGTCATTCCATATCTTCACTGCTAATTAGGAGAAGGAGTGAGCTGTGCATCTGCTACATTGGATGCGGGGATTGAGGGTTTGAGAAAGGGATGCAGAGCGGAGGTGCCTGGTGGGCTGATGGAAGTTAAGGCTGTGGTTCAAGTAGGCAAGTCCGCAGCTATGTGGGGCCTTGTGTGTATGGATCAGGAGCATGAACTGGCATCTTTTCTGTAGAATGAGCCAGCGGAGATCCATGAGGTAGGGGGTGATATGGGTTCACCTAGCGTGATCTAGGATGAGCCTTGCTGTGGCATTCTGTATGGTCTGCAGTCGTCAGAGGAGGTGAGCTGCGATCTCTGCATAGAGAACGTTGCTGTAGTACAGTAGGTTGGAGATGATGGCCTGGGTAATTGTGCATCCTAAGCTTTGGGGTAGCCATTTGAATATCTTAAGAAGCACGTGGAGGATGAAGAAGCAGACGGAGGAGACAGAGTCGACATTATGAGCTCTGTCGGCTCTGCAGATTCTCTGTGGTGTGAAATATGCAGAGTTTGTGAGACTTAATTGCTATAAAACTACTGAAAAGTGTCACACCAAATCACAAAAAGCATGCTTTTCACTCACACACACATACTTACACATACAGACACACTTGCTCACACATATGCACCCTTTCTCATTTAAACATGCTCTCACATGGGAAGTGACAAAACCAGAGTCAATGCTCCCTGAGAATATGGAGGGGGGCTCTAGTGGCAGGCACCACAATGGAGCCCCACTGCCTGCCCGAAGACCGCGCTCCAGATCCGGCTTGTCATCAGACACTGAATTCGACCGTGTACGAACTCCAAAATCGAACAAACAAACTGAACCACTCAGAGGTGTCATGCCAGAACCTTTGGAGCGGGGCTGCTCGTCAGACTCAGATTCCAGACACAATCTAATGCAATAAATTACAAATATGGAACAGGACGCAATTGGCTGAGACTCCCCGGAGCCCAGAAGTGAACCACGGACCAAGGCAACTTCAGGTATGGAGTCCAATAGCGGATGGCTCAGAGGAAACAGCAGGGAGGAGACAAGATTCCTTGTTGAGGACTCCCTTGCACGTTTATGAGGACTTCAAGAGCAGAGAGCGCTCCCCACACTCTACCGACTATTACCTTTCTTCTTTGTTATATATCCTTTCCTTTTTCTTTCTTTTTAACTCTTTGGTTTGTATCTTGTTGTTAACTCGAGTTTCAAACAGTTATTCGGGGGTTGTGATTTACAATGGACAATGGGCTACAGATCTTTCATATTCTCCTCTTGCTTCAGTTGGTAATGGTTGTGAGGTGAAAAGTAAGAGGGAGATACAGGGGGTGAGGAGGGAGTACAAGATGGCGGGCAGAGGGGGGTTTCATCTAGTTTATGTTCTGACATTCCACCTTGCACCGCAGAAAGCGAACAACAACAGACACAGATTATACACTACAGACATAGGAGCCGCCCCATGGACTTATTCATTTCACATGACCTTAGATGCCACAACAGGCACAACTAGAAGATCAACCCTTCACAGTGCTTTCCTGGAATGTCAGTGGGCTATAAAACAAAGTTAAGAGAGATTTTGTGGCACAATACATCAGACTAATCCAACCAGATGTGGTGCTCCTACAGGAGACTCACCTGAAAGGGACGCACTGTACATTCTTGGGGATAGGAGCATACATAACACTGACGCCTGGTAGTGGCTATTCTAATGAGAAAAAATGCCCCCTTTACTATATCGAAAACATGGATAGATCCCTTATGGCGATATGTTGGGGGAAAGGGTTGAAGAGGCAGGATGGCTATGACATTGCTGAGTATTTATGCTCCAGCCTGACTGCAGGCACCCACGTTGGCCAAGATGACAGACATCTTATGTGAATCTACCTCTATGCTACACATAGGGGGGGAAGACTTTAATGATGTGATGGCCACACATCTTGACAGCTCCAGCACTCCCCGACCAATCCCTCACCCGTTCTGACTCACACAGTTCGCTAGTGGACTGGGCCTCTTAGATCTCTGGCATCAGCAGCATCCCACTACCAGTGCATACTCATACTTTATAGACTGGACTATGTCTTTGTACCTGGAGGGGAAGTAGGCAAAGTGACCCAGGCCGATTGTCTGGCAAGGGGTGTCTCTGGCCATTCGCCTCTACATATCCGACTGGGACACCTGCAAGATAGCCCCACTGCAGGATGGAAACTTAATGCATGGGAGTTGAAGGACAAGGAGGTAGCGAAGGGTCTTAGAGTAGAGACAGAATTATATTTCAAAGAAAATTAACACTCCCTGAGTTCTAAGATAGTATTATGGGAAGCCTTCAAATCAGTGTTTAGGGACAGAGCCCAGAACTTGGTTGCTCAAAAAAGAAGGAGAGAAAGGGCTGAACTAGAGACACTGAAGGGTAAGCTTTTACAGCTTGAGAGATCACCGAGTTCACTCATAGATGCCCTGACTATAAGGCAGATTGCGGCCTTCCGGACAGAATACAGGGACATGGCGCAAGAGAATTGGGAATGGGACACTGGATGGGTGCAGACAGTAATGAGCCAGCCAGAGGACCACCTTCAAACTGACACCTTGATAGTGGCCGAATTCGAGAAGTATTTTAAACAGTTTTACGCTGATAGACAGCTTCACGATTCGCAGCCTATTGCCTCGTACTTGACTCAGATCACTGCACCAACTCTGGATGCAGACGACCGTGAGTCCCTGGAGATAGACCTCACGTTGGGTGAGGTGCAGGACGCTGTTGCTAAGCTGCGGACTGGGAAAACACCAGGTCCCAATGGCTTCCCAGTGGAGTTTTACAAACGATACACAAACTTGATAGGACCGCATCTTCTGAACCTGTTTAGGGAGAGTAAAAACAAAGGAGAGCTACCTCTGGACCTCTGGAGAGCAATGATAGTGGTCATTCCCAAAGAGGGTAAACTCAAGGACAGGTGCAAATCATACTACCCCACTCTTCTATTAAAGACACCAAAATACTGGCCACCATCTTAGCAATGCACCTCTTCCATGTAATTATTCCATTAATACATTGCAACCATTTGGGATTCATGCCCGGTAGATCAACTCTTCACAATTTGTGATTAACACTCGGCTGGATGACCATGGTACAGGCCCCACAGTCTCCCCGTGTATTCCTATCTTTAGACACTGAGAAAGCGTTTGATGCTGTCCATTGGCTCTTCCTGGAGCATACGCTGTTGAAGTTGGGCTGTGGTCCACAGTTTCGGAACTGGGTTGCACTGCTATACGAAATCCAGGTGGCCTCCATCAGGGTCAATAGGAAAACATTGGAGGAATTCACTATAGAAAGAAGCACCGACAGGGATACCCCCTCTCCCAGTTATTATTTGCACTTACACTGGAATCTCTAGCTTGCATAGTTAGGCAACACCCCAATATTCATGGGTTCCGTATTTCGCTCTGTGATGCCACAGAGGAAAAAACGATCTCTTTATTCAGATGACATGCTCCTCTGTGTGACAGAACCCGATATTGCCACCCGACTCTTTTCGAGGTAGTGGAAACCCATGGGGAGTACACACAGGCTATAGGATCGACTGGAACAAATCTGTGTTATATGTTCCACAGGTAGATGCAAGAAGGTATGTAGTTCCTAACTTGGATTAGGGGGGACAAGAGGGCTTGGTGGTCATAAATCCTCATGGATTACGGGGGGAAAAGGGAATTCCTCCTGTTGGAATTAGGGCCCTCACACACCCAGCTGAGTGTCATGCTTCATCATAGGGCATGCTCCTCGTCAGGTTGGCGCTGCAATACCCGATGGGCTCCCTATGAGGGGCTTTTTAGCGGAGATCTTTTATTCCAAATTGCCGTACGGTGCCGTGGGAGTGAGGGACCTATGTGTGTAGATGGAAGGCGTGCAAGTGAATGAACCGAGTAGTTGTTAAAACAGGAATTGGAAGTTCCAAAGAGAACAATTTTAATCAGCAGTGCTTCCAACCTGATTTAAAATAGGGTTGCGCACTGCTGAAATAATGTTTCAGGATTGGATGACCAACCCTTTAGGGTCGGTAATTCTCATCATCGACTCTCGGCAGACCTGACACTTGGGATTACCTAGTGTCGCTTGCTCGGTGGCAAGTATGTTGGCAGACCTACCCACTCGCTGCCGGGGTCTGAGAGTCGATGATGAGAATTACCGACCCTAAAAGGGTTGGTCATCCAATTACAGGTACCACACTATAGGTTTTAGGTTGGTTTATCAGGGACACATCACCAAACAACCACCCACCGTGTAGATAGCTTTGATTTTTTTATACTGGTCCTGACGAATCGCCGCTAGATCTGAGGACTATTAGGCGAGAAACATGTTGACCACTTGACAGTGCGCCAATCCTGAAACAATATTTCAGAAGTGCGCCACCCTATTTTTAATCAGGTTAGAAGCATTGCTGATTAAAATTGTTCTCTCTGGAACTTCTAAAAGATCTCCACCAAAGAGCCCCTAATAGGGAGCCCGTCAGGTATTGCAGTGCCGACCTGACAAGGAGCATGCCCTATGATGAAGCATGACACGCAGCCGGGTGTGTGAGGGCCCTAATTCCAACAGGAGGACTTCCCCGTTCCCTCTGTAATCCGTGAGGACTTATGACCACCAAGCCCTCCTGTCCCCCCTAATCCAATTTAGGAACTGCATACCTTCTTGCATCTATCATTATTGGGGCATGTATGTTGGACCTCTAAAAAAGCCCCCTGTCCCTCTTTTTTGAGTTATATGTTCCACAGGCACACGTACCACTCCTACCTCTACCGCAGGGTCTCCGACTCTGCACAGCCGGTTTTCTTTATTTAGGGATTTTTGTAACCACTCACAGGGAGCTCTGTGTCCAGCGCAATATTGGAAGAGTCATCACGAACTTCCAGACGAATGTGGACAGGTGGAGGGGACTCCACCTTAAACTAATGGGGCACACAGGCTTGTTTAAAATTACCACCCTGCCAAACTTGTTGTATGCGCTTCAAAACACCTATTATCCGGTAGTGCAATCAGTGTTTACTAGGGTCAACAGAGGGTTATGTACACTATAATGGGATGGTGGTCACTCCAGGATATCACTTTGCACCCTGCAAAGGTCCCAATACAATAGTGGCCTAGTGCTCCCAAAAGTTGAGGGTTACTATTGGGCGGCTATTTAATTGCCATCAATAACTGGCTATACTCCCCTCAGGACCACCCAACGTTTTGAGTGGAATGGGCAGGGCTGGAGAAACGCACACACCTACACTATTTATACGCAGGCAGGCAGTGGCGCACATACTCTTGCGCAGACAACACAAGTGCCCTTGCAGGCGTGGCCCAAGGCTATGAAAATGTTGGGATGAGCTCACAAGATTACCTGGGAGATACCTCTCTGGAGGGGTAAATGGTAGCAGAAGGTATCTGGGCTACACAGCTTTGAGACTTGGGACACAATAGGAATCACCAAAATAGGAGACATACTTGAGAATGGAACGCTTATGTCATTACCTTCGATGAGGCGGGAATACCAATTGCAACATACTCATTTTTTGACATATGCTTAGTTATGCCATGCTTGGCAGACGGAGGGTTTGGATGAGTTCGACACTGCAGAATATGCCCACCTAGAGGGGCGCATCTTGATGGAGGCACTTGGTAGAGGCACAGAATCACAGACATACAGGACCATAAACAACAACATACCTGACTCTTTGGGGCACTTGAGGGAGAGATGGACACAGGATCTGGGAGCAATGAAGGACACTGAAAGGGAGGCTGCATTGATGCCTCCCTGGGAGGTAGCGATCAAGGCTCATCTATGCCTTATCCAGTTCAAAGTCCAACACAGGGTCTACTACGACTGCCAAAAACTGCATACCATAGGCAAGGCTCTCACTCCCACGTGTCTGAGATCCATAGGGGAAATATACTCTGTTTTGCATACAATATGAGACTGCCCTCACATATAGAAATACTGGAAAGAGATCACCTGAGAGCTTTCACACATTCTGGAGGAACAACTCTCCTGTGACCCTGAATACGTTATACTGAACATTCCTAATGATGTGGACATCCCCCAAGCCAATCTCCTGTTTAGTGCATTGGGCTAGTGGTGGCCAAAATAGATATTGTGAGGTGTTGGGGTGTCCAGGAGACTTAACTCCCCGCAGGAGTGACGACATGGAACAAACTTCTACATGGCAGAAGAGAAGGTGACATATCATAGTACGGGTTGCCCCCATAAATTCCTTAAGATCTGGGGATGGTGGAGGGCATTCTATGGAATGGACATAATGAGTGATAGCACTGCCCTACCCACACTTCAAGACAGTGGGATCTAGATGGCCTAGGAGTGAATGGGGTGGTTATTCACAATCACATTTGATATGTCTTCATGTGGCGGCAATGTGTACTTCAATTTCTAGTGAACTGTTCTGTGCAATATGCAATTGCTCTTGTATATCTTTGGTGCATATTTGCGGTAATGGGCGCTTGTTGCACAAGAATGTCAAATGTTTCTTTTTTGATGTTTTCTGCATGAAAATAATAAAAAATGAATTTATAAAGATGCTCTCACCTGCAAGCATGCATACAACATACATTTAGAACTATTTTTACTACCAAGATCTGGCTTTCTGCCAAATTAGGTGTAAATCTGTTCAGCAGTTTTTGCGGAATCCTTGTTCAATATTCCCATGGAAAAGTTAATGGGGAAAAACGCATTTTGGGACGCTCCCCTTTTTCTTGACCCCCCACCTGATGGATCACACTAAAACTTTTCAGGAAGGAATTGAAGTGAATGAGACTTATGTTATGGAAGGTTCATGAAGATTCCTTGTATGGCACCCATGGGCGTCGGTTCACCAAACTGCTAGGGGTAGCAGAAGTGACATCTCATTCCCTTTGACCTTGACAACATCACAGGAAGTAACATTATATGACCCCTGACCCAGATTTTTTCCGGGAAGGCATGTCACATGACCCTAACATGACAACAATTGAGGATTTGCATTGAATTGTGTTCCAAAGTAAGGCAAAGTTGTGCAATGCATTGCTTTGCATTGTTTTGTATTGAGGGGGCATTCCATGGGTGGCTCATGGGCATTCCCATGCAACCACCCATGGATTTTGACACAAATCCCTATCTAGAAACATTGGTAGACAGGAATTTGCTACAAAATCTGCAAAGCAGGCATAACAAGATTTTTTTCATTTCTCCTAGTTTTTCCAACTTTGCATGTTTGCTGCATGGTACATCTCACATACAAAGTAGGAAAAAACATAAAGCATAATTTTAGAACTTGAAGGGACTCCTTCCAATACAAAACCTATGCTTGAGAGGATGCACACACCCTAGCACTATGGCCCAACGGTGTGTGCATTGGTGCATGACTGCCAAAAGTGCACCAGCGCATGGGGAGAGAAAAATTTGCCATATAGCATCCTTGTAACCTTTGTTTTTTTCATTGAATGTCTAAGGTTTTTTTAAAATTCTATTTCCTAACTATAACGTCTCTGCAACCTTTGTTTTTTTCAGTGAATATGTATATATGCATGTGTGTGTGTGTGTATATAGTGAATGAATATATATATATATATATATATATATGATATATATATATATATATATATATATATATATATATATATATATATATTCACTGAAAAACCATAGGTTTTAGGGACAGTTATAGTTAGTTGGACATTTCACTCGTACAAAACCCGTGAAATTCCCCCGTTATAGTTAGTTCAGCTAACTATAACTCGCGCCCCGCAATGCACTGCTGATGACGTCACATATTACATCACTCATGACATGGTCAGTGACATCACTGATGACATCACTGATGACATCTCAAATGACATCACTGATGACATCATCCAGTGACTGTGTGTTTCTGTAAAGTTTAAATATTTTTAATATATATAGGAAAAGACGTATTGAAGAATGAGTGGGTGTGTAAGTGTCTGTATGGATGATTTAGTAGGTGCGTGACTGACTCTATAAGTGAGTGATTTAACGTATCTTACTGAATGCATGGGTTAGTGACTAAACTGGGTGAATGTCTGTATCCGTCTGTCTGTTGCTGTGTAAGTGGCTGCATGGGTTTGTGAATAGCTACATGAGTGTCTATATGAGTTATTGATTGGTTGTCTGAGTATCTGTATGGGTGCCTGAGTGTTTGTGTGGGTGGGGTGTGTGCGACTCTGTGCATAGATGTGTGAGTGGGTGATTCACTGGGTGGATGGTTTCAAGAGTGCATCTGTGATAGACTGTATGGGTGGGTAAGTGTGTGTAAGAGTGTGTTAGTGAGTGAATGTATGTCCCAGTGGTACATGTGTGAGTAACTACATATGTGAAAGCCAGTATATATGTGTGTTGGAGTATATAAATAGCTATAAGCGAGAGTGAGTGATTGTGATAGTGGCTGTATGGATGAGTGTGTGCTTGTATCAGTGATTGTATAAGAGCGTAACAATGTGCTAGTATTTGTATGATTAAGTGAGCTGGTGTGTGTATAACTGTATAGGTGAGTAAATGGCAGTGTGTTTAATTATTTGCATGACTGACTAGGTGTGTGAGTACCTCTATGGATGAGTGGCGGTGTTTGAGTGTCTATATAGGAGTAAGAGTGCATATGATAGTCCTGTACTGAGTGACCATAAGTATGAGTGACTGTACGGGTGAGTGAGTGGATGTGTGTGTGTAGACCTAAGAATCAGTGAGTGGGTATGTAGTTATTGGTGTTGGAGTGTCTATAGTTTTGCGAATGGCAGTCTGTAATTTAGATTGGGTGTATCAAAGGTTATATTAGGGTGTGAGGAGCTGCATCAGATTATCACGTGGATGATGTCATCAGTGATGTCATTTGAGATGTCATCAGTGATGTCATCAGTGATGTCACTGACCATGTCATGAGTGATGTAATATGTGACGTCATCAGCAGTGCATTGCGGGGCGCGAGTTATAGTTAGCTGAACTAACTATAACGGGGAATTTCACGGGTTTTGTACGAGTGAAATGTCCAACTAACTATAACTGTCCCTAAAACCTATGGTTTTTTCAGTGAATTTCAAAGGTTTTTTAAATGCTAATTTGTAACTATAACATATCTGAAACCTATGGTTTTTTCAGTGAATTTCAAAGGTTTTTTAAATGCTAATTTGTAACTATAACTGTCCCTAAAACCTATGGTTTTTTCAGTGAATTTCAAAGGTTTTTTAAATGCTAATTTCTAACTATAACGTGTCTGAAACCTATGGTTTTTTCAGTGAATTTCAAGGTTTTTTAAATGCTAATTTGTAACTATAACGTGCCTGAAACCTACGTTTTTTTCAGTGAATTTCAAAGGTTTTTTAAATGACATTTTTAAATGTATTAATTTTTATATTAATTTTTTTCATACTGATTTACTACATTTTTAGAAACAATTTCTTTTACATATTTTATTTTTTAAATTACATTGTAATTACATTATACATTACATTACAAAAAATACTTTCTCAGAATGAATTACTTTAGTTTAAATACTTAGCACATAGGCAATAGACTTTTAAGTACAGTAGTTACAGTTGTTGCAATGGGCAACACATTTTCAAACACAATGCAACATTCAGCTCAATGTGAATTTCTAGTTAAATGCAATTAGTTACTTTATGGATTACTTTTTCTAACCACAGGACTGGATCCTAGATTCAGTCCTGGGACATCTCCTGTAAACAGTTGAGTAAAAGCGTTTTGGTTACAGTCGTGATTTTTAAGGAATATTATTGTATTTTAAAAGTTGACAGAAACTTTTCCTCATAGAATCACCAATGTTATCCTATGGAAGGAAATTCACTTAGCAGGTAAAAACTGTTATCGTTACTTTTTCTTACTCAGTGTTGGATCCTGGATCCAGCACTGGTGCATCTCCTGTAAACAGTTGAAAAAATGCGTTTAAGTCATACAAGCGATTTTTAAGGAATATTTGTAGTTTGTGAAAATCGACACTTTGAAACTTTTCTGCTGAAAACCAGACAATGGATTCCTATGGAAGAAAAGATAAGTTACTGGTAAGCAGTGTTCCCTGTAGGGTGCGCGCATGCGCGCCCGCGCGCCTCTGTGACCACCAGCGCGCATTGTCCTGTGTGAAGCGCGCACACAGGACATCCCGCTAGAACGTTCGCGCCGCCGCATTTAAATGCGAGCGGCGCTAAAAACAATCATTTTCTGTTTGGGGAAGCGGTGTAAACACGGTGCAAGAGGAGAGCACGGAAAACACGAGGTCACGGCAAGTAGGTGTATTTTTGTAAGCAGATTGGCAGCCTCTGCAGGCGTTCAGCAGCAAGTTGCCCCTGCACTTGCTGCATTTATTTTCTTAATGGAGCGTGGCTGCGGGCTGTTTGTGGGCCTTTGTGAAAATAATCATGTTAATCGCAGCGCATGACTGCGCTGCGATTAACAGGAATACTTTCACAAATGCCCACAATCAGCCCACAGCCGCGCTCCATTAAGAAAAGAAACGCAGCAAGTGCAAAAGCAGGGCGTGTGTTTTACACGTCATGCTTTTGCATTTGATGTATGTCTTTTCTTAATGGAGCGCGGCTGTGGGCTGATTGTGGGCATTTGTGAAAGTATTCCTGTTAATCGCAGCACAGTCATGCGCTGCGATTAACATAAATACTTTCACAAATGCCCACAATCAGCCCACAGTTGAGAAAAGAAATGCATCAAGTCTAAAAGCACAGCGTGTTTTTTACACGTTGTGCTTTTGGACTTGATACAGGTGGCATTTGGCATCAGGCGCGCAACACCCATAGGGCTTCAAAGTTATCACGCATTATTAAATTGATGCATCATTTCTGCCTGGCCGCCCGGTAGTTCATTTCCAGTAGCTGGAAAGCCGAGCACTCCACTTGCAGTGACAGATAGAGCTGAGGATCCCTGCAGCCACTAAAATGACATTTTAAGCCTACAATATTCATTAGCCTGAGCTGTTGTGCACCACAAGGCTGAATATTCGTGATTGGATAATGGCTAGTGACGTGATACACATTACAGGGCAGTCAGCCTACTGCGGGATCTGTGGCCCTCCTGAGAAATGACGATTCTAACTATCGGAGAAGCGCAGGTGCATGGAGGATACCGGACAGACATTCCGACCAAAGTAAGATGATTTCTGACATAGAAATAGAATGCGTATGCGGGTGTAAACTGGGCCACTTTAAACTTTGTGAAAGTGACCTGGTGGCTCCTTCCTGACTGCGTGGAGGGAGGCCTGCATAACTTTAGGGTGACGCTGAACCCTCCACCATAAAGCAGGTGGAAAGCTGCGATGGGCAAGCATGAGCTCCAGGTTTATTATTTGCCTGTCCTGTCCACTTTTGTCTCTGTGGCTCATTGAATGGATGCCAAACTACCCCTGCGACCTGCCTCATTACCAAGAAGCTATTCATCAGCCTCGGATGCACACAGACAGTGTGAACAGGCTGCTAGTGCTGAAAAGCGATCTAAGGGAAACCATACTTTTCTCCTGTTTCACCTCACTGCCCAGCAGGTTTCCTGCACATCTAGCCTCCGGATCACAAACATGCAGTCACAGTAGGAGTTGAGGGTGCGGGTCAGACAAAGATAACAACATTAAAAAAAAAAATAGAAAAAAGGAAAAACGAGGTGACCGAGTTGGAAAGAAATTCGAGGAGAGAAATGAGACAAGACATTAAGGAAGGAGATATAAACTTGTACAGGACGGCATGCCAAGAGAGGAGATGACGGGGAGAAAGCGTTAGGGAGAGGAAGGAGAGAAGGGCAAATGGAAGATGGTGGAAAGAATGCAGGGAAAGAGATAGAAGTATACAAAGAGAGGAGAGAGAGAGAATATGAGGGAGGCTAAAGAAACAGATAAAAAAGGAACAAAGGCCTAAATCTAGGAGCTACTGCTCTAAACCTGTGGGTAGGACTCTCAGACTGTGCTACGAGGGAGGACAGAAAGAGCTAAAAAAAGAGGATGAGGAGGGCAACAGACTGATAAGTAGGAGGAAAGAGGCTGTAAAGAGAGTGATGGGGAAGGAGAGATATGAAGATGAGGATAGAGAAAGAGAGAGGAAAAGATGACTGGGATGAAAAGAGGGAGGATGCAACAAGAGAGATAAAGAGAGATAATACATTCTGGAGACTGGTAGAATGATGTGAGTTACCAGCTTGAACTGTACGACGACTGACAACTGCTGATCTACCCCAGGAAGGGGGGGGGGGGTTAAGGGTGGTGGGGACAGCACCACTCACAGTGTGTCTGCTGCTGATTTACATCAGTTTCTTACCATTACCCGTGTTAAAAATTTCACTTCAGCTTCTGCCATGTCGTAACTGGTCAGTCATCATCACAGAGCCTTACTCTAAGTCACAGTTCTCCAGGGCCCATCATCTGTGTTTTCTCTCAATGACCCCCCTCCCCAACCCTTTGCTATCACCTAAAACGTAATTCCATGTCAAATTTAACAGCAGAAACTAATGTTAATTATTGAAAGTTATAGAAACATGACAATGCAACTCAGCACTTCCCGGCTGGTTATTACTCAAAGGCTGAAATGTGCTACGTAGTTTATCCTGTCTTCCTAACCATTGCTCATAGACCATAAACTTTATCAGCCAGCGTTTAAAGTGGAACTATAACTCCCAGAATGCAATATAATGTTGGCTAAAAAGCCAATCCTAACAGCACACATGATGGGGTAGATGCAATTTCTGTCAGTTACATTGGAAAGCAACTCCTTATGGTCCTATCTTTTGTTGCAGCTTTACCTCACAATAAGCATGTTAGAAAAAAGGAAATAGGTTAGTAACATTGCATAATCACTTATGGAGAATTGTGACAGCTTTAAGTCAAGAAATTGGATAATTCATGGAATGCATCTAATAACAGGCATAATTGTTTGACTGTCACACTAAAGTGTCACTCAAAGAGAATGAAATGACTCATAAGAACACTGAAACTTGTAAATGTCAATCTCAAAACTTGACAGCTATGTGCAGTTTGTATTTATTTATTTATACTGCACTACCACGTGTTTAGAGCGGAACTACTCCGGGGTTTGCGCTGGCGCTTCCCAGCATTCTTTTTTACCTTATTGCAATAGCAACTGATTATGCCTGAGACTGAGTGACAGCATAATCTCCAAGTTGCACTTGCTATGCTATGAAATTTGCTTTTTAAGCTAGCGCGCAGGTCATGAATGATCATATCAATGAGATCTTCTTCTGAGCAGCTTCAGTGCCTGCCTGCTCTCTTATACTGAGAACTGCAGTCACACAATCTGTCTATGGTTAGTGCCCTTCCTTCCGTTTTCTGGTGCTTTGCAGCAGTTTTAAGCTCTTCATAGAGTTTCTCATTGCTCAAATGGGTGTAATTTGTGATAATAATGTTTGCCTGGTCTTCATTGCTTGATTTTGCTCCTGAGAAAGTGTCACTCATAGTCGTTGAAATGTCACTCATAATTTCTCTGAAATTAGGAAAATGTCACACATAGTAATCTGAAACCTTGGCAGCTATGTACATCTGCCACTTAGATGTTTACATAACATGAACGAAGTTTTAAAATGTTGTGCGTGAAGGCTTGCAATTTGCACTTTTGCAAAAATCGTGCTTTATCTTTTTGCAAGTTCTATAAAGCTTTACGTGCATCTTACAGCTACTTCCGATCAATGTGAATATCAGGTTAGAATTAATTGCAAACAACTGGCTTGCACTTGCATTTTTGGGTTTGCATGAAAGGTTTCTTTGGGGAACCCAACACTTTGTTTTCATTGTACTTTGCACCTCATAATTATGCCCACTGACTTATTTTTTGGTGTGCTTCCTATAAAAGCTATTCAGCATGCTTTTTTCCGCTTTTAAAAGAAAAAAGGAAGATAGTCATGAATCAAGGCAAGAAAGTGGGGTTGCAAAAGATGACTTTTAAAACGTGGCGCTTTACAGTGCATGCAAAGAAGTACTTGAGGATTTGTAAAGCACAATGTTCCTCATTACCAATGGTCCTTTAACTCCAGTTTCCACATATCATAATTATAACACAATCAATTGTGTACACATCAATGTTAGTTTTTATTGTGTGCGATAACTATCGCACAAAAAACTAGGCCACTCGTAATGAGGTCTAAATCTGCTCACCTCCATATTGTACCAAGGGCATCCACAGCTGCAGTGCAAAGAAACAGGACTTGGGGTAAGATATTCTGATAAAAAGCCATTATATAGCCGCCTACTTAGTATATATTCTTTCCAGCCCTGTGATGGGCCTCACAGCGACCCCGAGAGACCTCAATAAACATGTTTACACACCATTCAGCTCCAATAACCTTCTCACGCAAACTCGTAATATCATGTCACTGAACATCTGTAAGTCGTAGTTACTGATCTGTGTCAGGGCCAGAAGCCAATACAAAACAACCTGCCTCTGCTGTGCGGATTCTCACTAAGCAAAGGGATCCATAGCAAAGGACCAGAAGGGGCCTGTTGGACAAATACTGCTGATTACTAATTCAAGGCACAGGTGGGAGGAGGATGGGGGTGGTGAGAGGAAGCTCTCAGAGAGGATGTGTTGAAAAACAATACAGGATTCTCAAAGTAACTTTCACTAGAATTGTGACTTATTTAATTGTAGGCCCAATGGGGCTATTCACGCTATTTTTGATAGCCTGATAAGATAAAAGATAAAGCGCCTTTGCAGGATCGCGAGGTGCATTCCTCAAAGATAGATGCAGTACAAAGAACATAGGAAACGTTTTTATTACATTTAGCCCAATCCCATAATGTTAGAACTTCTAGATATTTACAGTAACTGTCCACAAATCTTATAGATGGGGCTTTAAGTGGGATGAAAAAACTAGGGGGTTTCTTAAAGGGGTGTGACCGATGTAATTAAGGACGTGGCTTAAAAACACAAACTGAAAATCTGTGCTCAGCATAGTGTGCTGTCTGACTGGTATTTTGCTGCTTCTGTCACTGCATCCAGATATATAATACAAGTAACATTACACCTACAACAAGCCAGGACTATTGGCTTTGTCATTGGTTGTATTTTGCTGCTTCTTTGTCTCTGCATCCAGATATATAATATAACAAGTAGCATGCCAGATGCCACCTGCATCAAGTCCAAAAGCACGACGTTTAAAACACGTCGTGCTTTTGGACTTGATGCATTTCTTTTCTTAATAGAGCGCGGCTGCGGGGCTGATTGTGGGCTTTTGTGAAAGAATTCAAGTTAATCGCATTTCATACACTATCTTTGATGGGATAGCCCAACATTACTCAGTAGCTTGCCCATCAAATTGTAAATGTTATGTAAGTGTGTAACTTATTGTGTATATGTGATCTTGTATTGGCTCCCAACATTTCCCCACCCAATGAACAGTGCTCCAGTTAAGAATCTTTAGTAAAATCTTATGATGGTACCACCGCTGCAGTCTTGTGCTTTTCTAAACCCGAAGTGTACTTGTCTGTGTAACCAATTCATGTCATGGCGTGCGTATCCAAATTGCAAACCTACCTTAAGACCCAAACGTGGCGCTGTATGTGTGGAAATTCACCGTCTTTTCACTTTTCTAAGCAAAAGTTTGGAGTGATATTTAGCGCTGCACGCACGCGCTGTCTGGTTCCTGGCGCACATAGCCTTGGCTGCAGCGCACAGAGACCCTACACTGCCGCACACAGAGGAAAAAAATTAGAGGGAACATTGCTGGTAAGTACGGTTAAAATTACTTTTCAGGGTCAGTGCTGGGCTAAAAGATGCAGCACTGGGTTCTCTCCTGATAACAGGTGAGTAAATCGGAATTCGTATTTCGGCTGATTTTAGAAGAATAATTTAAAGTTCCAAAACTCCACACTTAGAAGAATTTCCAAGTGAAACCAGTCAATGTTAGCCTATGGAAGGAAATTCAAGTTACTGGTAAGTACGGTTAAAATTACTTTTCAGGACCAGTACTGGGCTGAAAGATACAGCACTGAGGTCTCTCCTTATAACAGGTGAGTAAATCGGAATTCGTATTTCGGCTGATTTTAGAAGAATAATTTAAAGTTCCAAAACTCCACACTTAGAAGAATTTCCAAGTGAAACCAGTCAATTTTAGCCTATGGAAGGAAATTCAAGTTACTGGTAAGTACGGTTAAAATTACTTTTCAGGACCAGTACTGGACTGAAAGATACAGCACTGAGGTCTCTCCTTATAACAGGTGAGTAAATCGGAATTCGTATTTCGGATGATTTTAGAAGAATATTTGCACAATGGTGAAGGGAGGGGCGGGGCCTGAGGTGACATCTGTGCAAACGCGCCCGTGGTGCGTTTTAAGTTGGGGATTAAGTCCCCTTGAATCCTGAGGGTCCCTAGGGCTAACTAGCCCACCAGGAACCTCCAATATGCGCCAGGGGCTGCGTTGCAGAGACGTGTAGAGAGGCCACACCCTTTTACACCTCTCTGCAACGCAGCTCTGTGGCGCTTTCTGGATGTACCTGTTGGGCTAGTTGGCCCCCAGGACCCTCAGGATTGAAGGGGATTTAATCCCCAACTTAAAACGCGCCACGGGGCGCGTTTGCACAGATGTCACCTGAAGCCCCGCCCCCTCCCTTCACCACTGTGCAAACGCGCCCAGTGGCGCGTTTTAAGTCGGGGGATTAACTCCCTTGAATCCTGAGGGTCCCTGGGGGCCAACTAGCCCAACAGGGATATCCAAAAGCGCCACAGAGCTGCGTTGCAGAGAGGTGTAAAAGGGGCGTGGCCTCTGTACACCTCTCTGCAACGCAGCTCCTGACGCATACTGGAGGTTCCTGGTGGGCTAGTTGGCCCCCAGGGACCCCAGTATTCAAGGGGACTCGTTCCTCTCTGCAAACGCGCCAGGGGCGCGTTTGCAGAGTGGTGAAGGAAGGGGGGGCCTGCGGGCCCGTTCGTTTTTTTTTTTTGTCTCCTGAAGGGGGGCTGTGTGGCCCCCTTCCTTTTTCCTGTTTTTGGGCCCTGGGGACCCCATCCCCCAGGGCCTTACCCCTTTTTTTAAATAATTTTTTTTTTAAAAATACGGGAAGGGGGCCGCGTGGCCCCCCTTCCCTGGGCCTGTATTGGCCCCGGGGACCCCATCCCCCGGGGCATGGCCTCGATTTTTTTTTTTTTTCTTTGGAGGGGGGCTGCGTGGCTCCCCTCCTCAGGCCATTTAAGGCCCCGGGGACCCCATCCCCCAAGGCCGGCCTTTCCATTTTTTCTTTTTTTTGGGGGGGGAGGGGGACCGCGTGGCCCCCCTCCCGGGCCACTACCTGCCCCGGGGACCCCATCCCCCGGGGCTGGCCCTCTCCGTTGGGGACTGTGGGGGGGTCCCCAATACCCCACAGTCCCGCCGGCTCCCCGCGTCCCTTGGGAGCCGGCATTGCTTTTCCACATGGGGAGCTGCTAAGATGCAGCTCCCCATGTGGAAAGCAATGTGCTTTGGATATTGGAAGAGAGAGCAGGTTTCCTGCTCTCTCTTCCAATATCCAAAGCAGTTTGCTATGGCAGGACGGGAGCCGCGAGGCTCCCGTCCTGCCATAGCAAACTACAGTGTCCCGGGGTAGGCACCCCGGGACACTGCAGGAGCCGGCCCTGGGGGTGGCGGTCCCCAGGGCCATCAAGGGCTCCAGGAGGGGGCCGCGCGGCCCCCCTCCCTTAAATTGCACAGCCCCGGGAGGTGGTGGTCCCCGGGGCTCTGGGGGTCCGTAATGGACCCCCACATTTATTTTGTAAGTGCCCCAGGGAGGTGGTGGTCCCGGGGCGTGTGGGGGGCTGGAGCCCCCCACACCTTATTTATTTAAAAAAAGAAGCCCCGGGGGTGGCGGTCCCCGGGGCTGCGGGAGGGCAGGAGAGCCCTCCCGCACCATTTTTTATAAAGCCCCGGGGGGTGGCGGTCCCCAGGGCTTGGGGGCCCTTTGAGGCCCCCCATACAAACAATATACCCACCCCCACCATGCCCCCGGGACTTGGGCCACCCGGGGGCAAATGCAATCGAGCGCGGGAGACCGCGCTCGATTTTTCTCGGCAGGATTCGCGCACCCTGAGCGCATCCTGCCGATTTTTTTAAAAATTCTTTTTTTTTTTTGCCCAGGGGGTCCTTGTGGGACCCCTGAGCAAACCTAGGGGGTCAGGGTGTTTCTACCCTGCCCCCTTTGTGCGCTTTTCGCACTTGTTTCTGTCCCTCGGTTCTACCGAGGGACAAAATGGCTGCCAACATTTCCTGAATCGGAATGTTGACAGCCAGCTGACAGCCAATTAACATGCAGCTCGTGATTGGGACGGTGCGCGCAGGGTGCGCTGAGGGTACGCGGACCCTACTCGGCCATAGATATATCTATCTTTTTACTTTTGATTTTCTCAGCAACTACTGAATGGATTTACACCATTTAACAAAAAGGGTTCTTTCTGAACCAAGAACTACCTCTTTGCCAAATTTGGTGTAATTCCGTTCAGCAGTTCGGGCTGTAGCCGTGTCTAAAGTTTCCTATGGAAAATTGCATGGGGAAAACGCGTTTTGGGACCCCCCTTTTTTCTCGGCCCCCGCTTGACAAATCCCCCCGAGACTTTCAGGGTAGGAGCGGACCGGAGCGCCCCACAAAGTTTGAAAATTTTGCGAAGATACGTCAACCGGCAAGAGAGTTATTTCAAATAGAATGTCGCGGATTTCCTATGGATAATAGGTTGTGACTATAACTATCTACTGGCGACCGCCAGTAGATAATATATATATATATATATATATATATTATATATATATATATATATTGCCTCCAAAGTGATCCTCACAGATTCAGCGTGCTCACCAGTGGGTGCTCTGCGTAGGGGCCGGACCCTGGCCTTGAATTCAATTTTGTATCACAAATGACGCGGCACTCCAGAGGTGGATTATGCTTAATTTAATCTTGTTACAACACTCCAACCAACGCGTTTCATATATATATTTCCTACTGGCGGTCACAGTTGGTAGTTATAGTTAGGACCTTGTTTCTATTCAAAAAGCGTTTTTTCTTTTGCCAATATCTTTGGCGGAGTTTGACGAATCTTCGCATAATTTTCAAAACTAATGGCCTGCTCGCTTCAGCTGCAGTGTTGAAAGTTTTATATATATAGGATCACTTTGGAGGCAATATATATATATATATATATATATATATATATATATTCACTAGAAAACAAAGGTTACAGGGACATTATACTTAGGCTCAGGTTTCACTCATACAAAACCGTAGAAATTCAGCAGCTGAGCTAACTGTAACGTATGCCTCTACAATGCACTGCATATGAACTCACATATTACATCATTCATGACATGGTCAGTGACATCACTCATGAGTTGATCTGTAAGTGGATGAGTGAGTGCCTGAGTGGGTGTCTGAGTGGGTGCATGAGTGTCTGAGTGGGTGTCTGACTGGGTGTAAGAGTGTCTGAGTGGGTTTGCGTGTGCCTCCATATGTGTGTGTGTGTGCATCAGCCTGTGAGTGGATGTATGAGTGTCTGAGTGGGTCTGTGAGTGGGTGCATGAGTCTCTGAGTGGGTGTCTGAGTGGGTGCATGCGTGTCTGAGTGGGTATCTGAGTGGGTCTGTGAGTAGATGTGAGAGTGTATGAGTGGGTTTGCGAGTCCCTCCATGAGTGTGTACATCAGTGTGTGAGTGAGTGCATGAGTGTCTGAGTGTGTCTGTGAGTGGGTGTCAGAGTGTCTGAGTGGGTTTTTGACTGCCTCCATAAGTGTTTGAGTCGGTCTGTGAGTGAGCGCATGAGTGTCTGAGTGGGTCTTTAAGTGGGTGTATGAGTCTCTAACTAATTCTGTGAGTGGGTGTGGAGTCTGTGATTGGGTCTGTGAGTGAGTACATGATTCTCTGAGCCACCTCCCAGGGGCCTACACAATACATAATACTGGGAGAGGGGCCGCACGTCCCCCCTCCTGGTTCATATATGGCCCCGGGGAGGTGGTGGTCCCTGGGGCCATATATGACCCATGAGGGGGGCTGTGCAGTATTATATATTGTGTAGGCCCCTGGGAGGTGGTGGTCCCTGGGATCTGGGGGTCCGTGCAGCCCCCCAGAATTTGTTACATTTATTGTCCCATGGAGGTTGTGGTCCCCAGGGCTTTCAGTAAGCCTAGGAGGGAGATCTGCGCGTCCCCTCCATTATTCAAATGAAAGCCCGGGGAGGTGGAGGTTCCCAGAGATATGAGGAAGCCCAGGAGGGGGGTCTGTGAGGCCCCCCTCCATTATGTAAAGAAATCCCCAGGGAGGTTGTTGTCCCCAGGTATCTTAGACCCTGAGACCTGGCACACCCGGGGGCCTTTTCAAAACAAGCATGGGAGCCTGCAATTTTTTGTTATTATTATGATTTTTGCCGTGAATGTATGAATTTCACGATTTTGCAGCAAACTTTTTTTTAATATGCTTTTTTGCCCTGGCGGTGTCCCTCTGGGACCCCACCACCAGAGCTAGAGGGTCAGGGTATTTGTATTCTTCTCCCTTTTCTTTTTTTAAAGTTGTTGGGGGATTCGTCTGCAGCAAAGTCCCAATATGGCTTTCAACACTTCCTGGTTGAAGTGTTAGCAGCCAATCAGAGCCCTGCAGATCTCTGCACAAGCTCGTTATTATTTGCGAAGTTGTCACGCTCTCAGATAAACAAATTTGGATTTCTTTTAATTTCTCAACAGCTACTGAACGGATTTACACCAAATGACAAACAGCACAATCTGCAGACCAAAGGCTAGCTTTCTGCCAAATTTGGTGTAAATCCGTCCAGAGGTTCGGGCTGCAGGTGTGTCTAAAGAGTCTATTGGAATTAAGGTAAGAAACTCACTTTTTTTTTACCCCGCCCACCTTTTTCTCAGCCCCCGCTTGACAGATCAACCTGAAACTTTCCACGCACAACAAGATTCACCTGCCACTTTTGTGGGAAAATTTCATGAAGATTCGTCATACATCGCCAAAGATATAGGAAAGTCAAAAAAAAAAATTCCTATGGAAACATGGTCGTAGCTATAACTACCTACTGCAGACCGCCAGTAGGTCATTTATATATTGTCAAGTTACCTGGATGTGGAGTTAAGAATAGTAACACTCTATGCTTACCTATATGCACTTACCTCCTCGATATTTTGATTCTCTATACTTGGCCCAATGACATTTTGCCCTTGTTCTGTCATACAGCCGTTCCCAAGCTCGCCTCCTTGAATGCCCACTCCTCAATCCTTGAGTGTCATTTACTCTCGCCAGTCCTAAAATACACAGTTGAGTTTTCTGTGAAGTTATCTGTCGCAAAATCATTTTTTTAGTATTAAATAAGTATGCATTAGGCTTGATTGTCACAGAAGACACAATTTCAAATGCATGTGGCACAGCGAAAATCTTTTCAAACTCCGCAAAGCCTTTCATAGACTTTCAATAAGAACCCCCCGAAAAATAATGCTACTTCGCGCGCCCCTGTACAAGAGCTTGTCTCATGAGGCTCATTTATTAGAAGAAGCCATGACTGAGCCCGAATGGTTGTTTTCCCACTTTAATGAACCCCGAAATATTGACCTATACATATATCGTGACCATAATAACGAGTCTAGAAATAATGTCACTATAAGTGTGGATTCGGTATCATTAACTCCACCATGACACTGGCACTGTTAGCATTTGCATCTGGTGCGAGACTGTGTCATGCAAGATCAGATTACTGTCGGGAATGTTTGTCAGTATCGCGGTTTCTTCCTCCAGATGCACAGGTCGCTGCTGGTTAGCAGTACACTGGCGCGATAATTGTCTGACGCATGCGCCCATCGGTACTTGACTGGGGCAGGTTTTATGCCAAAGGGTCTGCATGGTTTCTGCTACCTGCTTTGTTCCCGGTGCCCCATGAGGCATCAGCAGGCTTGGAGTGCTAACACTTGGTTACTGTTGCTTAGGAAACCGGTCCTTAGCATCCGCATCTTGTAATGAGGTAGAGGTACTATACAGTTAGGATAGTGACGGGTGAAAAATGCTACAGAACATGATAAGGGCCTTTTGCTTCTTTCAGCATTTTTCTGAGGCAGCCGGGTACAGCTTTGGCGCTGGTGATACCCAGTGCGACAGTCTTTGTTGGCACCTCAGTGACCCTCTGCTCAAGGGATTTCCTCACTACCAGCCGCCAGCGGTGTCCCTCATGTCTCCATAGCCCCTCTCTCACTTTTTTTTAGTGCCACTCATACCAGTGCAGGGTATTAGTGCGCTTTACATCACATACACACATTATACAGAGACAGTAAATAATACAATTGTGTAAATCATTGTATAGCAAATGTGACATAGAGGAGGAGGGGTACAAGGTGTAGGAATGGAATATCATCCATACTAGTATGCAATGTATGTTAAGAGTGGTTGGTCTGCAGAAACTTAAATTCAAGTTTAAAATGCAACACAGTGGTTGAGATTGCCTCTACCAATATGAATTTATTACAATCCTTTTTTAGCAACCTTAGAATAATGAAAGATTGCCAAAAACATACAGTTCTAACCCCATGCCTTCCAGTTTGCTACAGCTCTTTGATGCCACTTCAAAGCTCACTGTGCTATATTAGAAGGATTGTAATTTATGAACTGCAAGTAACAAAAAAATGTCTGTGACAAAAGCAATAATCAGCTGAGCTATCTACATACAGGGCCATATTAGTAACAAACTGCGATAAATATCGCAGAGCGCGCTTAGCGCGAAACTTTTTATCGCTGGCTATCGCTGGAATATTTCGCCACGCTAACGCTGTATTAGCAATAATTAGCGCTATGGCGAATAATATTCCAGCGATAGTGGGAGAAATGGGCCAACATCGCTACAAAACCAGCGATGTTGCATGGGGAACGGCGGAAACCTTGCTGATACGACCACAGGGTCGTATCAGCATAATCCACCCCCATGTAAAGTATGCATAAGTCAGGAAATTAGCAGGTGTAAAAAAAGCAGCGATGACCCCGGTTAGCGCGATTTTTTACATCGCTAACCGGGTCCGGGCCCTCATTGCTAATAGGCGATAGACCTGTTAGCGGCTGTTTTCGTGGTCTTTGGGTTGGGAACGCCTACTTTGCATGTCATTAGCGATAAATATCGCTGACATGCAAAGCGGCACCCAAACCAATCGCTATCGCCTAAAAGCTGTCGCTAACGCCTGTTAGCGACAGCTTGCTAATAGGGCGATAAAAATATCGCCGCTTTAGCGGCAAAAAGTGCCGGCGATAAAGCCCTTGATAATATGCCCCACAATTCTGTGATCTGCATGTTCTTCATTGTGCTTTACAGTAGGTACATTAATTCTCTGTACTACTTTATAATGAGTCCTGACTGCCACTTGACCAAACCCAATCCTCTCCAACGGGTACGTTAATCGCCAGAGTTATCTTGACATTTTTATTGGCATCTGAAAAATGCTAGCAGGTCCTTTAACCCCACAAGATATTAAAAAATGCAGCCCCCCCAAGCATGGCGCCCAGTGCAGTGGCACCAGCACCGCACTGGACTCCTTGCACCGCCCTAAAGCTAGCACTGGCCTAGTGTCTTAGAAGTTTAGAACAATTGTCTGCTAATGCTGGCGTTTTATGACGAGCAGTAATATTGTATCATGAGAAGATTTCTGTTTGGAGGCCCATAGGTAAATGCTCTGAAACTCCACCTCACCTCCCCTTGTAATACATGTGGACCGCAGGCCTGCAAACCTTAGAGGAAGATATATATGATGTATCTGAGTGGAGCGATCAGTTAAGGGCAAGTGAGGGTCAGTGTTCGGGTGTAATATGGGATTGTGACAGAATACGAAAAGCTGGTCAGACATGGGCCTTTGCCAACAAGAGCACCTGTAAGCATCTTAATTAGGGTTCACTCACCATGTGGAACTATTATTACTTATAGGCCTAGGCGAAATGTCAATTATGTTAGCACGAAATTCCTGAGTTTTGCATTACGTGATTTCTTTTTTGTTGAAATTATTCATTATGTATTTTCTCCAAATGTTTGCCCACAGTAGAGTGGTTAGTTTGGAATGTGTTTTATTGCCAGACATTTTATGTTCCAACAAGTGTATTGCCGGTTGCTTGTGTGACATTTTGTTACATGGAATACGAATTTGCATGAAGAAAATCAAGCAACACACCAGTAAACTACATTTTACGCTAATAGTGTAATTTTGCAAATGTCCATGAAATTTCAAAGCCATTTCAAATAACCCCACTTACATATACCTCTGCAGAAAACATGATTTGGCTGGGGGGGGGGGGGGGGGGCTGGACGCACATGGAAAAAGGAAAAAGCGAGGGCAAATAATGTTATTTCTCCTCCTTACGCCTGGGAAGGCTCACGGTTTTAACACATTTCCAGATTAACAGCATTTTGTAAATCTGGGAATGTGTCAAAACCTATGGGTGTTGTGCGGGAACACCCACTGAAACGCCCATTGCATGCCTCCCCGACGCAGTGAGGCGATGCAGCGACTTGCCCTACGTTGCCTCACTCCACATCTACAAGGCAATGAAAAGCCATGCAGGGTGGCTTTACAAGGCCTTGTAGATATGGCTAAGCCCTGTGCACCACCGGAACAAAATCAAAAAGTGACATTCCTGCGGCACACAGGGCTTGTAAATAAGCCCTGTGGTGTCTAGTGGAAGCGCAAGGCGGTGACATTCGACTGTGAGTGCCTGGAGTTTGGTGGGGAAAGAGAGGTATCACTGGAAAGCTTAGTTTCTCAGCTTCCCAACAATACCTCTCATCTGGCACACGTCCCTGGGAGTGCGGAGAACGGGGCTGTTTTCAGCCACCTTCACGCTCCCAGGGAAACCAAAAAGCTGTTCCATGGGCTCTAGTCCTACAAATGACATGATTGCTTCACTGATGCGATCATGTCATTTGCAGGACAATCACCGGGATACCACAGCAGCACACATCAGCTGCTGCTCCGGGGCTGGGCCTGTGGAGGTGACCTCCCCATCCAT
Organism: Calotriton arnoldi; assembly: GCA_963921515.1. Taxonomy (NCBI): domain Eukaryota; kingdom Metazoa; phylum Chordata; class Amphibia; order Caudata; family Salamandridae; genus Calotriton; species Calotriton arnoldi. Next base: position 501,018 of record CAWUFW010010232.1, on the reverse strand, counting down.
ACCACCCAGTTGTGAGTGCAAAGGATGAAGAGTCACATCAGTAGCACCCAAGAGGTTAAGGGTTATTTGGCCCCTGGGTTAGACATAGTTTGAGGCCCCTATTCAGAACAGCTCAATTTAATTTCCCATTTTCAGAAAATTCAAGCCGTCGTGATGCCAAATTATATTGAATTATATGTGAACATTTCAGAAATTAAGCATGCAAAAGCAGTCAAACGCTCAAGCTGCCCAGAGTCTGCCATTGAAACAGAGCCAAAAAAAAGTTTAATAAGCATTGGTATAACCATTATTTATTATTCTTACATCTAGATTTCCCTTTTTTGCCTTGAAACAACTTTACTTCATGCGGAATGTAGTATCTAATTAGCATTTTCTTTCCATTGGAAGAATAAGATGAGGTTCACTTGTTTGATGTTTATTGGACTAGTGTATAATATTAAATTAAAGACGTATGGGTATAGCACTTGAACTGTAGCTTTAATTGCTGAATTGTAATAATCACAAATAAATACCCACTTTACAATTGGCATTCTTGAAGCATCAGTGAAATCAAAGCAATGCTATGAGGATTTTCACTGTTACATCAGGTGAAATCTGGTACTTTGTGAGTGAGTACCACTCATCAAGAAAGGTAGAAGCAGAGAGAGGTAGAGGTAGACAGTTAGGGAGTTTAGGTAGTGAGAGACATATAGAGGGATACAAGGTAGAGGAAGAGGGGTGAAGTAGAGAAAGGTGCAAAATGTGGAACAGTATAGAAAGATAGGATAAGTAAAAACGTAGTGAAGCTGAGAGAATGGTAGAGGGGAGGTGAATGGTAGAAAGAGAGTGTAGTATTCTGTCAAAGCTCGGACGTTCCATGGAATGTGAAACATCCTAGTAATGGCAGTTGAAGACTGGGATGTAGCGCCTGGCAGTGTGTTACCCCGGCAGCTCCGTCAAATAAACTTCTTTTACACTCACCTTTTTGGCGGTCGTCCTTCTGTTGCTGAAGGTAACTACACCATTTTTCTGGCGACGAGCGGTCTGGAATTGAGCTGTAGAAGAACCCATGCAAGCTGTGCAGCACAGCACTCGGCAGAGACAGGCACGAGCGGACAAGCAACCGGAGAGACTTGTCAGTTAAGTTTTTTCTTTATCGTCAATCCGACATCAGCAGTGGGCAGCCCTTTACTTTTAATTAAGGAAAAGTTATGCGGGCAGTTGCGTGAGGATCGCGCGAGAAGGTACGCAGACCTGGCCTGAGCTGCCTGACGTCAGACTTGGCCTTCACGTTCCGTGTGCATCAGTCTGACAACATGGCTACGCGCAAGGAAGAGCGTACAGAAGCCATCTTTGGTCAGAAGGAAGAGTACTACAGAGTGAGGAGGAGTAGATATATAAGTGGTGAAGTCAAGAGACTAAGGTGAGGTAGCAAAAAGAGAGGTGAGATCGATAGAGCTTTCAAGAGAGGAAGAAGTTGAGGTAGAGGAAGTTATGAGGCAGAGAGAGCAGCAGAGACAGAGAGGACCTTGTACAGTTAAACTGGTTATCTATTGAAGCTAGAATCCGACTCAAGATAGCTTGTCTGACTCATAAAGCCATACACCACAACACCCCACAGTATCTAGCAAACAAACTTGAGCTATCGGGCTCCAGCCGGAATCTCAGAAGTACTTCCACCCTTCTCTTGAAACCTCCAAAATTCAAAAAGAAAAGATCGTACAACCGTGCGTTCACCGGTCTTGCTCCTAGAATATGGAACGCCTTGCCTACCGAGATCAGATCAAATCCTTCCACTACCTCCTTTAAAAAACTGGTCAAAAGACTACTAATGAACGAACGCTAATGCGCTGATCATTCTCATATGTGCTGTTAATAACCTAAAACGTGAAATATTTTCACTGATGTTGTATGATGTGTTCTCACCATCTTTATGTTTTAGTCCTTGATAGCTCCTTTAACTGCATTAACTGCAGATTTTTGCTATTCCGGGATATACATCGCACATCTTGGTTCTCTCTATGTGTATGATGTTTTTACTCGGAGCGCTCTAGTGCACCTCTGTTACACCCTACTCCTTATTCGTGAATGTTTTCCCTCATATTGTAATCTCACTCACCTTCTTTATGTTTTGTATAATTGCTGACGACAACGCTGTACAGCGCTCTGATACCCCTTTGGGGTCTTGTTCGCGCTCTATAAAACTTTTCAAATAAATAAATAAATAAAAATAAGATAAAGAGATCAACAAAGTGAAAGAGGCAGCGAGCAGGTTTTGAGGTAAAAAGGGCAATATGAAATAGTGAAAGAGGTGCAAAGAGATATGAGAGAGAAAGAGGTAAAAAAAGAGAGGTAGCATCAAAGGATTAAAGTAGTGCAAATGTGAGGAATAGGGAACAGAAGTGGAAAGAAAGATAAGGGAGATAGGGAGGTGAGGTAGTGAACAAATGAAATGAGATGTAAGGTGCAGGGAGAGGTGAGGAAGACAGTGTTGAGGTAGAGAAAAGGCAGAGAGAGAAGTAGCAAAAGGTCATACACAGATGGATGTGTCAGAGAGATGCAAGATAAAGGCAAATAAGAGGTTGAGAGAGAGGTGCAGTAGAAGGAGGAGATATGTAGAGGGGTGAGAGCGAAACCACACTTTGCATGACACATTGCACATAGGGAAACACGTCAAGCATTTTTATTAATTATTACAAAAAATCTTTATGAAGAGATCCGTTATATATCTGGTTGCTTACATAACTGCTTCCGGTCTATAAGAGGCGTTGTGTTCACTTAATTAATCACTGCTCACCGCAGCCTGACGGACCGCACGGAGCAGCAAATTCTACGGCGCATTTCTGATGAGAATGACTCCATCGGCTCTCTGACCAAAATATTCCGGTCATGAGACCTCGCTCTGCCAGACTTGCGGTGAGTTTCAATTTAAGTACCCCGCACCCTCTGGTCACTAAGTGTATATTCACGCTGAACACTTCTCTTTGAACAGATAGGGATCATCCCTGCATTAAGTGGCGTTTCTGGGTTACAATTACAAGTAGCCTGCTGGGTATTGATCCCACACTGGAAATACAGGATTACAGGGTGTCTACAAAGGACTGTTCCTTCTTGGACATCTACCATGATATTATTGGATAACAGGGTTCTCACCTTGCTATCTAGTAAGATCTTGAATATTGATTCTGTGTCTGATACTGATACTGAAGCGTCCCAAGTCCCCAGTAATCCCTTGTACTGAAGAGACCCTCAGACTCTCAGCTGGGTCGAAACGTCGTCGACAACTAATATGGATATTCTTTAATGCTCTAGAAAAGAATCTGGTCCTTGATCTGGAAAATTGAATCAGAATCAAAAGACAAACCTTTTTCTCCAATAACCTTTTGTAAATACAGTCACCTTGTTTGAAAACAAGTTGGTTATGGTCACTTCACTGAGGTCACAAACATCACAAGTTTTTTTATTAATATTTATGTACTGTGTATATACTTGGTGTGTGAACATGTTTTAGAATTTCTTCATAAAGATTTTTTGTAATAATGAATAAAAATGCTACTCATTTTGGCTGAAGTGAGTAAGACCAGCTAACCCTTCGGGCTACCTAATTTCCTGTTTTTGTAAATATCAAATGATACTACACGTATCTAATTGATTTAGATATTCTATACTTATCTTTTCGGTTTATGATTGAATCTTTGCAAAAGAATAAGCTTGCTTCAGTTTAATTTTCTTAAAATGAGTTCCTTGTGAGCAGTTGCTGCAAGCCATATAGCTAATACCCAGTTCACAGGGACATATGGGTTGCTCTTGTGTTTTTAAAAAGACATGAGAAAACTTTAGTTGGTGAGTAGGAGAAGTATGAGTAGCGTATGTTTGGGGGTCATTTTAAATTTACCTCCTCTAAATCAGGCCATTTTAACAAATATAGCTTGGTTGGAAATGGAGCAAATTGAGTGTGATTACTGTTCATGTTGTATTTGAGTTCTAATTCCATTACCATCCCTTGAGTAACCCTTGCCTGCTGACTATTGCAATATTTGAGAGACAAGTGTTGACATTGAACAAGTCTTGTATCAACTTTGAATCAAATATTCTTAAGCTTTGAAACACTAATGGTAAATATCAATATCTACCACCAGTGAAAGCTGGGTGACAATTAAAAGTAGAGGGGTGTAAACCTTGGCTCAAATCCCAGTGAGAGATCCTGACTTGTTCTCAGAGGATTCAAGGGGTTTTCTCACACTTGCTTGCACTCAGTCTTACTCTCTCACACATTCTCTGTCAGTCTCATTCACTCACATTCCCTTACTCTCATTTGCATTTGCACTTTTTACTAACGTTGGCTCACTCACTCTCTCTCTCTGACTCATACAGTCTCACTCACTCCCTCATTCTCACTCTGATCACTCATTCTCACTAAGTCCCACTCAATCTCACTCATTCTGATTCACTCAATCTCACACCGACTCAGTCTATTTCTTTATTTATTCAGTCTCCATCTGTCTTACTTAGTCTCATTGACTCACTCAGTCTCACTCAGTCTCTCTCTCATCCTTACTCAATCTCACTCAATTTCACTCAATCTCAGTCAGTATAACTGATTCTCACTTAATGAATCACTCAGTCACTGAGACCCCCCTGCCTCACTCAGTCTCACTCACTCTGACTCACCCAGTCTCTCTCTGACTCACTTTAACTCAGTCAGTCTCAATGATTCTCACTCATTGTGATTCATTAATTCTCACTTTCACTCACTCACTTACTCTCACTCAATCCCACTTATTCTGAGTCACTCAATCTCACACTGGCTCACTCAGTCTCACTTGATCTCATTTTGACTCGCTCTAACTCACTCACTCTCTCTCTCATTCTCACTCAGTCTCACTCATTCTCACCTAGTAAGACACAGTCTCACAGTCACAGATACCAGATTTCAGTCTCTGCCCTTTCACCCCACCCTTTCCTCACTCCTCCCACCCTTTCCCAACTCTGTAATGAGTTGGGAAATGGGGGGGTACAGTGTGATTGGTGTGTTGCCATGGACACTGTAGGGCTTAAGCCTGCAGCGCCCGTGGATACCTTTTTTCTTTAACGCATTAGTACTTCACAGATAGGGAAATACTGAGGCATGCCAGGGCCCAGAGCCAGGGCTGGAATTTCACAAGACCTGGACAGCCTCTCTGATGGCTGGTGCAGACGCCTTTATGCACCTTCGCCAGACATCAGGCAATTTCACTAGCTGATTCAGGCTGGACTCGATGTAAGTAGACACTTCTTAAAAACTATATCAAGAGTGAATATTAGATTATTATTCCCTCATGGTACAATAAAAACGAGCAGTAAAACAAGTGGGGTAACCACCTACTGCTACAAGGCCTGGTTCAGTGGGTACATTCTGGCCTGTAACTTGGGTACTTGACATCTAATCTCAGCTCCACTACATCACCTAAATATAAATATAAATAAACACTGCATTTCAAAGCCTGATAGGGCCCACAACAGAGTGACAATTCTCTAGGAATGATAGTCCCTTGGCCTTGCATTCGAAGCTCTCCCACCCTAGTTGTATTCTAGGGGACTAGTTGAAAAGATGAAACTTGTAGACCTTATGTTTAATTCTGGCCTCCCATTTGTCCAAATTGTGCACTTTTAGGCAATGGCCTTTTGAATTTATCTGCTCCACTTTGGCAAGAGTGGCAGTATTTATAATTGATGTAAAGCCGCTAGTAAGCACGGGGTTTAAAAATGGACTGGATATGACTTGGGTGCTGGGGAGAAGGCCCCAGTCTCATGGTATAGGTATCAAAATGCAATAGGGGGGTAAATGAGCTTTTGCAGCAAGTAGCTGTGTGTTGCATTCTCAGATCTGCTACTTTAACAAACTGATTGATCATGGGCAAATCATCATACTCTTCCTGTGCCCCTGTCCATGGATCTGACAATATGTCAACGTTTTGAAACAGGCTTAATGCAAAAATTAAATGGCAAGGGCCTACTTTCAAAACAGGACCACATAATGGTTTTCATTCAGACGTTTGCAGCTGTTTAACAGTGAGTGGCTGTATTTGTATCTCTGTAGCTGAACGTTCTCCTGAAGCTGCACTGTGCATGATCTCCTCCCTCCCAGCCGCTGACAGGCACCTCTTTTACTGCTCATAAAGGGCTGAAAGAGTGAAAGTTGCTAGTCCTGTAAGGGGGTTAAAAGTGGTGGGGAATCAAAATATGGGACAATGGGTGTCCCGCAGTGCTGCAGTGTGGGCAGCAGGACAGGAGCCACAATTGTAGGTCAAATCTGCAAAGCTTGGGACAGTTGGCCACTGTAGCTGGAAATGGAAAACACAACATGAGATCACAAACATTGGGGGTCCAGGTGCGGAGCAGAAAGTGGATGGCGCCATGAGGGGCAGAGTCACGAAGAGCACAGCCCGAAAGGCAGCCTACATATTTACTTTTTTGTTTTACAAAAATCTGCTTCAATGAAATTAGCAAATATGATAGTAGATCTCTTTTTACTTACTTGATTGGACACAAACAGGCTGCATTTTAAAATATCTTACAAGTTGAGAATTTGCTACACAGATCTTTGCATATACATCAATTTCCACAGCATAATAACCGTAAGACAACTCTGGTGGTTAATGCACTTGCTACAGAGATGTATGTGTCATCTATCCAGAGTTTTGATTAATCATACAATAGAATAAAGGGTCAGAATGCTTGCTGCAAACACACTGGGTAACATGGAGATCAGTGCTTTGTATTTTATGTCAACAGCTCAGTGATAATTGCTTTTGTCATAGAGAACCTTGTATTACCTGCAGGTCATTACAAGCCTTGAAATATAGAGCAGTGGCTTATAAAACGATATGAAGGCTCTGCATGTAAACTGCAAGAATCTTAAATTTTTTTCTCAATTTTTTCGTCATTCTGAGGTTGCTAAAAAAAGTTAATTTGGGTAGTGATAAAGACTTAATGGTGCAGATATCCCCAATCACTGTGTTCTGTAGACCCAACATGTTTTACATCTTGACTTTGTGTTTCTCCAGAACAAGATCTCTTAACGTGTAATGCTCTCAATATATATGATATGAGATTCCTATACCTTGTAACCCTTTTTGTCTTATGTAACATTTTCTCTATAAAGACTGCACACTTTCCCTCTACCGCTCTATCGAACTGGCATCAAGATGTTAGGCTCCAACTGGCACCCAGCCTAGATATGGAAATGGAAATGGAGTGCTGATGAGCCCTTAAGTGAGGCATTTGTGTTGCGCCAAGCCTGAAGTGAAAATAAGAGACCATCCTCACTCCATTCAGGCTGCTGCTCTGAAAGCAAAGCAAACAAAGTGTGACCTCTCCTGAATGGGTACTAGTGTCAGCAAATTACACCGAGACAGACACAGCATGTTTTATTGGGGCTGCCCTGGATCCTGTTCAATAATAGCTGCAGGATTAGGGATCCAGCTGAACCCCCCCCCTAATTTCCTGCACCTGACTTTACTGAATAGTGTGATCTTGAGCAAATAGCTGCCTATATGTGTCTTATTTAAGTCATCACCCAAAATGTCATGATATCACCAAAAGAGAAGGAGGATAATTAACCAAAAAACACACTTCATATACTGTATGGGTCAAACCATGACTGCTCCTAACATGCAAAAGTTGTAATGAGGCACCACTGAAACGAAAACTCTTGTCCTCCTGTTTCCCCGCAACAACTGCTGTTAAGTGGAGCATAACAACATTAAATTCAGAAAACAAAACGATAAAAGTACTAAACTAAGTAGAACGAAGAAAAAGGTGATCATTAAAATATGACCAAAATGACATTGTTAAAAACGCCGAAATGATGAATGGGCATATTATAGTCAATGTTATCCTATGCACATTGCCAAAATGGCCACCAGAGACCACTCGTGCACTGGGAACAAAATGCAATTTCCATCACTGTTCTGCCACAGAAAGTCCTGCAGGGCAGAGGGTAGAATCAATTAACCTTTAGACTGGTACCCTCAAATGTTTCCAATCTTCCCAGCACTCTTCAGAGAGGTTTCCAGACGCACACTCATGAGGTAGGTAGCACTTTCTACTCCTGGTTCCAAGGTCCTTATTCATAGGTGGTGCGTGTCTCCAAAAGTAGAAATATTTCACTCTCTCACGCCTCCTTAGGCCTACACTGTAAAAAAAAATGATGAGTAAAATTCTTGGATTCATCTCATCCATTAATAATTACTCAGGCTGTGTTCCAGTCCATTTTGTTTGCCTACTGGGTAACTTCAAACAGAGATCAGTGATATGCAAATCAGATTTTCTCCTTCTCTGAGAGGGACATACCTTCCTGGGATCAGTGACATAATATTGATGCATACTATATCAAATCACAAAAATCTCGGAAAATAAATATCATTAACAAAAATGTCTCCTTCCTATACGTTACTAATAAAACCACATATATCGAGAACACAAATAGCATTGTTAAGGACATCGATTTTTACCCATATTGAAAATGAAAATATCGGAAACAAAAAATATTGTCACCTTTAAATAAACATATGCCATGTCAAAAATTTCCCCTCACACAATATCAACTACAATAATGTTGCCAAAATAAGTACATTATCATTAATTAACATAAAAAACAACTTTTTATGTTAAGCAAATAATTACAATAAATATAAGAAAAATATACACATGCTTGAATGAAAAAAATATATATCACATTACCAAAATAATTATAGCTCACCCCGATAAAATATAGAACTAAATACATAACAATATATGCACAATTAATTATTTATATAGAGTGCAAACATTTACATTTACACAACAATCTATATATATATATATTAAAAACTATCAAACTACACATTAAACATTGTAAAACCTAAATTAGCATTTACCATAGAAGCACATAACTGATAAAAAAAGTTTCAAACTAAAAATAAATTAAAATCAAATTATAAATGTAAGATAGCAAATAATTAACAAAACACTCTCCAACTGTACTTGCTAAAAGAAAATAACAACTTCGAAAACTGCTAACCTGCCGGAAATCAACACCACTCACACATCAGAAAAAAGACATAAAAAGTATGTATAAATTAATTTTAAATAGAAAATCAAACCAATTAAAAATAAACCTAATGTCCTCAACCTGTACAAGCTACCAACAAATAAGCACCCCTCACCTAAATCCCTCTACCCTCAAAACCCTGGAAAAAACTTTAATAAGGATTTATCTGTTCTGATGACCAGCAGCACTTTACCGCTGCCTGGGTCCCAGAAAATAGACTAAAAATGGCACAAATAGACTTCAAAGTAGAAGGTAGTGGTAAAAAAATGTTTACCAAATTAAACTTAAAGAAAAGACTATCTCCCCATAGAAATGAATGGGAAAATAAGTGAAAAATGTACAATAGATGTATAATAGAGTGTAAAACATTATTAAACATTTAAAAACATGTCAAAAAATGTTGTAAACTTTTTTTTAATAAATTGTGAACCATAAATTAAAGAATAGTATACAAAAATACCGTTATTTAAGGTAAGAGGGAGCGAGAGGTGCTTTGCCCGGGTCTGGAGGCTGTGACACGCATCACAAGTATTGCCTCTTGCCAAGTAGGGGAACGTCGCCGCTTGCCAACACCACCGCCGCTTGGGACTACCAAAAGCAGAATCCCTACTGCAACACACCTCAGAAGGATTTTGGCTCCCATAAGTGGTGCGCCACAGTCCCGCAGCATGGGGGCTGTGCTGGAGCAAGAGGCACTTTGTGAGGTCTGGAGGCTGTGACACACATCACAAGGATTGCCTCCACTGAACTTGCCAAGCAGGGAAAAGCCGCTGCGATTTGCCAACACATCCACCGCTGGGGACTACAAATCCCTGAATCCCTACTGCAACACACTTGGGAGGGATTTTGGCTCCCATAACTGGTGCGCCACAGTCTCACAGAGTGGGGGCTGTGCTGGAGCGAGAGGTGCTTTGTGGGGTCTGGAGGCTGTGACACGCATCACAAGCATTGCCTCACCTGAACTTGCCAAGTAGGGGAAAGCCACCATGATTTGTCAACACATCCACCACTGGGGACTACAAATCCCAGAGTTCCTACTGCAACACACATGGGAAGGGTTTTGACTCCCATAAGTGGTGCGTTACAGTCCCACAGTGCTGGATGCGTGCAGGCAGCGCCCAGGCCAAGGGCAGGCCCGTCTTCATCCATCATCGCCCGGCGGGAGGCTGGGCTGGGCACTCCTTCGTAGATCTTTAATCTGGTAGGACCTCCTGTGTGGGCTTTTTACTTTAATTTGCAACGTTTAGCCTATTGATCCCTGGTGATTTTGTTTTACCGTCCATTTAGATCAATACACTTTAACTTGTGCCATGGACTAGCATAAGTTACAAGGTCCCAAAGACTCAGCTGTCAGGCTCTCTAACGACACTACTCTAGATTCTTTTTTGGCACAGGCAGTGGGCATAATATCAAGGTAAATCGACCTAGCGGAACTGAGGCTTTCTTTGGAGGTGAAGGAGGGCCTGAGCTCCTTGACAAGGTCTCAACATGTTCATGATGCATTTGCAGAACCCCAAACCCAAATCTGTAGGGAGTCTACCCATAGTTCTCCAAATGTATCTCCGGTGATCCAGGAACGACTTGATGTGAGTGAATCTCTCGATATCAGCATCTGCGCAACGCTAGTGAAAAGGAAGCACCAACACAAGCATCCTGCTGCAGTAAAACGTAGATCTTACTATCCTAAGAATTGGGATTCTCCAGTTATTTCTGAGCCTTTGGTAGCTGGTAATGCGGAGTGTGACTATGTGTTTAATAAACTCAAATACACCATTGTGCAGTGTACTAAACCTATAATGGAAAGGCTGTCTTCATTGGAGTTTGTTGTGTCTGGTTTGTCTAAGACCATTGGGCCCATTAATGTCCCTATTAATCCTCCCTCTTGTGTTGGCCCCAGGCTCGTGACATTGAATAATGTAACTAGAAGTGTGCCCAGGCCTCATGGTTAAGCCCCTGATTGTCTGACCCCAAACCTGCCAATTACTACTGAGGCCCATGTACAGCCTCACCATCCGCGGGAGGAGTGTGTCCCAGGGGCATCTTTAGGAGTTGGGACGATTCAAAGCAGTATAAATGCTCCAACTGTGGTTGATTCTACGGGAATGGGGAGAGATCATCAACCAGCAGTGGAGCTGCCTAACCTGAACCTTCTCCCTGCCTGCTGACCTTATGTTGCAATTTTAGCAGGGGCACCCCACATCAGTTCATGTGAAAGGGAATCCACCTCTCAACTGAAAAAAAAAATTGCCACTGGCTGCGTAACAACACAAATTTTAATGCCACTGATTATTATGACATTCTATTTGTTAGAATGGTTAGCTAGGTTGGTCCCATGGACAAAATGTTTCTGGGGATTGTATAGTGATAAATTGCAGGTCACCTAATTTGGCCAAGTGATTGATTTATAGATTTGCTCCAAAGCTCCTAAGTAATGTAGGAATCAGTATTCTTCCACTTGGCTTTTTCTATTGATACCTGCAATTCAACTCACCAGCTCCGGATAATATGAGACATCATGCTCTGCATCAGTTTGCAGTACCTACTGCTAATAGATTTTTTCCCCAGCTGACCTAGATCAGAACTATTGATTCCACCCTTTTGCCTCCCATTTGAGTAGTCTTAGGGTTTGTACCCCAGTGCCTTGTTCATCACTGGTAATGCAAATTGAGTCTCCATCCAGAAATGATATAGGAACGGTTCTCAGGGTTCCCAGTTGGAATCTTGCAGGTATTAGGAACAATATTCAAGATCTGGAAGGGCTTAACTTTACTACCCAGTTTGATGTCCTTATGCTGCAGGAGACCAGGGCCCGGGAGCCAGTAGTATGGGATGGGTCTGAAAGATATAATGTTGCTTCAACTCCTTCTCCTAGACAGAGTGCGCAGAGGCCTTGCTATTCTGATCCGTATTTCTAAACATTTGAAGGTTATACCTATCCCCATTAGTCGTACAGGGATTCATATTTTCTGGGTGGTTTCCAGCCATGATTCGCACTTCTTTTTGGTAAACATCTGTAATTCAGCTACAGAATTTGGTTGCCAGATCGAGGCTTTATTTCAAGCGATATCAATTCTTGAGGCTAGGTTGCTTGCTTATCTTAAGGTTTTTTATGTTATATTGTCCGGGAATTTTAATGTTAAGCTGGGTGCAAATCAAATTGATAGTAATTATTTTACTGTTGACGATTCCCCCGCCCCCGTACGTCCACTTTCGATCAAATGGGACGTGAGCTACTTGAAGCTCTTGGGCATGCAGGCCTTTGCAATGTGATGACTATGGGGGGTTATCTGTCGAAGGACCTACCTACATTTGTTGGATGGGGTAAAGGGACAACCATCTATTACTTGCTTATATCCAGAACCCTTGTGAACCTTGTGAGAGAAGGGGTTGTGCACGATACTGGTTTTAGTTATCATAACCCCATTGAAATAAGGGTGACAGCACTACCAGATACTAGTCCGGATGGTGTGCTGGGCTTGACCGGCTTAACAGTTAAGGACAAGGGCGCAGTGGCGTAATCTTCCAATTACCTCTCTCTATTTGAGACCGTAGTCAGAACAAATTTAAGTCTCATCGGGGAACCTCTGTTAGCTTTTGATCCATCCCCTGTAGCAAACTTGGAGGTTTATGCCCAACTGACTATTTCAATTAATGGCATTATGAGGGAATTGTTGGGTCGGGGCCCAGTTCTACAACTTGGCTGGTTTGACAAAACCTGTAGGTTGGCTAATAAGCAACTCCAGGAGGCACTTAATATTAGGCCACTGTGACTCCTGGGATCCTAGGGGCTTTTGGGCCATTGTCAATGGTATACAGCCTACCTTGGCTGCCCCAGATGACATAGGCTCCTCCATTAGACTCGAGCACTGGGTGTCCCATTTCAAAAGGGTTTATGCCTTTGGTACTGATGCCTTCCCGGCGGTGAATGAGGAAAGTAATCTGTAACAACTAGAGATTAGGTTTGCCCTTGAAGAGGCATACGAGGCAATCCAGTCCAGTCCATCCTATAAAGCTCCCGGTCCGGACGGGATACCTGTGGGCCTCTATAAAGCTGAGACCCATTTTTGAGCTCCATTTCTAATTAATGTACTTAATGCTGCTGGGCAGGTAAGACTTTCTTCGACTTGGAAATCAGCAGTAATAGTACCCGTCTTTAAAAAATGGAATAGACAAGATCCTATATGCTACAGACCTATCTCCATGCTAAACTCCGTAGTGCAGCTGGTGGGCCTTATTATAGTATAGCACGTGGAAACTTGGGCCCAATCTCACAACATTCTCTGCCCAGTTCAGTATGGGTGATGGGAAGATAAAGGCACTATGGAATAGGGTCTGAACCTAATCCTGTTTATGGGAAAATATGTAATAACAAAGCAAGGGACCATTTATCTTGCATTCATGGAACTGATCAGTGCCTTTGACCGGATAAATAGGTCAAAGCTATGGAATAACTTGATGGCGTTAGGGCTGCCTACTTCATCGGTCAACTTCTTAAGGGCTCTGCACTTGGATGTAAATGCGTCAGTGAGATACGGCCTGGGTGGAGTGTGTTCAGAATCTTTTGGCCTCCCTTGAGGGCTCTGACAGTGATGTGAGCTGGCACCAATATTCTTTTTATTGTATGTTAATGGATTGAATACTTACTTGGCCGCACATGGGAAAGATCTGCCAAAGTTAAGACAGCTCTTGTTCCCTACCTACTCTACACAGATGATGCAGTGTTGATAGTCCGAACGGCCAATGGGCTCAAAATACTTGCTATCTTTTTGTCAACTTCATGGATTAGCTGGAGCTGGATGTGATTAGTAGCAAAACACACTATATGGTGTGTGGGATGAAATCCTCCAAAACCAGACTAATCGCCACCATAAAGGGGAATACGGTTACTAAGGTGCCTGATTTTCCCCGTTTGGGGGTAACATTTGAGCAGCAGAACAATTGGCTCACATGTATATCCAAGCAGTGCTCCTGCTTTTCCCTGGCTTGTAGTGCCCTTTTTAGATTTTCAAAATTGATCAGCAATAGACCTACCTTACCTCTATTGCAGATCTACAAAATGAAATGCCTTCCAATACTTCTTTTGGTGCAGCCATTTGGGGATATTGGAATTGTAAAGTAATTCAGCACTGAGTTCTGTCCGTCGTATGTCCGAGTTCACTACCCCCCCACCCTGCCCCTACCCCGCCCCACCGCCCGCACCACTCCCTCGGCGAGCCGCCACTGGTAGTTTCTTTACCAAGATGGCCACTCTGTCCTGTATGACCCTGGGACTAAAGATGTTAGCTGTTCTGAATCTTGAGAAGCATTTCAAAAGTTTGTGTACAAGAGGAAGCAAGATCCAAGGCATCTGTCCTTCCAAGGCAAACATGAGGTTCTATAATTTCTTATCACCTCCATGTCAAGGCATGTTCTGAGGTGCTGGTGATTAGAAATCTCATTATCGGGGTTACTAAAAGAAAGTTCACACTCAAAACAGCCTTCTCTTTCATTTCTTCCTGTCATTTTATTGTAAGCAATCCTGAAAAACCTTGTTGTATGGGCCATTCAGGATGACAAGGTCTAGTATAGGTGTGTGGAGCTCTACATTACTGCTCAGTGACTTTTGTATAAAAATAAGTAAATTCATCTGAAGCAAAAACTGTCTGTTTCTGAGGCTATGTTCCCTCTTGTTGTGAGTGGAAACGCATTGGCTGGAAACAAGCCCCCATCAATGGCTGTCCTCACTCTAAGACCCTGTTCACAATAAACATGTGAATTAACAGGCCCGAGCCTATTCTTTATGATATCATCTGCTGTTCCTGCCATTCACGTCTCCCACATTTCAGGATAACTAGGAGTAAAACGCTTGTACATAACTCTTCCCTGTCGCCTTCCAGGGAACAGCTGGAAGCCAAACCCAGCTGTTCTTTCCCAGATATGTATTCCAGACCTCATTGCAGAATTAATCACTGGCAGTAGAGAAGGGGGAGCCTGGAAGATCTGAATTAGTTGCTGTCCAGGCTTTCAGGCAGAGAAAAGCACATTTTAATACACGTATTTTTGCAAAACGTTTAACAGAAATCTATGCACACTACTGAATTCGATTTTTGATAAACATAAGTTGTGTGGGTGAGTTCTGTATCTATTTCTTAAGACAAGTTCTGAAGCTTATTGATAAATGCGTGCTTTCTCTATGAACAAACCTATCAATTTCTATGCATGTAAAACTAAAACAAGTTTTGTATCATTCTACTGCAGGATAAACCAATGTAAATATTTGACTTGTCTTACTTTTGCATCGTTTTCACTCAGACCTTTTGGGCTTCCAGACAGTACTTATAGATGACTTAACTAACGTAAAGTGTAGGGTTTTATACATGCACAGAGGGGCGTCTTTTGATATCTGCTGACTGTCATTCTGGCTACAGCATGTGAGGCCTATGTCCATGCTTTTAAAGTCACACATGCAGTTCATGTAAGTCTAAACTGAAGCCTACATGTGATATTTAACTCTTATTCCACTGATGCACTTCTGCACCATATTATAGTCGCCTTGGTGGAACGCTAAATATGCCATTTGGGGTTAGCTAATCTTCCACTATGTTTATAGTTCAGAGTATATATAATAGGAACTGAGTAAAAAACATGACAGACAATCCAGTCCTATGAAAGCAAAAAACGCAGAGAGACCACAAAACAACACCTTTTAATAAGGTATCAAAGCCCTTTTTATGTGTCAGAATAAACTTTCTGACTCATAAAAGAGCTTTTGCGACCAATTACGAGTCACCAATTAGAGGGGGGGTGAAAGGGGCACACCCCTCCTATTTGGGAGTTTCAATGAAATGCAATTATAGTCACAAACCATTCATCATACAGTGACACCACAAAACGTACGGTATTCAGATTCACAAAGGGGAAGCTGTCCTATGGAACAGCTTCTCCTTTGGGAATTGTGTCAGATAGCTTCATGGAGAGCAGGCAGTGGTCCAGAGCACCATTGCCTGCTCCCCACCCTATGTGTTACCAAACATTAAACATTGTTTTGTAAAAGCAGCGCCTTACCTTCAATGGAGACAGGCTGTGTTTTTTAAATGTAGCCATTTGGGAAAGCAAGGGCAAAGATGGTGGTCGGCTGCCCCTTGTAGGCCACCATTCCTGTACCCATGGTCACAAATTGCTACCAGCCTAATTAACACTAATTTAGCAGATTTATTGTGAATCTGAGAATGGGCAATTTGCGATGTGATGTATTAGCACATAGATCACATTGCAAATTGCTTACCCATTCGCAAGCCAGTAGGCATGCAATTTGCACATCTAGGCTAGCAATGGGTCTTTGTACCTAAGGCCCGAGGTTTCCTGCTGTTGCTCAAAACTTACATGCTGAGGGCCTCATTTACAAGCCAAATCTGCCGCCAGCGCATCACTTTTTCTATCGCACCGGCTGTGCTATGGGCTTGCCCATATTTACAAGGCCACATAAAGTCACCCTGCGTGACTTTTCCTGGCCTTGTAAATATGGGCCCCTTTCACGCATTGCATGAAAGGGGGGTTCCATGGGTGTTGCTGTGGGTGTTCCCACGCAACATCCATGGAACCTGACACATTCCCAGATTTACCACATTTTGTAAAGCTGGGAATGCATCAAATTCCTACGCCTGGAGTGGCTCAATGAGGAGAAATACTTTTAATCCTCCTCGTTTTTTCCTCGTTCATTCTGCACCACGCACAGAAAGAGGAAAATGCCATCAATGATTTTTTTTGTGCAGGAAGGTGTCCCTTCCTGTGCAAAAACAATCATCCCTGCAATGCAGGCACCCTTGCAACATGACGCAAGGAGGCTTGCGCTGGTGCATGGCAGCCAATTGTGTGCCAGCGCAGGGGAAAGGACACAGATGTGTTGTATTGTTGTTACTACGACACATCCCTGTGCTTTTAAAATGATGCAGCTCGGCGCAGAAAAATGGCTTGTGGCGCTGCGCTGCGTCATTTTGTAGTAAAAGAGCCCTTAGTACCCAAATATTATAGGGTAATGTTAGCTTCAGGCCAGAACATTAACTCCCAGTGTGGCTCACTTGGACGTTCATTTTTCTACGCCTGACAAAGCAAGCACAATTGAACTGGAAAATTGTAACTCCTACTTTTCAGACACTGTGTCAGTTTTCGCTACTTCCTTAGTTTGCTCGGTGCCCAAAGGCCTACTTCAAAGCACTATGCCAGAACATTAGTCACCAATGAAAAACAAAAATGAAACGTTAATTTTAGCCCGTTTAAAGCTGATTGGCCACTGCACTCTTTTATTGAATTTAATGCTCCAGAGCTGCATTGTATCGACTTAAGAGAGCCTTCTCAGGCACACAAAATAGCGTGAAGGCAAAACCATTTAAAAACAGGACATTCACTGCTGTGAAATCTCTGACAGCCCGTCTGACCGCTCTGTCTCAGCGTGTTTCAGTTGAGCCATGCGTGACATGGCTGAAATTTCATTCCATTCAGTGGAAAGAGTCTGAAATCCTACTGACATTTTCATGGCCTGTTCTCTGGATAATTTGCTCAGATTTTCCACAATTTAGCTTATAAACCTTTGAGGATCAGAAGAAGACGCTGTGGAGAGAAACCCTGTGACTTTCACTTTTACTTTGCTGTGATATGAATACATCCATACTATTGTAATGGGCTTGGAGTGTTGAAGGGTGGTGATTCCAATTACCATAGGTCACCTTGGAATGACCATATTCAGGGGCATATTTACGTTCCCTGGCGCATCCCTGCATATCACTTTTCCGAGGCGTTCCTGCGCCGGAACGCCCCCCCCCTGCGCCGGTACGCCCACATGAAACCTGACGCAGGTTTCATGTGGCGCAGGGGTTTACTACGTGACGCATCTCCCTAGATGCGTCACGTTGTAAATATAGCGCAACGCGGCGCATGGTTTGCGTCGCCGCTGCTTCACATGCGTGACGCAACGGCGGGGCAAAAGTGGCGCAAGGGGCTTGTAAATATGCCCTGTAGGGTTCTAAGGTTGAGCAGTTGAAGTAGGAGAGCTGGAGGGAAAGGCTGCTCTTCGTGGTTGGTGCCTATATGGAATAAAGATCCTGTTCAAACCCGTCAAGACTGGTGGATCTTCACTTATTTTAACACTGGGACGAGCGCCTGAGAGGAGACAGGCATCTTTGGCACCAACCTCTCCTGAACCCATTGCGTTTTTTTTTGTTTTGCGACCTCAGTGCGGAGTAAAACTCTTCCCTGCTTTTTTTTGGACGATTTTCTCCGCTTCCCATGTGAATGCTGCCTCCCACAAGGATTGTTTTATTGGGTATTCACAGTGCTTGGATTTTGGATGGACACAGTAACTGCCAGTTACCTTCTAACAGTCACTGTAGCTCAAGGGTAAAGGAGTCGTGGAACCTGGGTGACATGTGTCCATCGTTACAGCGCTGACTGGCAGAGAGTTCCAGCAGATGTGCAATGAGAAATTCCAGCAGACGCACAACTTCTGTGACTTCTGATGCCTGCAAAGTCCATTGCCTGCAAACACAGGACCTGAGCGACGTGGAGAGAACAAGCGTGGTCAAATCCTGTGTGCAGAGAGCGATTGTGACAAGAAGACCCTTAGCAAAGGTTCTGAATGAGGCGTGGTGGGCCCACCGGAATACACCTAATTCAGTCACATTCAAATCGACGTTTTTTTAGGGGAGAGATTGTGTTGGCAATAGCCAGTTAAACCCGGCATGGTTGTGTGAGAATGGTCAAAGGATGGAACAGGTGCGAGGTGAAGAGTTGATTCAACTCAAAAGGACGGGTTGGTGGCTCAGAAAAAAGTATCAGGGGAACTAAAAGCGTTTTCATGATCTGAAGAATTGCTCAGAGGACAAAGTATGGGATGTTGGTAAAGAAGTTCTGGTTAGGAAAGTTTTGAAAAATGTAGTCAAGCTCACCAATGAAGATATTTGGAGCATGTCCCATTTGGTGAAATCTCATGCCCTTGATTCTAGGCTCTTGGGGACACATCTAGCCAGGGTTGCCAACATGCCAGTGTAGCTGCTGACCCAGCATCTTAACGCACTGGTAGGGGGCATGTTAAACCAGAGTGGTGGTATGATTATGTGTGACGGTTATTTCTGATCAATATGGTTGTGACTGTTGGTTATACCAGCAACCAACATCCCAGATGTTGAGATTATCTGCTGTTTTCTCTTGAACTTTTAAAACTGGTATCCATGTTGTATTTTTTATGCGGCACATTTCAACATTTGTGTTTTTCAGTTTTCTTTTATTATTAGTTTAGCTGTTTTTGTTTTCCTTCTTATTTGTTTTAGGGAGGGATATGTATTGTAATGGGCTTGGAGTGTTGGTGATTCCAATTATCATAGGTCATCTTGGAATGACCATATGTAAGGGTTCTAAGGTTGAGCAGTTGAAGTAGGAGAGATGGAGGGAAAGGCTGCTCTCTGTGGTATGAGCCTGTAAAAAATAAAAATCCTGATCAAACCCATCAAGACCAGTGGATATTCAATTGTTTTAACACATACAGTACTTCTTTCAGCCATGGTTTGATAAATACAAAAGTTGAACAAATGCTGTGATCTACATTAGGGTCATTTAATATTGCATTATAGCCTGCTTCTGAGATCAAATACAAAGAAATACCTTTTAAAAGCACTTACCTGTTGGCCGCCACCTCGGTTTTCTTCTGCACCTCTCCTCTCGACTCCCAGTAGTCCATGCAAGGCTCCTTGTCCCCTATGCCAATCCAGATGCTGCTCTCATGCTGGTGATACTAATTACCAGCATGAAAGCATTGCTGTTATTGGGCTGAGTAGGCTGGTCTGACACTCAGTTAGGGCATGGGAGTCTGTGCTTGGTCTCCACCCAGCTGTGCAGCACAAGTTTAGGTGTAGCGATCTAAGTGCACATGCTGTTTTGGCCATCCTAACTAAGACAGCCAGCCAAACCAACATGCGCACTTGCAGAAGTGCCCACCACTCCTCCCCCCTGCTGCAGCTGCTGTCCATCAGGATGGCCCAGCCCTGCCCTGCCCTTGACTCTACTCATCAAGGAAAAATCAAATTATCATAACCTTTGTTATTATCATTTCATTTTTCATGCGTTCACAGCTGAAAGAGCTTAACGGAGGAGCCACTGCTGAATGATTGGTTTGCCTGAGATAGAATGTTTATAATGCTAATACATCATAACACCCAGGCAAGGTAGAATGTCATAAATTCAAAAGGGAGAAACAGAAAGACTAACATTAGAGGGGTATATTCACAAGAACGTGTGCTAAATAGCACCAAAAAATGTTAACGCAACTTCACACATCGCAGCCGATCGCGGGAAAATAACCCTGTGTTAACGTGGAATTCACAACACGGCGGTACCATGCGATAGTCACCTGAAACCGCGGACAATGTCCGCGATACAACCACCGCGACGGCGTTAAAAACACAAACCCCAACACCAAAAACCGTGCGATGAGCCCATTTGCGATGAGGAAATCAGCGATAAGTAGCGCCAGGCCTGCCATACACACAAGGCAGGTGGGAAAAGCACTACAAAAGAAGAAAAAACACACAAACACAAAATGACCAACACCGAAGCACCATGGAGGCAGCCGGAGCAGGCGCAGAGGACGAGCGCAACCCCACAAGTACCCCGGACGATCAGCCCGGGACCACGGTGACAGGGAAGGGCAAGGACAAGAAGAAGAGGAAGACGAAGTACAGTCCGCAGGAGAATCGGATCCTGGTCACGGAGGTGATAGAACACCATCAACAACTGTTCGTCGCCTCCAATGTGTCATTGGGCACCAAAAATGGATTATGGCGGTCCATCATGGACAAGGTGAACGCCGTCGGAGAGCACAAGAGGTCAATGGACGAGGTCAAGAGGCGATGGAATGACACCAAGCGCAAGACCAAGGAGAAACTCGCAGCCAACCAGAAGGCAGCAACGCAGACTGGAGGTGGGAGCCCAGCACCACAGCTGGAGCTGGATGACATGGAGGAGCTGGTGTCGACAGTCATCAGTGTGGAGACCGTGGCAGGAGTCGGGGCACCGGACACTGCTCGACAGGACACAACACAACTGCAACAGGGTGAGTAACCACCAGGTACTGGGGGACGGGGGGAGATGGCCACAATGGCACACATGCACAATCAAGCAGAGCACAGTGCACACCCACAATCACTCTGTATCATGGCCCTGATCTACACACTGTCACAATGTTCATTGCCATGCTGTCTGAATGTCAACATGTACCATGCGGCCACATACATGTGGACACATTGTAACACAGCATCTCCCCTTCACATTGCAGGGGCACCGTCAACGCCACTTGCAGAGCAGTCCCAGCCACTCTTCACTGATGACGAGTAGGACACCACCAGCATCGACACCCAAGCCCTCCAAGACATCATTGAGCTCATCCGCCAAGCACCTCCAGGACCAGGGCAGCCCAGCTGCATCGAGGAGACCCCACCCACTCCACAAACCACCCAGCAGGAGGCACCCACACCCCGGCTGTCTCCCAAGACCCCCCGAACAACCCATGGCCTTCCAGCGCCGTGTGTTGGCGGTCCAGAGGGAGATGGCTGAGCAGCTGCGGGTGGGGTTCGCCCTCATGGCTACCAAACTCGACGCCATCCATGGGTGTCTGAGTCCCATCAGGGACCACTTGCAGTCCCTAACAGACACCCACACGCCGCTCCATGGTCTCCAACGAGCCCTGGCTGACATTGCTGGAGTCATGACTCGGAGACAAGAGCACCTGTCCGCTCAGGGTGGCTCCAGCGATCTCAGCCAGGAGATGGCACGCATGCGGAGGCTCATGGAGGACATGGTGCGGATAAAGGCGGAAAGGATGGCAGCCACCGCTGCACATCAGCGGAATGTAGCTGGGATTTACCAGGCCCTGCGTGTCCTCATCATGGCATTGCTGCCACAAGGCGTGGCGATGATGAATGCTGCTGCCCCCACACCATCCACATCTCCGCCCCTGGTGTGTCCGTGCCCCACAGTGCAGCAGACATTCCACCTCCAGCACCTGATGTGTCACTGCCACACAGAGCGGCCGGCAATACACCTCCGGCCCCTGATGTATCAGTGGCACACAGTGCCGCAGCCAGAACAGCACCACCCACAGGTGGGACAGAGCACACATACGAGGACGAGGACGTGGATGGGCTTGAGTTCAGAAGGAGGTACTAGCATTCATGTCTGCCACCTGGCCTGTTGCTCCTTGGTGCCCCATGAGCTCCCACTGACTCCAGATACACTCTGCGGCACTCACCTTGGACCACGACATGGACTTCCATATCCTGTTCGGTGACCAATGACACGGCGACCAGACTGCGGACTGTACTCTTCCTCATCCTCTGTCCTTGTCATTCCCCGATGGACTCTGGCTGGCCCTCCACGGGCCCATATTGTGAAGTGGGGTTGGCATGGCCCTGTACTGATCCAGCTGCTGAACTCCACTGGATGTGCAATAAACATTCAGGAACGCACTGCTGTGTCATGTCTTTCATCATTCAAGTATGAATGTGTGGATGAATGTAGGATCAGTGATTCCCCTAATGGCAATAATGCTCATCTAGTGGGATTCCAGTCACAGTGTGCTACGTTGCCGATTGCGTTGGACACACGCATTAGTCACTTCCTTGTCCGGACATGGACTGCCCCATGCCCAGAGCCCCCGAGTCGTTGTTGCAAGCCCTGCGCTGGTCCGGCGTACGCCATGACGGACCACTCCGCGTACGCTCCGAGGGGGGGGCGCATCACCACATGTCGCAGGTCTACAGGCTAGTGGTCTGCAGGTCGCTGGTCTAGTTGTCAGCATGTCGCGGCCCCTCCCTGTGGGCAGGTTTGCACACACACCACACCCATCCGGCACAGGCGTCACAGGCCATGTGACCCCGCCAATATAAGGGGCCGACAACGTCACATTCCCCTCTGCCAGTGGTGACTGGATGACGGATGCTGCACGGTTCTCAATCATAAAGGGCCCATGACTTGTTGCACACAGGGTTAGTGGCACCCGAAGCCTTGCGGCCGTCACGGGCCTACCACCACGTGGCGCTTACTCGGGTTGCACAGGGTTAGTGGCACCCGAAGCCTTGCGGCCGTCACGGGCCTCCCACCATGTGGCGCTGACTCGGGTTGCACAGGGTTAGTGGCACCCAAAGCCTTGCGGCCCTCACGGGCCTACCACCACGTGGTGCTGACTCGGGATGCACAGGGTTAGTGGCACCAAAATTGCTGAGTGGGTGTGCAGCCTGCGATGATGACATGTGCACTGATGTGGTCTCTGCCATTGATGCCTCAGGACTAAGCGTCATGTGTGGGACCTGCTGGTCCGCGGTGCGGGTCCGCATGATGTGGACCATGCCATGGTGGTGGGACCGGGGCCTGGAGCTTGCACGGGCACGTGGTGTGCCCACTGGTTGACACACCGTTGGCGGCAGGTGAGCAGTGGGGCCTGGGTGCGCAAGTGCGGGCAGACAGCGCTGGGTGGCGGGAGGGGGTAGGGTGTGGCTGCCTGTGTGCGCAGGACAGACAGGCGTTGTTGCCGTGTGCAGTGACATGGACTCTGCCATGATTGACTCTGGCCTCGTTAACAGATTGCAGACCTGGTGGCTTGCAGTGTGTACCGGCACGTGGTTGGAGACACACCGGTGACAGCAGGTGAGCAGTGGTGCCTGGGTGCGCGGGGGTGGCAGTGTCCCTCCTTCTCTCTCTCCCTCTCCCTTCCTTTCCCTCTCCCTCTCTCCCTCTCCCTTCCTTTCCTTCTCTCTCTCCCTCTCTCCCTTCCTTTCCTTCTCTCTCTGCCTTTCTTTCCTTCTCTGTGTCTTGCTCCTTTGATGTGCGCATGACACACGTTCTGATTTTGTGCTTTATTTTCCAGGCTGTGACATCATGATTGTCCCGGACGGACCCGACAGGAGTCTTCCGCATTGTTGTTTTGTGTTGTATTCAATAAAGTTTTTGGTTGTTACTTCAATGATGAGTGACTGTTTCTCGTTCTTCTGACCACACATGTGTGTTTCTTTGTGTCATTGTGCGACGTCATGCGCTTTTTGTGGCTCTTGTGTCGTGCACGGTATGTGTTTGTCTGGGCGGGGGGGTCCGGGGGAGGGGGGCTGGGAGTGGTGGCGCTGGGTGTTGTGGCCCTCATGGGTCTCCGGGCTGCATGGTCATTGTCTCCATGGCATCTGTGGGTCTTCAGATGTGGCTGTTGGCTGTGTTCCCTTTCATGCTGCAGGTAGTCGTCCAGCTTCACACCAGCAAAAGGCAGATGTTAATTCCCTGGTGCTAGCGCGGCTTATCGCCTGTTTTTGGTTCGCATTGCAGATCTGGCAGTTCCTTGTGAAAGTGGTGTTGTGGTTTTTTCGTGTGTTTTTGCACGGGAACGCCTACTCTGCATCTCATTAGGGTTAGTTGGTGGTGTCCACCGTGGAGATAAATTTTGCGGCAGTTGTTGTGGGAATACTGGCGATGTCTGCTGTTTGTACCCGCTTGTGAATGGGGTGTTAAATCTATCTCCACTTTTGTTGAGTTAAGGTGGCGATAAATCAGAGATAAGTCCTTGTGAATATGCCCCAGAGTCTTTAAACAGCAGGTCCATATGAGTCATTATTGGCCCAGAGCCACTCCGTTATCCTCAGTAGGGCTGTGCCAAATTCGTATCATTTTCTCTTGAATAAATTTGCAAAATGTGGAAAAATAATATTACATTCCACTCATATCTTTGTGTCGATTTTGGATACGATGACATACTTCTGACTTTGATAAAAAAAACACAAGTGCCGCCAAGAGATGCTGCTTGTGTTTGCATTGTTCTCATGCTCCTGCAATGTGATTTTTAACCAAATACACTTGCAGTTGTGCAATGTGGTGTAATTGCATCATTTTGGGACTTTCAAGCAGCATGCTTGAAACAAAATACTTAAAATTATGTGAGATTATGCCAGTGTACCAACAATTTTGCTCTGGCCCAGTATTTGGCGAATCTCCCAACATTCCAATGTTCTAATTTGACATAGTTTTGAGGATTAACCTTGGTCTTTTTACATTTATATTGATGGAGAATACAACAACATTGCAACTTGTTGGTTGATAATAGTCTGAATATGGAATCATAATTGTTATGTATTAATATTGTGCTCGGTTTTGTGTTTGACTAGAATGCAGAAGTTTGGCAGCTCAGCTCCTGATCTACAGCAGACAAAATGTGGTGCCCTGTGTCCACTTGTGCTCAGCTGGGAGCTTCACTCTACCTCACCAAGAAAACTCATAAGATTTGCAACAAAAAAGAACAGCAAGGAAAGGAATGCTTTCTCCAGCCAAACTTGCAGGTCTCCATGTTGGACTTGGCCCTTTCTGCAGGGTTGCCCCCAAACATTTTGCCTTTGCCCTCCACTTTTGCTGAATTTGTTTTTGTTGGCATTAGGGCTCTGCACACTTTACCACTGCTAACCAGTGCTAAAGTTCACATGCTCCTTCCTCTAAACATGGTAATGTTGACTTATACCCAATTGGCATATTTAAAGTCCCTAGTAAAGTGCTACTACATGTACCCATGGCCAGTAAATTAAATGTTGCTTGTGAGCCTACAATACCTATTGTGCCACCTACTTAAGTAGCACTGTAAAACAGGTCCCAGGCCATTGCCATTGCAGCCTGAATGCAGTTTTAAACTACCATGCTGACTTGGCATTTAAACCCGCTTACCAAAGCTTAAACTAACCTTTTATTACATACAAATCACCCCTAAGGAAGTTCCCAGGGAGCCCATAGGGCAGGATGCTGTGTAATTAAAAGGCTGGACATGTATCCTTAAGTTTTACATATCTTGGTAGTGAAAAACTCCTTGATTCGTTGTTCACTACTGTGAGTCCTACCCCTCCCATAGGATAACATTGGGGATTCCTTATTACATTTAATAAGCTGTAATACCCATTTGGAATCTGGTGGCTATCTCATGTATGGTATCTTTGAATTTGTAATAATAAACCCTCTTTAATATTAAAATGGGATGTTAAAACAATTTTGAAAATGCCACTTTTAGAAAGGTGCTCCAGCAGCAAATGATGGATGGAATGCTGAATAAATCAAACATTCACCCCAGTCAAGGGATCTGGGTTAAATCCATCTTTATTTTGCTCACTACACCACCCCAGTTTAAACACAGCCATGCTCAAGTCAGTCTTGACCCTGCTACTCATGGGAACATTCCAGCCCGAACTGTGAAGCCAGGCGCTCCCTGGACCGGAAACAATCATCCTGGGACAGGTTTTGAGGTAACACCTTCATCAGCCAGGGTAGCTTGAATCCAGTGGCACTGCGAGCAAGGGACCCATGTCTGGGCATACCTATCTCACTTATGGCAAAAATGCTCCTGCAACAAATGATGGAGAGAACGCTGAATAAAGCAAATATTCACCCCCAGTTAAGTGATCTGGGTTAAATCCATCCATCTTTTGCTCACTACATCACCTCAATTTGGACCCAGCCATATGCAAATCAGTCTTGACTCTGCTCCTTATGGGAAAGGTCTAGTCCGAACTGGCAACCTGGGCCCTCCCTGGACAGCAAACAAGCAGCCTGGGACTGGTTTTGTGGTATCATCCCACATCAGCCAGGCTAGCTTAAATCCAGTGGCACAGCGAGCAAGGGACTCACGTCTGGTTAAACCCATCACACTTAGGATGAAAAATGCTGCGGCAACAAATGATGGACGGAATGCTGAATAAATCAAACATTCACCCCAGTCAAGAGATCTGGGTTAAATCCATCATTCTTTTGCTCACTACACCAACCCAGTGTGGACAGAGCCATATGCACATCAGTTTTGACCCTGCTCCTCATTGGGAACAGTCCGACCCGAACTGCCAAGCCCAGTCCTCCCTGGACGGGAAACAAGATTCCTGGAACTGGTTTTGGGGTATCACCCCTCATCAGCCAGGCTAGCTTGAATCCAGTGGCACAGTGTGCACATGACCCACGTCTGGTCACAACTTTCCTACTTATGGCGACAAAAGCAAAAAGAACAAATGGAATGCTGAACAATGCAAACATTCACTCCCAGAGATCTGAGTTTAATTCATTGTTTTTTGCTCACCACACCACTCCAGTTTGGACCCAGCCATATGCAAATCAGTCTTGACCCTGCTCATCATGGGAGCAGGCCAGCCAGAACTGCCAAGTCAGGTCTTCCCTGGACCAGAAACAAGCCTCCTGGGACTGGTTTCGAAGTATCACCTGTCAGGATTCCTGCCACAGCTCACCTCTCTTGACTATCACAATGTACCGGCATGACTCATATGATTCCTCCCAACACTTATGAATGAACAAACGTCTTGTACCCTGACTTTTCTTCAAACATATGTTTATTAGCATTTTGGTATATACTGCGATACACTATGACAGAAGAGACATCAAAATAGACTTACAAAGTATAGCAGTAATAAAAGTCCAGGGTTGATTTGTTATACAAGGCACATGTCCAGGCCCTCCCTTGTAGAAACCTAGAACAACAAGTACAGTGTCTGGTATTTTGAAGGCACGACATGTGTCTACCTTTAGAAGTATACGCTCAGCCTGTCTTTCTTTTGTGACAGGTTTTAACTCTAAACCTTCCAACTGGGAAGGTGCCCCCTAAAAGAAGAAATCACAAGAAACAAGAACCCACGAAAAATAAATAAATAAATTCCCACCCCCCTCACTACCAACACAATAATGGTGGCGGCGACACAATATTAGATTGTTTCAAGGTCTAGTCATGTACAGTCAGATTAAAATTGAAAAAGGTGCATATCTCTGACGGAGGGAGGACAAACTGCCAGCGGTAATCCCCGTGTAAGAAAGGCAACCAACGGACCCCATTTGTATTAAAATCTTTTATAATCGTCTCGGAAGATGTCCGACATCCTTTCGAGACATAACAATTTCCAGAGCCTGGAATGCCACAGCGCGATAGTAGGAGCCGCCTTCTTCTTCCAGGCTGCTGCTATTGCTACTTTCGCAGCCCCTATGCATGTCCACATAATGGCCTTGTCTGCCTTGGTTTGGTGTTCGAGAGATGGGTCACGAAGGCCTAGTAGAATCTCTGCCATAGTAATCGGGATGGGGTAACCCAGCATGCTTTTAATTGGTCCGAGAATTTCCCCCCAAAATAGTCGTATTGTGGGGCAGTCCCACCAAATGTGCTGGAAATCTCCCAAAAGCCCACAGCCCCTCCAGCATTTATCAGATGTGTTCGGGAATATTCTTTTAAGCTTAACGGGATAAAGATACCAATCCATCATTGTTTTAAGATGGGCTTCCCGAAGTTCTAAAGAGTGGTTGAATTTCATGACTTCTGACCACAACCCAGTCCACTCCCTATCGGATATATCCCGTTGTATTATCTCCGCCCACATATTCATGTATCGGGGTCTTGGAGAGTGTGTAGAGGCAAGCAAATAGTTGTATAGAAATTAAGTCACCCCTTTCATAGAACCTACATTCTGTACAAAGGTTTCGAACTTCGTGAGCTCACGTGTAGCTGCTTCGTGAATGTGGGGGGTGAGGACCCAGTGCTTCAGTTGGATATAATGAAAATGTTCAGCGGGTCATAGTCCCTTCTGCAATTATGGAAGGTAAGAATATCAGAGTTATGAAATAAATGTGTCAGTGCAAGACAGCCACCTTCCTTCCAGGGATTGAAAGGTCCCTCCTGAAGGGCCGGAGGAAAGGCCGGATTGAAGTGGAGGGGTGTATAGGGTGAGGGGAATGTGGTCCAGTGGTCATTCCCAGATATGGAGTCCCATACTTTCAAGGTGGTGCGAGTGGGAGTGCTAATGTAAGCATTCTCGGGCCTCTCCCTCTTGGGTCTCCATATGAGGTCCCAGATTGTCCTCCCTGCAATGGCTCTGTCCATATGGAGCCAGTGTTTCTCTGACTCCCTTTTAGACCATTCTGTTACTACCCTCAGTTGAGCAGCTTTATAATATAAGCCGAAATCTGGTAGGCCCACTCCTCCCTCTGTCCTTGGTCGCCTCAATATTGCAAAGGAAAAGCGTGCCCGCCCTCCTTGCCATATAAACCGTAAAATCATGGACCTAACTTTAGGAAGGAATTCCCTGTCGAGTTTGATGGGTAATGCCTGAAAAAGGTACAGGAGTTTAGGGAGGACTGTCATTTTGACCGCATGTATACGGCCGAGCCAGGATATAAAAAGAGGCTTCCAGCGTGTAAAATTAGTTTGGAGCTGGCAGAGAGAAGATGGAAAATTAGCCTTATAGAGCCCTCCCACGCGTGGTGTCAGTTGGACTCCCAGATACTGAAGAGAGCGAGAAGTCCACCGGAGTAGAGTGTGCATCCGTAATGCGGCGACCTCCTCTTCTGGGACTGTGAGATTAAGTATATATGATTTGTCTAGATTAACCTTAAAACCAGCTACAGCTTCGAACTGTGCAAGTTCAGTATGCAGTGTGGGGAGAGAGTGGGACGGGTCTGTAAGAGATAAAAGCACATCATCTGCAAAAAGCGATATTTTGTGGGTATCGCCACTAAAAGGGATTCCCTTAATCTCCGGTGCCGCCCGAATGGAAATCGCCAACGGCTCAATGCTGAGGGCGAATAGTTGGGGTGACAACTGGCATCCCTGACGGGTTCCCCTGGTAAGGGAGAAGGGAGCGGACAGCAGCCCGTTCACTTGTACTCTGGAGCGGAGTTGTACATAGTTGGCCCTAATCATAGTAATGAATTTATCCGCGAAGCCAAAATGTGTGAGCGTGTTAAAGAGGAATGACCAATCCACCCTGTCAAAGGCCTTCTCGGCATATAACCTGACAAGCACTGCTGGAATCTTCCGTTTGGTAGCTTTTTCAATGAGGTGCACTATACGTCGGGTGTTGTCATGGGTCTGACGGCCTTTAATGAATCCGGATTGATCAGGGTGGATTAGGTCTGGCATAAGGTCATTCAGCCGGGCAACTAAGATAGCCGAGTAGAGCTTCGCATCTAAATTTAGAAGGGCGATGGGGCGGTATGAACCGCACAACTGTGTGTTCTTCCCCGGTTTGGGAATAACCGTGACCAATGCTTCAGCCATCGAGTGAGTCACCTCCTCGGCCATTTTGTTAAAGAGACGTGTGAGGTGGGGTATGAGGTCTGGCACGAATGTTTTATAGAATTGGGTTGTCAGTCCATCCGGGCCTGGCACTTTATGGAGCTTAAGGGAGTTAATGACTGTGCCCACCTCTTCTGGGGTAATAGGAGACGTAAGTTTATCGTTCCACTCCTGTGAGACCCAGGGGAACTGCAGTGCCTGGAGGTAGCTATTTTGCATATCTATGTCCTGTGGTTCCCCGGTGTATAGTGCCTTGTAGAAGGATCCAAAAATATCAGCCTTTTCCGTATCTTTGTGGACCAATCCGCCCTCCCCGTCCTGTATGCCTCCTATGTATTCCCTTTCACGCGTCTCTTTCAGCTGTCTTGCTAAGTGTTTGCCAATTTTGTTTCCCTGGGAGTATGAGAGCTGATGCAGTTTCAATAATGTGAGCTCTGCCCTGTTGTTATAAATAGCCCTAAGCTTCCCCGTAATGCTGTGAGGGTGCGTAGAGAACCTCTAGTGGGATTGTTTTTATGATTAGTTACGTCCAGTTCCAATTCTGCCTCTAGACCTACCCTCTCCTTAATCCTCTGCTTATTCAGGGTGGAGTTAAGCGCTATACATTTCCCCCAGAAAACCGCTTTGAAAGCGTCCCAATTATTGAACACTGATGTATCTTCGGGGGCATTTAGGGTAAAAAAGTCTGTGATCGCTTCCCTTAGTTCAGTACGGAGCACCCTATCTCTCGTGAGAGAAGTCGGGAAATACCATTTGGGTGTTGTAGACTCAATCCCACTTCACTTCACACAGATCGAGACGGGACAGTGGTCCGATATGGAGAGAGGGAAAATCTTGGCCTCCTGGAGGGTTCCTAATAGATTCTGACTAATAAAAATATAATCGAGTCTGGAGTATGGATGATGTATGTGAGAATAAAAGGTGTAGTCCATTGTCTGAGGATATAGGGTACACCAGGCATCTCGAAACCCCAAGTCGTGGATTTGTTGCTTAACATCTGTGGAGAAGGAACTAGTTCCTAGTCTGTGAGGGTGGGTGCTATCAAGATCAGCTTGCCAAGTCAGGTTGAAGTCACCCAGTAAGATTGTTGGCCCTTCTGCAAAGTCTTGTATTTTACCCACAAGCATATTTAAAAAGGCTGCCTGCCCCACATTAGGCGCATACACTACAATGAATGTGCATAGTTTACCCTTCAGGGTGCCCTTGACCATAAATAACCTTCCCTCCTTGTCCGTCCGAGTATCGGCAGGTTGGAATTTAGTGGAGCTATGAAAAAGGAGTGCAACCCCTCGGTGTTTAGTGAGCTCGGAAGACCTATAAATCAGTGGATATTGTTTATGTCGAAGTCGGGATTCTTCCGCCCAAGAAAGGTGTGTCTCTTGGAGAGCCTCTATGTCAAAGTGATGGTCTGTAAGGTATTTCCAAACTTTTTGACGTTTTTGGGGTGAATTGAGTCCCTTCACATTCCAGGAGCCTATAGAGAGTACCATCTGTCCAATGTTATCCCCCCCTCCCTCTCGCATCTGTATGGCAGACCCGTGTGTCCAGCGTTAGTGGCCGTGGTTAGTGGGCTCCCTCGTCGTGCCCGCCATAAGAAATGCATCCTGACCAAAACACTTCTTCGAGAAGTACACAAAAAATGCCGCCACCATTCCCAAAATCCTCCCCCTCCCAACAAACTAAACAAAATGAAACACAACTTTACCAACAGCAACATGTGTCGGATCAATGATAGTTCTCCGACAGTGGGGTGTGTTACCCCGTTGAACGTGTTGGAGGACGGCGTGACCAAAGTCCCCGTCCGCGCACATCCCGAGTGTTCAGAAAAGCTTTGACCGCCTGTACAGTGTAGCCATTCTTGCAAAGCCGGCCCTGTTTGACCAAGTCCCTGGGTCGGGCAATAGCTGTCAATCTACGGATGGCCCTACCTCAGGGTTGTCTGCCCTCCTGTAGTAGGAATTGTAACCCCGTGGGTTTGTGATCTATATCAAGTCTTTTTCCTGATTGTAGTCCGCATTTGTGACCCCTCCTTGGGCTAGTGATCTAGCGTGTTGCAGTCATGTTGCTTCGATCTTCTCCATGTGTAGCAGCTCGAGGCGGTCCCCAGTCCTGGAGCTGACGATCGGACTCCGGCTGTAGGTGACCCTTGATTGAACATAGCTGTCCATCTTGAGAAAGTACGCAGCTCCTGTAACGTCGTGGGAGTGTGCTATATTCGTGCATCACTTATGGGTACCCCTGGAGCTTGTGGACCATTGTGACGTAGGTGAGCCATTCCGTGCTGATCCTTGTGCTTTGCTTTGTGAAGGCTCAGGATAGCCTGTAGGAAGACCCAGCAGTTCCGGCCCCTCCCTCAGGTCTGTAATATGTTGCTGCTTGTTTTTATACTTGAAACTCAGACCAAAGGGGTATGTCCAACGGTATCTGACTTTGTCGTCGCGCAGCTTTGACGTGATGGGTCTAAACTGCTGCCTCCTCACCAAGGTTGCCGGTGCCAGGTCTTGGTAGATGCTACAGGTGTGGCCCTGGAAGGATACAGCACCTTTTTTTTCGGGCCGCCAGTAGGACCTCTTCCTTCACCTTGTAGGAGTGGAATTTAGCGAGTACATCTCGTGTCCGTTTCCGTTCTCCTGCCATTGGGCCTCCGACTCAGTGCACCCACTCCAACTTGATCTTGAGTGTTTGCGGGCTCATGATCTCTGCAAACAAGCCCTCGAGGAAAGCTTCAAGATCTGGCCATTCCGCTCCTTCCTCCAGGTCGCGGATTCGCAGGTTGTCCCTCCGTGCCCTGTTTTCAAGATCTTCAGCTTTTAACTGGGTTTGGCGTAGCTGGTCTTGGAGAGCATGCATTTCATTCTGCATTGCTGAGGTGCATTTGTCGGCTTCCTGAACCTGTGCTTCCAGATCTACCACTCTGGTGCCCACAGAGTCTACATCTTGTTGGAGGGTGGCTATTCGGTCGTTTAGATCAGTCTTCAGTTGATCAATGGAGGCCTTAATGTCCTGACTCAGTTCCTTCTGAAGTTCCGTTTCAAAATCATGTAGGGAAGCCATAAGGTCATCTTTTGTGAGGGCCATGGTGTCTGCACCGTCGTCGTGGTCCGATGGCAGGCGTTTGTCCGCTGGTGAAAAGAAGTTAGAGACTTTATTCAAGGCTTTGGTCAGCGCCTTCTTCGGTGGCATAGAGGCAGGCCCGGAGACACCCCCCCTGCTATGGCAAGGTTAGCCCTCAGCTGTAGCGTCTGTCGCTGCTGGATGCCTCACTGGCGAGTTGTAGGGAGCTATCAATGGGAGTCGGCTTTCTCCCCCTCTCTTAGGCCTCTGGTCTTTCAGGGCGCTGTCACCATTCCTATGGACAATATGCCGCGCCGTAGATGTTTGCTTGTCAGTCGCTCTCCTCGACCTCCCAACTTCAGTGGCCTAGCACCGTTGGGAATATTCTTGCCCAGTAGTCCGGTCTGAATCTGTCTCTTCCAGTAGCTCTCATAGTGATAGGGGAGGGTCTCCACTGTGCTAGGCCGGGCCCCGCTTCCGTCGCCAACTTGGCGGCCTGCCCAGCTCCTGGCGAAAGCGCGGTGGTCGGGCCGTTCCCCCGGTCGGAGTGTGTCTCTCATGGATGTGGGGGCCTCCACTGCCTCGTGTTAGTGCGGTTTGTCTGCAAGCGGCCCTAGCTCGTTGAAAATGCCAGTTCTCTTTAGCTGTGCAGCACTTTGTGATTAAAGTGGCTCACCTTTCTTCGATGTGACCCCGGAGTAGCTGATGTGGTCAAGTCTCAAGCGGTGCATGGCATGGCTCCTGTGAAGATGCCTGGTCTTGCCCCAGCCGCCATCTTGAGGTCAGGCATGGCGTGTGCGGGCCTCGGAATTTGGCAGGTGTCTCAAAATCATGTAGCCTGGGTGAAGTTCAGTGTGCCCGCATTGCCTCCCTCGATTGTTGCTCCGCTATCCAATCTCTCCCCGAGCCTCCAACTCACCGGAGCGCTCCAGCGTCGCGGCGCGTAGCGGTGGGTCCAACTGTGGCGTGCTCTCCTTAATGTCCGCTTCTCCCCAACCACTTAACCCCAGGGGGTCCGATGCACTTTATAAATGCTCGAGGTGTGAGTAAGTCTTATGAGATGCAGAGCACAACTCCCGCGTCCCTGCCTGCTCTCACCCCGGCTGCCATCTTGGAATCAGGCATGAAAGGTGTGCAGACCCAGGAATCCGACGGACCCCTCAATTCTGCGTAGCCAGGGTATAAATCAATGTGGCCACATTGCCTCGCTTGTGTGGTACGCCGCTGTCACTAACCACGTGAAGCCCTCAATGAACCTGAGTGATCCAGTGGTATGGCGTGGAATGGCAGGGCCGACTGTAGCGTGCGCTCCTCCAACTGTGCGTCCCTGCTCTGATCAGCTGTGTCCTCTGTGCCCATCAACATATGCGGTCAGCTAGGATGAGTGGGGCACCGTTGTGAAACCGGCCTTGCGGTCCCCTCCGCGACAGTCGGGTGCCGCCCCGTCTCAGGGGATGGCGGATGCCATCTTGGGGAGCTCCGCGGCCGATCTGGTGGCCTCCGTTGCGGCCCTTAGCCGAGAGCTCTCATCAAAGTTTGGGGCTCCTTACATGCACCAGTCGTAGGACTTTCTGTCGGTGTTCACAGCAGCATTTGTGGCGGTGCGCCTCAGCAGTTATGCACCCGAGACTCGAGCGCGGACCGGGAGCCGAGACAGATTACGTCCGCTCGGCCATCTTGCCCTACCACGCCCCGTACCCTGACTTTTGACCATATTACATGCTGTTGTTAATAGCTAGCTGCAGCTGGTGTTCCCCAGTTTGTTTGAAAAGGCTTAATAGCTTTTACAAATTTTTTACCATGCATATGCAAGGTCAGGTTGCAGGCACCATTGAAACATCCAGAAAATCCACCAGAATAAGCATCAAGCAACCAGCATAGAGGGCCTCAAAGTGAATCTTCCGGAAGACAACCCTCATCAAATTGATCTCCTGCACCTGTTCCTTGCTATAAGAAATTAGAATGTGACCTTTGTGAACATTCTAAAACACTCTAGAAGGCAGCCTCCTCAAATTAATCATTTGCACCTGTTCCTTGCTATAAACAATTAGAAAGCGACATTTGTGAACATTCTAAAAACCTTCTAGAAGACAGCCTCATCAAATTAATAATCTGCACCTGTTCCTTGCTGTAAGCAATTAGAACTCAACCCTTGTGAATATTCTAAAGCACCTTCTAGAAGGCAGTTAATTAGCTGCACTTGTTCCTTGTTAAAAACAATTAGAATGTGACCTTTATGAAAGTTCTAAAGCAGTCTTATTTAAAGAATGTCCACACTCCTCCCCTTCGCTTAGCCTCTTAGAGTTAGGGTTAATACTAGACTAAAGCTTTATTATTTGTTTATTTATAGGTACCATATCTGCCTGTACCATTAATCAGACTGGTGTGACTGCCTGCTGTAGCGTTGCTTTTGAGTAGATGAGCCACAGCATCTTTGACTCTACATGCTCTCTCTATCCCAACCCACTTCCCCCCTGGAATATGTCACCGGAGCAGTGTCTCCTGTAAACTGAGAGCAAGTCTTGGGAGGATTCGGGAACTAGCGTTGCCGCCCCATTGGAATCATCTGGGATCAAGGTAGGTGGATTATGACATCACTTCTCATCAGCCAGGCTATCTTGACTCCAGTGGCATTTAGCACAGGACCCATGTTTTCTTTTGTTTTCTCACCCTAAGTGTGCCGGGTATACCCAGAAGTATGTCCAGGGCTCACTGTGCCACTGGATTCAGGCTAGCCCGGCTGATGAGGGCTGATACCTAGAAACCGGTCCCAGGATGCTTGTTTCTGGTTCAGGGAGGACCTGGCTTGGCAGTTTGGACTGGACTTTTCCCATGAGGAACAGGGTCAAGACGGATTTGCTTATGGCGGGGTCTAAACTGGGGTGGCATGGTGAGCAAAAGAATGATGGATTTATCCCAGATCTCTTGACTGGGGGTGAATGTTTGATTTGTTCCACATTCTGTCCATCATTTTTGTGACTTTTAGAAAGGTGGCATTTTCCTATCCTTATCTCTTTTGTGCCTGTAACCTGTCTTGGGTCACATGGTTGGAAGTAGCTAACAGACTTTGTGGGAGGGATTAGGTATGCCTGAGTGGGCCTTCTGCTGGCAGGATGGGGAGGGGGTGGAGCTGAGCACAGTCCCACTTACACCTGAATAGCCTGTGCTCTGCCTTCACACAAATGGCCTAAGCAGCCTGTTTTGTCACTACAGCCAGCTTGGAGCTAGGGCAATCAGGAAATTCCATGCACTTCAAAGCCACTGTCTAGAAGCTTCTCCCACAGTCCAGAAGCAGGGCACCAAGGTATAAAACATGGACCTCAGACGCCAATTCTTCAGTAAACTTCTGGACCCGTGGATAGAGACTCTGCCAGGAAGAAGGACTGCTGTGCTGCTACAAGGACTGCCACTCTGCTGGACTGCTGATCTAAAGGAACTGCTGCCTTGCAGTGCTAACCTGTTGCCTGCTGTCCTCTTGCCTGGGGAAGAGTAAGTGGACCTGTTAATTCATCTTGATCCCAGAGTGTCTCAAAGAGAGACTGCTGGCCTCCTGATCTGAGCCTCAGGGACATAAAAGGCTCCCCAACCATCTCCTAGACCAAGCTGCAGTGATGCCCTTCAGGTCCTGGACACTGGACTCAGTGCTCTTAATATCAAGCTTTTGGGCTCTTCATGAGCACAGTTGGGCCCATTTGTATCGAAACCCCTCCGCTTGCACCGAAATACAGTGTGAGTCGCCGCTAGCAAGTCTCTTCACACAGCAAGCATCGATTGCCCACAGGGGACCCCCAAAGCAAAGCTCCAACCTGCCCGTCTGTGTCAGATGGCCTGCACTTCGTGCCACACGGACCACCACTGGCGACGCTCTCCTTGCTCTCCATGACTCTCTCCAATGCGAACTGGACTCTTGGTCCAAACTGCAGAAGGTAAAACGTCAGTGGGACTAATCTGGGACTGTATCCATCCCACGCTCCACTGCAGTCAGCCTGAGCTATTGACTTTGACCTGGTCCAGCGCGACCATATAGCCACGATTGGCGCTTTATGCATTTAAGAGCTATATTGCAGTTTATTCTTTAAAAATTCATAACTCCGGTTCTACTGGTAGAATTTCTGTTGTTTTGGCCTTTTTAACTATTACATTCATCTTTATTTCACTGATTTGGTGTGGAAATCTTTTTGTGTGTTGTTTTCACTGTTTTAATGTTTGAAGTGTTGCACAAATACTTTACACATAGCCCCTAAGTTAAACCTGATTGCTCTGTGCCAAGCTACCGGAAGGTGA
Organism: Calotriton arnoldi; assembly: GCA_963921515.1. Lineage (NCBI taxonomy): Eukaryota > Metazoa > Chordata > Amphibia > Caudata > Salamandridae > Calotriton > Calotriton arnoldi. The sequence continues at coordinate 463,531 of CAWUFW010010232.1, read as the reverse complement.
GTGCTGGTTAATTTGAAGTTTGCTTGTGCCTTGTCCAGACTAGTATTGTGGTTGCTGCTTGACCAGGGCTCACACCCCAGTCAACCAGTATCCCATTTTCTAGCAATCCAACATTACAAAATTTCTGAAAAAATCAGAAAGTCACTTATGAAACATTATTGCCCCCTGCCAAGACAGCTGCACCACCCAATTCATGCTTCTAAATTTACAGTGCACATATGTCCTACTTATATATATTATACAATAACGTGCTTGTCTTAAACTCAGGGCTTCATAACGAGTGCCTTTTTCATTCCTCTCAGTTCAAAAACTAACTTTGCATGCCACATCATGTGAGAAGTTGGCCTGGCATATGCTGTCCACTAATTATAGTGGGCACCTTGCACCAGTCCAAATCGACTCTTATGGTAGGTAGGTTAAAGACAACCTTATTGAAAGCTATCCTAGTGGTAGCTGTGGAGAGCAGCCTTCAGGCTAAGTCTTGAAGGAATGTAAAGCAGCTTGTTTTACCAGTCTATAATCTCTTGAGTGACCAAATGAAAGAGCACCACACCAGGTATATATTCAAAATATATGTATTTATTACTAAACACACCCCTCTAGTCTCTTTATGAGGCTAGAGTTCGAAGTACATAGGTTATAAGATCTTAAATCACAGTAATAGCACAAATACACGTTTGGGCCCTAGGGCGTACCAAACCATATACCAATAAAGTGGTATGCGAACCACGACTGAACTAGACACTAGGCCTAGAGCCTCTAGAAGTGCTTGGACCACAAGGAACCACCCAAGGTAGTGACACAGGGGACCCACGGGAGACGCGTGCAGTGTAAATACACAACCGCGATACGCCGTTAACTTCTATGGAGAAAGTCGGGATTGGGAAAATAGAGGAAAGGGACACTTAAAAGAGGACTAGGACAAAACCCTTTGAGATCTAGGACTTTGAAGAGTCTCTACCCACGGGAGCACCGGAGTACTCGTGTTACCTCACCCAGGGAAGCCGGGTGCATAGGTGCCTTTCGGGGTCGGGTTTCGTCGTCGGTTCTTATGGTGATCTGCTGCAAAGTGCTGCTGGCGACCAGGAGAAAAGTGTCCGGGTGGATCCAAGAGTGGATCGGAGTTCTGAAGAACCTGAAAGCAGAGGGGACAGAGTCTGGGTCACTAGCCAGTGACCAGGGAGGCGATGGACAGATGCCCACCGATGTCGAGTGCTTCAGGTTCGATGACGGTCGTCTTGACTCTTCAGCCACGAGGTCCAGGAGGCGTTGTCGGTGACTAGGAGCAGGATTCGGGCTGTTGCTCAATGTCTGTCGAGTGCAGAGGTGTCGGCGACCAGATTGGACCCAACAAGCCTTGGCAACGGCAAGTCTCGAGTAAGATGTAGATCGTCGATGATGCAGACCAGCAAGGTCTGGGGAACTCACCCAGCAAGGGTAAGTGAGGGCAGGCCTGGAGCAACCAGACTGCCAAGTAAAGAAAAGATTGGCCTTCGGTAAGGGCTACTAGCCAACGGGCTAGCGACCGCGAAGGAGCCTCGTGACGCCGCACGTGGAGCTGGCTTACAGGACACTCGTGGAGTGGGGGCCAGTGATCTTCGGTGCAGGTGGTGCTGGAGGCTGGGGCTACTCGGAGCCCAAAGCACGACTTCTTGGGAGACCCAGAAGATGGTGCACTTGCAAGTGTGCTCGGTGTCCAGGGGTCACGGTCTCAAGTCACCCACGATAGCCACGGGCCTCAGCTTTGCTGGGGACTCAGGGTAGCCTCGGGAAGTTTGAGAATCCACCTCTGGTGATGCGATGACTTCGGCGTCCGACGGGAGCTTCAGTGATGCGAACCGGACAGATGCTTCTTTGGTGCCTGCCAAGCAGGGGAGTCACTCCTTGACCCCAAGGAGATTCTTCAGTCCTCTAATCGTGAGTAGAGCGTCGAAGGTCCAGGATTCTGTTTCAGAGTTTCGTCCAGGTATAATCTAATCTTGCTGTGGCAAGGGTTCCCCATTTTAACCAGTAAAACAGGGAGGGACTAACTCTATGACCCCACCTATGGGAGGGTCAAGGGAGGGGTGGCTACACCCACTTCCCTTTGTCCAGTTTCGCCCCAGAGCAGGGGCAGGTAGCCCCTGAGCTGGTTTGAACTGGCATATGCACAGAGGAGCCTTTTGCTCCCCCAGTGCAGGACTTCAAAGCACTCTAAGAGTGCACCCACCCAGCCCCAATACACATTATCCTGTCTGGGGAGGTGGTCACACCTCCCTGCAACAGGAAACCTATTGTCCAGGCCTCCCCTGCCGGAGTTTCGTCCAGCAGCAGGAGGCCAGACTTGTGTCTGTGGCAGCAGCATCCATTTTGTGATGCTAGGGCTTCAGAAAGAAGTTACCGGGTAAGCCAGAGTTAACATGTCTTTCCCTCTAGAAGGGTGGAATGCTACCCCCGCCGCCAGGATTGGCGGGGGGTAGTATTCCAAGATGTTTGACACCAAACACGACATGTTTAGGTGCAGCCATTCCAAAGTTAGCATTTTACCGCGAGGATATAATGCGCTTAAGAGTATATGGTCAGGCTGCACTACAAACAGCATCAGAGATGGTCTCCGAACGCTGCAGAGGGGCCCTGCTCATGCAGGGGCACCCTCTCACATAGGAACCATGCACTCTGCCTTTAGGATTGATAAGGCCTGCCTTAGGAGTGACTTATAGGTTTATATGTGTGTATGTATTTAGTGATATAGGTAACCTATATCACAGTAAGGGGTGCATGCACCACCTTACCCAGGCTGCAGTAGCAGACCTGTGGTGTCAGTTTGGATGGCCTTCCAGGGGTGGCACAATACGTGCTGCAGCCCCTGGTAGGCCTCTGAGGTACCTATGCCCTTGGTACATAGTATACCATATACTAGGGACTTATAAGGGCACTCCAGATTCCAATCAGAGATGTGCCTAAGGCACATGGAAACCATTTTACAGAGAAAGCAGATAGACTGGGGCCCTGAATAGCAGGATCCCAGTCCAACTAAGTCATAAACCAGCAAAACACCATAAAAAAAGTGGGGGCAACCATATAGTCAGATTCCACCTTCCTACACATCAGCACTGCAATCTCTGCAGATTTACCAGTAAACTGTTGTTTTTCTCAGGAAAATTCCTCCTGCTCCAAAAAGGTGAAGTGTCTGTGAGACAAACCAGGGGAAAACGTGGAATTATAGGCGCTTTGGGTATGAAATACTGTTTTCCCAAGTTTTTCAGCATTTCAAACAGGGCCTTTAGGGTCCCACCTAAAATCCTCCAGTATCAGTATCTCCCAAGAGTGGGGAAGTATTGGGTGGTTGGGTGCAGTTACTATACCAAAATCCAGGGACTTTGTGATGAGGCCATTAGTATGCACACCACTCTACAACATATCACTGTGTGATATTCGCACTTTAGAAAAACCCAAAATATTTAAATGTCAATTAATATTTGAGGCTCAGCATTCTATGCTCAGCAAAAACCATGCTGAGTTGCATTCGAGGAGGTAGTTTAATTTGAAAATGAGCATTATGGCTCCTCCCTACTTGTGGGGCCTTTGACTGAAAGCAAGCGTGATGCCTCTTACCACCCCCTCAATCTTTTATGGTTGCTGTAGTTTGCACCGGGTTAGTTGTTAAAAAATCAAATACTATCACTTGATCATCATTAATTCCCCCTCATGCTGGCTATCACAGAGATCTAGCTTGATAACATCTTAATGCCTGTCATTCGAGACTTCCACCCAAGAACCCACAACATTTTGTCAATAAAAATGTCATTCAAGCACTTTAATCATCATCTACCAAAACTGGTCACCAGACCATTTACACCATTCATGTTAGGAATTTGAAAAATTAGTAAACTTCATTTTTTTCCCAATTTGAGGACTTTTCAGAAAACGATACCAATTTCTGAAAATTCACAAAGATGATGTAGCATGTTTTCAGTTTACTGCATTATATTGTATGTTATTGCAGCATTTACATAGCATATAATACCCCTATGTGGGGCGTTGAAGCGCTTGCCAACATGGGTAGCACCTACACTGTGTAGTGTGTGTGGTTGGAAGTATGTTGTCTTTGTTTTGATCCTATGTAGGAAGAGTTTCCTGACATCTTCATGGAAGCTGTCCTTGCCATTAATGTCCTACCATACATGAGTTTCAGCAACACCATTGACCACCTGGAAAGGAAATACAGGTTGAACAACTGCCCCTAATCAAATTCCATAAACCCCAAATAATCAACTATCACTTGAATGATGCCAGAACAAGTTGCAGGTCACACATAGGGCCAGATTTACCTAGCCTTTGTGTTGCCATTGCGTCATGCAAGGAGAACCAAGAAAGCACAAGGGCTTAAGTGAGATATATCAAGTGATGCAAGAGCCTTCCTGTGTTGTTTGTAGGGACTTGCGTGGTGCAAGTGTGCGCTATGTCGTCCTGCGTCATGCAGGAACAAATGTATGCAAGGTAGACATTCCCAAATAACACCTAATGCAACAGTAACACAGTGGGATTTATCAAGATACCACTGCATGACGCATCTTCATGTAGTGTAATGCAACAATGGAAATGTGTCACAATGCTACACATCATCAACGCAGGCGTAGGAAATGACACCAGGGAATTAGTATAAGAGGACCTCCAGCACAGAACTCTCTGGCATGCTCATCCACACCATGGAGGTAGATATTTTGCAATGGGAGCTGGTACAAGACAACAACAGCAACCACTAAGGAGGAAAGTGTGCATATTCTGACAAAGTATCATCCTCATTAATCTCAGGGAGGAGGAAGTGATCCGGTTACGTAGACTGAAAAAAGAGAGCATCCTGGAGCAGATTTCTCCAAGTCTTTAACCAGCAACAAGATAAACTAATGCCATCCTGTTGCATGTGAAATTTATGGCAGTTCTACACATGTTGGGCTCTGGTTCATTCCAGAAGACATGTGCAATGTTGGCTAGCATTTCACAGGGTACCTTTACTGCATTCCTGAATCTGTATTGGATGCCATTATCGAATTTACACCACTGTCTCTGACATGTCCCAAAACTTGTCAACAGCAACTAGCCACCAAGCAAGGATGTTATGGCATTGCAGGATTTCCTCATGTGCTTGGTGCTATAGATTGCACCCATGTGCAGTTAATGCCACTGGCATATACTGCACACATTTACAGTCAATGTTCAGGCAATTGTGGAACATAATGGCCTTTTCACAAATGTTCTAGCAAAGTATCCAGGAAGTGCCCATGATGCCTATATATTCAGGCACAGTATCATTATTGAGCATTTTTAGAATGGGAGATATGGAAAGGGCCTACTCATCGGTAAGTAATCCAAAAGAGACAACTTTTTCTTCTCCGTATAGTTAAATATGTGTTAATCTAACATTACTGTTACAAAAAAATAAATAGAATGTACGCATAGGGACTCATCGATTAATTGCTTTTATGCTACACAACTGAGCAGTACAACTAGCTGCATGATAGGGAAAGTGAGGGATTGTGCAGAAATATATCTAGATATGGTGCATTTCTGTCCTCTCTTGGCGCTGGTGCACTCAGTAAAGTCTTGCACCAATCCAGACGTCCTTGCAGCATGTATTAAGGGTGAAGGTGTTGCATGCAGGATTGCATGTGAGCAGTAAGGGACACCTTCCTGCACCAAATATGCCTTAAATTCTTTAGCCTCTTACTGAGTGTTCTGCACAATGCATGTGAATGACCATGATCCACCTATGGTACGAATAACATCTATAGATATCATCTAATTGCACATAAGGATGCTGGCTCTTGTGAATGTGAACTGAGAATATAATACAGGCAGCCTAAAATTGTGCTTTGATGGGGTGGTAAGTCTTATTTGACTGTTCATAACCAAGACTCCCTGTTTTTCGTTTTCCCTGATTTTTACAGATAAGTACAGACAGAAAACCATTTATTTATTTTAGTAAAGAGGCTTACAGCAGTAGATATGCATACTAAAATGTTCATGTTTTCATATAAATGCATTGATTTATCATCTGTGGGTGCTCCTATCAGTCATTCAAGCATTAATGCACATTTATCCGTTATATAAATGTGGAAATATACTAGTTTCAACTTCATTTATTCACAAAACTCACAATAAATATGGATAAATGCAGATAACGTTAGAAAAAAATAAATATGGATAAATGCAGACGGAAATGAAAAAAAAAAAATACCATAAAACCGGGAGCCCTATTCATAACATACCCCTGTCCGCTTATTTGATAAAAGTCCTAAATAAATGTACACAACTCACATATTAAGGCCTCACAGTTGATGTAGGGTTACAAGAAGTCACATATCCAGGTAACCATCAATCATAACCAGTGTGTCATGTCAATACATGTATTACGAAAAATCTAATCAACACATACATACTTACATCTTAACAGAGTGGTGTGAAAATGTGATAATATGACTTCATGTTCATCAAGTAACAACATTCTTACTTTGACATAATGTAAAACCTTTTTTAGTAAAACTTAAATTGTAAATGTGTCTTAAAATATACAACATTCATGAACATGTTGCTGGTGATTCAAAAAATTGATTAGAATGAATATACAGCACGTGCATGAATGGGTTATGGTTGACCATCTTTAAAAACAGTGCAATTACATATGTGGGGAAAAAACTAGTAAAGTAAGTATTGTCTAACATTGTATGCATTTGCCTGTTTAAAATACCTATGCAATGTATCAGTGACTCACATAATAACAGTCATTGTAAATTAAAAATGAATGACCTATGTGTTGGGAGTAAGGTTAACTAGAGCCAACTCCAACAAATGATAGTGTACAATGAAACATTGTTTATTAGGTTATGTGATCTCTAAAAGTACTACAATCAATTGCATGTCATGATATGTAAATCTGAATCTAAAAATTGATATCAAGATTAACATGATCACAAGGCTTCCCGAAAAATACATATGTGTGGAACAGGGAAATCTGTTGAAAGAAAACTCTGCAATGGCACACAACTAAATTACACGTCTGATACTTATTCTACATATAAAGTCTGCTCAGAGGTGTAACTACACTACCACTTCTAGAATGTATATTCTCTATCTCCTTTCAGGTGATAAAGGCTATGGTCTTCATCCGTGGATGATGGTCCCCTATACAAATCCACATCATAATGTGCAGAAGTGATGTATTGCTGAAATTGAGAAAGACTCACAACATTGTAGAAAGAATATTTGGAGTGTTGAAATCATGTTTCAGAAGCCTGGACCAGTCAGGTGGTAAACGCCTGTACTCACCACTAATGGTGTGCAAAATTATACTTGTGTGTGCCATTCTGCATAACATGTGTTTGAAGAGTAATTTACAATGGGAGCTTGATTCTCAAATCACATCAGATGATGATAAGGCTGAAGAATAACTAGCTGAAATGGTACACTCAAAGGGCAGGTAAATCCAAAGTATGGCGCTGATCATGAAGTGCGTGGGCCGGCCACGGAGCCACACAGACCCCTAAGTAACAGTACCTTGGAAACAAGGATTCCTCTGAGGTGAGGCGTTGGTGGGCCAGGCAAGGCCGGCTCCTTACTGCCACAGGGGAAATGAGGTGTCAAGTCCACGAAGTGTCGATTCCGGGCTGGCAGGGGAGGTGAGGCGGTGTGAGCGGTGAGGTGTCTGTTCAGTTCAGCAGTGCGTGTCAATGAGTTCGGGAAGTCACCCTCGTCGATAACTTGCAGGCGTCCGCGGACGTTGGCGGGAATTGGAGCTGCGGTGGAGCAGTGGATCGGTGCATCATGCACTTCACGAGCGGTGCCCACGGACTCAGTGCAAGTCATGGCATTGCTGACGATGTTGGTGTTTTTTTTCTTGGCTTGCAGTACTAACCACATGGTTCCTAGGGCCCAGGAACTGGAATTGGCACCCTTTGGCAATCAGGAGTGCAGCAGAGGAGTGAAGGTGACGTTTAGCAAGTTTGCAGGTGAAGTCTTGTGTCCCTGAGACTTCAGAACAGGAGGCAAGCTTTACTTCAAGACCTTGGAGAATCTTCGTAAGCAAGATACCATAGCAAGGCAAAAGTCCAGTCCTTTCCACTGACCACAGACAGAAGCAGCAACTGCAGGCAAACCCAGCAAAGCAACACACAACAAAGGGGCATATACTCCTCCTGTCAGTTCTTCAGCTCTTCTTCTTGGCAGCGTCCTCTTAGTCCAGAAGTAATCTAAAGTTCTGGGGTTTAAGGTATACTAATTATACCCAATTTTTTCTTTGTAGTCTGTGTTTCAAGAGTCTCTGAGCTCAGTAAAAACCAGTTCTGTCCTCCCTGGTCCAGTTTCACTACAGGAGGTGGAGGCAACATTGTGCAGAGCAGGCACAACCCATTCAGGTGCTAGTGAAAACTCTTTCACCACTCTAAATGGAGAAAGGTCTATTAAGCCTGGTAATGAGTCACCCAGGAAAGGCAGGACACACATCAACCCCCCTTGTGACTGTCTAGAGTGAATGCACATCCCCAGCTCCTGTCAATACAAAACCAGACGGTGAATACACAACCAGGCAGAAGCACATAGGATGGTTAGACAAGAAAAAGCCCACTTTCTAAAAGTGGCATTTTCCAACACACAATTTAAAAACCACCTTTACTAAAAGGTGTGTTATTAAATTCTGTATTCAGAGAGCTTGGATGTAAAATGTTACAGTGCAGCTCCAATGATAGCCTATGGGAGAAATAGTCCTTGCAATAGTGAAAAACGAAATGGACAGTATTTCACTATCAGGGCATGTAACACCCACCAGTACATGTCCTACCTTTAACATACACTGCCTCCTGGCCATGGTGGTACCTTGAGCTTATCTTAGGTGTGACTTACTTGTAAGAAAAGGGAAGGTTAGGGCCGGGCAAGTGGGTACACTTGCCAGGTCGACATGGCAGTTAACACTGCACGCAGACACTGCAGTGGGAGCTCTGAGTCACATTTGAAAGGCTAATTGTGTGGGTGGCACAATCAGTGCTGCAGGCCAGTATTAGAATTTGACTTATAGGCCCTGGGCACACATAGTGCACTATACTAGGGACTGACCAGTAAATCAAATATGCCAATCATGGATAACCAATCATAATCACAATTTTCACAGGGAGCAATTGCACTTCGACACTGATCAGCAGTGGCAAAGTGCTCAAAGCATCTAAGCCAGCAAAAATGAAATCCAGCACACAGTCAAAAAAATGCAGGAGGTAGAGGCAAAAAGTCAGGGGAAACCACACCAAGGATGCCAAGTCTAACACATATCCATTGTGTTGTGTTTGTGTGAATGTCGAGCTACATATGTTTGTACTCATATAACTTATCAGCTAGATTAACGCTTTAACATGTATGAATCTGGGTTTTTTCGTTGTTTAAAAATATGGGAGCATATTTTCAAAAAAACATGCATAGCAACGCAGCAAGCCAACTTGCTGTACTGCACTGCTTGAAAGGAAGAGGGCGGGAAAGACCCATATTTAGGTAGATATGGGGCATTCCAATCCTCCCTCTTTTACGCGACTTGCTCCAATACACATGTAGCATGTTATGTAGAGCGATGCAAAGAGCATCAGAGTGATATATGCAAACATACTAAATAGTAACTGTAGCATTGTGCTGCATTGTGTAGAAAATACAAGGGAGATGGTTGAGAAGCATCCCTGCACTTCAAGAATATAGAGATGTGTATTGTGTGAAGTATGGATGTCAACGTGCTAGCACAAATGTTTGTGGACATATACAAACCTTTACAAATAATTTTTAATTGTGGATGTGTGGACAAATGCTGCACCTTTAAAAATTATTTGTGATGTTGAATATACATTTATGGTGTCTGCTTAATTAATACTTTGCACGTGTGCTACATGAGGCAATACATATTGAGAGAGGTCATTCAATAAATTGTATTAATGTTGTGATAGTAGTTGTTCCTACCATCTGAGGCCAAAAAATGCCCCAGGCACAGGCACCCTATCCCTATGGGGCAAGGATTCCTATGGTGGAGCAACTGAAATATTTTTGTAATCACACTATGAGAAAGCTAAAATGAAATATTAGTTGTAAACATGTTGTAGTTTTGCATGGTCCTTGTGACACAACACTGTGCACAAAGCAGCAGTGAAGATCTACATAATATAACTTATGAATAAGAGGTGTGCAAAGTATGTGTGCTGGCAGGTGGTTTGTCCACGCTACAATCACAAAACACTGCGCATCACAAACATTTATTGGGTGTTGTTTGTGTGCGAATAATAGAATTGTTTAATTATTATAAAGTTATATGTGACCTCTATGTGGCCAAATGGTATGCAGGGCATCACAAAAACTTTTCAATACCCTTACGTGGACAAATGGCACTGTGTGTAGTGTAAAAAATGCTTTGAGAGGCCCCTGCGTGGAAAAATGGCACATTGGGTAGCACAAACATGTCTTGCGTGGCTCTTGCGTCAGGAAATGTGACGCAACTTTATGCAAACGGGTGGATACACCCAGGAAATTACACAACAGGTGTGCCAGCATACCAGAAAGAGCCTGAAATTTAGTTTCACTTCCTCTTGGTGTTTGGTGCTTGCTGGTTGTGTGTGGAGGTGTTTGTCGATTTTGGAGAGCTTTGTGGAGAATGTGCCTTGTAAGATGTGAGCAGTTTGTCTCTTATTTGTCTATTTGTGTTTCCTGTGTCCTATTTGTGTGTCAATAAGTGTGTCATTTTGTGCAGTTTGTATTTATCTGTCTGTTTGTGGGAGTTTGGGGTTTAATTATTTTAGGTGTATAAGAGGGCGTTAAATGTTGTTCATTTTTCTGTTCACAGTTATTGGGAGTGTCTGGGAAGAGTAGAGGGAGCAATTTTGAGGAGATGGAGGTAGGAGCATTGATTTGGCTGATCGTCCATTTCCTCCCTCAAATGCTTGGGGCTGGAGGCTGAGCGATCCAAGGCTACAGTCTGGAAGAGAGAGGTGTGAGCCAGTGAGAACACCTGTCCTGTGTCACATACAGGGAGCGCAGCATCAAGCAGCTGCAGCACCAATGGGCTGATGTTATTGCCAGGGAGGCAGATCTTTTGGACCTTCTTGGCCTTGAAATTGGTGGACCTGTAGGTATGTATGAGCTTCATACGATATAACATAATAAATTTGTTAGAAATTTTTGTTTGATTAAAAATACAATATGCCCATACACAACACTTTACAAGTAACTAATGGAACTACAGTGAGATAGTGACTGATTCCAGGGCACGTTCTGTACATTGTACCCTGGGGGTACAAAGAATGTGTGTGGAATCTTGTTAAAGACCCTTGCCACTAAGGTATTACAGAAAATGGTGCAGATGCTTGTTCAACCCCTTATTTAATCACCATATTTGTGTATATATTTGTGCATCATCCTATAATGAGAGGGTCTTCCCTCTATTCCGTGTGTTCTAGGCCCCAGTGGAAAGAGGGAATAACTGTGCGCAGAGCCATACATGCCTTTATGATGCACACTGAACATACAAATACTAACATCTCCTGCATTTTGTGTGTGCATTCTACAGGCAGACCTCTGGAGTGCTGAAAGGGACCTCACAAACATTACCGTGCAGACAGGAGCAGTTGGTGACCTAACCTGGCTGCAAGGGTGTCTCTCTCTCCACCTTAAAGTACAAGCATCTTGCCGGCTGCGGTGTAAAAAGCTGTCTTATACTTAAGCAGTCGCTCTCTATTTCTATGTGACTGGCCAGTCAAAATGCATTTGAGTATTTTTCTGCCCTGGGGGTAATGATAATGTATTTTTTTAAAGGATACACTGCCCCTGTTAGCACAAGACACACCTTTTAAGAGGTGTTCTGTGATGCAATCAGTCGAACTGTCAAATAGGATTATGTCTTACCCACAATGGAAAAAATAGGTAATTTTAAGATGAGTACTCCATCCTATCACATGGTAATCAACAGGATTCATAAATAGGAGCTTTGCTTCTAATCATAGACAGATCAGGATTTCCCCATATATAATGTGCATGTCCTGTAGACATTCCCTCAACATTCATGAAGACGTCAAAACCTAGTACTCTTACAACTTTGTGTTGTATGACATAGCTACAAATGCTCATCAATACATGCAAATGAAAGGAGGGAAATATTAAAAAATAAAATATTTTTACCCATTGACATGTTTCCAATGTCACACATTGTTGTTGGAGATGGATATAGTGACTGTGCAGATTGTATATTCAGCTAATATGTAACATTTTACACATATATCTTTCAGGTGGACACCATCCATTTGATGATGCCAAAGTTGGAAGATTCTCTGACCCTAATGCTGAAGATATGTGCCATGTATACAGTAGTAGATGAGTGTCCTAAATTGTTATGTGCTGCTTGTGTGGAACTATCTATGGACTATAAGCTCGATATGTAGTGCACAGTGACTGAATGCTATGCATCAAGGGAAATATATGGGTGTAGTCCTGTCACAGATCAACTGCAGGACTGCACTATACCAGTGTACATATGCTGCATTAATGCCTACAAATTGCTCTGCTTAAATGAACGGATGCGAAAATCAAGCAAAGCATCCAATCACCATGGTGCTACTGTGGCTGGCTTCAAAGCATGAGAGAGTTAGTGTTGAAAGGGATACCTCTGTGAGCACCACATATCATTCAAGGCATGTTCCTCTTGCTACATGTGGTGATAGAATAATACATATTTAAATATGAGTTAATACAATGATCATATAAAGTATCTTATGTTGGTAGGCCTGTGCTATGAGATCAAACAAACAAATGGAGTCCGCTTCTTGCCGCACCAGCACTTTCCTGCAAGGAGGCAGCCGGGGACTCCATCCCCCACCGATCCCTGCGCCATTTCCTCGTGCCGGAGGCGCTTAAGAACACTCTCGGGCCCCCGCAGCGCGGGAGACCGCTTCTTGCCGCACCAGCACTTTCCTGCCAGGAGGTAGCCGGGGACTCCATCCCCCACCGATCCCTGCACCATTTCCTCGCGCCGGAGGCGCTTAAGAACGCTCTCGGGCCCCCGCAGCGCGGGAGACCGCTTCTTGCCGCACCAGCACTTTCCTGCCAGGAGGCAGCCGGGGACTCCATCCCCCACCGATCCCTGCGCCATTTCCTCGTGCTGGAGGCGCTTAAGAAAGCTCTCTGGCCCCCGCAGCGTGGGAGACCGCTTCTTGCTCCACCAGCACTTTCCTGCCATGAGGCAGCCGGGGACTGCATCCCCCACCGATCCCTGCGCCATTTCCTCACGCAGGAGGCGCTTAAGAACGCTCTCGGGCCACCGCAGCGCGGGACACGCCCGGGCGTGCCCGGGCCATGGGCGGGCCCGTCTGCGCCCGTCCAAACCCGGAGGAGGCTGGGCTGGGCCACCCCCTTAACAACTGTGGGACGGGATAACAAGTTTGATTGAACTGCTTCCAGGTACTGTGGCGTGCTTACGTTGACTCATATTTCTTTATCTATAGTGGTGTTTGTGTTACTGTCTACTTTTGCTTCCACAATGAGTAAACGCAAGGGAGTCGCGGGGGCATTGGATGCTTTCATCATAAGGGCAGAATCTATGCTTAGCCATGAAATAGAAATGACCGAGAGGCGACTCTCTCTAGGACCTTTTCCCTCACAGAGGCGTTCCTCCCTAGGCTCTACCTCCCCGGGAGATGCCTTGCAGCCTCGTCCGTATCCTTGTATACATGGCCAGCACCAGTCATCCCCCGCACCAGTTTTGGATTCATCCTCTTCGGATCTTAGTACTAGGCAAACTACTGTTTGAACTTCTAAACCCCACAATGAGGTCAAGATTAAAGAGCCACCTGTGTAGCGAAGGAGGGGTGTGGGCTCAAATAAATCCAAACAACAGAAAGGGACTCGGCATGCCAATCCTGAGATTAAACAAACTTGTACTATTAGTACACAAACTGATGCTGTTCTTCCTGTTTTTGCATGTAGTGTTCCTGGGGGTGGTGCTCTGGACATCGCTGGGGAGAACTTATTAGATAATGTTTTTGCACGATTTAAAGAATTAGTAGACAATAACTTTGTTTCACTACGGGGGGTTTAGAGCAATTGGATGCCGCAATGACTAAAATGACTGGCCACAAGGAGCCACTGCAGACTGCTCCTGAAACTGGGGAGGAGTTAGGGCTAGAAGTACCATCTACACCTCCAGGTGACCATAGACTCCTGAGGGGGACCTCACACAATGTGCCCAAGGCAGCTAGTACTAAAGAGGCCTGTTACACCAAGATAGCAGTAATCACTGCTTTGCAGCCAGCAAGGTTAGACAACCAGCAGAATCAAGTTTGGAGGCCTCCTACTGTCCCCAGTGGACAATTTATATCTCAAGGGCCCTACAACTCCGCCCCTCATATGGCGGACCCAAACGTTATTGAACCTACAAAAATGTGTTAGGGGTGGACAGGTCAACTGGGGTCCCTCGGGTGGCTACTAACAAAGGCCCTGAAGCTGTGTTGCTTCCTACTATTAATCTACCTCCAGCTTCTCTACCATATGTCCTCATATTGACTGGAGTACCCGAGCTTAAAATCTGTCAGAAGGAAACACAGTTGGATCTAAGGGATAAGTGTTTATTCTGGCTTGCCAGACATGCCCAGTTCTCTTATGATCGTGCAGGAAAGATCTTATTGGTCCGTAGAGTTGGTTGGGTGGGCACGAGACCTAAGACAATACAAGGGGATTGCATTGTTATTAACTTTAGCAACCCTCAGGCAGCTCACTTCCTGGCTGGCCAATTCCTCAGCCCCAAAGTATCGTCTACAGGGGTCAGGGCCTTTACTTTGGATTATTTTTATCTCCACAGCCGTACCCACAATAGGCCCATTAATACCTGTGCTCCAGGAAACTGGCCTCTAGACCATCCTACGGTGGCCCCATATCCAAGACCCCTCTTTTTTAACATCCCACTAGCAAACAGGTTTGGGGCTCTAGAGGATGTGGATTGACTTGTGCGGTCTGGTGGACCAGGCTCGAATTGCGGGCTTAGGTGCTCGGGCGTGGAACTAAAGGGCTTTACAAGGGGGCAGATGACACAGGCTACTTTGTGTGGTGTTGGGGATGTTTCAGGGGCTTCGCAAATCGAATATCAGCAGGGAATTCCACTGTCAGTTGAGCATGACCCGCCATCTCCCAGTGCAACCAGCGGGAGTATCCTTAGGGTAGGAACGGAAGCTCTCCGTTTGGCCCAGAATGAGGACTCCCCGAGCCCAGCTTCTGACAACCATCTCCCCCCTGGTGAAAACCCCAAATATGATTCCAAGCTGAGGGTTCTTTCCTGGGACATCGCTGGAATCAAAAACAAGTTGGACTCCCAGGATTGGGTCTTTTTGTAGACAGTTACGACGTATGTATGTTTCAGGAAACGTGGGCCAGGGAAGATGTTCTCAGGCCGTGGTATGCAACCTTTAATATACTAGTTATGAAGGGGGGGCGAGGTAGGCCCTCTGGGGGCCTTTGTACCATGATTGCAACACATTTGAACTGTACAGTGGACCACTTGAACACACTGTCTAACGACATACAGTGCACCATACTTACATTTCCATCCTAGCCTTAAAATTGCTTTTATTAATATTTACTCTCGCCCCGTAAGCATTTGCCAGGAATCTCAGACCTTTGAAGAATTGAATACTTTCATTGGCACAGTCCCCCGAATTTAAGACTGGTTATAGGGGGTGACTTCGATTGTCAATTTGAGCTGCAAGTCTAAACTTTTCCATAGTGCCCATCTTGTTATCTTTTACTTATCATAGTTTTTTTTTAACCATCTAATCTATGTTTTATTATCTTTTAATCTGTCGCATTTTAAAATCAATTTTACTGAATAATGGAAATATAAAGATACTAATTTGATTTGAGGTAATTGCTGGCCGCTGTCTAGCAGCATTATATTTACATTGATTTTTCTTCGTTATGATGGATCCTATCGAAGGTTTAACTGAGCTTTATTCTCATTTTATTTCTATGTATTCCCCATTCTCTATGTATTTTATGTATCATTGTTTCTATTGTTCACTTTTTATGGTCTTATTGACCGAAATAAAGTTTGTTGAAATGGAATGGTTATTTAGGACTATGGCACCCCTGCAACATGTTGATTGGTTAGCCATCTTGGTGCAAAGCAGCACAGGAAACATGTTTTAGAAGACATGAACAATGGTGCATATATGTGTTTATTTGTAAACATTTATGTTATGGTGCAGTGACATAACAGATAAATGCAATGTAACAATATCACCTACAAAGCTCCCTCCATATATACAGGGTTGGCCTTTTATGTAGGTTTTTGCTTTTGCCTTGTGTCATGCAAAGTGACACAAGGGCAAGCCAAGGCTCATGTCTGATATACCAAGCCACTCCAACTCACCTACAACGATCCTGCTTAGGTTTCAAAATGTGGATTAACATAATGCAGACCTACATGATGGTTTGCTTTAGTCAGCACAAGGGATGAATCACATGGGTGCAGCATGGTGTTATAATTCAACCACACTTTTTGACTTTTGACCATTGTTAGACCTGCCATCTTTAGGGTGGTCTTCCTCAACTTTTGCCTTTGGCCTCCCACTTTTGCTGTATCTTTTTGCTGGACTTAGCACTCTGAGCACTTTACCACTGCTAACCAGTGCTAAAGTGCAAGTGGTTCTCCCCTAAAACATGGTGACAATGGTATCGACGTGATTAGCATATTTAGTTTACTTATAAATCCCTTGTAAGATGGTATACCATATACCTAGTGCCTGTAATCTAAATGCTACTAGTGGGCCTGATTGTGCCACCCACACAAGTAGCCTTTCAAACCTGTTTTAGTCCTCTGCCATTGCAGTTTACTGCCACTTAGACTTGGCATTTAAAGCCCCTTGCCAAGCCATAAACTCCCCTTTTTACTACTCATGAGTCACACCTAAGGTAGGCCCTAAGTGACCCTAAGGGCAGTGCGCAGTGTAACTAAAAGGCAGGACATATACTCAAGTTTTACATGTCCTGGCAGTGACAAACAGCTCAATTTGTTTTCCACTGCCGTGAGGCCTACTCCTTCCATAGGTCTGCATTGGGAATTCCCTTATATACATTTCAGTGGTAATTCCTGTTCAGAAAAGAGTAGCGTTATTATGTTTGGTATGGTTGGAATAGTAATGATAAATCCACTTTAATGGTAACATTAAATTTGACACTACTATTTTAGAAATGCCACTTTTAGAAAGTGGATATTTCTCTGATCCTTACTTTGCTCTGTGTGCCTGCAGTCTGCCTCAAATCCACATCTGGCCTGGGTGACAGCCACACTTTGTGCATACTTTCTAGACAGCCACAACACAGGGAGGGCTGGGAATGATAGGGGATACATCTGCATTCATCTATATACTGATAGCCTTCCTGGGTGGAGAGGGGGAGAGGTAGCGCACACTTACATCTGAATAGGCTGTGACCTGTTCTCCCACAAAGGGCTGATTTACCCCATACACCCTAGCCTAGAGCCAGGGCTGGGCTGAAAGAGATACTTGTGCACTTCTGAAGGTTCTTTGGAAGTTACCCCTACATCAAAGGCACTTTGGGGTAAAAGTATTAGGGCTCTAGTCTTATGAACTCACTACACTACTGGACCTGAAAGAGACTCTGCTGGAGTAAAGGCTGCTGTGCTTGAAGGATTGTCACTTTGCTGTGCCTGACTGTTCCCAGGAATTGCTGCCCTGCTCTGCTGAGCTGCCTTACTGCCTGCTGACCTCTGACCTGCAAAAAAACAATCTACGGATAGACCCCTGAGTGACTCCCAGCTTGCTCCCTGTTCTCCCCCTAGGTCTCAGGCATATCCACGACCTCGCCACAGCAAGATCTACATTTGTTTTGCCTTGAACTGTAGCTCTGCCCAAGTGCAGTGGGCTCAGTGTGCTGTTGGTGTTTCAGTAGAGACCGCGCTATTGGTCTTGCATTTAACTTTTCCCTGCAGAGTCATTCCAGGAAAGGAGCAGCACTCCATCTTGGGGGATGCTAAGAGACTCATGTGGGAAATTGTTGCTTCCCTGCCTCCAGTGCATTTGAAGCACGTCCTATCTTATGTGGCCTAGTGGGTACGGAGCATTCCTTAGTCCCTGCAAGACCAGCAGCTCTTCACCACAGTGAAGCCAGCGCATGCAACGCTGCATCATCTCTCAACACCAGCGCGTGTAGCGATGCATTGCCTCCCCACATTAACGCATGCGTCGAGCTTCAGCAATACCATCCCTGCACTAGGGGGAGTTGCCCTGATGGGTTGTTTGTTTGTACGGCACCCCAACAACATAATCTCTTGTCACATTTACACCGACCCAAGCGGTCTCAGAGATCGCACTGCGCCTCTCACAGCTCAGCGCCTTCAGTTCAGCATTTTAACTGACCCCAAGAGGTCCTTGCCACATCACACTGTGTCCCATACCTCCGAGTAGACACCCGTTGTTGAGTTTACTTGGACTGGGCTCGCAGTTTGAGGAAAGATCCTATACACCTCACCACTTATTCGAGGCTGCAGTGAAGCTGCCCTGGGCAATACCGTGGAGACAATCCTTTCAAGAAATTGCTGAATTATCGTAGAGGTTCTAAAACGAGCCCCGCTGATTTTAAAGCACTGTTTCGATATATACAAAAGTGCAGATCTCTTGACATATTCATTGGATTTTTGTCGTTTTGATCTTATTTTATTCATATAAAAGTCTATTTTTCTAAGCCTGTGTGGAGTCTTTTTGTAGTGTCTTTTTGTATTCATTGTGTTGCTGTGTGTGTTGTACAAATTCCTTACAGATTGCCTCTGATGATAAGCCTGACTACTCTGCGCTAAGCTACCAGAAGGTGAGCACAGGTTATCTTTGGTGTGTCACTTACTTGCCCTGACTCGAGTGGTGGGTTCTGCCTGGCTTATGTGCATAGCCTAGCCAACCAGTAACCCCATTTCTAACAACCATGTACAGATGTCAGTAGAGTGTTACATGTTGGAATTGGAAAACATGGTACAACTTACGTTGAAAGGCATGTGTTCCATTCAAATAAATGAATTATACTGCCTCTTAACCACCCACACTTGCACCATGCCACAAGTGTATATGTGTCTTCACTAGGCTCCAGTTGAGCACCTGCATAGGCTGAGAACATGCATGTGCCATCAACAGCTACATATGGGTCTTTCCACCACTCTCCCTCTCACACAGCACACTGCAACCATGTATCTTGCTGTATTGCATTGCATCGATAAATATTACCTGTGGCCCTTCACATCAATCTGTTACACAGACAAGGCCACATAAAAGTGTTGTGGGAAAGTTCAGTTCCTGTAGTGTATGTATGAGTTGGTCACTTATGACTAGATATTTGCAGTGGATGCAGCAGCAGTTGATACACCAAAGGGAATTTTAAGCTTGTTAGGATGGCCATATATTACACACATGCATAGTGTATGTCAGTTGTAATGTTTTTTCACTGATGTATGTGTTGTGGTTTGAATAAACTGATGCAGGCATGTTGGTTTCCTCAAGAAAGTCAACATTATGTGAACTAACCTCTCACTTGTACATAGATGCGCTCTGCCAATGTCAAATGAAGACATTGAAGTGCTCATAGCATAATGGCAGAAATGCATGTGGACTCATACCATGAGGTACACTTATTTGTAGATCAAACGTCCCTTTCAGTATTCATCAGAACAAAATTTTCCTTTTCCTCACATGTAGCCAATATGAATGCAGATGAAAAGAAAAAATATGCTTCTTGTAAAGCCCTATAAGAAAAAATCTGCAAGGTGGCTAAAGCTTTTCAGAGGATGGGTCGTTTTTATGAAGTAGAGAAGGCAAAAGGCACCTGGACAAAAAACCACCACCCACAATGCCTTAAACATTCACTGGCAGTATCACATCACATGGACAGAAACAAAGCACAGAGAAAAGAAGCCATGCTGCAGCTAAAAAAGTTGACTTAAAACTAATTGTAATGGCCAAAGGATCGATCTGGCAACGCTGCGGTATCTGAGGATGAACCAAGGGAGTTTGCAGCAGATAAGTGGACAATTTGAGAAGCCTAATATGTAGATGCGAAAAAATCATAGATTGCTGCAGGAGGGCCTTTAAGACCTGGGGAACAAATAGTGGACCTACTGCCGCGTCCTCTTTTGATCTCCCTCATTTCTTTCCTCTTTTTGTACAAAGTTAATTTTTATATGTAGTTTTTATATGTACTGTAGATGTAGTGTAGATATAGTGTGAGGCAGTTAGGTGTAAGTAGTATACATTTAATATTGAATATTTATGTAGAGTAATACGTTTGTGGGAGGGGGATGATATTAAATGTGTATAAAAATAATAATAAAAACAAAAAATATTTATTAAGATTTACGTATTAATGTAGTATATGTGTAAGACATAGTATATGCAGGTCTTGAGTCTATTCATGTATTGTAAGTTGGGGGTGGGAGGCTGTTGTTTAATGTGTCTTGTGTCTTAGATAGTTAAGTTACATTTAGATAATTATATAGAGGACAATATAGATTAGAGTACATAGTATAGTGTTAGCTTTAGATAGGTATTTTTTATACTCTGTGAAAGTTTGTGTCAATAAATGTTTTTCAACTTTACATAGGTGGTTGATATGTTTCTATAAGGAAAACTAATATACAGTTCATCATTGATGGAAGGGGCCATTATTTCTAAGGATTTACACATTGATTTGTGATGACTGATAAGTTTTCATGCAAGACTGCAGACACATCACCGCAGCATGACGTTAACTTCTATAGTACTTAAAATAATATATACTCACTGAGTGTGATATTTGTTGTAGGTGAAATTTATTTACATAACACGAATGTTGCACACATTTTTCCACACATTATTTAAGTATCACATTCAATAATGAAAAGTTGGCGTAATAGGAGGAAATCAAAAACCAAAATAAATGATGCTAGACATATCACACAAATCCAAAATGAGGTACTCTATATTGTGACTCCATCACATTACCATTAGCTAAGAAGGATGCTGAATGACAAGAATAGATGTCCAAGAACAACTGTATGTCACCAATTGAAGAATGTACTGGCTTTATAATGGGGTGGCATGATGATAAACACATACCAATTGAACGATTTAGCCAGAACACACATCAATGTTCACAGGGATGATCAACTTTGTACTATAAGAAAC
Organism: Calotriton arnoldi; assembly: GCA_963921515.1. Classification (NCBI taxonomy): domain Eukaryota; kingdom Metazoa; phylum Chordata; class Amphibia; order Caudata; family Salamandridae; genus Calotriton; species Calotriton arnoldi. Next base: position 442,334 of record CAWUFW010010232.1, on the reverse strand, counting down.
TGCAACTCTTCATCCTCTGATGAGTGTTCACCCTCCTTTTGTTGTTGTGGTGGTGGAGTAGGAGGCTGAGGAGTAAAGGTTGTTGTTTCCACACCACAGACATCAGATGATGAAGACATACTGCCCATTTTCCGTATGACATCAGTGAATGCCAGTAAAGCTGCATGATAATCCCTGGCAAGGGCTTCCTGGTTTTTCAACACATCAAGGACGTTGCTGTTGAGGGCACTACTTACTGATATGTAGGAGTCCATATTGGCTTCCAATCACTCTCCCAGGGCCTCCAGTCTCAATTTCTCTTTATTCGATTCATGAATACAAACCATAAAAAACATATTCATACAAACATTCAAAAGTCTTTTCTTAAAACAAGAAAATATTTAAAATGCAGATAACAGACACAGAGGAACAATGCGCTTCAAATAAATTCAAGGCCCATGAACCAATGTCGTCAGCCAAAGTGCAGAGTGCAAACAAGATAATAAACAGCATACCGCTCATTAGCAAAAACAACCAGACTAGCACCAAATTTACATGCAGCATTTTAAAGAGGGCACAGGGACAGACTAACGCTCCATAAACGTTACAATAAAAATCAAAAAAGCTGCAGCAATAAGGTTTGTCTATGCCGAAGGGCACACTTCAGAAAAGAAACCACTTTTAGGAAAACATCCAGAGATGGGAGCTTCTGTATGAATAGAAGGGCCACAATGTGTCTGGTAACTGAGGCTCTTTTGAGAAGGCAGATAAGAAACCTTTTGGTAAAACAACAATAGAACCTACAAAAATTACAAAATATGCCAAGTTTGCAGGGTGTGCTCATCTTAGGGGCAGACCAAAATACAATTTTAATCATACTGGCCCAAAGGAAAAGAGAGCTGCTCCTATATGCAATAGCGGCCCGTGGTGGGAGTGCTGCCGGGCGGTGACGTGGGGCGGGGGAGGGGCATGGTGGGGGGTAGTAAAGTACGGAATACGGGCGAATAGAGGTAAGTAAACATATAAATAAATAAAACGAGATTTCGTTGCGCGCGCTGCATCGCATTTGGCGATGCAGCGCGCAACGAAATTCGTTTTATTTATTTATATGTTTACTTACCTCTATTCGGCCGTATTCCGTACTTTACTACCCCCCACCCTGCCCCTCCCCCGCCCCACATCACCGCCCGGCAGCACTCCCACCACGGTCCGCTACTGCCTATATAGACCCAGTCTAAATCTTGCCAGTAATATCCTTTCCCAAGTTTTAGGCACCAACTCCAAATATTGTTCCAACCCTAATGTGGTTGGGAAGAACAGGTACTCCCAATTGGCTGATTTTTTAAGCTCCAACAATACTCTTTTCTCCCTTCTTAGGTCCCTAAACCTGAATCTGACCCAATTTCTATCCCTGATAGAAATGTTAGCTGGCTTAAGAAATACATCTGATCTGCCTAACATGTAGCAAATGCCCTTGTTGTGCGTTATCCAGGGGATTCAAGAGCCCCTATCACATGATAAGCAATCCAATATGATCATCTTGTTAAGCATATTTTCAGGGTTGCTCCAAATAGAACACCATAACATCAACGGTGCCAAATTGATTTAATCACCAACCAACGTAAGATATACCCAGTTCCTCGCGTACAGCGTATGTCGGCTACCCTGGTGGGACGCCTAGGATTTGTCTGCAATCTCTATTCTCCTCATCCTGTAAGAAATTAATTTCCTTATGGCCCCACAAGTTAGGATGGGTAGGCACTTCCTCTTGTAAATCTCAGCAATGGGCGCGATAGGCTTCTTACCGATTTTGGAGACTAAATTATAAAGTAACCAATTGAACTGCAGAACTTAAGTCTCCTCTGTCTCAAATGCAGGCCCCAAGACCCCTGGCAGTCAAGTGTGACCCCTAGATAAGGATAATTGTGCGTTCTGGTAATGGGGACTCCCCTCAATATGAGAATTCACCACTTCACATTTTTGAGACCACAAGCCATAACAAAAGATTTGGCTGAGTTTGTAACCAGGTCTAGTCCATCCATCAAATTTGCAAAAGTATCTCAAAGAAGCTGGAAGCAGTATGGTGTTCTAGACAGTAACACAGCATCATCCATATACAGGAAGACAGGGATGCTCTGCCCGTTCACAAATAGCATATCCTTTCCCTTACTGACTAAAGTAGAGTCCACATCATTAATATACAAAAGGAACAAAATTGGTGCTAAAAAGCAACCTTGCCAGACCTCATGGCCCAGAACAAAACCCTTGCGACATTCGCCATGTGGCCCAAATCTGATAGTGCCATTCAGATATGTATGGAGAACTCTTAGAAAGGACACCAGGTCTAACCCCTTTGATATTAATACCTCCCAGAGTTTAGACCTGGCTACACTATCAAATGCGCAGGCCAGATCCATAAATGCCAGATATACATGCCCAATTTTAATTAGGGTATATTTGTTAATTAGCAGATGAAGGTTGAGACACTGCCCTTGGTTGCCCAGGCCTGTTCTAAAAGCATATTGGGCGTCATAGTAATATGATTCTCAGTAGACCAGGATATGATTCTGTCGAGAACCACCCTGCCAATTCTTTTTACCGTAGAATCAAGGAGGGAGATAGGTCTATAGCAACTAGGGGAGGCCCTGTTACAATTTTGAAAATGGGTACAAATTGGTTGAACTCCAAGACTTTGGAATGCAACTCTTGCCTGCAGCATTGGGAAAATTGATGATAACGGGTGCCCATAAATCCACCTCCAGTTTGTAAAGGTCCATAGGGACCCCAGCAGGTCCTTAGGCTTTGAGCTTGGGGGTTTCAGGGATTGCCTCTGCAACTTCTTCTATGGTAAATTCAATACCCAAAGGCTACATGGGCAAATTTGAGTCAAGTGCCCTGCTAACAGAGTAGACTGAGTGGTACACCTGGCTAAAGTGCTCAACCCAAGGATCTGCACTAATATTCACACAAACCAGATCAGTATCAGTTTGCTGAATTTTGCTATTGTTGACTGTGTTCCAAAACAGACTGGTATCTATTGCCCTCTAGACCAAGCTTCAGCCCTCAATTCGGCCTTTCTCTTAATAATTGCCAGCTTGTAGCACCTTTTGCTAGCCACAATAGCCACTCCATCCCTGGGGGTTGCCGTTAAACTGCTGTAGAGACACCTCTGGGCCTCTCTGCATGACATATCGAACCAAGAATTCACACATTTCTTATTGCAGGTTATAGGTTAAAACAATAGGATGTAATTGTATGGCCTTAGATAACAAAGGTATCCATGCTGCACTTTTATTTACTGATGAGTCCGAGACAATCAAAAAACAGGGTCAGATGTTTAGCACAAAGTCTGCGTTGGACCTCATTCAGGTTGGTGGACCTCCACACTAGTCTAAGTCCCTCATTTCTTGGGAGTAAATTGAAGCCTCTCACAGGGATGTCCCAAGCATGGGTGCCTGGCATGCAAGCGTAATAGAGAGTGGATTATGGTCATTAAAAGGACTAGGAATAAACGTTTTGTCCTTGATATGATCTGGAAAATTCCTGCCAGCAAAGATATAATTGATGGTAACAAGCCTGCCCCTCCAAAAAATGGGTAATTGTAAGACACCCTGGCACAGCCTATTGAAATGTGTTGCAGAGGCTGTGCTTGAGCAGATAAGGAAGCAATAATGAACCTCTGCAATCCCGAGGGCCAGTGGAGATGGCCAATGAGTGATAGTCAGAAAACTGAGGACCTGAGCCAACTAATCCATTCCCCTCAGTGACAAGATTGGCATTAAAGCCGCCTGCTAAAATGATATTCAGGCCAGTGTCTGAATAGGTGAGACTAGATTCCAGCTCGCCAATAAAATCGAAAAGAGATACAAAATTGTTCCAAGGAATGGATTGAGGAATTGATGGCTCCTAGCTGCTGCTGTACATCCCTGGGGTGAGATGTAAAAGTATTTTGGTCTTTGTCCCCCATCATCATCACACTGGCTATCTCTGCTCAGGAGGCATCTATTCCATGGAGACAAGAATGGGTGTTTCTTACAGCCCCTACCAAGCTCCTAATGCGGCTGAGACACCTCTGGACTCCTTCAAGTGTGGCCACTATTTTCTCAATCCCCAACTTGACAGTTTACACCATACAGTGCTGAACCCCTACCACTCTCCTTTGAAACATGACTTGGGGACCATCAGAGTCCATGCTGCCTGTATGGTGAACAGGTGGATGATACACAGTTTGGGTTGGTTTATTTGGAGACCCAACAATATATTCTTCCCTTGATAAGACAATAGGAGGAGTGTGTGTAGTGTCCAGCAGTTGATTGAAGGTGTATTTGTCCATAGGGGGCAAGGTGAAGTCAAGGCCAGTTTGATCATCAACAGGCTACTGTACAGGATATGATGTAAGTTCCTCTGTAAGATGATGAGATAAATGTTACCATTCTTCATTTACTGATTGGTATTTTAAAGAACAGACATCGTTTATGGCAGGCTAACATAACAGAATGCCCTAGACAGTCACTTTATCATCAATATGTTAAAGCATATCAATATGTTCAAATTGTAGTGTATGCAATATATTACCCAAGTGCACTGTCATCACACCATCAATTTCAAAGTTTACATTTTTGATTGTAAGACTTGACATCCTTGGTGTGTTTTCATACAAAGATTTTCACTTACAGCCTCCTGTTTTTGCTGACTTATTTTTTATGCGTTTAGGATTCAGCTAACTTTACCAGTGCTAAGCATTGATAATGTGCCTGTGCTCCCTCCTTTTGACATGGTTACATAGCCTTACACTCAAATTTAAATGTATTATTAGGGTGTAAGTCTCTAGTACAGTAGTACTACATGTACCCAAGGCCTGTTACTTACATGCAGCTTGTGTCTATCCAGCACTCATTGTGACACACACTTATGTAGACCTTTACCCATGACTGTGGCCTATCAGTGCAGCCAGGGTGTGTATATTTACACAGCCATTTGGACTGGGCATGATATACCTCTTGGAAGGCCCAGATTTCACTTTGTACTACATACAAGTCACCCCTGAGTTGGGCCAGAAGGCAGGGTGCTGTCTATTTAAATCATCCCACAAGTACTTTAAAATTTGATATGTTCTGGTTGTGATAAAATGATGTATGCAGGTTGTCAACACTGTGAGGTCTGCATCTCCTGAAGGATGACATTGGCTTACATTATGACATATCATAAGAGGGAAATATAAACTGGGATCAAGTAGGAAAGTAGATTTTGTAATGTAAGGAACTGAATGATAGAACACTATGCAATGGAAAAGTTGATTTTGGAGTGGCATATCTGTACATGCCACATTTTTATAAATGGAACATTATGTTGTTCTGACCATTTTGTGACTGTTGCCTGCATCTTAGATCACATGACCATGCGTAGCTTTGTGCTTGTCTTTGTGTTTTGTTCTCAGGAAGTGAGACAAAGGCCTATAGATGCTGGCAGGATGGACCAGCTCAGACTTCATATGGTAGAGGAGGTGTCACCTGACACACTTGCACATCACATACACTCTGCCTGAGATGAGTCACAAAGGATTTGAGAACAGTGTTTTGTCACCCCAGACAAGCTGTGACCAGGGCAGCCTGTCACAATAACGACAACACATCAGGGGAGGGGGCAAATTCAAGTACTTTATCCTATTATAAAGTGGGCACCAGAGACATTATATAGGTACCTCATGCCCAACTGTTCATTCAATATCTGGAGCTGTGGAAGACTCAGAAACACTGCTGTGGTGCTCTGCAAGAAGGGCTGCTACTCTGTTGTACTGCCAAACTGCAAAAAGTGGACATGGTTCTTCAACCCTGAACCAACAGAGTGGCCTCAAAAGCTAGTTGGCTTGCCTCTTGCCAATTGATCAGGGCTTCAGGAACAGAAATGCTCAGAACACATTTCAACAAGCACCTTGACTGTGTCTGCTGTGAGTCATAGCCCCCACGTGGTCACACAACAAACCTGGACCTTGGAAAGTGGCCCTGCAGGTGCTCTGCCAGGCCACCTATGGTCCTGTGCAGCAGACCCTACTCAGCTCAACATGTTTCCTCACATCCTCATCTGAAACACTGCAGCACAACACATACCCAACACAGGGACTCCCTACACTCAGCAAACCAGGATTTAACATACAATTGTGCAAGCCTAAATATTTCCTGTATTGGGCCCACACTCCATTCCAGTAGTCCTATATTTTTGATTTAGTCACAATCCCACACAACAAAATGACCACAGTTATCACTTTTTGGTATTTTCCCAATTTGTTGCTAAGGCACTTTTAAGTTGCATGTCTCCGGTTCTCGACATTGGTTATTTACAACTTTTGTACTCAAGTACTTGTTTGACTTGTCTCTATTTATCAAAATTGTTGTTTTATTGTTATTGTTTTATGTTTTAAATGAATTATGGTTTGAAGTACTGCAAAATGACTTTCACGTTGCCTCTTTGGTTTCTGGCATGATACCACAGTATCTGGCTCAGGACGGTTACTCATTTAACCAGACGTACTTGTGTTACATGAACATTTCACCCATCTGCCCCTCTGTCATATGCCTTAATATCAAATTGTAACGATATTTGACATGCAATCTGTTCAGACTCACCCTGCACGTCTTGCTAGACCTCTATATCAGCACTGTCCTGGCCCTCGACTCCAGCAAGCAACTCCATTGGAATGACGGATGCTATCTGCTCCTTCAATAAATGTAACTCCTCTTGGACATATGGTCCTCCTCCAGTCCTCATTGCAATCTTAAGGATCCTCACTAGTTTTTCTTTGGTCTTGCATTTGTGGTCATGCCAGTGCTTTTTACATTCCACATCGGTCCTTTTTGGTGGGGCCCCACAGGTGTTCTTGTCACTATTGTTTGCCATAAAGCATCCTTTTTTGCAAATGGTAATTTTGAGGTGACAAATATGCTAATTGTCTTCCTCAATTGAAGTTGGACTTCCTCTTGTTTTACTAGCTACTTCTGGTACATCTTGTAAATTGATGGCCGTGTGGCGTCCTGTTGCTCCTTCCATGGTGCAAAATGTACATAAGTTCTACAAAGATATGCATTGTGCACCATAACGTTTTCGACCTTTCAGCGATGCATTGAACTCCTGCGTGACGCAATGTTGACTTGCAGCATGTAAAGGTGTCTTACGGCACGCAATTCAACTCTGCATCACATTGGGCAAAGTTGCGTTATGGTGCACTGCTCCAAAACAACAACTTTGTGTCCCACTGAGTGACCGATCTCTGGGCCCTGCGCCATGATGCGCTGCATGGTTAATATGGCGCATTCATGATGCAGGATCCTGATGCTACAGGGCACAACACATTCTAACGCAATGCTGAAGAACGCAGCATTGCGTGATGAATTATAATTCTGGGCTTTAGTGTACAATATACTCCTCTGACTCAAAGTCAGTTGGAACCAGGTCAAAACATGTCAATTTCCCAACTTGGATCTTGAAAGATGACACTGCTGCTAGAGAACTATTCATATCTGCATAGAACTAGTGGTTCGAAACCTCACTCCTACCCCTTTTAGAGAAAGTTATCATGCTGCTATCATACTTCCACAACACTGACACCCTCACAGTTAATATTGCAACTTCTGCCTCTCTCATCATCACATATAGGGGCATATTAGCAAGAAGAGGCGATAATCATCGCTAACCCTGCTTAGAGTGATTTTTTTTATCGCCGGCTATCGCTGGAATATATCGCCACGCTAACGCTGTATTAGCAACGATTAGTGCTATGGCAATGAATATTCCAGCGATAGCGGGGGAAATGGGCCAACATCGCTGAAAAACCAGCGATGTTGCATGGAGAAGGGAGAACACCTTGCTGATACGACCCTGTGGTCGTATCAGCATAATCCACCCCCATGTTAGGTATGGCTAACACCTGCTAATTGCAGGTGTTAAATAAATGGCGATGACCCGGTTAGCGCGACTTTCACGTCGCTAACTGGGGCCATGGCCACCTTGCTAATAGGCGATAGGCCTGTTAGCGAGTGTTTCCCAGGTTTGTTCGTCGGGAACGCCCACTTTGCATGTCATTAGCGATAAATATCGCTGACATGCAAAGCGGTAAGAAACGGGCGCTAATGCCCGCAAACTGTCGCTAACTCCTGTTAGAGACAGTTTGCTGATAGGGCGATATAAATATCGCCGCTTTAGCGGCAAAAAGTGCCGCTAAAGCGGCGATAGTGCCCTTGCTAATATGCCCCATATAGTACTTCAAAAACCCCAGCCTTCGCTACCGTTTTTGGGAGTTCACTCTCTTCCAAAAGTAAAATAAAACTTATAGGGGCATATTAGCAAGGGCACTATCGCCGCTTAGCGGCACTTTGCCGCTAAAGCGGGATATTCTTATCGCCCTATCAGCAAACTGTCTCTAACAGCAGTTAGAGACAGTTTTCGAGCATTAGCGCCCGTAGCTTACCGCTTTGCATGTCAGCGATATTTATCGCTAATGACATGCAAAGTGGGCGTTCCACGAACAAACATGGGAAACACCGCTAACAGGCCTATCGCCTATTAGCAAGGTGGCCATGGCCCCAGTTATCGACGTGAAAGTCGCGCTAACCTGGGTCATCGCCATTTATTTAACACCTGCAATTAGCAGGTGTTAGCCATATCTAACATGGGGGTGGATTATGCTGATACGACCACAGGGTCGTATCAGCAGAAGTTATGCCGTTTTCCATGAAACATCGCTGGAAAACCAGCGATGTTTCATGGAAAACACCGCTATGGCTGGAATAATTATCGCCATAGCGCTAAATGTCGCTAATACAGCGTTAGCATGGCAAATTATTCAGACGATAAAAAAGTGCTCGCTAAACACACTTTGCGATGTTTAGCGCACTTTTTAGATAATATGCCCCATAATTAAAAAAATCTTACACTTCATCTGACAAGTTCAACAGAAATAATGGCAGTATCAGCTGAAATCTCTAGCTCCAGTCAGTTTCAATGCTTATTAAATCCATTTACACTTGTTAAGTCCCCCACATGCTATAATCACTCTTCTAATAAATCCAAATTATGACCCAACATGCTGCCTAATTACTGCACCTCCTCTCTGATTCGCTGGGATATCTTAACCTCAAAGGCAGGAGATGTTTCCATCGATACTAAAAACTCCAATGAAGCATGCATGGGTTTCAGCATCCCACACAATCTGCACTTTAGTTGCACTACTTGATATATTCCTTATACACTTCTATCAAAATGGGACAGAAATGTGTCATGCAGCAATTCAAGCATCCTTTAAATTGAAATAATTTATTTGTCAGGTGATCTCAAAAGCAACTCTTTAGAATGAGTTGAATTTCTATTAATTCTATAAATAACCTTCTTCTATAACATTTGTATGTAAAGTTTTTCAAATAAAGATCTATACAAAATTCTCAGTAACAACCACTGGCCTCGTTTACAATATTTTGCAGAACAGCAGCGCAGCAAGTCTTCCTGCTGCGCTGCCATGCGTCAAAAGAAAAGGGGAGGAATGCACTGTATTTGACAAGATACGGCACCTTCCTGTCCTTTTCCCCTGCGCTGGCGCACAATGGGCTGCCATGCACCAACGCAGGCACCCTTGCGCCATGGTGCAAGGGTGTCTGCATTATAGGGGTGAATGTTTTTGTGCAGGAAGGGGCACCTTCCTGCACAAAAACAATCATGAGAGGTGTTTTTCTCTTTCTCACATATAGAAAAATGAAAAACAAGGAGAAATAAAGGTATTTCTCTTCATTGCGCCTCCCTTATGCCTCCCTTGGGGAGTCTTTGGAATTTGACATATTCCCAGGTTTACTAAACCTTGTAAATCTGGGAATACATCAGGTTCCATGGATGTTGTGGAAACACCCACAGCAACACCCATGGAACCCCCCTTTCATGCAGAGTAATACATGAAAGGGGGCCATATTTATAAGGCCTTATGTCGCCTTGCAAATATGGCCAGGCACACTGCACCGCTGGTGCGTCAAAAAAAGTGGCGCACTCTGGCAGCGCAATGGGCTTGCAAATAAGCCCCTATATTTTTTGTGAGGTTTGCTTCTGACGGACTTTTCACTTGTGGTGTTTTTTAGCTATATGCAGTGAAATAGCGAAACTTGAGGGAGACCTCCTGCAAAGATCATGTGGGGTACTCTCCATGCTCGGACCCAGTTAGGAGCTCTGGGGCCAGCCGCCTGTGCACAGTTCCAGAGGGGGCCCCTTCAGCTCAGGGGCCCCTGCACCGTGGGGGCTACGGTGGCTATTGTCACACCACTGGCTATATGCACAGTTGCTTGTGGTTTCTCTCCTTAACGTGACCCATTCAGAATTGCTTGATGATTAGAAATAGCTTTAGTGGTAGCTGCCAACCTGCACTTATTATTGTTTGTTTTGCAGTGCAGGCTTGAATTTTTTTGGACTCATATCACCTTTAATGCCTTTCTGGTGGAGGGTTTGGTCACTGCCACTCATAGGAAGCCTTGATCAGTTGTACCTATTCAGGCCTTGAGCGAGATGGGGTTCCAGCCTTTTAGCTGGGTGCTTATCCGTGCTATCAGCATTGTGTAATCACTGGATTTACAGGTAGGCCTTAACAGAGTTTGCGTAGTTCCGCTGCGCAGGAGCTCCGTGAAGTGACTAAAAAACTCCACGGCACTATGCAGAGTTCAGCAAGCAGTGGAGTGCATTAGGTCGTGACATTCACGCTGATTTTCAGAGCCGGGTATTTTCCTGCGCAAACAGCACCAAGAGGGCGTTGCTTCTTTCTGCTTCCTCAGCGTGACGGAAGGTTTCTCATTGCAAGCAGTGACAGCCATTCACAACCGCCCGGGTTGAGAAAATCTCGCTGGGAGGTGGCCTGGAGCAAGATTTTCCTCGCTCAAACTCGCCAGCTTAATGCTGGTGAATGCGAGCGAGGAAAAATTCTGTTCCGCTACGCGGTTTTTCATAGCTCCGCACGCTACGCGGAGCACCCAGTGGGAAAAACTCTGCAGACTCCGTGAGCGGAGCAAAAATTTCACGCCTAGGCCTACTTACAGGTGAATGAGTATCTATGGTGTTAACCACTTTGTGAGTGGTTGCCAAATCTGCGCTTTCTTTACACTGGAGCAACGACCATCAAGGGTACTTATGTATTTTAAACATTCTTGCCAGCCTGTAAACTGAGGAGGTGTTGGCTGAACCCACTTCTTAAAGATTTCCCTCAAGTCAATAATATCATATAGAACAGGAACTTACTTTGGTTTGACGTGAATATCAATCTTTCCTTATCCTTTTTTTCTAAAATCCTAAAGATAATAAAAGTGGAGCTTACCTCTAACATTTTCTATAATATTTCAGGCATTGCCTTGGCCACATTTTGCCAATATGTTTGCAGCATCTTGCAAGAGAGATACCTATGCATGCTGTCTGACCCATTATCTCTGCATTTAGAACATCCATCATTCGGCCATCTCCCAAATTTAACTAACTTCACGTGACTCCAAGGACCCTGTGGTGAGTAAACAGGTGGTTTCTCCTTAAAGGTGACACTTTCACTGTAGTATATAAAGTAGTAAGAGATACTTGCTACAAGTCTTCTCGAGCCCTCGTTGGCAAGTATCCATTCCATACCATCATTGGGGCTTTCTGAGCCATGTAGACTATTCCACTAATCTCCAATACCACCTTGCCACCTCCAATTCCTTAGGTGCTATACTTTGCCATTTTGGTTTGCTCTGGGTTGATTCCTTTTTTTTTTTATAGTTCGGTGCACTTAAATCCATTTAAGGAGTTGATGGTGTTGGCATCTAGAGATCCTATTCACCTTCTCTGTCAGGTCTTCCCATGGCATTAATCTTTCTCCATCCATCAGATGGTCCCATTTTGGTTTGCTCTGGGTTGATTCCTTTTTTTGTTATAGTTCGGTGCACTTAAATCCATTTAAGGAGTTGATGGTGTTGGTATCTAGAGATCCTATTCACCTTCTCTGTCAGGTCTTCCCATGGCATTAATCTTTCTCCATCCATCAGATGGTCCCAAATCTTGCTGGCTTGCTTTAATGGACACACTAACTGCTTTAATGGACACACTAACTGATCTTTCATGCACTAAGATGTGTCTGTGGTGTCCTATATTGGGTTGAGACTCGTACAGTACGGGATTTCTAGATTAGTTCTTATATCATACCATAGTTTAGACGCGGACTGGAGTACCTTCAACCATACTTTCTTGAAGTATTTTTATGCCCCAAACTTATAGAAAAATGCATTTCCACCTTGCCCATCGACCAGCATTGCACAGAACATATTTTCAAGTATCGACAGATCTGGGTCCCTTATCAGCATTCAGCAATTTTTTAACTGCATTGCCCAACAATAATATTGTACTTCGGCGCTGTTAGACCTCCTTTAACCCCTGCAGGAGGGTCCGATTCCCCTTGATGCCCAAATGAAACTGCTTATCTTGCCTTGTAGTTTCTATACTTCCTTCTTATCAAAAGTTAAAGGTATATTATCACATAAAAAATGTCATTTGGGCAAGTCTATCTGCTTGACCAGGTTTACCCTACCATAGATGGTTAGTGGTAAATTGTTCCAAAGTCTCTTTTTATTGTTCTGATTATGAAACCATTTTAAGGAGGTTAAACTCAGTGATCGATTTCAGGTCTTGTAATACAATTATTCCTAAATATCTCATTTCCTTTTTGATTAGCTCACTATTATAAGACATATTGGATGTCATAATTTCAGACTTTGATCGATTGACTGCGTAGCCGGATACTTGGCCAAAATCATACTTTGCTTACTCGATGCGAGGTTCTGACCTATCTATGTCTGAAGTGTAAATCAAAAGGTCATCCACATATGAAGCATAGCTTTTTCTCAAACCCTTTAACCCCTTCGCTGCTAGACCTTTCCCCCACCTGTGCTAAGCCTTTTTTTGGCTATTTGGGGCAGTGCGCGCTTAGGCCCCTGTAACTTTTTGACCACAAAAGGAATCCACGCCAAATTTGCGTCCTTTTTTTCCAACATCATGGGGATTGTAAAGGTACCCAGGGTTTGTGGATTCCCCTGGAGAGGTCCCAGAAATGAGCCAAAATACAGCTAAATTTTGGGGTTTTTGGGAAAAATGCGAAAAAAGGGCTGCAAATGAAAGCATCTGGGTTTTTCCCTGCAAATGGTATCAAAAAAGGGTTTGTGGGGCTGAAATCACCATTTTCCCAGCTTTTAGGGAATGACAGACTTTTGTCAGAAAACCAACATATTTTACACAGTTTTGGCATTTTTCTGGGACATAGCCTATTTTTGCTATTTTTTGTGTTTTCAACCTCCTTCCAGTTAATGGTAGAAATGGGTATGAAATCAATAATGGATCCTAGACAGCTATACATTTTAAAAAAGTAGACAAAATTCTGAATTCAGCAAGGGGTCATTTGTGTAGATCCATCAAGGTTTCTTTATAGAAACTAACAGTTAAATATAGGAAAAATTGAAAATTAGTTGAAAAAACAGCCTTTTGTGTCAACGTTTTCACCTGTAACTTCTTCTAATTATGACAGCTCTTTGAAAGCAATATACCGTTACATCCGCTGGACCTTACTGGTTGTGGGGATATATAGGACTTGTAGGTTCACCAAGAACCCGACGAACCCAGAGCCAACAACTGAGCAGCGTCTTGCAATGGTTTTTTATTATGTACCGGGTATATAGCAATTATTGTGGGAAAATGTATACATGGAAAAATTGGTATGAAAGACACCTATGTATTTCTGAAATGGGAACAAAATATAGAGTTTAGAAACAGTAGATATTTGCACATTTCCGAAATTGGGAATACTCATACTAGCATGAGAATTATCGGTCATTTTTAAAATTACTTATTTTTTACACAATGTCTTTCATTTGGAAGGCAGAATGCATCGAAAGTCAATAAGTAATAACAGTTGCTTTACAAATCTGAATTACCCTAAGTCTCCCGATAAAAATGGTACCTCACTTGTGTGGGTAGGCATAGTGCCCACGACAGGAAATGGCTCAAAACCCAACGTGAACACACCACATTTTCACAATGAAAAATTACCCTTTTTTTGCAAAGGGCCTAGCTGTAGTTTTTGAACCCTAGCTCTGCCGGCACCTAGGGAAACCTAGCAAACCTATACATTTTTCAAAACTAGACACCCAGGGGAATCCAGGATGGGGTGACTTGACTGGCTCCCACCAGGTTCTGTTACCCAGAATCCCTTGCAAACCTAAAAGATTGATAAAAAAAACAAATTTTCCTCACATTTCTGTGGTGGAAAGTTCTGGAATCTGCGTGGATCCACAAATTTCCACCCACCCCGCGTTCCCCAAAGTCTTCCGAGAAAAATGATACCTCACTTGTGTGGGTCGACCTAGTGCCACGACAGGAAACGGCGCAAAACGCAACGTGGACACACCTCAATTTCGCAGTGAAAAATGACCCTTTTTTGGCAAAGTGCCTAGTTGTAGATTTTGAACCATAGCTCTGCCGGCACCTAGGGAAACCTAGCAAACCTATACATTTTTGAAAACTAGACACTCAGGGGAATCCAGGATGGGGTGACTTGACTGCCTCCCACCAGGTTCTGTTACCCAGATTCCCTTGCAAACCTAAAAGATTGATAAAAAAAAAACATTTTCCGCACATTTCTGTGGTGGAAAGTTCTGGAATCTGCGTGGATCCACAAATTTCCACCCACCCCACGTTCCCCAAAGTCTTCCGAGAAAAATGGTACCTCACTTGTGTGGGTAGGCCTAGTGCCCGCGACAGGAATCGGCGCAAAACGCAACGTGGACACACACCAATTTCACAGTGAAAAATGACCCTTTTTTGACAAAGTGCCTAGCTCTAGTTTTTGAACCCTAGCTCTGCCAGCACCTATGGAAACCTAGCAAACCTATACATTTTTGAAAACTAGACACCCAGGGGAATCCAGGATGAGGTGACGTGACTGGCTCCCACCAGGTTCTGTTACCCAGAATCCCTTGCAAACATAACAAATTGTCAAAAAAATCACATTTTCCTCACATTCCTGTGGTGGAAAGTTCTGGAATCTGCGTGGATCCACAAATTTCCACCCACCCCGCGTTCCCCAAAGTCTTCAGAGAAAAATTATACCTCACTTGTGTGGGTCGGCCTAGTGCCCGCGACAGGAAACGGCGCAAAACGCAACGAGGACACACCTCAATTTCGCAGTGAAAAATGACCCTTTTTGACAAAGTGCCTAGCTGTAGTTTTTGAACCCTAGCTCTGCCAGCACCTATGGAAACCTAGCAAACCTATACATTTTTGAAAACTAGACACCCAGGGGAATCCAGGATGGGGTGACTTGACTGGCTCCCACCAGGTTCTGTTACCCAGAATCCCTTGCAAACCTAACAAATTGTCAAAAAATACACATTTTCCTCACATTTCTGTGGTGGAAAGTTCTGGAATCTGTGTGGATCCACAAATTTCCACGCACCCCGCGTTCCCCAAAGTCTTCCGAGAAAAATGATACCTCACTTGTGTGGGTTGGCTTAGTGCCCGCGACAGGAAACGGCGCAAAACGCAACGTGGACACACCTCAATTTCGCAGTGAAAAATGACCCTTTTTTGGCAAAGTGCCTAGTTGTAGTTTTTGAACCATAGCTCTGCCGGCACCTAGGGAAACCTAGCAAACCTATACATTTTTGAAAACTAGACACTCAGGGGAATCCAGGATAGGGTGACTTGACTGCCTCCCACCAGGTTCTGTTACTTAGAATCCCTTGCAAACCTAAACAATTGTCAAAAAAAACACATTTTCCCCACATTTCTGTGGTGGAAAGTTCTGGAATCTGCGTGGATCCACAAATTTCCACCCACCCCACGTTCCCCAAAGTCTTTCGAGAAAAATGGTACCTCACTTGTGTGGGTCGGCCTAGTGCCCGCAACAGGAAACGGCGCAAAACACAACATGGACACACCTCAATTTCGCAGTGATAAATGACCCTTTTTGGCAAAGTGCCTAGCTGTAGTTTTTGAACCATAGCTCTGCCGGCACCTAGGGAAACCTTGCAAACCTATACATTTTTGAAAACTAGACACCCAGGGGAATCCAGGATGGGGTGACTTGACTGCCTCCCACCAGGTTCTGTTACCCAGAATCCCTTGCAAACCTAAACAATTGTCAAAAAAAACACATTTTCCCCACATTTCTGTGTTGGAAAGTTCTGGAATCTGCGTGGATCCACAAATTTCCACCCACCCCGCGTTCCCCAAAGTCTTCCGAGAAAAATGGTACCTCACTTGTGTGGGTCGGCCTAGTGCCCGCGACAGGAAACGGCATAAAATGCAACGTGGACACACCTCAATTTCGCAGTGAAAAATGACCCTTTTTTGGCAAAGTGCCTAGTTGTAGTTTTTGAACCATAGCTCTGCCGGCACCTAGGGAAACCTAGCAAACCTATACATTTTTGAAAACTAGACACTCAGGGGATTCCAGGATGGGGTGACTTGACTGCCTCCCACCAGGTTCTGTTACCCAGAATCCCTTGCAAACCTAAAAGATTTATAAACAAAACACATTTTCTGCACATTTCTGTGGTGGAAAGTTCTGGAATCTGCGTGGATCCACAAATTTCCACCCACCCCACGTTCCCCAAAGTCTTCCGAGAAAAATGGTACCTCACTTGTGTGGGTAGGCCTAGTGCCCGCGACAGGAAACGGCGCAAAACGCAACGTGGACACACCCCAATTTCACAGTGAAAAATGACCCTTTTTTGACAAAGTGCCTAGCTCTAGTATTTGAACCCTAGCTCTGCCAGCACCTATGGAAACCTAGAAAACCTATACATTTTTGAAAACTAGACACCCAGGGGAATCCAGGATGGAGTGACTTGACTGGCTCCCACCAGGTTCTGTTACCCAGAATCCCTTGCAAATCTAACAAATTGTCAAACAAATCACATTTTCCTCACATTTCTGTGGTGGAAAGTTCTGGAATCTGCGTGGATCCACAAATTTCCACCCACCCCGCGTTCCCCAAATTCTTCCGAGAAAAATGATACCTCACTTGTGTGGGTCGGCCTAGTGCCCGCGACAGGAAACGGCGCAAAACGCAACGAGGATACACCTCAATTTCGCAGTGAAAAATGACCCTTTTTTGACAAAGTGCCTAGCTGTAGTTTTTTAACCCTAGCTCTACCAGCACCTATGGAAACCTAGCAAACCTATACATTTTTGAAAACTAGACACCCAGGGAAATCCAGGATGGGGTGACTTGACTGGCTCCCACCAGGTTCTGTTACCCAGAATCCCTTGCAAACCTAACAAATTGTCAAAAAATACACATTTTCCTCACATTTCTGTGGTGGAAAGTTCTGGAATCTGCGTGGATCCACAAATTTCCACCCACCCCGCGGTCCCCAAAGTCTTCCGAGAAAAATGATACCTCACTTGTGTGGGTTGGCCTAGTGCCCGCGACAGGAAACGGCGCAAAACGCAACGTGGACACACCCCAATTTCACAGTGAAAAATGACCCTTTTTTGACAAAGTGCCTAGCTCTAGTATTTGAACCCTAGCTCTGCCAGCACCTATGGAAACCTAGAAAACCTATACATTTTTGAAAACTAGACACCCAGGGGAATCCAGGATGGAGTGACTTGACTGGCTCCCACCAGGTTCTGTTACCCAGAATCCCTTGCAAATCTAACAAATTGTCAAACAAATCACATTTTCCTCACATTTCTGTGGTGGAAAGTTCTGGAATCTGCGTGGATCCACAAATTTCCACCCACCCGCGTTCCCCAAATTCTTCCGAGAAAAATGATACCTCACTTGTGTGGGTTGGCCTAGTGCCCGCGACAGGAAACGGCGCAAAACTCAACGTGGAAACACCTCAATTTCGCAGTGAAAAATGACCCTTTTTTGGCAAAGTGCCTAGTTGTAGTTTTTGAACCATAGCTCTGCCGGCACCTAGGGAAACCTAGCAAACCTATACATTTTTGAAAACTAGACACTCAGGGGAATCCAGGATAGGGTGACTTGACTGCCTCCCACCAGGTTCTGTTACTCAGAATCCCTTGCAAACCTAAACAATTGTCAAAAAACCCACATTTTCCCCACATTTCTGTGGTGGAAAGTTCTGGAATCTGCGTGGATCCACAAATTTCCACCCACCCCACGTTCCCCAAAGTCTTTCGAGAAAAATGGTACCTCACTTGTGTGGGTCGGCCTAGTGCCCGCAACAGGAAACGGCGCAAAACACAACATGGACACACCTCAATTTCGCAGTGAAAAATGACCCTTTTTTGGCAAAGTGCCTAGCTGTAGTTTTTGAACCATAGCTCTGCCGGCACCTAGGGAAACCTTGCAAACCTATACATTTTTGAAAACTAGACACCCAGGGGAATCCAGGATGGGGTGACTTGACTGCCTCCCACCAGGTTCTGTTACCCAGAATCCCTTGCAAACCTAAACAATTGTCAAAAAACCACATTTTCCCCACATTTCTGTGGTGGAAAGTTCTGGAATCTGCGTGGATCCACAAATTTCCACCCACCCCACGTTCCCCAAAGTCTTTCGACAAAAATGGTACCTCACTTGTGTGGGTCGGCCTAGTGCCCGCGACAGGAAATGGCGCAAAACGCAACGTGGACACACCTCAATTTCGCAGTGAAAAATTACCCTTTTTTGGCATAGTGCCTAGCTGTAGTTTTTGAACCATAGCTCTGCCGGCACCTAGGGAAACCTAGCAAACCTATACATTTTTGAAAACTAGACACCCAGGGGAAACCAGAAAGTTGTGACTTGACTACCTCCCACCAGGTTCTGTTACCCAGAGTCCTTTGCAAACCTAAAAAATTGTCAAAAAAAACACATTTTCCCGACATTTCTGTGGTGGAAAGTTCTGGAATCTGCGTGGATCCACAAATTTCCACCCACCCCGCGTTCCCCAAAGTCTTCCGAGAAAAATGGTACCTCACTTGTGTGGGTCGGCCTAGTGCCCGCAACAGGAAACGGCGCAAAACACAACATGGACACATCTCAATTTCGCAGTGAAAAATGACCCTTTTTTGGCAAAGTGCCTAGCTGTAGTTTTTGAACCATAGCTCTGCCGGCACCTAGGGAAAC
The DNA here is from genome assembly GCA_963921515.1 of Calotriton arnoldi. NCBI lineage: Eukaryota > Metazoa > Chordata > Amphibia > Caudata > Salamandridae > Calotriton > Calotriton arnoldi. Next base: position 423,238 of record CAWUFW010010232.1, on the reverse strand, counting down.
CTTGCAAACCTATACATTTTTGAAAACTAGACACCCAGGGGAATCCAGGATGGGGTGACTTGACTGCCTCCCACCAGGTTCTGTTACCCAGAATCCCTTGCAAACCTAAACAATTGTCAAAAAAACCACATTTTCCCCACATTTCTGTGGTGGAAAGTTCTGGAATCTGCATGGATCCACAAATTTCCACGCACCCCGCGTTCCCCAAAGTCTTCCGAGAAAAATGGTACCTCACTTGTGTGGGTCGGCCTAGTGCCCGCGACAGGAAATGGCGCAAAACGCAACGTGGACACACCTCAATTTCGCTGTGAAAAATTACCCTTTTTTGGCATAGTGCCTAGCTGTAGTTTTTGAACCATATCTCTGCCGGCACCTAGGGAAACCTAGCAAACCTATACATTTTTGAAAACTAGACACCCAGGGGAATCCAGGATGGGCTGACTTGACTGCCTCCCACCAGGTTCTGTTACCCAGAATCCCTTGCAAACCTAAAAAATTGTCAAAATACCCACATTTTCCCCACATTTCTGTGGTGGACAGTTCTACAATCTGCGTGGATCCACAAATTTCCTCCCACCCAGCATTCAACCAGGTCTCCCGATAAAAATGGTACCTCACTTGCGTGGGTGGGTCAAGGATCCGCGACAGGCAGGGGCCCAAAAGCTATTGAGGCGACATCAAAATTACCTATCACAAACCAACCTGGTTTTGCATGGGGGGTCCCATGAGTTTTTGGCCCTGGGCTCGGCAGCCATCTAGGGAAACCTACCAAACCCACACATTTCTGGAAACTAGACACACGGGGGAGTCCAGCGAGGTATGGCTTGTGTGGGTCCCCCATCATTCTCCTACGCAGAATCACCTGCAAACCTCAAATCTCGCCGAACAATTCACTTTTTTCTCACATTTCTGTGGTGGAAAGTTCTGGAATCTGCGTGGATCCACAAATTTCCTCCCACCCAGCATTCAACCAGGTCTCCCGATAAAAATGGTGCCTCACTTGCATGGGTGGGTCAAGGATCCGCGACAGGCAGGGGCCCAAAAGCTATTGAGGCGACATCAAAATTACCTATCACAAACCAACCTGGTTTTGCATGGGGGGTCCCATGAGTTTTTGGCCCTGGGCTCGGCAGCCATCTAGGGAAACCTACCTAACCCACACATTTCTGGAAACTAGACACCCGGGGGAGACTTGACTGGCTCCCACCAGGTTCTGTTACCCAGAATCCCTTGCAAACCTAACAAATTGTCAAAAAATACACTTTTTTCTCACATTTCTGTGGTGGAAAGTTCTGGAATCTGCGTGGATCCACACATTTCCTCCCACCCAGCGTTCCCCCAGGTCTCCCGATAAAAATGGTACCTCACTTGTGTGGGTAGGCACAGTGGCTGCAACAGGAAATGGCCCAAATCGTACTCTGGAGACTTCAAAATTACCTATAGCAAAACTACCTGGACAAATCTGTTCCTAGTCGGCTTTCTGCCGCCCTGGGGGGATATCGGGGGGTGGGGTTGCCCCGATATGCCCCCAAGGGGGGCAGAAACTCTGTGGCTATTTTGTTGGGGGGTAGGGGCATTGGTATGCCCATTCTGAGCAGCCCCCACCCCCACACATAAAAAAGCCAGTGTAACCGTTGGTGTCTAGTGGGCTTTTTGCCCCCCTGGGCTACTGCCCCCATATTCCCCCCAAGGGGGGCAGAAAGGCTGTAATTGTTGCGGGTGGGGGGTGGGGGCATTGACATGCCTGTTTTGGGCAGCCCCCACCCTAATAAAAATTTGCCCCAAAAATCCCTGGTGTCTAGTGGGCTTTTGCCCCGGGGGGCAGATTGAGGGCTTCTGCCCCATCTGCCCCCAGGGGGGTAGGAAGGCTGTAATTTTTGTGGGGATGGGGTGGGGCATGGGCATGCCCGCTTTGGGAGCCCCCACCCTAATTCAAATTTGCCAAAAACTCCCTGGCATCTAGTGGGCTTTTGCCCCCACCCGGCGGGGCAGATGGGAGCTAATGCCCCCATCTGCCCCCGGGGGGGGGGGCAAAATCCCACTAGGTGCCAGGAGTTTTTGGGCAAATTTTAATTAGAGTGGGGGCTGACCAAAACGGGCATGCCAATGCCCCCACCCTAATTAAAATTTGCCCAAAAAAATCCCTGGCGTCTAGTGGGCTTTTTGCCCCCCCGTGGGGGCAGATTGGGGGCTACTGCCCCATCTGACCCCCAGGGGGAGCAGGAAGGCTGTTATTTTTGCGGGGGAGGGGGTGTGGGCATGGCAATGCCCGTTTTGGGAGCCCCCACCCTAATTCAAATTTGCCAAAAAAACCTCCCTGGCATCTAGTGGGCTTTTTGCCCCCCCCCCGGTGGGGCAGATTGGGGGCTAATGCCCCCATCTGCCCCCAAGGGGGCAAAGCCCACTAGACGTCAGGGAGTTTTTGGGCAAATTTTAATTAGGTGGGGCTGCCCAAACGGGCATGCCAATGCCCCCACCCTAATTAAAATTTGCCCCAAAAATCTCCTGGCGTCTAGTGGGCTTTTTGCCCTCGCTGGGGCAGATTGGGGGCTACTGCCCCATCTGCCCCCAGGGGGCAGTAAGGCTGTTATTTTTGTGGGTGAGGGGGTGGGGGCATGGGCATGCCCTTTTGGGAGCCCCCACCCTAATTCAAATTTGCTCCCAAAAACTCCTGGCGTCTAGTGGGCTTCCCCCCGGCAAGGCAGATTGGGGACTAATGCCCCCATCTGCCCCCAGGGGGCAAAAGCCCACTAGGTGCCAGGGAGCTGAAGCAAATTTTAATTAGAGTGGGGCTGACCAAAACGGGCATGCCAATGCCCCCACCCTAATTAAAATTTGCCCAAACAAATCCCTGGCGTCTTGTGGGCTTTTTGCCCCCGGGGGGCAGATTGGGGCTACTGCCCCATCCGACCCCAGGGGGCAGGAAGGCTGTTATTTTTGTGGTGGAGGGGGTGGGGGCATGGGCATGCCCATTTTCGGAGCCCCCACCCTAATTCAAATTTGCCCCAAAAAACTCCCTGGCGTCTAGTGGGCTTTTTGCCCCTCCCCCGGCGTTGCAGATTGGGTGCTAATGCCCCCATCCGACCCTCAGGGGGCAAAGCCCACTAGATGCCAGGGAGCTTAGGCAAATTTTAATTAGGTGTGGGCTGCCAAAGCGGGCATGCCAATGCCCCCACCCTAATTAAAATTTGCCCAAAAATCCCTGGCGTCTAGTGGGCTTTTGCCCCCGGGGGCATATTGGGGGCTACTGCCCCATCTGACCCCAGGGGGAGCAGGAAGGCTGTTATTTTTGTGGGGGAAGGGGTGGGGCATGGGCATGCCCTTTTTGGGAGCCCCCACCCTAATTAAAATTTGCCCAAAAAAATCCCTGGCATCTAGTGGGCTTTTTGGCCCCCCGCGGGGGCAGATTGGGGGCTACTGCCCCCCAGAGGGGGCAGGAAGGCTGTTATTTTTGTGGGGAGGGGGTGGGGGCATGGGCATGCCCGCTTTGGGAGCCCCCACCCTAATTCAAATTTGCCCCCAAAAACTCCCTGGCATCTAGTGGGCTTTTTGCCACCCCCGGCGGGGCAGATTGGGGGCTAATGCCCCATCTGCCCCCAGGGGTCAAAGCCCACTAGACGCCAGGAGTTTTAGGCAAATTTTAATTAGGGTGTGGGCTGCCAAAACGGGCATGCCAATGCCCCCACCCTAATTAAAATTTGCCCAAAAAAATCCCTGGCGTCTAGTGGGCTTTTTGCCCCCCGGGGGGGCATATTGGGGGCTACTGCCCCATCTGACCCCCAGGGGGAGCAGGAAGGCTGTTATTTTTGTGGGGGAAGGGGTGGGGGCATGGGCATGCCCTTTTTGGGAGCCCCCACCCTAATTAAAATTTGCCCAAAAAAATCCCTGGCATCTAGTGGGCTTTTTGCCACCCCCGGCGGGGCAGATTGGGGGCTACTGCCCCCAGAGGGGCAGGAAGGCTGTTATTTTTGTGGGGGAGGGGGTGGGGGCATGGGCATGCCCGTTTTGGGAGCCCCCACCCTAATTCAAATTTGCCCCCAAAAACTCCCTGGCATCTAGTGGGCTTTTTGCCACCCCCGGCGGGGCAGATTGGGGGCTAATGCCCCCATCTGCCCCCAGGGGGCAAAGCCCACTAGACGCCAGGAGTTTTTAGGCAAATTTTAATTAGGGTGGGGCTGCCCAAACGGGCATGCCAATGCCCCCACCCTAATTAAAATTTGCCCAAAAAATCCCTGGCGTCTAGTGGTCTTTGCCCCGGAGGGCAGATTGGGGGCTACTGCCCCATCTGCCCCCCAGGGGGGGCAGGAAGGCTGTTATTTTTGTGGGGGAGGTGCTGGGGGCATGGGCATGCCCATTTTCGGAGCCCCCACCCTAATTCAAATTTGCCCCAAAAAACTCCCTGGCGTCTAGTGGGCTTTTTGCCCCCCCCCCCGGCGTTGCAGATTGGGTGCTACTGCCCCATCTGCCCCCAGGGGGCAGGAAGGCTGTAATTTTTGCAGGGAGGGGTGGGGGCATGGGCATGCCCACTTTGGGCAGCCCCCACCCTAATTCAAATTTGCCCCAAAAAAATCCCTGGCGACTAGGGGGCTTTTTGCCCCCCCTGGCGGGGCAGATTGGGGGCTAATGCACCCAATCTGCCCCCCAGGGGGCAAAAGCCCACTAGATGCCAGGGAGTTTTTGGGCAAATTTGAATTAGGTGGGGCTGCTCAAAACGGGCATGCCAATGCCCCCACCCTAAATAAAATTTGCCCCAAAAATCCCTGGCGCCTAGTGGGCTTTTGCCCTCGGGGGCAGATTGGGGGCTACTGCCCCCATCTGCCCCCAGGGGGGCAGGAAGGCTGTTATTTGTGCGGGGGAGGGGGTGGGGGCATGGGCATGCCCGTTTTGGGAGCCCCCACCCTAATTCAAATTTGCCCCAAAAAAATCCCTGGCGTCTAGTGGGCTTTTGCCCCCGGCGGGGCAGATTGGGGCTAATGCCCCCATCTGCCCCCAGGGGGGCAGAAAGTCCACTAGGCGCTCAGGAGTTTGGGCAAATTTAACTAGGGTGGGGCTGCCCAAATGGGCATGCCAATGCCCCAACCTAATTAAAATTTGCCCATAAAATCCCTGGTGTCTACTGGGCTTTTGCCCTCGGGGGCAGATTTGGGGCTAATGCCCCTAGCTGCCCCCAGGGGGAGCAGAAAGGCTGTCATTTTTGCGGTGGTGGGTGGGGGCATGGTCATGCCCATATTGGGCAGCCCCCACCACAAATTATAATTAAAAAAAAAATCCCTGGCTTATAGTGGGCTTTTTGCCCCCCCGGGGGTGCAGAAAGGCTGTAAATTTTGTGGGGTGGGGGCATGGACATGCCTTTTATGGGCAGCCCCCACTCTAATAAATTAATTGGGCAAAGAAAAATGTCCCTGGGGTCTAGTGGGCTTTTTGCCTCCGGGGGGCAGATTGGAGGCTACTGCCCCCAGGGGGGCAAAAAGTCTAAATCGCACCAAAAACAAATTGGGGGGAGCAAAAGCCCTTGCCCAAGGGGCCGCTCCCCCCTCCCTGGTGTCTAGTGGGTGGATCCCTGCTTGGGGATCGCCCTCCTGGGGCGATCCCCAAGCAGGGATCCACTGGGGAGGGGTACCATTGGAAAGGGGAGATTCTCCCCTTTCCAATGATACCTCTCCCGTCTTTCTACGTGCCCGGGGGGCTGAGATAGCCCCCTGAGCACATAGAAAGTGAAACTGAAATGAGCCTAAAGGCTCATTTCAGTTTGTTTTCTGTGCAATGAGGACAGCGCGACGTGCGCGCTGATCCTCATGGCACAGAAACCAGGGAGGGGGCCCCGGGAGCTGGGGAAGCAATTCCCCAGCTGCCAAGGTCACAGGGGTGAAAGAGAAATCCCTCTGCTGTCTGCAGCAGAGGGATTTCGTGCCCCTGGCCTCATGACGGAATGGTTCCGTCAAGAGCACAGGGGCACCGATGCTCATGACGGAACCATTCCGTCATGAGCATCGAAGGGGTTAAAGTCAAATGGGACTATGGGGCATATTAGCAACGATTTGCGATAATTATCGCAAAGCGCGCTTAGCGCTGTTTTTTTTATCGCCGGCTATCGCTGGATTTCATCGCCGAGATAGCGCGTTATTAGCAGCGCTTATCTCCAAGGCGATAAAAAATCCAGCGAGAGCGGCGAAATGCGAGAATATCGCAGGAAATCCTGCGATAAAACACCAGCGATAGGGGAATCCTTGATGATAGGCCATGATGGACTTAGCCTCACAATCCACCTCCCATTGAGAAAATAGGTAAGTCAAGTTTTTAGCAGGTGTTAAATTCCAGCGATAATCGCGTTAGCGCAACTTTTTTTATCGCTTCTTGTGCATTGATATTAGGGGGAAGTTGTGATTGCGACTGTTTGCAGTTGCTTTTAGTTGGGAACGCCTACTTTGCATGTCATTAGCGATAATTATCGCTGACATGCAAAGCGGCAACAAAACGCCCGCTATCGCCATTAAGCTGTCGCTAACAGCTGTTAGCGACAGCTTGCTAATAGGGCGATAAAAATATCGCCGCTTTATCGGCAAAAAGTGCAGCTAAAGTGGCAATACTGCCCTTGATAATATGCCCCTATATCTTTACCATCTTTAAGTTGTTGGGCTTCTGTCTCCATATATATGTTGAAAAGCAACAAAGAAAGGGGAAACCATTGCCTAGCACCTCAACTTATCTTCCATTTCCATTTACCAAAGCTTTGGTCATAGGTGTGTCATAAATTTGTTGAATTGTTCTTTAAAATCCCCCCTTGAACTCTGAAGCAAGCCAAAGTATCCATTGAAAATTTCAAACTCGCCCTATCAGTCTTTCATTGCGATTGTGTGTTGTGGCCAGATCTGTTGATCCTTATAAGAGTATGGTATAGCTCATACAAATGCCTCCCTGGTATAAATCCTCTTGATCTTGTTGGATCAGGTATCAACCACCTTCCTCAACCTGTTTGCTAATATAATGGACAAATTAGGTAGCAGGGCTGTCTTGGTGATTTGCCAATACATTCCCCATTATTCAGTATGACAGTGGTCATCATTTGATGACAGCACTTCGTTTCTGCATCGAGGCTATTTGGCATCTCTATTAGCAATCAGACCTTTGCTCAATCAGTAGCAAAGTTTTAATAATGAAATCGGCAAAAAAAAAATGCAAATTCCTTTTATTTTCTCGACAAAGCAAAACACATGTTTAACAGAAAACCATGTGATGACAGCAGGAATCCAAGTGCTGGTACAGGCATTTAGAAATGCAAGTTTCATGAAATTACCTCCGATTGTCAACACTTTTTAAATCAGTCATAGGAGAAGGCAGAGGCACAACTTTCAAGAAAAGCGAAATACCCTGCAAAATGATTTTTAGGGAGTTTAGAATTTGCATTTGTACAAATTCTGTTTAGAAAGATGTAACTTTTTGTGTTTCTTTTTGTATAATCATTGCAGGATTATATCATAATATGTTGAAATACTGAAATATAGAAATATTGTCTTTTACAGTAATTAGTAACGAAAACTCCTGGCTTAATTATGCTCTCCTCCTAGAGCTTCTCTTCCAGCACACGAAAATGGTGTTCATTCAAAATGGCTGACAGGTTTATGTTCGGCAGAGGGTAGGAAAGTAATTAGCCTTTCACATCCAATATGTGAGCTATTCCTGTTTTTTTCTGAGTATAATATCCCCCCCCACACACACTCTTTTATCTTTTTTTTTTGGTCCTCATTTGCCTTTTTTTCACCCTTCTTCTAACGTAACCAGCCCCGGGTTTCATACCTCATTTATACTGGACAAAAGGGGGGAAGGGAGGGGAGACAGCACAAAGTGAGACCTCCCACATAGGCACCCTCGTATTTCTTCTGGGAGACCTCGTCCTCTGTTTAACCGCCTACCAACCCCCAAGTCCTCCTGTTTACACAGGGAGGACTAAAAAACCAGCCGAAGCAGATGAAAGGCTTAATCATTGAACCGTTTTTAAAATTCCCATACCATCAACCACACCAAGACAGAAAGGGAGTCCAGAATTCATATCTCTTTCTCAACTGATCCGAAGCAATATATTTCATTGATTGGAGCCAGTCACCCTCCATTGGTGAAGCAGGAGATACCCATAATTTACATATCTCTCTACGAGCCAAGAGTATAGCATAAAATATTAACTTTGCACCATCCTAGGTAACATTACATTGCAGATCTAGTCCCCCAAATATTATCAGTTCAACGCTTACCTTGATCTGCACTTTCAGGATATTAGACAGGCAATTACTCACGGCCTCCCAAAAGGATTGGATCTTCAAGCAGCGTACAAACATGTGAAGGTCATCTTCATTTGGATTGCCACACTTAGGACACACCACCACTCCTCCTGACCCAAATTTCGACAGCCTTCTTGGAGACCAATAGGCCCTGTGCATGGTAAAGAAATGGTTCCTCCTGAGATACGCAGGTTTGACTACTTTATAAAGCATAGACATAGATACTTGCCATTGATCTTCCATCGCAGTCTCTGGCAAGCATCTTCCCCACAGATCTTCAGGTAACGTAAAAGCACCGTCCTCCGTCTCAAGCAGCAGCCAATACCAAAGTGCAATTTCTTTTTTGAACACAGAACTAGATAGAAGCTTTTCCTCCAATTCATTTGAACCACCTATTTCTTCACCCGACGCCCTGTGCCAACTCTGGATCTGAAGATATTTAAATCTTGAAAGGCTCGAACCCAACTCCTGCTCACACCAGGTCTAAGAAACTAAATCTCCATCTGGAAACAGCTGCCTCCACCTTACAATACCCACCTCTATAAGTGGTCGAGCCAGACGATCCTTAGACCACATTGGAGAGCCTGGCGCATCCCAAATCAGGGATGACCAACTTAAGTACGGAATTTTTAGGGCTCTTCTGATTCTGTACCATGTTTCAGCCATCGATTTTAACACCTTTAATCTGACCTTCTTAAAATACTTCGGATCAGCAAATTTAAACATAAATCCCACTTCTGCTCCCTCTTCTTCTCTCAGCATTTCTTTAAACATCCTTCCTATCTCTGTATTCGCAGGGGAGTCTAATAGCATCCTTCCATTTTTCAAAAGAAATGCCCAAGAATAAAATAACAAATCTGGCAAAGCTAAGCCCCCCTTAATCAGCCTCCTTCTCAATTTCTTCCAAGAAAGCCGTGGTCCTTTTGACGCCCAAATAAATGAACTCATTTCGCTTTGCAGTCTTATGAACCACTCTTTCCGAAACGTTAGGGGGATTGTTTCAAACAAAAAGGTTATCTTCGGTGAACATCCTGCCTTCACAAAAGATAAAAGAGCCTTTTTGATAACCACTCTTTTATCTTTTGTGAAGGCAGGATGTTCACCATCCATATTAGGAAATAGAATGTTAATGATATTTTTTGTTTTAATATAGAACATTTAAAAGTGACAATTCCACAGACAACCATGTTCTCTTTAGAGATTCAGGGAAGAGATCATTGTACAGTGTCCTATTGCCTTTGCTGTAGATGCCTTGACAGTAGTAATACTCACAAGAAAAACATACTCTGCTTCTTGTTCATCAGGCTATATAAAAATAAAAACAAATATATTGAGAAATTGAAAATAAACACATCGAATACGCATTTCAATGGATGTGGGCATATTTATTTCTTTATATCTCTTCAAACAAGAAGGAATTGCTAAGGTGTTGAATCCCAGCTGGTGCATGGATCAAGGTGCTCAATACAAAATACCTGGTACCCTATTTGTAGAGTGATGATCCAAGGGTCTTATAAGTGCAGATAAGCGGCTGATGGACACCCAAAATTAGTACCACAGTTATGACACCTTACTCAGTAGTTATAGTCAGGACTGAGCACAACTGCTCCAGTCCCTTTGATTTATGCCAGTCCCTTTTATGTATGCATTCCACCCCGTTCAGAAGCAGGGTGGGTTGGAGGCCTGTCTGTGTCATACGTATCAGCTGGGTGGCGCACTTCATTCTTTCCCAAAACAAAATGAAACTTAAATGTAACTGTTAAACAAACTATTCTTCCAGTTGTCAACGTCTACATACATAGAGCTTAATCCAGTTTCATGGATGAGCCATTGTTTCTCCGCCATTGAGGGATTGATCAGTCACTAACTGACTGCTGAATTTAAGGTTTTGGCTGACAGGCCGTCATCTGCCATGGCAGGGCAAGGTCAGCCATTCAGTCCTCAATCATCAGTTCCCACATCCATCAACGGACAACTTTCCGTCAATGTTTGTATGCCGTAATTTAGCTCCAAATTTAGATTTGTCCTCCATCGCAGTGGGATGGAAAGACCCACATTTCGGAGACATCAATGGCAAATTGGGTTTGCAATGGCAGATGCATCTATCAATGTTGACGGGCACGTCTGCCAACATTCACCTGTTCAAAATCAACTCATTAACAACACCTGCAGCTATACTGCGAAAGAGGGTACTGAAGCCACACAAGTCATTTACCACTCACAATATGCAGCAGCATCCACACTCCTGTTTGGAATCTTCCTAAAATACGACTGACTGGCAGAAGACAACCCACAATCTCAGAATATGAGCTTACTGTGATGGTAAATGATATAATTAGAGTTGAGCCCCAGTTATTTGGAACACTGATGCAGACAACAACCATGGGCCAGAGAAGAGAAATGTAGGCCAGAATCACAGATAAGATGAATGGCAACTCAATACCAGACGCACACAGGAGGACATCCACAAGCAGTGGAATAACCTGCTGGTGAAAGACATTTCCCAAACTTCCAGGGCACACCAATTGCTCGGACAACTATTGGTGAGTAGTCAAGGCAACTCAATCTCATGCCCAGAGAGGAGAAGGTGTTGTCATACTCCTCAGTGAAGGGATCATGGGAATTCAAGGTGGAGTTGATACTAGTAAGTAGAAACACTATGTCCCTTATTTAAAGTTTTCCTGAAGTGGAGCATCTTCCAAAAAGCAATGGATGTTATGTTGTAGGAAGGTGCCCCTTTTTGCATGGTTACCCCATAACGTTTTGCCAGATACCTGATGCCAACTTGACTGAGTGTGTGCTGGGATCCTGCAAACCAAGCCCCAGCACATGTGTTCCTTTCCCAAAACTGTACCTTTATACCCCCAATTGGCACATCTCTGGCCACAGGTAAGCCCCTTGTAAAAGGTACCCCGGCTACCAAGGGCACTGTAACCAGGGGAGGCCTCTAAGGGCTGCAGCACCTATTGTGCCACCCTTAGAGACCCTGCACCTCAACATACATACACTTCCATTGCAGCCTGTGTGTTCTGGTGCATAGAAAAGTGAAGAGTAAACATGGCACACATCGATGTGTGCCATGCCTGCAGTCCACTGCCTGTGGCCTAGTTAGCCACCCCTCTAGCAGGGTGCCCTAGACCACAGGTGAGGGTACAGTGGCATGAGCCCTATCAATCAATCAATCAATCAATCAAGGGAATTGTAAGCGCACTACTCACCCGTGAGGGTCTCAAGGTGCTGGGGGGGGAAGCAGCTCCATTCAGTCAAAGAGCCAGGTCTTGAGCATCTTCCTGAAGATGTCCAGGGAGGGGGCACGTCTGATGTTGAGCCGGAGCTCGTTCCAGGTCTTGGCTGCGATGTAGGAGAAGGTTCTTCCACCTGTTCTGGCTCTGTGGATGCGCAGGATTTCGGCGAGGTTGGCGGATCGGAGGTTTCTCTTGGGTACGTGGAAGGAGATTCTCTCGTTGAGGTATTGGGGTCCGGTGTTGTGGAGGCATTTGTAGGCGTGGGTGAGTATCTTGAAAGTGACTCTCTTCTCAACAGGGAGCCAGTGGAGGTTCCGTAGGTGTTGGGTGGTTTGTTTGTGTCGAGGAATGTCGAGGACGAGTCTGGCTGCGGTGTTCTGTATGGTCTGGAGCTTGCGGAGCAGAGACTTGTTGATCCCGGCATAGAGGGCGTTTCCGTAGTCCAGTCTGCTGGTTATGAGTGCATGGGTGACGGCCTTCCTTGATTCGGGGGGATCCACTTGAAGGTCTTTCGGAGGATTCGGAGGGTGTTGAAACAGCTGGAGGCGACGGCGTTGACCTGTTGGGTCATGGAGAGGGAGGAGTTGAGTACGATGCCGAGGTTTTGGGTGTGGTTCGTGGGTGTGGGGGGGCTGCCGAGGGCGGTAGGCCACCAGGTGTTGTCCCATGCCGAGGGGGAGGGTCCGAGGATGAGGTCTTCTGTCTTCTCCGAGTTGAACTTCAGGCAGGTTCTGCTCATCCAGGATGCAACGTCCTTCATTCCTTCCTGGAAGTTGAGTCTGGTGGTGATTGGGTCCTTGGTGAGGGAGAGGATGAGCTGGGTGTTGTCGGTGTAGGATACTATGCTGAGTCCGTGCTATCTGATGATGGCGGCGAGGGGGGCCATGTAGATGTTGAAGAGCGTGGGGCTGAGCAATGATCCTTGGGGCACTCCGCAGTTGATTTCCGTGGGTTCGGAGAGGAAAGGTGGTAGTCTGATTCTTTGGGTTCTGCCGGTGAGGAACAAGCAGATCCAGTTGAGGGCGGTTCCTTGTATGCCGGCTTCGTGGAGTCTGGCAGTGAGTGTGCGGTGGGAGACGGTGTCGAACGCTGCAGAGAGGTTGAGTAGGATCAGGGCCGCGGTGTGTCCTTGGTCGAGGAGGGTGCGGATGTCGTCTGTGGCGGCGAGTAGATCGGTTTTGGTGCTGTGGTTGCTGTGGAATCCAGATTGGGAGGGGTCGAGGATGGAGTTTTCTTCGATGAATTTGGTTAGTTGTGCATTGACGGTCTTCTCGGTGACTTTGGCCGCGGAGCGGAGGAGGGAGATGGGTCGGTAGTTCTTGAGGTCTGTGGGGTCTGCTGAGGGCTTCTTGAGCAGGGGTCTGACTTCTGCACGTTTCCAGTCTTCGGGAAAGATGCCGGTCTTGAAGGTGGTGTTGATGGTGTTTTGTAGTTCGGGAGTGATGCGGTGGCGGCTCTGTGGAAAATGTGTGGGGGGCAGGGGCCCGTGGGGGCCCCTCAGTGGATGCCTTTCATGGTCGAAGTGGTGTCATCAGTGGTGACTGGGGTCCAGGAGGAGATGGTGGGCTGGATGGCGTTGCTGGAGCAGGAAGTGGTTTCAGAGTTGGGTGTCTGGTCGTTGAAGTTGACGTAGAGTGCCTTGATTTTTAGATGGAAGTAGGATCCGAGCTTGTCGCAGAGGTCCTGGAAAGGGGTGATGTCTGTGGTTTCGCTGGGGGGCTTGGTGAATTCCTGGATGACGCTGAAGAGTTGCTTGGAGTTGCCGGTGTTGGCAAGGATCTTGTTTTGGATGAAGGTCCTTTTGGTGGATCAGATGCGTTGGTGGTATTCCGTCATGGCGTTTTTGTAGGTGGTGCAATCTTCTGGTGTTTTGCTGTTTCTCTAGTTCTTCTCAAGACGTCTGCAGGTGCATCTGGATTCTTGGAGGTCGGTGGTGAACCAGGTGGCTTTCCTGGGGCGTTGTCTGTCAGGGTTGCATAGTGGTGCAAGCTTGTCTGCGCAGCTGGAGATCTATCTGTGGAGTCCTTTGGCTGCGAGGTTGGCATCGGTCGACATGGGGGGGCGTCGCGGTTGAGGGTGGAGTTGAGATGTGCCTTAGGGACTTTGCTCCAGTTCCTTCGTGGGGGACGCAGTGCAGGTTTGGGCGGCATGGGTTTGTCGACGTGGAAGTGTACGCAGTGGTGGTCTGTCCATGAGGGTTGTGTGGTCTGGCTGAAGTGGATGTTGTTACCTCCTGCGAAGATGGGGTCGAGGGTGTGTCCTGCCTTGTGGGTGGGCATGGTGATGAGCTGTTTCAGGCACATGTCGGTGAGGTTGTCCAGGAGGGTGGCAGAGTTGGGGTCGCTGGGGTTGTCGAGGTGGAATTCAGGTCTCCGATGAGTATGTAGTCCATGGAGGCGAGGGCGTGGGGTGCGATGAGGTCGGTGATGGTAGTGGCGAACGAAGCACTGGGTCCGGGGGTCTGTAGGCGAGGGTGCCGTGGAGTGTGGTTTTGGGGCTGGTCTGGATCTGGAAGGGAAGGGAAGGTGTTCGGTGGTGGGGAAGGAGTCCTTCATGGTAGAGGTGGAGAGTCGGAGGGAGCTCTTGTGTACGATGGTGAGTGCTCCTCCTGGGTGGTTGGGGGGGTCCTCCCTCTGGATCTTGTATCCGTCGGGGATGGCGGTGGCAATGTCGGGGCGGAGGAGGTGTTGGAGCCCTACAGTTTCTAACTCCATTTTTAGACATTGTAAGTGCAGCAAAGCCATAAAGAATATATGGTGTGGGAGTTGGTCATTACGAACTACATAACTCCATAATGGCTTTACTGAAACCTGGGTAGTTTGGTAGCAAACGTCTCATCACAATAAACCCACACTGATGCCAGTGGGGGATTTAATGTAAAATGCACTTAGAGGGCATCCCAGAGATACCCTCTGAAAAATTACCAGCCCTGGTGTGGTTCCTGAATTGCGACCCGCCATTTGGCACCACCAGACAGGTTTCTGAACCCCTGGGTAGGGGGCCTCTGCTCTCTGGGTCCAGAAACAAAGCCCATCCTGGGCAGAGTTGTCATGCCTCCTCCCCTAGGATGGAATGGGTCCACAAAGGGGAAGCTTCAAAGGCCTGCCACCTTTGTTAGCTGACCCTGCCTTTTGCTGCCCCCAGCAACTGGCTCCCACCAGTTCTGACCCCCAATTTGGGTGCGGGAATTGGCGGGAAAACCAAGTGAGGAAGAGAGGTGTGCCCACCTTTGCCAACCCCACCCCTCAGGAGGGGGAGGCGAGGTGAAGCACACATCTCAGTCCCCTCCAACTTGAAGATGAGGGTACACAGCCAACCAGAGAAAGGCTCATGACCCCCTCCCACTGGAGGGTGGCATAATAAGGGATGTACTCACCCAAGGAAGGGACCCATTGGTCCCAGCCTGCACACTCCTGTAACACCTCAAGATTTAGTGTTTGGGGGAGACCCTGAACCTTGCCTCCTCAGATTCGAGAAGAAGAAAGAAGAAGGACTGACGAGCCATGCTGAACGAGGAAGAAGAGGACAACAATTGCTTTGGCCCCAGCACTACCTGCCTGTCTCGACTCAAACCTGCACCCAGAGAAACCCCAGCATGTCCAGCAGCCAATAGCCATCCAGAACCCGGAGGACCTGCCCTGCCTTCACCAAAAAGACTCTGTCTCCTGTGAACACCGGATGTGCTCGACCAAAGACTCCAACACAGACCCCGGATCCAGCCAGCTCTGCAGTTCTGCACCACTCTGTACCCAAGTTAGAGTGTCAGAGAAAATAAGAGGAACCCCTTAGTGCCAAAGGAATAGGGTTATATACAATAGTATGGGAAAAAGAGAATCCTTTGGACTGAATTACTACTAACGTTGGAGCTGGGAGTTGGAACCCCAACACAGTCATGCAAAACCCATTCAAAAACTATTACTTCACATATACCATTGGGAAGGCTACTCATGCGTCTGAATGACAATCTAAGCGATGTAATACATTTTTAGACAAATATCAAGAAAACATTTTTATCAAAAGATTTTTTATTAAAAAAACTTCATGGAATATGTTAAAACACAAAACCACAAATCATAAAATTGAATAACACAAAATATCTACACGAAATTCATACACATATACATACGTAAGTATGAAAGTGTGGGAGCATTTAGAGAGAAGAATGAATATGATTGGTTGTGTAAATAATTTGGGAAGGGTATCATATGTTAGAGTGGCCTAACACCACGAGGCGGTATCCCCAGCGATCCTGACCTGGAATCTAGCGATCCCCGACCTACCTCGATCTTCTACCCGATGCCTGCAGCCTCAACTTGAGGGGTCCTCCTGACCGTGACCTGAGCTGGTAAGAAAATCCGACTCCCAAAGACACCCCTGCACCTTACACCCCATGGCCTTTGGTGGCCCAACCAATGGTGTCCTGGCATCCATCAACAATCCAACTTACCTTTCTAGCTGGTGGTTGCCATTAATAAACATCCTTGACCAGGCCAGCAGCATTTCTTCTGAACCGGAGATCTCCATTGGAAACAACAGGGCTCCCGACATCTCCTTGGCACCCTGCATGCAGCTGTCTCCATGCTGCTGGTGGTGCAGCTCCTGTGTCGATTTTTGGCCCCTGCAATGCTGATCTTAACCCCAGGAGCTTTGCTCACACAACCCAGTGGCATGCTCGTGAGCAGCCCTGACTGAAGGCCCCCTGGCCCAATTGTCTAACATTAGGCCTCTGCACTCTGCACCCAGCCGTCCTAGTGCCGCTGGTGGTGCAATTTGAGTGCCTCCTTGAACCTTGGTTCTAACCCCAGACACCCAGCATTGTAAGTTGTTTACTTATTTGCAAACTGATCAAATTCTTTATCTCCATAGGAGCCCATGCTGTGGTTTTTCCTCTGAAATGTTCTGTGCCGACCTGCTGTTTGTATGGAACAAAAGTAATGTGTTTTGATTTTTTTTTTATTAATCTTTATTAATGCTTTTACATATTACATAGTTACATAGTCTGGTGAAGGCTTTTAAGAAGCGGTAAAATGAGATTACAAAATATATAATAAGATTGTGCTCAGTAATATTTCAACCTCTATTGAAAAAAACACAGAATAGATATAAATCAAATATCACACTAAATTCATATTAATATACAGTACAGTAACTAGTAAAGGTGAAAGTGCAATGAGAGCCAGCTAATTTGCCCCAATCAGCTTTTCCATTATTCCCCTCGAATATACCATCTTTGACCAGGACTTAAGATCCCTCCCAATTAATATTCCATTCTATTCCCGGGACCATTCCACATAGTGACCCCAAATCTTTCTACCCTTACGCCTAGCTGTTTGTCCCCCTATGTTTGTATAGTGCCATCTCTAACTTGAAGATAGAAAATACTCTTCCTTGCCATTGTTGGAAGGATGGTACCGGCAGGTCCAGCCGTGCTGAGGCGATACAGATTCAAAATACCGCCATCGCGATAAACATCAGGGCCTCCACTCCCATTAAATCCAAATCCGTATCGACCCCCAGTAGCATTACTTGAGGGATCAAATCCAGATTAACATTATAAATGCCTACTGAGAATTTAGAAATCTGCTATCTCAGTGTGTCTAAAACCGGACATGTACCAAACATATGAACCAAGTCTGCAGTATGGGATTCACAACGTGGACAGTTTACACCCTCCGTCCCCCCTACCTTGCAATCTTTGTTGGGGTAAAATATAAGTCAAAAACTGTCTTTCAGTGCTGTGCTTGCAGCCCCAAAGAGCACAGTAACATACAATTTAGCTCCAAAGAATCATAAAAAGTAAAATCATCTAATCCAAGCTTTGATTGCCATTTAGCGTTATGCTTCTCAAGATCGTCTGGTACCAAATTGCATAATTTACCATATATTGTACTAATAAAAGTTTTTTTCCCCAACCAAGAGATCCAAAAATGGTGCGCCCGATTCACAAAAGTAATCTGAGACAAAATCCTAACTTTACGACTTTCGGTATTCACAAAGGGTATTTAGTAGTAGTAAAGTTAGGATTTTGTTTTAAGATTGTCTTTAGTTTTGGTCTTAAGACAAAATCCTAACTTAAGTTTAACTTAAGTTTAATTTAGGATTTTGTCTTAAGTTTGTCTTAAGTTTTGGTCTTACTACTACTAAATGCCTTTTGTGAATACCGAAAGTCGTAAAGTTAGGATTTTGTCTCAGATTAATTTTGTGAATCGGGCCCTGTATCTTCTCAAGACCTTTCGGTCTACCAGTTTTTTGTATAAAAAGCTGCAAATTTGCAGTTATTTAAAAATTCCTTGCAGTTTAGATCAAACTTGACCCTCAATTCCTCAAATGACGCAAACCTCTGATCCTGGAAGAGATCCCCCAGTTTACATAGACCCAATTTCTCCCATCTGGCCAGGCAGATATCCTGAAATATTTTTGGGAGTGAGGGATTCCTTTGTATTAGAGTATACCAGTTCCATCTCCCAATTCCGAACTTCTTTCTCAAATCAACCCAGTTTTTATAGGCCGCCCCCAACACCTTAAATCTAACCTTCTTGTAGTAGCTGGGTTCTAGCAGTCTTAGCAAGCATCCTTTAGCTTCAGATTCTATTGTGAGCCCATTGGTCGATGGCATACCCCATATAGATTCAGGTGTTTCCTCTCTATTACTCAGAGGAACCCTCATATGCTGAAGAGCAGCAGCTAACTGATAAAGTTTGAAGTATGAGAGAGCCCCCCCCGCCGGGTTGTGTCAAAAATTTAGTTGCCCTTCTTGTTTTTCCATAGGACCAAATAAATCTAGAAACCAGGGTATCCAATCCTTTAAACTAGACGTTTACAAAATCCAACGGGATAAATCTGAAGAGGGATAAAATCTTTGGCAGGAGCAGCATCTTTATTATATTGTAGCAGCCTACAATAGACAGGTGAAGATTGTGCCATCTCGCAACATCTTGTTTCACCTTAACTAATATTGGTCCAATATTATTCTTGACCACCTGATATACCTTTGCGCTTATCTTTTTTCCCAGATAGACCGCCTGCTCTTCCACCCTTAGATCCTGACTAACAATGAATTGATTCACTACCAGTTGCGCTTTCTGTCTATTAAGGGAATAGCTTGAGAATTTCCCAAACTCTACGGCCTCATACTCTACTATCTGCATAGCAGTCGCTGGGTCTGCCGACGCAACCAAGATGTAATCCGCGTAGGCCAGAATTTTCATCTCACAAACATGATATTAAACAGGAACTGTGGCTAGATTGGCTTCTAATTTACAAATAAATGAGTCTATGTATATCGCAAATAGCAAAGGAGAGCAGGGACAACCATGTCTCATTCCTCTCTCAATGCTAATTAATCCTGATTGACCACCCATGATTTGCAGCCTGGCCGCCTGATTCTTGTAGAGTGCTGGTATTGCTTTTATGAAGCGCATCCCAAATCTAATCCTTCTCATAAGTTCCCATAGATACGCCCATGTGACCCTGTTGAATGCCTTCTTGGCATCCAACAGGGCCACAGCCATAGGTTCCTTAACCACCTCGGCTATGTCGAAAAGTGTCATATTGACGGATGTGATCCGTGGTGCTCCTGCCTTGTATAAATTTATGTTGGTTCGGTGATACCACCTTGGCTATAATTTGGCTCATCCAAGTGGCCAGCATCTTAGAGTAGAACTTTATGTTGCTATTAATCAGTATTATAGGGCGATATGATCCTGGATCGACTGCTGCTTTATCTTTTTTCATGTCTTAAATTAAGACTGAGCAGAACACTTTATAAAACTCTAATGGGATTTGGTCAGTCCCACTAGCTTTCCCTGAGGGTAAATCTTTCAGGGATACTCTCCATTCCTCAACCATAAATATTGCCCGTAGCAGATTCTGCTCCTCCTGAGTTAGTCTTTCCAGAGACATAGAGGCCACTGCTTGCTCTATCCTCTGTTCATCTGCTTGAGGTTGAGCTTGATAAAGACTTGCATAATAATCTCAGAATACTTCCCTTATATCATCAGGCTCCAAAACCAATTTGCCACCCATGTCTTTTATTTCCTTAATATGTCCTCCAGCCGCCTTCTGTCGAGTGTGTATTGCTAACAGATGTCCTACCCTTTAAATATATTCATAACACTCCTGCCTCTTAGAAAGGTACTTTTCTGTGGTTTTTTTTAAATGTAACTTCATTGATTGCGGCTTTAGCCCTAGCTATTTGCTGCTGAGCCACTTCAACATTAATTCCCCCTTCCCTTATCACAGTGATGAGCAAGGTCTCTGCCTTGGTAAGATTTTAATATAGTTCTATTAGCTATAATGTCTCCCGTTTCTGCAGGTTCAAACTTTACCTCAGGTTTCCCCTCTTATTCCTGCCTTAAAGGCGTCCCAGACCACTCCCAGTGGGGACTTCCCCTATTTAGATCTTGGGAATCCATGTATTCATATGCACAATATAGCCAGGATCCACCAAAAGACCTCTCTTGAAAGCCCAGCTGCTAGTATTCCTAGTAATCCCATCCGTAGCTAATTCGATTACTAAAGGATTATGATCTGACCTTACTCTTGGATATATTTTGATCTGGGCATCCCTTAATAACTCCGATGACAGAAAAAAATTATCTAACCAGGCAACAGTCCGATGGGGAGCCGAGTAATAAGTATAGCCTAAATAAGGTGCCCTTAACTCCTCCTATACGTCTGACAGACCTATTCCTCTTTTCAAGCTTCTAAGTGCTTTAAACACCGTTGGTTTCTGTCCTTCGTAATTGCCCAATATGTCTGATTGCAGACATCCTTACCCATTAAAATCCCCACAGATGATCTAGAGGGCCATCCAAATTGGTAATTCTACAGCTAAAAACGTCAGCATACCAGGATCATCAAGAACCACTCCAAATACTGTACATAGAGTAAAACACCCCTTGCCATATTGCCACTTAACGATAACCCAACGTCCATATCTATCTGCTTTACTTCAAATACATTCTCCCACCCCTCTTTTTGCTATTATTCCCACCCCCTTTGTTTTTGTGTCTTGTATGGTGCTTGTGACAAATTTCAAGCCCAGTGTCTCCAACACCTTCGCATTTGACAGCTCTACATGTGTTTCTTGTTAACAATAAAGATCCGCTTTAAGAGCTCTTAGATCCTGCATTACCCTTCATCGCTTGCCACTGTCATTGAGACCACATATATTTATAGTTGCAATATGGATCTTAGCCATTAGCTTGTATTAGTTTCAACCAGCTAGCAATTAAGCGTCCTAGTCCTTTATGCGAGAACCTACCTGGCTCCCCCCATATCTGCAATCTTAAATCTACTCTCTATTCTTGCACCTGTTTAGTGTATTGCGTGATGCCCTTCCTCATATCATCTGCCAGCTTCCCCACTTCTCCACCTTCCCACTGAAAGACCCACCCGTGAACCTCACCACTAGAACCCTGCCCCCTCCCTACCCTCCCACCTGCTCTCTATATCCCACCAACCACCCCTGCCTTGACCGCCCCCTCCCCCATCTACCACTCGAGACAAACAGGCCACCCAAGACCAGTCAATTGGCTCCTGTGTATGCCTCTACTGGATCCCCCCCTCCAGCTCCCTGACCATAGATCAACCCCACAGTTGTACTTGAAATCCTAAAGTCAGAGAACAAAGACATAAAGGAACAACACAAACACCCTCCACAAGAACAAAGCCTCTACTATGTCCCCCGTTATATTCAATATTAACAATTTTCACTTTCTCAGGCCTTAATCATATATATAAGCTGCTGATGTAACATAGCGTTGGGGGCCCAAGCTGTTTTTACAGTGGCGGCTCACAGAGGGAGTGCTGCAGGGTGGAGGAGGGGCTGCGTGGGGGGCTAGTGGACTCGGACATAAGACGGGCAGGAGTAAAGTAAGTAAATAAATAAATAAACCTATTTACCTTGCGCTCGCTGCATCACCAGCTCGGCGATGCAGCGAGCGCAAGTTAAATAGGTTTATTTATTTATTTACTTACTTTACTCCTGCCCGTCGTATGTCCGACTCCACTACCCCACCCAGCCCCTCCCCCGCCCTGCCTCACCGCTCCCGCAGCACTCACTCTGCGAGCCGCCACTGTAGTTTTACCTTTGACAATAGTTTTCAGTCGAGCAGGGCCAATAGAAATGCTGCTCCTCCATCTTCTTGAAAGGGCTTTATAAGATGTCTTAACCGCCACCTCCGTTCTACCGTGACATGGCTGAAATCAGGGCACACAAAGAAGGAAAAATCTTTAAAGTTCCGCAGGGCATCCGATCGAGCCTTCTCGAATATAATTTGTCAGAGGACAAAATTCCCAAAATACACCAAAACTACCCGGGCCGACTTTCTGTAGCTCCTCCAAAAGAATTTGGATTCATCTGCATGAGTGGCTATCTATGCACCCTTTGTACTTCTGTCTCCCAGTTCCAAGACCCAAGTTCTGGGAAGGCAGTCTTTAGTAAATCAAGCATAAAAGATCTAATATCACTGCACTCCACCCCTTCCTTTATTATGACAATCCGAACATTATTTTGGCGTTGACGATTCTCAAAGTCCTTGATCTTTCATAAGATATCCGACAGTTGATCATCCTGCATCTCAACCTGACCCTTAAGCCTCTCCAGTTCTACTTCAGCCTCTTTTGTCCTCTCTTCTATGGCGCTGAGTTTTTCTCCCATCTCAGCGCAAGATTTTGCCACTTTTTTAATTGTACCTAGAAGTTGTTTAGTGACTAATCTGGCTCTCGGACTCTCGGCTCTAGTCTCTGTTTGATATTCCTTGATGGTACTCAGAGTAAGCTTTAGTGTAGACTCACTAGATTCCTCCCCAGTGCTTGCGGGGGCCTTCCCTCCCAGGTCGCAGCTCCTATACCCCCCAGCCTGGCCCATCAGTTGTGTGTCTGATAAGTCACATTTTAATATTTCTGCCAGCTGGGAAAATTTATTTGTTTTACCATCCGTGGAGGGGGGGCCTCCCCAGCTTCCCTTGAACCCTCTGTGATTTCAGATACTTCCTGCGTTTCACAGTTCCCCCATTTATTGTAGAGAAGCTAGCACCACTCGCACCTAATGGGGAGTCACTGAGCACATTGTCGCTTGTTTAGAGACTCACATCAGTAGATTCAGACTCATCTGTGAGGAATAGAACTTTTATGCCCCCTCCCAGGATAAATCGAGGTTTTGATTATCCCCTATCCCTTCAGGCTCAACATGCCCCTCCTTCCTTTTTACAATAGCCATTTCCTTAGTCTCTTATTCAGCTCGTTCCGAATTATTCTCTGAGCCAGCGCTAATGCAGTTCCTTGCCCTTTTAGCATTATCAATATTCATATCATTCAATCTTAAAGAGGCCTCACCTTCGTGTTCAGCCTCATGTGGCTTATTCTTCTTCAGTGCAGTGAGTTCCTTTGGCCCATACACTGCTCCCAGTAACTCTTGTGCCTCCTTTATGCTTGTAGCATCATCTGAAGAGGGCTTACCTTTGTACACTGGGGGGACATGCCCATTGTTATCTTGCGTGCTCAGCCACTCCAGGAGAACCGGGACTAGCCAGTGGGGCAGGCCGAAAGAAATCGGTTACTGCCGGTTGTGGAATTCCACGCTGCTTTTGCTGGCCCCTGTGACAGGGGTGCTAGCTTCCGTCCTGCTAGCAGCTGCAGCTCCATCAGCTTGTTTGGCAGCTCCAGTCTCTTGTCTCACTCCGGCGCTGCCGCCACCTCAATCTTGCTTCAGTCAGCCAGGAACTCCTGCTGAGACCACCGTCGTACAGGAACTAGAACCTCCGCTCTCTGTCTATCACAGGCTGTTCTGGCATTCTTCGGTTACTCCATCAAAGATGCTGGTTAGCCCTGCCGTCCCTCTGTCAAAAATGTAGATTCTTCCCATACTGGGGCTGTATCGGCCAACAAAAATGAAATAAGCCACTCCGACTGTTGATTCTGTTTGAAGACTCGAAATGAGTCCTCCCCAGCTGGAGATCTTGAAACCGACAGTCTGCAGCCAGCTGGACTGCATTCAGATGATCCTGACTCCACCGCTTAGTTCAGCCCTGTCCCTGCAACCTTCACTGGGTTTCGTGAGCTCAAGTAGGAGCGGGCTACTTGTTTGCCTTCTTGCCTCCCCATGAGCGGTAACTATGTTTAGACACGTCAATTGTCTTACTTACCTTTGTCTTGTAGGACCCACGGTGTGATATCTAGGCATATCACCCTGAGTAGTTGATGCAACTAAAATGTAACGCAAAAGTAACCCAAAGTAATTTCCATGTATTCTGAACTGTTTTCAAAGCAAATATAAACCTGAAACGATTCCAATTTCATCCACAATTGCATTCCTGTATACAGTCTTTCATTTGAAAGTATATTTTACCTACCTGGGCCAAGTTCTGCTTGGTTCTAGAAATAAAACTTAAGTATACCTTTTTATACTTACCTAATTGGTCTGGATTCCGTCTCTGAGTGTGTGCCATCAGTTCTTGTCTGAGTGAATACAATAAATGCTTCTGTTTCACAAAGGTCGGGCCTGGTGGGGCCTCGACAGGGGTAGAGAGGCCTCCCGGGGGAGGTGGGAAGGGATGTGCCCTCCCTATGGATAACTTGTTTTACAAAGAGATATCCCTCCTGGAACCTCGTAAGGTCCCTAGGTGGTGAGATGAAGAGAAGTAAAGAAAGGGGAAAAACAACACGTAGCCAAAGATGTAGGAGGGGGTGGTCTAAAGTCAGACCGAACACCTGAAAAGAGTCTGCACCTTACTGATTCAGTAATGTCCCCGAGTTGTAAGGTGAGAAGGGAGGGAGATCCTTTTGTTATTATATCCCTCACTCACTCTATTAGTGACATGCTTAGTGACATGCTTCATCATCAGGCTCACCTTGGCTCCTAAAGGTCAGGGTGGGCTCGACCGTATTTCAGGGAGCACTTGTGAAGATTTTGTGTATGGGGGCGTAACGTTAAAGATACAATACGAGGTCAGCTCTGGCATTCCAGAACAAGCCACACACAGTAAGTGCTTGAATAACGGAGGCCAGACCAGACACCCATCCCTGGATGGTAGTGACCCAAGCTTTACGGCTTCCACCAAGTGACTATAATGTAGCCCTAGCGGTCATACTCTGGTCCTTGAATGCAGAAAACCATCTTGGCAGCTGCACAGGGTATGAAAGATTGCACCTTAAAGAGCATACTTAAACGCTCCTCTGGCCTCCTGACAAAAGATGGCCAACAAACTCAGCAGTCGCCATCTGTGGTGGACGGCGGGGACAAGAAGATGCCACTGACAAGGACATTCATGGAGGATATCTTCGCTTCGATATGCGAAGACATTCAATCAGTGAAAAGTGAGCTCTTGCTGGACCTCAAGGATGTCAAGCACAACCTAGCAGAGGTGGGCGACAGGATAGCTATGCTCAAGGACAACAAAACAGCATGAGACAAGGAGGTCAAGCACCTGTGACAAGAAGTCCGGTGCCTACAAGAACAACAAGCAACCCTACAGGCCCATGCTGAGGACTGAGATATCCACTCATGCAGGAAAACATCCACTTCTGCGGGGTGCTACAGGGGTCTGAGGACAAGGACACAGCAGACTATGTACAGGCCCTCTTATGTCAAATTCTGGACCCAATGGTGGAGACCAGCATACAGTTAGACAGGGTCCACCTTGGTGCTGGGGGGGTACTCACCAGATATCCTCGCATGTGTCCACGACTTCCAACTCAAAGAAAATATTCTGTGCAAAGCAACAGATGCCTACTCTGTGCAGTTCTGGGGCCACAAGGAAGCCCTGTACCAAGCATCTCTGCCCTGATGCCCCAGAAATGCAGAGCCTTCCTTCCTGTCACAGAGTTCCTCAGGAATAAAGGTGTCTTGTACAGCTGAGGCCATCCATTTTGCCTCATTCTTTACTGGGACAATGCACTGCACCAACTCAAAACATTGGGAGTGGCACACTGACTTCTGAACATCCCGGATGATGATCGGGAAGGGCTTGGAACAACGGGCCCACAAGACCCATGAGGGATGACGGCATCAGTGGTGCCATGTCGCAGGGTCACTTGAGGGCCTCCGCCCAGATCCCAAAACCATTACCCTACAGAGATAAGCAGTACTTGCAGCCTGTTGCAGGTGACATGGAATGCCCGGACATTAGCTAAATCCGGGACCCTGCTAGGCACTGATTATGAGATCTCTGCTGCATTGCTGATGCCTGCTTCCTGTACCACCAGCAGGGGCTGCAGAGCAGCCAGAGACACTGCACTAAGACACCGGATGCAGACTCCCACAACCCTAGTCCTAGAACCACTAATGGGAGCATCTTGGCAATCAATAGTATTTACTGAACTGCTTTGTTGTTAAAATGTTATGTTTTTGTTGGGGATTCACACAAGGACAGTGCTCACTCAGCTAAAGGGATCTGCCCACGTGTTTGGGTCCTCCCCCCGCTTTTTTCCACTACACCACACAATCTCCTCCAGCTCCTACCACAGTCGACAAGCCCTTGCATGGAAGCTGATACTCGCATACACAACTCTCATCCCCACCCACGCTGACTTGAAAATTCTTTCCCTCAATGTACAAGGGCTCAACAGCCCTATCAAATGGATAGCACTGCTATCCTATCTAGAGCACGCTGATGGAGACATTTGCCTCCTCCAGCAGACGCACCTGATTCTTCGGGTTTGGCATAGATTGAAATCCTGCTATTAACCGCATTAATACTTCTCCAACCCAACAAAGACAGGGGAGATGGCCATTCAAGTCACCCGCACCTTCAGGGGGACAATTGGGGAAAAAGACGACAGAATATGGGAGGCTACTTGCACACCTCATCCAAATAGGGGGGCTTTCCTATATGATTGCATCCATATACACCCCAAATGACAACTAGGAGCGATTCCTGATACAAGCAATATTGGAGACTCTAGAATAAAGGGAGACCTCAACCTCGTGATGAACAATGATTTCGATAGAGCAGGACAGTGCTATGAACAGGGTGGGGCTTTCTTGGGGGGGGTGCTATGTGGCTACAGTAGGTGGGGTTGAAGGACTTGAGGAAGCCCACCCACGCACTAGAGACTACACTTACTATTGCCCTGCCCATAAAACCTACCCCCGCGTTGACTATTTCCTGGGAACACCTACTTTACAATGTAAGGTCAGGGAGATTGAGATCGAGCACATGGCTCTAGACGATCACTAGCTTTCACCCTGTGTGTCGACACCCCATAGCGATGGTCTGACCCATGTAGATTACAAGAAAGCATACTTCATGTTCTGGATATGGTCCATAAACTAATGTGCATCATCGACGATTTCTTAGCGACCAATGACACAGCGGACACCTCCATAGCCAGCTTATGGGAGACACTGAAGGCAGTAGTGATCATGGAGTTCATTGCTACCTCCACAGCCAAATACAAGCTGTGTAAGGACAAGAGGAAGGAACTAAAGGGGCAGGTGCAAGGATTGGAGACCATCCATAAATGGAAGGGGATACCAAGGATCTGACAGAAGTTGGAGTATGCATGGCCTTAGCTACGTAGCCTAGACCTAGATAGGGCAGAATACAGCTTACTCTGCCTCCAATGCATCTAAATGTGACAGATTACTTGCCCATAAGCTTTGAGTCAAATGTCAAGCGGACAGACTCAGTGCTATTCTGACGGCATTGAAACCACTGACAACACCTGCATAGCGTCACCCTTCCAGGGACTTCTACACATAACCTTTACCTGGTACAGGACCTACAAGTAGTAGGCTCCCACATGTACCTCTAGGGCTGATGCACCCTCCGATAGAACCCACGCGGGCTGACTCCCTAGACAAACCTATTCGAATTGATGAGGTGATATCTGACATCTCACACCTGAAACTGCTCAAATTCCCTAGCCTTGGCGTTTTTGCCTCCCTCTTCTGTAAAACCTTCTGCCAGATACTCATACAATCCTCACCAGACTCATTAATTCACTTACAGACACTGGTACCCTCCCTTGTTCTATGCTAGAGGCCTCAATCTCTGTGATCCCCAAACCTGGGAAAGACAAACGTTGCCGCAGCTCCTACTGCCCCATCTCATGCCAAACCCTTTACTGGCATCCTGGTGGCTTGACTTAATCCTCTTATGCCGGGACTGGTGAACCCGGACCAATCCAGGTTTTTCCCTCATCGACAGTGCAGGGACAACACTAAGAGAATCCCGCACTTGGTAGACAAAGCTAAGCGATCACAATGGGAGGAGATGCTTTTGGCAATTGATGATGAAAATGCATTCGACAATGTGCACTGGGCCTTCCTGGATGCCACCTTGAGCCACTTTAGCGGTTCGGGTCAGCGGATGCTTTCGGACCCCTTCTCTATATGCAGAGGGATACGCCAGGGATATCCTCTGTCCCCCCTCTTGTTTGACCTATTTGTGGAGCCCAAGACGCAAAGAGTCATGGACGATCCACGGATCACCGGGGTGCGATTTGGAAGGGAAAAGCACACCATAAGCCTATAGATGGATGATGTTCTAGTGGCACTTGACAACCCCCTACATTCTCTCCGGCCTTCCTTGAAAGAGCTAGATAGGTTTTGAAGAGCGTCGGGCTTCAGCATTAACCTCCAGAAATCACAGGACCTTAATATTTTGCTCACTCCTCGCCACAGGAGCAGTTAGACCCCACCTACCCTCTAATGTACGCTGCTTCCTCGATATTGTACCTCAAAGTACAGATTGCTCCTACAATCCATGATTGGGTACTTATCAACTACAGCACCTTTCTTCATCATGTCAGGGTAGATCTCATCCAGTGGAGAGACCATCGCCTCTCCTGGCTAGGGAGAATAGCAGCACTAAAAATGACAACACTCCCTAGGACCCTATTCTTGATCCAGGCCATACCACAGACCCCTGTCTGTGGGCATACACAAATCAGTGCAGAAGGAACTCAACCGATTCTTCAAGAAGGGGAAAAACCCTTGTATGCAGAGCAATCAGATCCCCCACCCCACTGTTGAGGGACTTCTGGGGGACCCTGGTCTTGCACAGTATTATCAGGCAGCACAGATCTGCTTCCTGGTGTTGTGGAGTTGCCAGGAAACTGAAAAGCACTGGTGCATTATGGATCATACAATAATGGGAGAGTACCTCTGGAAAAATGCTTCACTACATCGGAAGCACAGAGTGTGGAACCTCTATTCTTCGCTGGTCACTAGAGCTTGCCTTGTGGTCTGGGAGTGGCCACCCAGAAAGGCTTGACATCTTTCCCTTCGTCACTTACGCCCATACTGGGTTAACCAGACTTCACCCTGGGACTCCATCCCACAGCCATCTCAGCATGGCAACTCTTCGGCTGCAGATCCATTGGGACCTTTTTTGACGCTCATGGGCCCATCCCCTTTGAGCAACTGAAAACTACGGATTCCACAAAACAGAACGCCTCCATTATCTATAAATCAGGCACTGTGTCGCCCACTCTGATATGTGGCAGGGGGTACTGAGGCTCCTCCCCCTTTTGAAAAATGGCTTCTACTCAAAGACAGGGATAAGCATATCATCACTGACATTATACACCCTCCTGATCCTGTCCCACACTGAAGAGAAAGTACTGGGACAGAGGCCATGGGAACAGGAGCTAGGGCAACCCCTTGCACATAAAGGATGCGGAGACATATACCATGGGGTGAGCCACACAGCATGCAACAAAGCAATTGTGGAAATTGCCACTAAGATAGCGACATACTGTTATCTCACCCCTGCCAGGTTACAAAGGGGTAACCCCAACCATAGTGAGAACTGTTGAACAGACTGTGGTGTGACAAGTACAATCCTACACCTTCTGAGGACCTTCCGAAGCTGACTCAATTCTGGGACAAAGTCCTGACTGACTTAGATACTTATTTTGACACACAGCTTCCCGGCCTACATTATTTTGAGGCTCCCCACACCCCTGATATCCAGACTAGGTCAACACATCAGCCCGGCACTTGGCGCTGCAGTCCAGGTGATACTTTCCCACTGGGGCACAGACAAAGTCCTCACCCGCACCATCTGGCTATTCGGAATATGTCAAATCCTGGGTATGGAAAAGCTGACTCTGACGATGACCCATACCCGTTGGGGACTTGTGTAACCCATACATAGCACTGCTATAAGCAAAGTTTTGCAAACTGACATGCCCCCGGTATCTGCGACTGTTGCACTTAACTGCTACAGTAGATGGTGCACGGACAATGGCTGAAGGACAATCAGTCGAGTCTAGAGTGTAACAGGGGTTAGGAATTACCCAGAGCACACTAATAAAGAGTGAGTAGGACGGATGGGGGTGTTTGGGGAGGGGGACTGTTGGGCTCACGTTCTGACTGACTTTATTGTTGTACTTCAGGCGCTTGTCATTGCAATGCCGAACCCTGCGGGAACAAAGCCATTGACCACAAAGCACTTTATTTGTACCACTTTTACTCTGTAAACCCAGTGAAACAGATTTCAACCATAAAATGGATGAAACATAATGAATGACTCTTATTAACAATCTAGGCCCTTCTTGAAGGAAAGCCTTCCTCAGTGGCAGGCCTGAGACAGGTTTGAAATGCTACTTGTGTGGGTGGCACAACCAGTGCTGCAGGCCCACTAGTGGCATTTAGAGTTCAGGCCCTGGATATATGGTATACCACTTTACAAGGGACTTATAAGTAAACTAAATATGCCAATTTGGTATACACCAATGTCACTATGTTTAGGGGAGAAGCACATGCACTTTGGCATTATTCAGCAGTGGTAAAGTGCTCAGAGTCCTAAGGCCAACAAAAAGATACAGCAAAAAGAGGGGATAAGCAGGCAAAATGTTTGGGGGAAGACCACCCTAAGCATGATAGGTCTAACACATGTCTCCCACCATTTATAAAGTGGGGAGATATACCCAACCTCTATGGAGTTCTCATCACTAATGTGGAAGAACCTAGATAGGCCAACAGCACTGGCGTGGTCTATCCCAGTTCCGTGTTCCACCCTGAAGTTCATACCCTGTAGGGAAATGGACCACCTCAAAAGTTTTGGATTCTCACCCCTCATTTGCATGAACCTTCTGAGGGGTCTGTGGTCAGTCTGAATCAGGAAGTCAGTGTCAAACAGGTATAGCCTCAACTTTTTCAGTGCCCAGACTACAGCAAAAGCTTATTTCTACATAGCACTACACCTTTGTTCCCTGGGAATAACCTCCTGGAGATGAAGGTTACACGTTGGTCTCAGCCCTCTTCATTTAGCTGTGGTAAAACTTCCCCTATACCATGTTCTGAGGCATCTGTTTGAACAACAATCTCATTGGAGAAGTCAGGGGCCTTGAGCACCGGGGCTGTGCACATGGCCTACTTAAGAGAATCATGCCTCTGTCCAAAAGTCAGCTCGGTCAAGGGGGCAACAATGGTGCCCTATCCCTCGACAAACCTCCTGTAGTACCCAGTGAGCAGGACCCTGACAATTGCTGACCGACCGGCCCTCGGAGCAGGGGAGGGGTGGTGTTAGAGAAACGGAATGCTCCCGCTTTTGTTACAGGGGACTGATATTGCAGCACTGTTGCAAAATCGGCCCCCTGTAACAAAACCGGCTCCCATGGGCACAAAACCTGCCCCCACCCCTCCGGACCACCAGGGAAATGCCTGGTGCCCGCTACGGCCAGTCCCGCCCTTCCAGTTAGGCCCAAAAATGCTCTGACCTCAGTCTGTGTTTTGGGGGGCTCCCAGGCCTTGAAAATCCCTATCTTGGCCTGGAAGGGCTGTACCTTACCCATGCCCACCAGGTTTCCCAAGTATACCACAAACCCCTGTCCTATCTGGCACTTGCTGAACTTAAAAGTCAGGCCTTCCTATTGCAAAGCCTGAAGCACTTCCTGGAGATGATGAAAAAGGAGGTCCTTCCAGCTGCTACTGAAGACAGTCATGTCCTCCAGGTAGGCAGCTAACAAGGCCACCATGCCAGCAAGGATCTGGTTCACTAACCTGTGGCAGGGACATTTTTGAGTCCAAAGGGCATCACAAGAAATTGGTAGTGGCCCTCTGGAGTGGAGAAGGCTGACCTCTCCTTGGCACATTCTGTTAGGGTGATCTGCCTATACTCTTATGTAAGATCAAAGGTGCTTAAGTACTGGACAGACCCTAACCTGTCAATCAGCTCATCAGCCAAGGGGATGAAATGAGTATATGGTTTTGTCACTGAGTTTAGCCCTCTATAATCCACGCAGAACCTCAGTTTTGGTGTTGTACCAGAACCACAGGACTGGAGCAGGGGCTACTAGAGGATTCTATCCCCCCAAATTGAAGCATTTTAGAGACCTCACTCTTAATGCTGGCCCTCACCTTATCCAACAACCTGTAAGATTTATTTTTAACAGGGAGGTTGTCCCCTGTGTCCACATCATGGGTACACACATGGGTAGTCCTAGGAATAAAGGAGAACTGAGAGGAGTAGTGTCCCAACACTGGGTTGCAGTCTCTCTGCTGTTCAGGAGTCAGATTGGAGGAAAGGATTACTCCCTCCACATACCCATCTTTCTCCTTGGAGTCTAAGAGGTCAGGGAGAGGGTCAATCTCCTCCTCCTCCTCTTTTCCCATGGTCACCAACAGCATGGTGAGCTTAGACCTCTCAAAGTGGGGTTTGAGGTGATTGATATGGAGCACCCTGTGGGATTCCCTGGGGGTTTTGAGGCCCACCGGGTAGATGGCCTTACTCTTCCTCTCAATCCCCTCATAGGGCCCAGTCCAACAGTCCTGGAGGGCCCTGGGTTCCACAGGTTCCATAACCCACACTTTCTGCCCATGCTGCAATTCTAGGGTGGTAGAATTTTGGTAATTCTGAAAATTTGTGGTGCGCCATCACGCGCCACCTGCAAGTCACACAGCCTTATGCACAGTATACACAGTAAACCAGTTTTTTTCTTGTAATCCATTTTAATCCACTTTTAATCCATATTGCATTCCAAATTTCTTCTATACTTTCTCAATTCACATCAAAGGTAACATGATTCTACTTTTTTTCGAATGCTAAAGAATTGCCCTTTCAGGCCTTATTCTATGGCACTTAGGAATTCCCAGTTCATCCAGGACAGCCACAACCGTATTCACCCAATGCATTAAGGGCTGAACAGCCCTTTGTCAGGGGTATCTAAAATATTAAAGCAAACATCCACTTTACTCGGTTAATATGGAACTCACAACTAATTTAGATCACAACCCCTTCATAACGTATCCAATAAAGAATCAAACAATAATCAAAGCAATTCCCACCCACACCCTGCACCGAAAGCTAACATCACAAAAAATCGTGCTCAATGAGTCCCTCCTCTCACGATAAAAAACCCTTATGGAGCAAAATACCTCTGATTCAGTGCCTACCATTCTTGCCTAAATTTAAACCCACTTTATGCAACCAAACGCACGTCCTAAACCCCAACACAATCTAAAAACCACTCAATACCTGTCTAATTTTAACACTGTAACCAGCAGCATGTCCACTTCCTTCACACTCCGTGAAGACTGATTTAAACGGGGGTGCCATGCAACTTAACTACTAGAATCCCCCAGGTAAATGCCATTAATTTAAACATCCTACAGACATTCTGACCCACCCTGTGAGTGCAGATTCATACAATAAACATAAAGGAATCCGAAACCCTTCCCTCAACATTGTCATGCCTAATCCATTGATGCCCAAACCCACATCCAAAGTTCAGTAAACGTTATGAAATTATCCATTTTAAACTGTGCTAGAATTAATAATATACGATTTTAAACACATATACACACAATTATTGTTGATTATACATAATAGTGTACAATTTTGTGATCTGAATTTTTTAAGAAAATCCGAGGTAAAATGTGTTTCAGTTGATGTTTCCATGCACCTTTGACGCGATGATATATCATTTTATCCTTCATTTTTTTTATCCACTTTATGTTTAGGGTGCAACAATTCGTCGGCATAGAAAGAATTCAAATTGACAATAAATGAACAGATGCACACCTTGTTTTTGTTCAAAGTCCACAGTTTTTCGAAAATGCTCATAGCATAGTTATGGCCTGCAGGCTTGTTACTAGGCCTGGGCGGTAAATTCCGTTCCGCTCGCGGAATTTGCGGAATTTGGGTAATTTTGCGTTCCGCGGAGAACGCGGAATTGCCAAAAATTCCGCGATCCACGGCTTTGTGGAGTTTTTTGCTTGTTTACGCTTTCAAAATGCGTGTTCGCGAGATATTTCTCCCCGAGCCCGCAAACAGCGTTTGCGAACAGGAAAAAAGCATCGCGAACGGGCGAAAGAAGCAATTCAGCGTGTTCGCGGAACTTTTGCGTGCTCGCAGAGATTTTTTTACCGTTTCGCTGAGCTTTGCGTAGCGCGACTACGCAAATTCCGCCCACCCAGTGTTACATGTCTGCCCCACGGGCACAAATATAAAAATCTGAAAACTTGTGGTGCCCATGGATTAACAGTGGATTAAAGGGGATTACAAGAAAAAAACTTGTTTCCTGTGTATACTGTGCATAAGGCTGTGCGACTTGCAGGAGGCGCGTGATGGCGCACCACAAGTTTTCAGAATTTCATATTTGTGCCTGTGGGGCAGAGCACGTAACAAGCCTGCACGGCATAACTTTGCTATAAGCATTTTCGAAAAACTGTGGACTTTGAACAAAAACAAGGTGTGCATCCGTTCATTTATTGTCAATTAGAATTTTGGTCATACCACTCTTTCTTTAGAGCCTAACTGGCTTCTAAATTGCCTGAAGCTTGCTTCCAAAGCTTAGCCATTTGGCTTCTGAAAGATAGCATGCAGCTCACTACATCTTGGGGAATCTTCCTGGGAGCTTGCTCCCACCCCTCCTTCACCAAACTTAGAAGTCCTCTAACAAGATGCACGTACACAAGCTCAAAGGGGCTGAAGTCCACTCCCTTCTGTGGTACCTCCCTGTAGGCAAACAACAGGTATGACAAGATGATGCCCTGCTTATTCCTCAGGGCCTCAGGTAGACCTCTAATCATGCCTTTCAGGGTCTTGTTGAATCTCCCAACAAGCCCATTTGTTTGTGGATGGTAAGGAATGGAGAACTTATAGGTTACTCATTCCACATTGACTACATGTATGCAGACATGAGGTTTGTGCCCCTGTCAGACACAACTTCCATGGGGAAACCCACTCGGGTAAAAATCCCCATCAGAGCCTTTGCCACTATAGGTGCAGTCATGAGCCTCAGAGTGATTGCCTCTGGGTACCTAGTGGCATGATCCCCCAGAACCAGGATAAACCTGTTGCCTGATGCAGTCTGGGGATCCATAGGCCCAACAGTGCCTATGTCCTCCCTCTCAAATGGTGTGGTAATGACGGCAAGGGATTAGGGGAAACTTTAAGCCTCTGTCCTTTCATCCCATTGGCCTGGCAGGTTACACAAGTCCCACAGAATGCATCTGAGGGAATATTGATCCTAGACCAATAAGAGTGGGGGACAAGTCTTGCAAAGGTTTTGCCTTGGCCCAGCTGTCCTGCCAAGGGGATTTTGTGGACCAGCTCCAGTACGAAGGCCTTGTAGCATTGGGGGACTACCAGTGTCCTTGCTGTCCCATGCACAGGAGCCTTAGGATCAATGTAAAGAAGGTTGTCTTCCAAGTAAATGTGATAACTTCCAGAGGCATAACCTGCTGCTTGGACTTCAGCCTGTTGCCTCTTGCCCTCAAGGGTTGGACACTCCCTTTGTGCCCTACAGAACTCCTCCTTGGTGGGTCCTCCTTCTACATGCCATCAAGCAAGTATAGGCAGGTCACCAAAGAAAGCAAATGCACTCCATAGTTGACCCCAGGGCTGCCACCACAGGTGCCCCATCCATCTCACTTGTAGTATATTTAGGGGATTGTTTTCCACACGCTCTGTCTCTCCTCTTCTTAGCAGCTGGCTGGGCCATTGTTCCAGGCTCCAGCCCATTTGACTCCCATCCTGGGCAGCCATAGACCTTGTTGTTGCACAGATCCAGTCAGGTATCCTCAACATCTCCACATGAGCCTTGAACTCCACATCCTTCCAAATAGTGTTCTCAAGGTCATTACCAAGCAAACAGTCCACAGGCATGGCAGAGCTCACAGAAACATTCAGAACACCTGAACCCCTCTTCCCCAACTCAAATGGAACAAGGGCCACAGGATAGTGACCCGCTCTGTTGTCAGCCACCACAACCTGGTGGAATGCATTGGGAATTTCCTGCTCTGGGGACACCAGCTGACTCCTTACCATAGTCATGCTGGTACCTGTATCCCTCAGAGCCTCAACACCTTGCCTATTGATGGTGACCCATGTTATGTTATTTTAATTTGATATCGTGCACAAATCACCTCAACAGGGTATCTCGGCACAGCAGGAGGTCACAACAACAGGGCCAGAAATAGCAGCAGTAAAATAAAAATGTTTACAATAATTTCTTAAATTTGGTTATTCAGAGCATATAGGGATATAAAAAGGTGAACGATTCCAGTAGGTAGGGGCCAAGTAAGAGAAAGATCTGCCTCCACACCTTGATCGTTGAATGCGGGTAATAGTAAGTATCTCTTTGTCCTTAGATTGCAGATTCCTGACGGAGATAATGTTTAAGCTTTTGATGTAAGTATCTTGGTCCTTTCCCCACTAGAGCTCTGTGGGTAAGTGTAAGACCTGGCACCATTGGCGTGCGTCTCCCCTGCATTTCTTGCCTTTGCCTCCTGTGTTTTTGCTGTATGTTGGATTCCATTTTGCTGGTCTAGATGCTTTGGGCAATTTGCCACTGCTGTTCAGTGCCAAAGTGCAAGTGCTCCCTTTGTAAATTGTTGTTATGGATTGGTGTTTCCATGATTGGCTGATTTGATCTACTAGTCAGTCCCTAGTACATGGCACTGTGTGTGCCAAGGGCCTGTAAATCACGTGCTGCTAGTGGGCTGCAGCACTGATTGTGCCACCCACATAAGCAGACTGTAAATGTAACTCTGGTCTGCCATTGCAGAGCCTGTGTGCAGTCTGGTACTGCCATGTCGACCTGGCAAGTGCACCCACTTGCCAGGCCCTAACCTTCCCTTTTCTTACATGTTAATCACCCCTAAGGTAGGCCCAAGGTACCCCTGTGGGCAGGGTGAATTGTATGTGAAAGGTAGGACATGCCCTGATGTGTGTGGCATGTCCTGATAGTGAATTACTGCCAATTTCATTTTTCACTATTGCAAGGCTACCTGTTCCCTTAGGATAGGATGGGGAGTTTGTTTATAAAATCTGATAAACATAACTACCCCTGGGAACAAGGTAGGAAATTAAAGTTTGATATGCCTGAACTCAGAATGTTAAAATGCATCTTTTAGTGAGGGTGATTTTTACAATCTGTGTTTGAAAATACCACTTTTAGAAAGTAGGTATTTTCTTGCTTAGCCATCCAGTGTGCCTCTGCTAGGTTTGTGTATTGCATGTCTGGCTTTTGTATGACAGGGGCCGGGGAGGAGCAGTGGCTCCACCGAGCCTGATGAGTCAGGGCTGGGCTGAATAGACCTGTGCTGCATTTAGAGTAGGGGGGAGATTTCCTTTCACCTGAATGGGCCTGGTCTCCCTTCCAGCTGTCTCCTCCTCTCCTGCCAGGGAGTTGCACCAGAGAGGACAGAACTGGTTTTGACCAAGCACAGGGCTTCTCTGCCACCAGAGAACAAAGGATTTTGTAGCATAAATGTTGGGGCCCAGACCCCAGAACTTTAGATCATTTCTGGGAATCAAGAGGAACCTTTACCAAGGAGAAGAGCCGGAGAAGCTGAGGAGGAATGCTGCCCCTGTGCTGATTGGTGTCTGAGGTTGGCCTGCAGTGGCTACTTGCTGCCAAGGAAAGGAGAAAAAGACTTTGCTGTTTGCTGTGTCCCCTGCTTGAGGAAGATCTCCAAGGGCTTGAATTGCGCTTGCCTCCTGTTTTGAAGTCTCAGGGACACAAAGACTTCACCACCAGCTCCCCTGAACCTCCCTGCTGGGAGTTCTGACCTGCTCAGAGGTGCCTGCTGTTGTTTTGGACTTCTGGAGGCTGCTTGAAGCTGGGAGATGGGAAAAGTAACGCAACTTCGAGAAGTGCATCCGCACCTGTTTCTGGCGCATCGCCGAAGAAATTGTCGCAGCGCCTGCCTGTGGCTCGAGAAATCGTCGCACGCCGCATCAAGTGCACCGATCTCCGAAGTCCGAGATTACTGCACCGATTTCGACGCAAGGCCTGCTGTGCGGCTGCAAGAATCCACGCATCGTTCTGGATTGTCGCATCGCATTGAGGCGCCAAGTTTGTCGCATAGTTGGGGGACGCAGTAAGAAACCGACGCATCACCTCCCCACACAGTAAGAAACCAATGCATCACCTCCTCTTCAGTAGGGAACTGACGCATCACCCCCCCCTGCATAGCAGTAAGGAACCGACGCATAACCTCCCTGGAGCAAGGAACCGATGCATCACCTTCCCTGAGTGTAAGGAACTGACACATCACCTTCCCTGCAGCCTGTTTTGTTTGTTTGTGTGACGCATTGTAGTGTAGTTCCTATTTCCCTAATAGGCTCTGCGCGTTGGAATAATATAACCTGTAGGCTTGACATAGGACTAAGGTCGGTATGTCCCTATCGAGTATATTAAACTTAATTACTTGTGCCAGCTAGCTCAGAGGCCACTAGAAACTCCTTGAGAACAAGAAGGGAGTAGTTTCTGGCAACCGAAAAACATGACAACTTTGTTTCCCTTTAGAATCGGAACACGTCTCAGAATCGTGGAAACAATAGATAACAGTTTCACTCAGTCAATCGTGCATGCTTAGTTTCTACAGAGTTACACAGAAAGGAAAGACGGGGGTTTAAAAAAAAAGGGTTTTATTGAACAGTCTTGTTTCTCGTGTAAGAGATATGTGCTGTTATGATCACAAGACAGTATGCAAGATAAATAATGTACAGAGTAAGCAGTAGAAATAAATAATACTGCGCTAGCATTATCTTTTAGCATATATTCACATACATAAATAACATGAGCTAAAAATGTGAGTACTCATACGATGCGTCTCTAAGCTAGTTCTACCCCAATGTACCTAACCTAGTCTAGGTGTAGGGAAAGGTAGAACTAGGTGGAGTATTCTCTAGTCTGGTATACTAAGAGTATGTTTAAGTCTAGTATGCCAAGTATGGTATGCCAAGAGTCCCTCTAGGTTCTTAGTCAGCTCCATACCGTGAGAATGAGAGAGGTGGGAATCTCTTGCCGGATCTGGAACTCTAACACCCCGCGAAGGGAGTCAGAACACTGGAAGCTGGATTTGTCTGCGTGCAGGAATGACAGTGTCTTCTCAGTGCGTCAGGCTGGGATACGGGCTCCTCTGAAGTCGAGGTCTCCTCTAACTTGCTTGGGCAAGGGAAGGTATATTTATACCTGGTAGGTGTCTTGGAATGTTAGCATTGACGTGAAGTTGGACAGAGGAAGACGTCAGGAATGAACCCTTAAGGTATAACGGTTCATACATAATAGATGAGTTCTTGGAGAAATCAATAGTCCTGGGCTAGGGAACTCCCGAAGCTTAAGGGTCTGTTTTCTAAGAACTCGTTGTGACGTTAGGGTGGACGGATGTCGGTGACCATGCCTGTATTTGGAGTGCACGGTTAATGCCTAAATAAGGACAGGGATTCTATGCCTATATAAGGGCAATGCGAGTTGTGCCTATATAAGGACATGTTCCAGGAAAACCTATATACGGACACCTAAAGCGGAATACAACACCCACTCCACTTTCGATTGAACGATAATACTAAATGCTAAACATTTAAATGCTAAACATAAAATTGAGTACCACATGTTGCTAAAAACATTTCTAAAAGCATTTTAAAAGAAGCTAAAAACTGTTTAATGTAATAGGTACTGTACATTTAAAGCATCGTTTTCATTCTAAGCAAATAATGGAAGTAAAATGCAACGTGAATGAAACAGAAATATATACATATGATGAAATGGTCGATAAGTTCTCAAAAATCAAAGCCATTGGAATTAAATGAAATGTTAGACAAGTAAGGTGACAATGTGTCCCTGGAAGTATTCAAAGAAGTCCGTTTTATAAGACTAGTTCTACTGTAAGCAGATTGTTCATTTGCCATGTCATTTTAAAAAATGTAAAAAGAAAAAAGTTCAATTCTGGGAAAAGTTCCAAGTTTGAAAAATATGAAGGCCAAATTTCATTGTTGCCCTGGTACACTGTGAGCCGAATCAAAGTCAGTGTATGGGCCTGGCGTAAACATTAGATCATCTATTTCCGTAGCCAAAATATCGTCCACCGAAGTTGGTGACATTTGGAACACCTCGTTCAGAAGGTTAATTGCACAGAGATGAGAAACATCGCTTTCAGCAGAAGATGCAATGTTCGCGCCCGTTGTTACCTGTGTGCCTGTTGATCCATCTCGTACCTCAGCAGCAGCCGGAAGCGTCTGTGAGATCTCAATGAATGCCGCCATCAGGATTGGAAGCCTCTGGGGACAACACACAGGATGGGCCGTTATCGGGTCCAGCAGAGCATCGATATCCGTTGGCATGACTGATGGAAGTGTTAGACAGGTGTCTAGCACGCATTATTTACCACAAAACAGGCAGCGTAGAACAGATAAGATGCAATCTTGCCAGATTGGTCTGAATGACAGGAACCACGTTGTATTAAGTTCCCGTAGACAAGGCATGCCCAAAAGCTGTACTATTCGCTCACGGCATTTCCGTTCAAGGAGGGCTCTCTCCACATCGCTCGGAGTGATGTTGGCGAAGAGGCTTGCCATAGCGTAGTAGGAGGAATAGAAACAGAATTCCTGCAACAAGTGCTAGAATTAACGGCACACCACCAAACACAGAATGTGCAAAGTTTGGGTTGATTCCGAGGACAGCCTGGAAAGGTGCTAATAGTCCGGAACAGATGGTCTTAAATACATGTACAATTCCGCTTGTATCAGACATGTTAAATATAAGTCCTATCATTTCTACGAAATGTTTAGGGCAGTTTGTACGAATTAAAGCCTGTATCTCTGCCGAAGTCCTTGCAACTTGTAGATCATAGGTTTCTTTGGCCGAGGTCAAAGGCACTGATTGTTGTATAAGCATGGCTTTCATTCTGCTTAAAGTATCAAATCGTATAAAAGAGACATTCAACGAAGGCCACAAAGGCAACTCCCTGACTGTGTCTATTGGGGCTATCAATACTTGCATACAGCAAGTGACCCTGGAGTTGACCGTTACTAGATATGGGATGCCTGGCAACATGCCACAGCAACTCTGATCATTCAACATGAGGTAACTCCCATTAGAAAGTTGGCCAAACATTGGATTAATCACAGTAGCCGGTGTACCCTGCTGGTGGCAGGACAAATTTGCCACAGAACCATTACAAGCCCCGTGTAAAGAAATGTCCTGACAAATCAGTGAACCGCTTAGTGCACTTC
The DNA here is from genome assembly GCA_963921515.1 of Calotriton arnoldi. Lineage (NCBI taxonomy): Eukaryota > Metazoa > Chordata > Amphibia > Caudata > Salamandridae > Calotriton > Calotriton arnoldi. Next base: position 382,300 of record CAWUFW010010232.1, on the reverse strand, counting down.
ACGATCCCCACTCCAACATCTATAGGTGTAAGGTAAATTCCAGGATGTCTTAATGTATTCCTTACCCAACCTTTCATATTTGCCTGCTTGCATCTGTTTAAGGCAATACTGAAACTGAAAAGTAGTCACAGGTAGACTAATTTTGCCATGAATAAGCCATTCTGTAGCTGGTTTTTCTGCCACTGTGAATGGTAATTTTTCAAGTTTTTCAATACTCAGTACTGTATACTTTGCTCCCCTTTGTGCCAGTTCGATCTGTTTATCAGTTAGATTGTATTCTGCAAACACAGCCGTCGTGTTGATAAAATGCCAAGGCACATAGCCCGCATGCAAAGATTGCAGCGTCCAGCTTAATAACATAATAGAACGCAACTGAGATTGGCCTTGCTGTAACATGGCTAAATCTTGTTCCAGTATGTCGATAGCAGAGGATACAATACTGTCCAATGAATAAATTCTGGAGGACAAAGTTGTTAACCCATTGTCGACCACAGAGAGAGTTTTCTCTAAATTAATACGATCAAGTTCACGTATTCGTTCTGCGGCCTCCATTTGTGACACCTTCCATGCTTCATTATAAGCAGCATAACTGCCGGCATATATGAATCGTTTTTGACGCGGTTTTCTTGGTCCAAGCAAGAATTCCCTAAGGTCTGCGTCTTCTTTAAGTAAAGTTAAGTGTTGTTTCACATCCTTAAGTGTAGATTTATGCAGCCAATCGAGGCATAATTTTCCTACACTGTATGTTGTTACTAACCCCGGATGCTGTCTTTGGACGTATCGTGGGTCTGGCCTATGAATAGTAAACCCCTGTGTTTTATTCAGGAATCTCTCTTGACAGTTGTTTGTGTCTGTGGGCCAGATCAACCATTTTCTCCAATCAGGATTTGTTCTGTTGAGTTGTAGTATTGTGTCAACTGTAACCGCTGCCTGTGTATTGTTATCACTTGCAGGTGTTGGTACAGAAGGAGTTTTCATGTCTTTGATCTTGGCTAACCCAAGGCAAGACGTTTGTTGCACAGTGTCATTCAAAAACATTATTTGTTGAGGGACGATACAGGCTCTAAACATAGCTTCTATCCCCTGCACTTGCCAATCTTTAGTACCCCAGACAGATTTTGTGTCTATTGTGTCCTTCCATAAGTTGATACCATGTCTAGACAGTTGGGCAATAAATGCTGCAGAGTAAATCTGTTTTGTATTAGTTAACATAATTTTCAGTCCTGTTTTGTTTACAATTTTATAGTAAAATGTTTCTGGATCAGATGTATTGTATCCTGAAAAATATGGAAACTTTTTAGCAAATGTTTTTGAACTACCTTTTGGTGGTGTAGGACAATGCTCCCATTGGTTAAACATAAACACATTTCTAGGTGTTGCAGATTTATGCAAAAAATGATGACCATAGTGGTTATAGCAATACAGGTGTTCATAGTCTGATGAACCCTCTAAATATTCATTATTAGAAAATGCAGCAGACTTTTCTAGGTCAAACATCATGTTATTTACAGTTTCAAAGTCCCAATCATCAGAATAGGTACTGGATGAAACAAAATCACTTAGTGAGATCTTAAATAAATGTGGAATGTTCAAATGTTCCGTAGGGCCAAAGATATAGAAATCTGTTTTGTCCCACACTATACCATCCTGTATAGGAACGGCTGTGATGTTCACTGCAGACAAGTCTCTTGTTTCACAATGGGATGATTTGTGAGGTTTTAAAAGTAAGTTCACTTCTTTTCTTTCAGTGTCCAAATGGATGTATCTGCCATTTATAAGCACGCTCATAGTCATAACCAAAGCTAGCCAAAGCAGGAAGAAAAATATTCCAGAAATAACCCATAGTTCAATCCACGGTGAAACCAGATAATTCTTTCTCAAAAAAACGAAAAAAGTCTTGTACTTGCTGTTTAAAAGTTTTTGATGCTGGCAACGTCTCAGGCTCACTCAGATCCTCTGAAAACGTATCAAAGTTAATGAAATAGCCAGAAGCAGTTCTGTCAATTGTTGGAATTGCATCAGGATTTGTAGAAATCGCAGGAACCAGTTGATCACTTGTTAAATTGGTGTAGACAGGTGTATTTGGACGAACTGTTACTTGAGTTTCAAGAGGGATGAGTTCCATAGCATTGTTGCTCAGTCCTTCATCTGTTACTGCTGAATTCTCAATGGTTATCAGTCTTTCAGTCTGAACCTCTTGGATAGTAGCGAGAGGAGTGTGTCTGCTACTAGGTCGGAGTCCACGAGGCCTACTATTTAGTATTGGCCACATACTGTGGTTTGATGAGGTCGATGGACACAAATCTTCTCTCCTTTTTTCCAGCAAGGGGCGGCAGAAGTACTGTTCTTGTTCCGTGTATGGCTAGGACAGGTATTGGTTGTCTGTAAGAAGGTCCAAATTCCTTCTTGTCCGCAATTTTTTCTCTGACTAGATCCCCAACTTTTGGAATCCAGACAGGCCTTGCTGGGACCGCCGGTTTTTCCCCAGTGGTGGTTGGCTGCAGGAATACGTTGCTTTGTTTTGATCTTAGTTCATTTAGATCCTGTAAAACAGCCAAACGATCTTTGATATCAAAGGGTTTATTTTCCACCACTGTGCCTCTACATTCTAGATCTGGCACCCACATTCTTGTCCCAAATAGGACCTCATATGGAGTGACACCCCCTAGAGAACTTCTTGGCAAATTATTTAATAAGCGTTGGACCCCATAAAGATGTTTGACCCACCCATCACCCGAACCTAATACCCTAGCTGTTATAGACTGCTTTATGTCCCGGTTTTTCCTTTCCACAACAGAATTTCCCTCAGGATGAAACGGAGAGGAGTACCGCAATGCAATGCCCAGACTGGCCATGGCTTCTTTGTAAGCCCGAGAGCTAAACACAGGGCCCTGGTCAGAATGTAGCGTGCCTATTGCGTATGTGCCGATAAAGACTCGCAAATCTTTTATAACAGTTCGAGCGTCAGCTGAGCGCTGAGGCCATATCCATAGGAACCTAGAGCAAAAATCCACTGCGACCATTATATATTTATAGTTACCGTCCCTTTGCAAGGGACCGCAGTGGTCCAGGTAAACACAAGCTAATGGTTTGTCTGAAATTAACAGGGATGTCTGCGCAGGACGTTTCACTGTGGAGACTTTCATCTGTTGGCATATTTCACATTCCAGAACATAGTTCTTGGTCTGCTTCCTAATGCCAGGCCACCAATATCTTTGTTTCAGTAAAGATACTGTTGCAGAAATGCCTGCATGGGCAGAGGCTATCCATTTGTGTGCTGCTAGGATTAGTCCTAATCTACGTTCCTTGTTTGGAATTACCCTATCCCCCACTCCAGGGACTCGAGCAAAAGGAACGTTGTTCGCATCAATTACATAAGAGTACTTGAGTGGAAACCTTTTCGGTAACGCTGCACCACTGCCTTTGCTCATAGCATTGACAGCCAACATTATCTCACTGTCTATTCTTGTTTTTGAACGAGTGATCGCAGCTACGGAAGCCGTCTGAACAGCCCCCTTTGCGGCTTCGTCAGCCAATGAATTCCCTGCAACGTGAACGCCATCACGTTGATGACTCAGTGTGTGTATCATGTGAGCTTTTGGTAGTTCGCTTTTTAACTGAACTACTTGTTCCCAAAGCGTTTTATGCTTTATTGTGCCACCTTTTGCATCTTTGAACCCATTTTCAAGCTAAGTTTGTATATATTCATTATACGACTGCACACAGTAGAAAGAATCGCACACTATGAGTGTGGGGAATTCTCGATCTGTACTTTCAAGTGCCAGTTTGAATGCTTGTAGTTCAGCTCGCTGAGCCGTACAATCTCCTAGAGATTGGGTTTTTGTGACCATAGGTCTGAAGTTGCCATCGCGCATGCGACCTTTAACAATTGCACACGCTGCACTGTAAGCTTGCTTACTCCCTGTTGCGGGTTGTGCGGATCCGTCAGTGTAAATTATGAATTCGTACAGATCGAGAGGCAGAATCTCAGTGGGCATAGGACATTCATGTTCATATTGCAGAAACGCTTGTGTTTTTAGATCGGGATCAAAAACATATTCAACATCTGTTGCAGCAAGAGAATTAACCCATTGTATCCATCTAGGATGTAATGCTTTAGCATTTGGAATGCTGGCTTTAGTTACCGCCTCTAAGGCCGGAACTGGGGTTACGACAATAATGTGTTTCCCTTGGGCTAGAGCTCTTTCTTTTGCTACAGCGGTTTGAACTGCTGTCAGAATTTTTTCAGTTGAAGTGAAGCGCATTTCTGCTTGTGTATACAAATGTGATTTGTATGCTATTGGTACTTTTTCACCCTCATTAAATGTTAAGTAGGTGAATCCGCATTGACCCGAAATTATTCGGATCGCCAAGTTGCGTTGACTTACGCGTGTTTGTAAGTGGTTTGTTGCTAACATGTTAGCTTGGAGTGAACGCAAGATTTCTGTGTGTTCTTGTGTCCAATTTTTGATTGAAAAATCAGGTTTGATTAATGCGTAGAGAGGTTTAACCCTTTCTGCGTAATTTAGAATGTAAGTTCTTCCAAAATTTAGGAAACCCAGGATGGATTGTAAATTTTTCTGCGTCTTTGGAGGTTGGAGCAGCGCCCACCTTTCTAAAAAGTTGGCTGCCAAGCTCTTGCCTTCACTTGAAAGCTCATATCCTAAAAAGAGGACATTGAGATGGGCAATTCTGGACTTTTTAAAGTTGAACTTATAGCCCTCAGAGGCGAAGCCCAATATAATGGTGCTCACCCTGTTCAAGTGTTTGTCCAGGTCATCGTCTGTCAAATAGATGTCATCGACATATGACAATGCCTCATTATCATAAATTTGTAGTAACTGTGTTACCCTCACTGAGAATAACCCCGGGCTGTTCTTGAACCATTGTGGAAGTCGACAAAATTGACGCTGGGTCCCCATTATTGAGAAAGCTGTTAAGTACCTGCTTCCAGGTGCTATGTTTTGACAAAAGAAACCATTTGAGATGTCCAATGTGGTTTTATATTTTTTACGCACAATGTTATTCATTAATGCTGTACTATGTGCATTTTGTACTGCAAAACTTTTTGAACAAGTGTTTAAGTGTCTGTAATCCAAAACTAGACGATATGTATTGTCTGGTTTGGAGACAGGAAACAAAGGATTGTTCATTGAAGAGGTGCATGTTTCAATCACCCCTTGGTATTCAAGTTGATCTAAGATCTCCCTGACCTGTTTTTAGCTTCTTGCTTTATTGGGTACTGCCTTTGTGCAGTAGGTTCATTTTTTAGATGTATTTTATGGTGAGGTGAGTCCTCATCCCATCCTACATGATTTTTGTATAATGCTGGGGCCTGGGCAACTGCCCATTTCCTGGCATAAGTATATTTTAGATGAATTGGAATATGGTTGGAGAAGGCAGGCATAATAATGTCCTCGCCATGTGGGCACTCCCTGACAAATTGTGGTGGCCAGTCTTTTTCTGCTAGAAGTATGTCATAGCCCCTTGAAAGGTTTTCCTAAAAGAGTGCTTTCACCTGTCTAGGTATGTCTCCCTCCATCCGGAGTGTTATTTCATATAACTTTTGTGGAGTACTAACCCTGGTGTCTACAGTCTCAACTGTAATGTACTCATTCAACTCCACTATCTCCAGAAGTTCCTTCAGGTTCTGGCGAGCTATTGTGACTTCTGCTGCACTGTCCAGCATTGTCTGAGCCCATTCTCCGTTCTTGAGTTGTGTTCTCAGTATCCTCGGCATGTCTGATCTTCAGACCTGCTACCTTCTTTTTTGAGAATTGAGGTTTAGATTTATTTTTCGGAACGTGTTTGTCGTCTTTCGATTTCGCGCGTTCTTCTCTATGTTCTGACCGTCCTCTTCTTTCCGATGTCTGTGACGAGATCTGAAAGGTACGAGAGGAACGTGTATCAGTATCTTGATACCTGTCAGGCTTTTTCAAATTATCCCTATTCCTGAGGTTATACCTCCTTTCAGAGGGCTCCTTTTGAGGAGACCTACCTCGGGATTGAGAACGTTTCTCGTTTGAATTATGTTTATTAGTTTCCCACTTCTTTTTAGAAGATGTAGGAGTTTGTTTAATAGAGTCCTTCTCAGGACTTTCAGATAGTTTTGGCTTCAATGGTCTTCCACCCAAACTATTTCTGCCTAATTCTGCATAAGATTGTTCTATTATTCTGGGTAGTTCTGTTTGATGTTCTGTAACATCGAATTCCCTTAATCGTTGGCGGATCGCCACTGCTGCTGCCTCCCCTTTAATATTAGATAATATTATTGTTGAGACCTGGTCGAAATTTTTCAGTTATTTCATACCTAAATTCAGAGCAGGCTCTGCCCCGTATTCGTTTTGAATTTGTTTCAGGACATTAGGTATTACTGCAATTGACGGAATACCATGTGTTTTAGTATAGATGGCAGCAAAGACTGAGCCCCAAGTGGTGCAGTCTTCCAGTTGTGGTGTGATCCCCATCGGTAAACAGATTGTTAGGATTCTGTGTTTCTCATAAGGGCTAGTATTTGGAAATACTGCTTCTATTTGAGTAATTTTTTGAGCTATCCAGAATGGAATTTGCTCACGTTTTGGGGGCATTTTTCCCATGACTGCGTATAGAGTCTGTGGTGTAATTTTTAGTGTATTCCCCTGTTGAGGGGTTTGATTTGGAAGTGTCAATGGTGGTTGGACTGTGAAAGTCCGCATGACATATTGGACGAGTTTTATTAACTCTGTAAGTTGAGTAAGTAATTCCTCGTCTGACATTATATCGAGGTCAGGATGAGGAGTGTAGCCGGCTAGAATCGGCCATGTTGCTCCTGGTCTACCTAGTGGACCGAGCCTGGTAATGTTTCTGTGATGTTTTAGGGCGCCTTTAAACCAGAGCTGATGCTCCTGGTGTGCTAGTGGAATTTCAATATCCTCGAAAGGAATATATTCCTCTGGTGGTTCATCTTCTTTGTAGAAGTGAAACATTCTTGTAACTGGATTTGATTCTGGGAATATTATCCATGAATAGAATACCTCTGTCTGAAAGGATTCGTGTGCCTCTATCACGAAAACTGCTCTACCGCCTCTTGGTGGTAGGCCATGTTTTATAAGTTTTAGAGTGATGGCTCTTCTTAAGTTTGGATGGATGTCTATAACACCCTCCTCGGTTTCAATTAAACCTGTAAAGTTAAAAGCTGTTACGACTGGTTGAGCCACAGCTCCACCGGTGTTGGTGGCATCGTCCCCGTTTATGGACATTTGTTTTTTGAAAAATGTAGAACAAGTTTCAAGGAAACAAAAGATAAGGTGCACAATATTTTGGAACACTGTATTCTTCAACGTTGAACAAACCAAACAACTAATATATAGGGTGCTTCCCTATTTAGTAATGGCGGATATTTTAACCCTACCCACTCCAGACGTCTTATGGAGTATGTGAGTAGGGGTCTCTGAGAAAAGCACGACTGAGTTACTCAGTATCTAGCGTTAAATTACTGCCTTACCAAACGTTGGGCACCATGTAGTGTAGTTTCTATTTCCCTAATAGGCTCTGCGCATTGGAATAATATAACCTATAGGCTTGACATAGGACTACGGTCGGTATGTCCCTATCGAGTATATTAAACATAATTACTTGTGCCAGCTAGCTCAGAGGCCACTAGAAACTCCTTGAGAACAAGAAGGGAGTAGTTTCTGGCAACCGAAAAACATGACAACTTTGTTTCCCTTTAGAATCGGAACACGTCTCAGAATCGTGGAAACAATAGATAACAGTTTCACTCAGTCAATGGTGCATGCTTAGTTTCTACAGAGTTACACAGAAAGGAAAGACGGGCGTTTCAATAAAAGGGTTTTATTGAACAGTCTTGTTTCTCGTGTAAGAGATATGTGCTGTTATGATCACAAGACATTATGCAAGATAAATAATGTACAGAGTAAGCAGTAGAAATAAATAATACTGCGCTAGCATTATCTTTTAGCATATATTCTCGTACATAAATAACATGAGCTAAAAATGCGAGTACTCATACGATGCGTCTCTAAGCTAGTTCTACCCCAATGTACCTAACCTAGTCTAGGTGTAGGGAAAGGTAGAAGTAGGTGGAGTATTCTCTAGTCTGGTATACTAAGAGTATGTTTAAGTCTAGTATGCCAAGTATGGTATGCCAAGAGTCCCTCTAGGTTCTTAGTCAGCTCCATACCTTGAGAATGAGAGAGGTGGGAATCTCTTGCCGGATCTGGAACTCTAACACCCCGCGAAGGGAGTCAGAACACTGGAAGCTGGATTTGTCTGCGTGCAGGAATGACAGCGTCTTCTCAGTGCGTCAGGCCGGGATACGGGCTCCTCTGAAGTCGAGGTCTCCTCTAACTTGCTTGGGCAAGGGAAGGTATATTTATACCTGGTAGGTGTCTTGGAATGTTAGCATTGACGTGAAGTTGGACAGAGGAAGACGTCAGGAATGAACCCTTAAGGTATAACGGTTCATACATAATAGATGAGTTCTTGGAGAAATCAATAGTCCTGGGCTAGGGGAACTCCCGAAGCTTAAGGGTCTGTTTTCTAAGAACTCGTTGTGACGTTAGGGTGGACGGATGTCGGTGACCATGCCTGTATTTGGAGTGCACGGTTAATGCCTAAATAAGGACAGGGATTCTATGCCTATATAAGGGCAATGCGAATTGTGCCTATATAAGGACATGTTTCAGGAAAACCTATATACGGACACCTATGTTATGTTATGTTATGTTATGTTATTGACACTTATATAGCGCAAACTGTTACCCAAGGGTGTCCTGGCGCTCATTGAAGTCATAGAGGGAAACCTGAGTCAAGAGCAGAAAATTAAAAGCCTAAGACTATGCGGTAAAGAGCCAGGTTTTCAGAGCCTTTCTAAAAGCCAACAGATTTGGCTGAGATCTCAACTGCAGCGGAAGGCCATTCCATTCCTTGGCTGCGCTAACCACAAAGCTTCTTCCACCCCAGTTGGCCTTTTTTACAAAGGGCACTGATACCAGTTTAGCTTCTGAAGAGCGTAAACATCTAGTTGGTGTGTACCATTGGAATTGCGTAATGAGATGGTTGGGCCCAGTTTTATGCAGGGCTTTATGCACTATACATAGGGCCTTAAATTTGACCCGTTTTCGCATCGGCAACCAGTGAAGTCTTTTAATCTCTGCTGGGATGGAGGCATGTTTTGGGATGCCGGACAGTAGTCTGGCCGCTGCATTTTGTAGAAGTTGCAATTTGTTCATCAGACCTTCCTGAATGTTGAGATATAAACTGTTACAATAATCTAGTCTGGACATCACTAGAGCGGTAATCACTAACTGACGGCTATCATTAGGTAAAATATGTATGATCTTCTTACAAGTTTTTAATATATAGGAGGTGGATGGCTCCTTTGCAATATACATGTCTTACACAGAGAAAGAGAGTGAGAGAGGGAGGGAGATAATAATAATACCAGTAAACATTTTAACTATTGTAGATAGTCCTTACCGGTTTAACTGCACTTATTGAAAGCACAAAACTCAACAGAACATTAAGAACTAATAGTCAAATCAGCAGGTAGATCTAAAGACATAGAATAGAGGATTAATGAATGTGACAATCATTGTCAATCATCTGCTAATTTTTTCTAAGTGACACAGCAAAATAAACTGATGTACTTTACTTTGCTGTGAGTCTTGTATACGACTAATATATGATTGGCAATAACACTCACATTCACTAATCCAAGAAACCTGAGCTGTTTGCACATCACTGTTGGGATTTGGCTCTTGATGAACAGTAGGGATCAGCAAATAATTAATTCAACAATGAAACTACTAAAGGTTTGGAAGCTTTGTGTGCATTTGTGACAACTGTCTGTGCATGCTGAAAGGGTAGTCACACTGTGTGTGTAAATTAGCTGAATGTAATGAATTTTAAATCACTTTAATGCTGTCACTTACCACTTCCTGGCACACAATGAATCCAGTACTTGTGAAGTCATTCACAAAAGGCTGTGTAAAGCATATCTATATAGATTACTCCAGCCATGAAAAACAAAATCATAAAATCTGGGGGCATATTAGCAAGACCCACGTTAAAATTATCGCCGTTTTAGCGGCAGGAAACTGCCGCTAAAACGGCGATAATGGGCTTGATAATATTCGTTATAGAATTCCAATAGAAGCCCAGGTTAGATGTGCAGGACATCTAACCTGGGCTTCTATTGAATTCTATAACGCATATTAGCAAGCCCATTATCGCCGCTTTAGCGGCAGTTTCCTGCCGCTAAAACGGCGATAATTTTATCGCCGGTCTTGCTAATATGCCCCCTAATGCTTAAAGGTGGCCCCTCTCGGATTGCAAAAATTAATCAGTTCCACCTTTAAGCTTTTTCATCTTCAAGCACGATTAATAGATACGTCCACCATAAAGAACACATCACCTATTCTTAACTCCACATCTACGTACCTTTAAGATATATATATATCGTCAAGGCACATAGACGTGGAGTTATATATAGTAAAACTTTGCTTATCTATAGAAACTTGCCTTCAGAATATTTTTGTCCTCGATATTCTTGACACAATATTTTGTCCACAGGATATTTTTTCGACGATATTTTGTCTAAATACCCATCACCTTGTTAGCTAAAAGCAATGCTTTAATTAGTGGAATGGCCAAATGTATCGGCCGCCACAGCCTGAAGGGAAAAGTCACTTCTGACTTTCATCTTCAAAGTCTAATTCTTTGCCACATATATTTACACTTTTGGTTCAAATAAGACATCCATAAATACACTATCAGTGAAGTGTTCAGCTGTTCTCCAGAGTGAAAGCTTGCTTCCCTAGCCTAAGATTAATATTTGACTGCTCAACTAGAGTTGGCAATCCAAAGGGCACCACTTCTTGGTCAATTTCTGTTATGCAGGATCGCCTCCATTGGAAGTGCAGAAAAATGCATCAAGGAAATGCCCAAGTCTTGCACGAGTGTCACGAGACCATCCTTTTCAACACCAGTCACCTGGAAGGCAGGACCCAGACAAGCACGTGCAGACATGCATCTTTCACACGCCTCCTGTCCCCTCTCCCAGGCCTGTGTGAGGGAAGTGCACTCACAGTATCCTGCACGAAAGCCCCCTTAGGATTCCTCCCACGAGCGAACACAACAGAAAAAATTACAAATCTACTTATCACAGACTGCAAATGCCAAGGGCATGGGGAGAATATATAAAAAATCTATTGTCTAGTACACTAGCTGTAGGATTGTCGTCGGGTTGTTACAGATGTATCTCACTCAATGAAGCATTTAAGAGTCAGAGCAGGATGGGGCTAAATATTTTACCCTCAGTTGCTGCCTGTGAGAACAATATGTGCGGCTCCCGCTGTGGCGGAAAACAGGTCGCCAAAGTAACCCCTTCATCTGAGGCAGATTTGAGAGGGAACATAAGGCCAGCATTGAACGCAGCTAGTTAGCAGCTGAGAAAGAGGGCGCACATCTCCAGTTGATTTCCAAATTATCTTCTTGGTTTTTTTGTATCCTGTTTGTGTCTTTCGACTTCTCTCTAGTTGGCTTCACTTCCGGTAAGTGAAACCTTGCCAACCGTCTTTTCTTTCCTTTTTAAGCACTATGGGCTCATTCACAGACAGTATGTTTCAAGCCAGAGGTGCACATTGTGTGCAGATCAGAATTGCGACGGGTCTGCAGAAAATGTGGATACTCAAATTCAAGGACAGAATTTACAAACTGTGTTCAAGTTAGTGATTGAGAGAAAGTAGTGCGCACAACTTCCCTTCGGAATGCAGCAAAGAATCATTGCACCGGTATCTAGTTGTTCGTTGCTCCCATCACCCATGAGAGTGGAGCGACAGTGGCCAATTGACATCAGCGAGACACCTCTCATACTCGATTCATGAGGATGATGGAAGCTGTTGCACAAGTTTAGTGCTTAAAGTGCCAACATCCTGAAATGGTCCCATTTTTCACCTGTAATTAGGGGAGTTGTAGTAGAAAAATAAAATGTGTGGCTACACTCATACAGTGAATCAGCGTGGGGCTAGAAAAGCAAGCATGGTTCTTTAAGATTGTGGGGGATATTCACAAGAACGTGCGCTAAACATCTCCAAAAAACGTTAATGCAACTTTACACATCGCAGTCTATTGCGGGAAAATAACCCCGTCTTAACGTGGAATTCACAACATGGCGGTACCACGCGATAGTTTGCCGAAAACGCGGCCAATGTCCGCGATACAACCACCGCGACGGAGATAAAAACACAAACCCCAACACCAAAAAACGTGCGATGAGCCCATTCACGATGAGGAAAGCAGCGATAAGCAGCGCCAGGCCCGCGACACACACACGGCAGGCGGGAATAAGCACAACAAAAGCAGGAAAAAGGAAGACAAACCAAACAGAAAACAACAGCGAAGCACAATGGAGGCAGCCGGAGCTAGTACACAACCCCACAAGCCCCATTGGCAACAAAACATTGTACATGGCAGGCCATCGTGGACAAGGTGAATGCAGCCGGAGAGCGGAGGAGGACAATGGAAGAAAATCAGAACAGCTGGAATGATGCGAAACGCACAAACAAGCAGAAACACGCCAACAACCAGAAGGCAGCAATGCACACCGGAGGTGGGAGTCCAGCGCCACACCAGGAGCTGGATGACATGGAGGAAATGGTGTCCACCACATCAGTCTGGAGATGGTGGCAGGAGTCGGGGATCGGAAACTGCTCAAAATCAACAGACACAACAGCAACAGGGAGAGGAACGACCAGGGACTGGGGGGACTGGGGGAGATGGGAACAATGGCACACATGCACAATTAAGCACAGCACAACTGCAGAAAAACCATGCCCAAGAGTAACAACACCAACCAAGAGCACAAGTCACACAACTCGGCAATATCACACCACTGAACAAGCACAGAAGTGAAAACCACACTGCCTGAAAGGGAGAAGGGTGAGCCAAATCAGAGCTGAAGGGACATCTCACACACAATGCAGAACACACACATAGGAAGCAGAGCACCCCAACATCGAACACAATGTGGTACAAACAGCAACATTTGCACAACCGAACACAGGACACAAGCACACCCGCTTGTGGCCGGTAAATGGCCATATGCATCTGGCAAAGCACGAAACAGGGACATGGTAATGCACAAGTACAAACCCACATCCCTGATGAGGTAGCAATGCATGTATGGCAGGGACCCAGATAGGCAGTGACACACACATTGGCATACAAATCAACACTCATCACAGTTGGAGACAAGTGAAGGTGCGGAAACTTTATCAATAATTGCGTGTCAGTACGGCCAAGAGAAGTGCCACGACATGCAGACCAATGCAGCAGCATGTCTGAATGAGGAACGTTGGAAAGCGCCCATGTCCACCCAGGGGGGGTCCATCACCCACACAAGTCAGTGCCAACCCGCGTTGGTTGTCCGCGCATGGATCCGGAGTCCAGACCAATGCAGCCATGTCCACTGTCGTCTTGGGACATGTGACCAGATCCCCAACATGCAACCAGGCGTCGGGACACGTGCAATGGGTCACATTCAGTTGTGGCTGCAGGTACGTTGTCACTCGTCCATGAACGCGAGTGCAGCAGCGTAGGCCAACATTTCCAATGAGAGCTTGTTGTCGACTACATCTAACATGTCGGCGACGTAACCCAACAGCTGTCCCGGACAGATGTGCTGACTCCAACCCCTGGCCCCAATTGGCACTAAAGCCCAATAGGGGAGCGGCTCAATGTGGTCACTGCACACGACGAGTCGTGCAATCTCCCAGGTCCAGTTGCCAGCATGCATGCCAATCATCCAGGCATGCCATAAACGGGCATCACGGTGACACTCCTGGTCATGGGCCAACAGGGGGCGCACACACACGTCGAAATCCAGTTCAGCTACCGTTACGTTGGAGAGGCAGACATCCATGGTCCACTCTAATATGCACGAGCGACAATGCAACACAGGCTGAACGCAGGTGACGTTGGCAAGGCGGAAGCTTAGCTGGTAACTGATCCGCAGCACTGCCAATGGCAGTGCCCCCAGTACATGCAGCAGACGTGCACGGTACAGTTCCATGTGACAGGGGGTTGTGCATGTGTCCGGGATGTTCTGCCATTGCGTCAGTGACTCTGCTTGAAGCGGAACTGTGCTGACCCGTGCCAGTCCTGTGGATAAAATGGCACAGCTCGGATCAATGAGCAGTGTCTGTGTGCAACGGGTGCAGGCCTGGGGTGGGGTGGGAGTACGTGTGAAGGCCATTTCACGCACGCTAACTACGACCAAGGACTTCTGTGTGTGGGATGTGTACACGTTGGTCTCACGCCGGGCAGTGCGGGAGTCGCCCGCAAATGCTATTGTATCTGTCAGGGGGTGCTGGGCACATGCAAGTCCCAGCTCGGAGCTGCAGATGTGCTACCGCCTGATAGTTCAGACAAAGGACCTTTCATCCCTACAGTAACTTAACCATCTGCTTGCATACAGGAGATGTACAGAGGCCTGTCGTGGGTGGGGTGGGATGTCTGCGACCCAGGGAATCATGGATGATATGCCGAGCACGTGGCACATGAGCGGCCTCACTGTGTGTTACGTTGCCTCACAGCTGCTCCTCCCTCCCACGAGCCCCCACACTTGTGTGCGCTGCGTGGTTGTATCACGTGCACTCCTACGGCACACCATTGTCATGCCTGTCTGCGCATGTCCAGCGGCATGCCAACAACACCGTGAAGCTGGCTGTTGAGGGTGTGCGGCCACATGAGTGTATGCCAATGGTCCGGACAGGGCGGACACAGGTGTACAGTCCATGGCTGGCTGTGATCGCGCTGCGACTGAGGCTAGGCATCTGACTTATGCAGCCGCAGGACTGATACACATAACACTTGACATGCATGTGCCAAGACCCCGAGCGGTCCTACATTTCCCCGTACGTGCGGGCCCGCCCTCCGGGTGCATGCTACATTGCAACATCGACTACTGTGGCCCTGGTGGTGACAACACCCCAACACAGAGACACGCTTACCGCACTTCCTGCTCAAGGCCAGACCAGAGCCACGCCATGATCCCCCTGCAGAATCAGCACACCCCTGCACTGACCTGACGTACACCGGACCAGCACACGCCGCTTGTGCATGCAGGGGGGGCAGGCGAAGCTACATGTCCAAGGTCTCAGCCACTGCTGAGGTGACATGGTATCGTCCGCTGAAGACAGCACACTGTGATATTGCAGGGCTCAGGCCCATCATGCTGACATAATGACCACACGGACACACTTGCTTAGATGGTGTGAATGGCTACGGGCACGTGCGCCTGGCCATTTTATTAGTAGGCTCACATGTCGAGTGACACCTGTGTTGGATGTGTGTGGGGTGTGTGTACACCAGCCGTCATGGAGTGCCTGGTGCAGTAAAAAAAAACAACAGTGTACATCGTTAAGGACACAACCATTCAACCATAAAGGCCCCATGACTTGAGCTGCACAGAGTTAGTGGCCCCGGATGCACAGCTTCCTGCACGGGCCTACCGCCACGGGCCATCGACTTGCGGTGCACTGGGGCAGGGTCACGAGAGCAGAGCAGGTTCTCGTAGATGACAAAGGGGGTTGTCGCAGAGTGTCTCGGTGGACAGTGGAAGGTGTACCCCCAGGGCATGATGCAGAGGGCAGAACCACGCAGAAACAGTCACTATGGTGGAGATGAATGGAACAGACACATGGCGAACACCAAGTCCGGCCCAGCCAGATGATGATGCAGACAACCCCCAGGCCATGGACTCAGACGCCACCAAAGTCCAACCAGAAAGTGCCCATGACTCATTGCACACAGAGTTAGTGGCACCAGTGCTGATAGGGGATGCCGCCTGCGATGAGGCATGTGCAATGGTGTGGACTCCTCCATATCTTGCCCAAGACACAGTTCCACATGTGTGACCTACTGGACCGCAGTGTAGGCCTGAGGCAGCGGTCAGCAGGGGCCATTCACCGAGTGTCGCCGGCTTACGTTGGATGGTTCCACCGGCCTGCGTAGTGCAGGTTCAGTGGCACCACGGGACGCGGACTTGCGGTGAACAGGGTTGGTGGCACCAGGTCAGTTGTTGCTAGTGTTCGGTCACCTCCGTGACTAGGATCCGGCTTTCATCCGGACTGAGCTGCATCTTCCTCTTACTCCTCTCCGTGCGTTCACTGGTATGGACTCTGCCATTCATGAATCACGACTAAGTGCTGGATGTGGGACCTACTGGACCGCAGTGTAGGCCGGGGGCAGCGGTCAGCACGGGCCCACAGACACGTGTCGTGTGCTTGCGATGCAGGGTCTGGGACACTGATTGAAGGGAGTTCAGTGATATAAACGCGGCAATTAAAATTTGGTCACTGCCATTCTGAACTCAAAACACAGTTCCACATGTGGGACCTACTGGACCGCAGTGTAGGCCTGATCCCTCATCCAAGTGTCGCCGGCTTGCGTTGAACAGGGTTAGTGGCACCACGTGTCGCCAGCTTGCGTTGAACAGGGTTGGTGGCACCACGTGTCGCCGGCTTGCTTTGAACAGGGTTAGTGGCACCACGTGTCGCCGGCTTGCGTTGAACAGGGTTAGTGGCACCACGTGGCGCAGGCTTGCGATGCAGACTTTGGCTTCACTGATCGGAGGGAGTATAGTGATGTGGACGCTGCCACGGACTTGGGGTCACTGCCATTCAAGACTCAGGACACAGTTCCATATGTGGGACCTACTGGACCACAGTGTAGGCCTGAGCCCTCATCCAAGTGTCGCCGGCTTGCGTTGAACAGGGTTAGTGGCACCACGTGTCACCGGCTTGCGTTGAACAGGGTTAGTGGCACCACGTGTCGCAGGCTTGCGATGCAGACTTTGGCTTCACTGATCGGAGGGAGTATAGTGATGTGGACGCTGCCACAGGCCTTTGGTCATTGCCATTCAAAACTCACGACTCAGTACAACATGTGCCAACAACTGGGCCGAAGAGTACGCCGGTGGAGTATGTCAATGAAAAAGGAGTACTGTGGGCCAGCGCCGTGGAGGCCAGCGATGGTCTGCGGAGGCTGCAAAGGTTGCGGGACTGGGGCCTGGAGCTTGTGATGGGCCCTCTTTGACACACGCCGGTGTCGGCAGGTGAGCGGAGCCTCCTTGGTGCGCTGGGGCAGGCATGACGGGTCTGGGGACCAGCAGCCCGGGGTGCAGCAGGCGCACAGGGATGCAGGCCCCGCCGGGCACGGCGTCGGCCTCGTGGTGGGCTGGGAGGCACCGCCCTGGCAGACGCCTTGGCTATTCCAAAAGAGAACCACGCCCAGTGCGACGGGCTTTTTATTCACACCCCTACGCAGGCCTGGCGTACGCAGGGCCAACCCCCTCTGCCCGTGCATACAGGGGGGGACGTAACATGCGACGTTTCCGCGTTCTGCCCCACAGCCTGTGGGGACATGGTAGCGTCCACTGGCCACTACACTCCATGCACCAGCAGCTAATGTCCACATGGCCATTTCCGTGGTTTGCACACTGAAGTCTGTCCGCCACCTCCACGCCACACCTGGCATTGGGTAGGTTCTCATTCATTAGTCACTTGCCGCTCTTGCACATGCCTGCTCCAAGCCTCTCCTCACATTCTGCTATTGTGTGGCTGTGGTGCCATGCTGTGGCTGGGTTGTGTGCATGGAAAGCCCAGGTTCCCAATGGAGTTGTGTTGTCGTGTCTGGTCGGTTGGCATGTTGTGTGGCATGTTGCATGTAGTTCTGCTGCATGCCCATTGCCAGTGTCGTGAGTTGCATGACTGTGGGGTGGAGGTGTGTCGTGTGTTCATTTTGTACTTACCAACGAGCACTGCATTTCCATAGGTACCATCCTGGGAGCGATGGTTGATGATGGACTGTCGGGAGATGTAGGAATCATGCACTCTGCCTGGGGAGTTGGCCACGACATTGTTGAGGAGTCCCGGGCGGTCCACTATTGCCTGCACATTCATGGGATGCGTGTGCTTTCTGTTGAGGTAGTTGTGTGCAGTGTCGGCAGGGGGCACGAGGGGTACATGTGTGCAGTCGATTGCCCCCGACACGTGAGGGAATCCAGCTATGGCGCAGGAGCCTTGTTTGGTCTCCAGCTGCTCTTGCGCAGTGTGGGTGAAGTGGAGGTGCTGGGGTACCAGGCTGATGATGGCATCCAGGACAGGTGTGATGAACTTGGATGGGGCTGGCTGTGAGACTCCTCCGACTCTGGCAGTTGTGGGTTGGAAGGTACCAGAGGCCAACATGTGCAGCGCAGCCGGCAGCTTTGTCTGCGGAGGGATGTTGGTTGTGCGCTGTGTTGGTACCATCAGCAGGTATGCGATGTGGGTCAGGATGCGGGCGATGGTTGTCCTTTTGGGCCTGTAGTGGGCAATGTCCTCCTCTGGCGTTCGGTCTGTGCGGCTGGTGCGTTTAAGGTGAGTCCGCTGTCTTTGTGTACGCTGCCTCTGTGGTGATCCGGGGGGGGCGGGATGGGTCCTGGGGTTGGTGGCGGGCCTGGGGGTGGTGGAGGTGGGTGTTGTGGCCCTCATGGGTCTCCGAGCTGCATGATCATTGTCTCCATGGCATCTGTGGGTCTTCAGATGTGGCTCTTGGCTGGGCTCCCTTTCATGCAGCAGGTAGTCGTCCTGCTTAACACCAGCAAAAGGCAGGTGTTAATTCCCTGCTGCTACCGCGGCTTATCGCCTGTTTTTGGTTCGCATCACAGATCTGGCAGTTCATTGTGAAAGTGTTGTAGTGGTGTTTTCGCGTATTTTTGCACAGGAACGCCTACTCTGCATCTCATTAGGGTTAGTTGGTGGTGTCACCCGTGGAGATAAATTTTGCTGCAGTTATCGCGGGAATACTGGCGATGTCTGCAGTTTGCACCCGCTTGTGAATGGGGCGTTAAATCTATCTCCACTTTTGATGCGTTAAGGTGGCGATAACTCGGCGATAAGTCCTTGTGAATATGCCCCTCAGTCCTCAAAACTCTATGTGGATGCTAAACTGGGGAGGCTCCAGATTAAATAAGAATACCCTAAAGAATTGCCACAGAGCCTGGTACCAGTTTTAATGATTATGGCAAATAATACTATACATTCTGGATATGGCCTTGTTCTCATCCACCTATTTAGTGGCAATGCCACAGTCACTGGCATCCGAGACTTTATATTTCCTCCATTGAAGGGCATTCAACTAGCTGTTGCTATGTTACGTAATTTAGTGTTATGAGTATTTCGACAGTACACTTTCAGCATTGAGGGTATCCCAGTGCTTGACTGGTGTGCAGACCTTGCCCAAGGTCATGTTACTCAAAGAGGCCGTCTTCAGGTTCTTGCAGAGTTAAAGAAGAGAGGAGTAGGTTCTGATGTGTTAAGGGAGGTCATGTCATGCTTTAGGAGAATCATAGGAGAAAGGTCGACCTCCGGCTTTGTTTCTGTGCAAGCTGGGGGGTGGGGGGTTGTGACTAGGATTCTGGCTGAGCGGAGGTGTCTGGCTGGTTGGTGGAAGGAGATGCAGTTGTTCGGGTAGTCCAGTCCTGTGTTGTGTAGAGCTTTGAAAGTGTGGGTGAGGGGCTTGAACTGGGTGCAATTGTGTACAGCGGCCAGTAAAGCTCTTTGAGGTATGGTGTGATATACGCCCTGCGAGGAAAGTTGAGGATGAGTCAGGCTGCCACATTCTGCATGGTCTTTAGTCTTCTGGTGAGTTGTTTGATGATTTCAGTATACAAGGCATTTCCGTAATCCAGTTTACTAGTGATCGGGGTGAGGATGGCGGTTTTCGTGGTGTTGTTTGGGAGCCATTTGAAGATCTTCTTCAGCAGCTTCAGTGTGTGGAAGCATGCAGGAGTGTTGTCATTGACCTGTGCAGACATGTTCAGTTTGTCATCAGTGATGTTGCCGAGGTTACAGGCATGGGGGTTCGGGATGTGGGTCTGAGGTTGGCTGGCCACCAGGTGGATTTTCAGGGTGAGATATTTTTCCTAACACCATTGTCATTCAAATTATAAAAGGGGGGTAGCGCATAATCACACCACCCCCACCTTGAAGGATATAAATAACCTACTACTCCAGACTTACATTACCTTCAAAGTGATTGCATCATGTCCAATCAGTGTTAGCCACCACCGAGAGTACCTGCATGAAATTCAGCACTTGAGAAACCTAATGCAACACAAGAAGGTACAACAACAGATTCAAAATGAAGAAGGGTAAGGAAGGAAGGACCATCAGGGCCAGGAGTTAAGCCTTATTTATATATTTATTTTTCTATATAGCGCACTAATATCCGGAGGCGTCTAGGCGCTGATGTCCCATCTCCAGCCAGCCATGGGGAATCGAAAGGAAGAGAACTAATCACTGCATAGCTTTAGGCCTGAAAAAGCCAGGTCTTCAGACTCTTCCTGAAGGATATCAGGTCTGATGAGTTTTTCAATGAGAGTGGCAATTGATTCCATAATCTGTTGGTAATGTATAGAAAGCTTTTTCCACCCCAGTTGGAGAGACGTGCTTTGGGTATTTTCACCAGCCGATGGGAAGCAGACCTCAGCATTCTGGGAGGAGTATACCACCGAAAGAGGTCCATCAGATAGGCAGGACCCTGATTATGCAGTGCCCTAAAGGCAATGCAGAGGGCCTTAAACTTAATCCTCTTTTCCACCGGGAGCCAGTGGAGGGAATTAAGGGCCGCCTTTGCAGAAGCGTATTTAGGCAGTTTAAATAGCAGGCGGGTGGCTGAATTCTGCAAGACTTGCATCTTGATGAGAAGGGCTTTATTAATACCAATCAAGAGGCCGTTGCAGTAGTCCTTCTTAGTATATGCACCAAGGAGCTAGAAGTATATCCATCTTCATGTTGGGTTCACTAAATCCTGCTTGCAATTCAGAAAGGAAGTACATACTGTGTACTTCTAGAACCACTTCATCAGGCAGTCCCACATCTTAGAAGCTAAGAATGTCTCTTTCTCCCCCTGCACGGCTTTGCAATATCCTCTATCACTGCTCAAACAACTAAGGACTTTTCTAGTGCCCTTACTGTGTTCTTTATTCACTTCACATTAGCTATATTTGTAGTTTGTTGGTTCCAGTACATACATACCTAAACACGCAAGGGTCAGAGTCATTGCAACATTGTAGAGCTTTAACTGAGGAGTGACATTTAAAAAGAAGGATTAGCCAGAAAAAATGGTAAGCACTCGAATAATTCTGTGCACACTTAATAGCACTGATGCTGGTGTCGCTAAGAACGCTGGACTGCTCCATGTAGAGGTTAATGTTCTTGAGTGTCTGTTGTCCCACTCGTCTCTTCCAATTCCCCACTCCCACTGAGTCATGATTTATGTCACAGATGAGTATTGAGATCCATATGACACAGTTATACTGTAAACAGTATTTTCAGTTGAAATGGAAAAAATTCAATAAACACAAATAAAACAAATACAAACAAGATGGATACATCTAAATTCAAGTAGGTTTCTTGTAGGAATTTCTTTACGTATAGAGAGCAATTTGAGAAATATTACATTGTAAGCATATTTCAAATTGGTCGTAATCCTCAATCAGTCATGGGAATGGTTGACTCGAGACCTATGAGCAATTTGCCTCACAATGTTTGCTGTATACCCTTAGTAGTTTTATTTATGAGTGTCCAGCATTGGGCCGTCAGGGCGGGACCTGAGTCAGATTTTCCAAACAACCTTTGATATTGTGCACAACTCTCATTTTGAATAATGGTATTTAGGTTTATTTTATATGGATATTCTGAAAATGTGTCCTTGTGACACAAGATGCACATCTTTGAGAAGCACTCTGAGTCCCCAAACGAATTTAGATTCTCCAAGCTCTTGGGTGTCAATTGACAGAGGACTCTTCTAACGAGTTTCTCAAATGTGGAACATCTCTCTATCAAGCTGATAGATATGGATCATCCTAAACACCTTGCTCATCATCTTCATTCCTCCTTAGTTCTCCGAGTTGCTCTTCTTCATGGTTGCAATCTGAAATATCGAGTAGGGAACATCCTGATAACTCAGTGGCAGCTGTTGAGTTTTGAAAGTGGGAGGGCGTAAAAGTTGGGGGATGAGTGTTAAATCACGAGTGAGCAAAGCAAACAAGCCCAACTGAGAACATTTGGGATGGGGGGGTTCCACCCCAAGAATTGTTTGAGATAATGAGTGGTAATAGAGAGATGGGAGGAAAGGATAGAGTGTGAAGGGGGCATTCTGCTGAGAGAAGGTGCGGGCACAGGGAGGAGGAGGCGTTAGAATGAGGGGAATATAAAGGGGAGATGAAGTTAGGAGAAAACACAAGTGTAATTAGGAGAGGAGAGGGGTGAGAAAGTAGAAGGGAGTAGTGTAAAAAGGTTGAAATATGTAATAGAAAGAGACCTAGGAGAGTGGGACATTGTAAAAGGGTGAGGAAGGAGGGAGAAAGCAAGTGCGTAAGATGTATGGAAGACTTGGTGGAGAGAGACAGGCGGGTCTAATGACAAGTCAGAGAGATGAAGGAGAGAGAGATAGGGGAAGGGGCAGCCGGGAAGAAGCAGAGAGATGGAGAGAAGATAGGGAAAAATGTGACAGAAAGAAGAGGAGTTATAGGCAAATGAAGGAGCAGTAGAGAGTGAGTGAAAGCTTGGAGAGCATGAGTGAGGGTGTAGCGGCAGAGAGTAGGGAAGAGTGGGAGTACAAACGTAGAGAGAGTGGAGGCAGAGGGGGATGGGATTCAGCACTTCCTGGTACAGTGCCATTGGCGGTTAGTCAAGAAGCGAGAATCAGATGAGCGGCCCCTCTTACTGAACCTCTGTGCATTACTAAATATTAACTGCCCTTGTCCAGCACTGTGCGCCCTGCCAACTCTGGTACAGCACTGTGCACACGACCAGCCTCTATGCAGCTTTGTGCACTCAGTCAACCTTGATACAGTATTATAGTCACTCCAGGACGTCTGAAAACACTGGTGTAGAGTCTCTATAGCAGACGGTCACTCCTTGCACAGTAATGTTCATCTTTCTAAGGTTGTACAAAATAGTGCCTCTGAGTTAGTTAATATATGTACCAAGTTATAAAGCTCATATGTGTCTGTATCCATCCATGTGCTGAGTTTGAAAGGGTGCAGCAAAAAGCTGTGTAACTTCAACATGGTGGGGAATAAAGTCTAGATTTTGCATTAAACACAGGTGATAACCATATATTGCATTTCGATCGCCAAAACCCTTTTATTTTGAGCATTCTAAGGATCACACATCAAAAAAGTGATTGGCCTTCGGTATGCTTCTGGCAGTGACGTACTGTATGTAACGGGCACATTTTCACAATTGGACAGTTCACTCCCGGGAAGAGCAGAGAGTAACTGTTTGGAGTGATGTGGGGGTGGGGGGGATAAAGGAGGCGCTGTGCTTGAATACATGACCCTAACATTAGACTCACAGCCACGAAGGCTATGTGTGGTCGACAACAAAGCTATGGGCTTTTAATAAAGATCATATGAAGAATAATTTCTCAACAGTTTCCATTTGGCAACCATTTCACCAGTCGCGGCTGGCATGACGGGCGGGTGGGGGGGGGGGAATGGGGTTGTTGCGGGGGGATGGGGGGAGGCGGGAGGAGTTTAATTAAGAAAATATATAAAATAAAACTTACCGTCCCGCGCCACCTCAGCTTCTGGATGGGTCCCGACTCCCGCCGTCCTGCGTTTTCCAATTCTTGCAGCTCTCATCGTCATCAGGAAAGGCAGCCTCCCTCCCTCCCCTCCGCCAATCACAACGCTGCAATGGCAGCGTTGTGATTGGTGAGTCGCAGCGGAGAGCGCCCCAGCCGGGCCATTTTCTCTACGTAGGCTGATGCATGCAGCAGCCTACATAGAGAAAAAGGGAGAGTGGGTGGTCCTGCTCGAGGGCAGGGGAGTGGCTTGCCCACTGTTGTGGGTACTGACTGTTTGGTCGGCCCCATGGCCGACCAAACACTCAGTACCCACAACAGTGGGCAAGCCACTCCCCTGCCCTCGAACAGGACCGCCCACCCGCCCGCCCCCAACCAGGCACTTCTGCTTTCTCGCAGTGCGAGAAGCAGAAACATAAAATGATAGTTTTTACCATTTATGTTTCTGCCTTCTCGCACTGCGAGAAAGCAGTGGGGCGATGCCCCCACGCCCCAATGGGGGAGCCGCCACTGCGATAACTTACTATCGATGTTTTTGTCCTTGATAATTTGGCTACAATATTAAAGTATTACGATTTTCCCTACTCAGTAGTCTTTACGTCTGTCCTATAAATGTCTAGTTTTTACACATAGTGCTTTAAAGAAGGTTAAGCACTCCCATATTTAACAGATGATGGACCCACAGCAAAGGGAGACTACTGTGACTTTATTGAGGATCACATCATTTGTTCAGGTGAAGGAGTGAAGGAGTTGGAATGGAAACTCCAGAGTCCAGGTTCTGCAGCCGCTGCCAGGCTGGGCCTCGATGGTAGATTTCCTGAAAGACTGTTATAATATGTGGAATGGTTTTACTGCTGTTGAGGAATGATCATTGAAGGTAGGGTTGTGAGAGTTAAATCAAAGTGCAGCTTCGGACCCAGTTATTAAAGATTGTGTTTGTGAAGGTGTGTATTAAGCTTTATTGTTCAATTACTTAAAATCGTTACAATATACTATCATTATTAAAAGGAAAAGAGTAAAGATCCCACGTATGTTGCTACAAACTGGTAGGGCATAAAACCTTAAAACTAATATCAAAACTGATTGTAAAGTGCAAATGCATTAGACTTGGAGGGGAGTTTTGTCAAAGTCTCTCTTGCTTGCTAGCCGACTGGTTTCTTTTTGTAACTCTATTTTCTGCGTCAGTGCGGCTCGGATTGATTCTGTAAATTTCCCCAGCCGCGCGACTGTTTGAGCTGTTTTAGCAGAGAAACACAAGTCTGAGACTTCTCTGCATCGTACAAGACCCTGGGCTCTGCAGATAGGAAGAACTAGTCGGTGCTCTCGCTGGCTAACTTGGGGCAACAGCACAGCAGATGGAGCCAGGATTCATGATGGTAATTACAAAGTCGACATGCGGCTAAATTGTCCTGCCGGGCTCAACCTTGGTTAAAGTCCACAATGGGCAATGCAAGAAGTCTCATGTAGGTGATTTTTTTTCCGGGCCGGGACTGTCAGTGCTTGCTCAAAATAAGGCTGTGGTTTTCCCACTATGTAGGAGGTGTCCAATGATGAGAGATTGGATTGATGGTGTAAGCTTTCCAGATCTCTTTCATGGGATATTTTCTTGGCCTGTCTACTCACTGATCTTTTCCATGCAGCAACTGGAATGTTTAAGTTGTGCAAATTTTGCACATCTATTTCTAACAATTTTGTGGCTGCTGTCAACTGCACCTGCCATTGGGATCCACCTTCTTCGAAGATTGTTTTAATTTGCGCTTTCAGAGATGTTGCTGGAGCTCGCAAGGTGCTAATGTAATATTTTAAAATGTCCCCTGAGCAGATAATGTCCGGACGAGTAAGTCCCAGCTCCAGCCTTACTCTTGCTTTCCTGGCCTGTCGTGGGATGCCTAGTACCTTCTTGTATACCGAGATTTGGTGGCTCATAAGGAAATTAGTGAGGGCACCAGGGAAGACTAGGTGGCCGTAGTTAAGGGAGGGCACTACTTTTGCTTTTAAGACTTTCAAGATAGGTTCTGCAGTCGGGCTGTGTAGTCTTCGATTGAGATTTCTCAGGCTACAGATAATACCGGCCCCCTTACTTCTTAAATATTTCAAATGGGCTGATGGTTTGGCCCCTTCCGAAAGCCTGAGACCCAAATAGTTATAGCTTTTGCAGGTTCTAATTTGCAGGTCTCCTAGGCGCCATTGAGCTGTCTTCTTTCGATGGTACTTCCCAAAGATTATTATCCTGGTCTTCTCCTGATTCACCAGGAGATTGTTCTTTTGATTAAATCTGTGCAGCGCTTCTAAGGCTTTCTGTAGGCCTGTCCTAGTATGATCCATAATAACAATGTCATCAGCATATTGGAGAATTTGGAGCCGCACGTTCCCCAGCCTTGGTGTAAGTAGATTTGCCCCCTCCAGGGCTTTCCCCAGATCGGCTGTATGGATATTAAAAAGTAAAGGGGCAAGAATGCACCCTTGTTTGAGGCCATTGTTGGTTGGAACCTTAGTTGTTACTGACGTTTGGCTGGTTTTAATACGCACCCAGGTCCCCTCATAAAGGGCAATTATTGCTTTAACAGCTTTTGAGGAATGCCCCAGTTGATAAGTTTTTCCCATAGCTTACCACGGTCGACTTGGTCAAAAGCTGCATTGTAATCCACAAAACAGCAAAACAAAGGTAATTGTGATGGCTGGGTCGCACGTAGTGACAAGTGTCCCAGTACTAGGATGTTGTCTATGGTGGAGCTTTGGGGCCTGAAACCAGATTGGAAAAAAGGAAGGATATTATGATCTTTTGCCCAGGTTTCTAGTTCCTTCAACAATAATCTGGCATATACTTTTGCATCTATATCTAATAGAGCGACAAGCCGATAATTTTCAGGTTTCGTGCGGTCCCCTTTTTTGAGAATCGGAAAGAGTATTGAGCCTTTCTACGAGGATGGAACGGTGGAAGTGGCAAATGCATACTTAAAAAGTGGTGTTAACTGATCCGCCCAGAATCCGTGAGAGGCTTTAAGCACTGCAGCTGGAACTCCATTGGGACCCGGCGCACCATCTGACCTCATTTTTTTAATCAGGTCCTATCTCGACCTTGGTGATCGCAGGTATTTTGCCATCTTTATGGGTTACTGGAGGAGTTTGTTGTATTTGTGTATCAGTCGTGTTCTGCTGTGTTGTATACAGTCGCTTTGCGTATTTGACCCACTCGGAGGCTGCCACCCCGTTTCCTTGTTCTGACCGGTGTGGCTCTGTTGCCTGATATATCTCCAAAGTTGGATGTGACCCTTTTCTTTGAAAAGGTTAAATATTTTCAGCCACTCTGCCTCGATTTTCTTTAATCGTATTTCCCATATTTTCTTCCTGTGTTCCCTACGAAGCACTTTTATTTCCAATGTATGGGGATTTGTGGCTCCTATTCTTCTTGCCTTCAAGGCCTTTGAAAGACTCCGCTTGGTTTGCGCTAGGACCCTTGGTTTTAATTGTGATGATAGGCATTGTGGATAGGAGTCCTGTGCTTTAGGGCTTCCAGTGACACGCCCGAGAACGGTTTTTAGTTCATCAAGTAATGCTTTCCAGAGCTCCAAGGGGGATGCAAAGCTTCTGTCTGTTTGGCTCGACTCTTTGTGTATGATCCACTCCAAGAGTTTTGTACCTAGATGTGTGGTCCATTTTATTCTGCTCAATACTTCATGGTGCTCTTCTCCAGTTGAAGCACCCAATGTTTCCAGTTGTTTTGCAGGTTTCCCATTTAGCTCCAGAGATACCCTCAGTGGTCTGTGGTCACTCTCATCCCTGTTTCCCACTTCAAAGTTGTTAAAATAAGTTAACAGGTTCTCCGAGATGAAGATGTAATCAATTGTTGACTTATCCCTGAAGGTGGGAAGAGGATGCCAGAGAGGGTCCGCCGCTTTTTTGATGGTGTGGGCGGAAACCATATTTTTGCGTGAAAAGGAGCAGTTGCAGAGGAGCCGATTCTGTTTTGTTTGGAAGATCCCTTTTTACGTACCCCAACTCCCTGGTGTTCATGTCCCCTACGATGATTGGAAAGTGTGAGGCATATTTGTTTATGAGGTGGTCCATTTTTATTGTCAATGGTTTTAGTACTTGCTTTTTTTGCCAAGTGGCGGGGTTGACATAGCAATTAATTATCAAAAGACGGATTGAGATATTGTTACTTTTAAATCCGCAGATCAGTACTGCTTGCAAGTTGGGAGTGTATGTTGTTAATGATGTTGCCTCTATTTTACAAGCATGATTGATAAAAATTGAGAGCCCACCAGATGCTCTCCGAAAGATGTTGCTTTTTAGAGCTGCAGTGTGAAACTCGTAAAAACCTGGGAGAATTAGGGGTTCAGTGGCCCACGTCTCTTGTAAGCACAGGATGTCATTTGCTCGAAGGTACATACATGCTGTGTTGCAGCTAAGCAATCTTTTTAGCCCTGCGACGTTCCAAGATATGATGGACAGATATGTGTTGTTTCCCGATGTTCTATTCTTGTTCAGGTGACGAGCAGCCTTTATTATGTTAGAAGTGCCGTCGTGGGGGCTGGCCTCCAGGACCGGTCCGTCTGCCTTCCGTGGTGCTATGCTTTGGCCCACTGTGTTTGTGAAGGTGTCCACCCCTAAGTAAGGGTATCGAGGGTGGTCCTTGCTCGCCGATTGCGATGCAGCGCGCGCAATGTAATTCGTTTTATTTATTTATTTATGTACTCTCATTTCGGCCGTAAGCCGGAGTTTACTACCCCCGACCCTGCCCCTCCTCCGCCCCACCGCCCCCCAGCACTCCCTCCAGGAGCCGCTACTGAATTTCATGTAGGTCGTGAAAATGGTGAAACTATTGTGTAATATACTAGATTAGTAGAGCCAAAATGTTGAAATCCAAAAAAAACATGGAACACACAATTATTGAAGTATATATGGGTCTGTATTTAAATAATCAATTATTTGGTCAGGGATATTTTTACATGTCTCCTAATTTCAACAATCCTAATTTTTGAATGGGCTAATTATGCAAATAAGGTGGCCATTTTTCCTATTCCAATGTTTCCAGGTTTATCCACTGTCCCTACACAACTATTTGAACACAGTGTACTGTGATCCGCTGTAGGAAGAATTCGTTTAGGTTTGCAGACTCAATCTGTACTCTAGTAAGAAATACAGGCCAAACTCGATAATCAACAGTCTTTTGTGGGACTCGAGCACTCCAGACACAACTGTCTGTGACTTTTGCATGTACCTCCCTGTTTAGGTGCATGGTCACATTTAGGGTTGTCTTGCTATAGTTGTATTTGGGATTGTCTTGCTATGACCATGTTTAAGATTGTTTCTTTAATCAGCCCGAGCTTTCCTTCAAAGATGTTTGCATGTCATAGAAGTTTTTCAATAAGGATAGGTACCTGTTCAAGCTGTGTTTTTCTTCCACAGATAGCCTCGAGATTGACAGATTCCATTTATATAGTTCATTAGATATGAAAAAGGCCACTACACATTTGTGTATGTAGCAGATGGTGGGCACTACAAGGGAATACTTGGTGGCAAACAGGAGTTTCTCATTTGCCGTCTTCACTGCCAGTGTCTGGTCCTGGCTGATAAGGGGAGGCGACCCAAGTTTTGCTTTGAGGCAATGGGATTTGTCTAAGTGGCGCCATATGAGTTTGCACAGGTTTCCTTTGAGCCAACCCTGGGGGTGATTTCCCTGATTTACAGAAATGGACAGCGATGATGTCCAGCATACAAGAGGTGCCTAGCAATAAAGTCCCTGCATTATTCAGTCACTGTAGAACATGCTTATCATGGTGGCTCAACGCTACTTTGATCTTAAACAAAGTAGAAGCACTTTAATGTGTGTATAAGCACGCACACACTATACTCCTGGGCAGAAGCCCCATGCAGTTAACACGTGGCCCTCATTGGTGCTGGAACTCCATGTTCTATCGGTACTGGCTTATGATTCTCATAACGCCACAGATCAGAGCATTTGTGTAGACATGAGCACAGGTTCGTTATGAGAGAACTTCTGGAGGCCATGCTAATATTTATTACCAAAGGTCTGAAACCTGTCACAAGCTTCCAACAAAAACCATGAATGATGTATGGGAAGATAGGACATCTTTTAGACTTTGTTCTGCTCTCTCACTACACCTCTTCAGCATTGAAAGCCAGAAGCATGCATGCTCCCATGTCCCGAAAGTGCTATTCAAGCATGCACCCAGCCTGCATCTGGCTGTTGATTTTCAGAAGGAGTGCAAAAACTTCCCTTAGTTGTCTTCGGTTCAACAGAGGGCTTGGAGATAAACTACCATCCTCGCCCACAGGGAAAATGGGCACCAACCTTTGGAAAGACCCTAGCTGTTCCTAGAACTGATTGTGTTTGTATGCTTCACTGCACCTGGACTGCCACTCCGACTTCCACATCCCCCTTGGTTCCTATAAGGCACTTGAATTGGATTAGGGGTATCTAACCAGTGAAGGAGCCATTACCTGCCAGACCATTTCTCCATCCATGACCCATCAAACCTTCTGGCTGCTATCACTCTCAGGGAAGAGCTTTGATGTATCATCTGAAATCACTTTGCGGCTATACCATACCACTATCTGTCTAAATCGTTCAATGCAGAAACCTACATCACCTTCAGCTTCCCAAGAATTGTCCTCATTGGACCCCAAGATTGCATACCAGGTACAGGGGAAGCTCTCTCTTTATACAGTTTCGAACAGGCACAAGGACTAAACCCATGTTTTGCAATATTTCCAAGTTTGAGGGTTTTTATAGTGATAAGTCCTGTTCAGTGTAGAATGCACAGGCCAGGGTAGTTTCCTGCAGCCAGTGGCTAATTTATGCCAATGGTTTCTAGTAGGGAACCTGCACTCGTTTTGTTTTTGGGGCATATTTTTCATCATCTGACTTTGACATAGAGCAAATAGGAGAAAGGCAGAAAAAAGAGAAACGAGGGGGAAGAGAAAGGTAGGAAAAACGGACAAAGGTTGGGAAACAGATATGAAACAAGCATTGGCAAAGCCAATAGGTCGCGCCTGTGCGAGAACTATTCCCTTTTTAATTTTTTTTTTAGCCAAGTTGCACTGCAGCAGGTCTGAAAGTAAAAAAAAACACATTTATGACACCAGCGCTGACTATCCTACCGCTTTTCTTTTACTTTTATTGAATGCCATTGCAGAACGTTCATTGCATAATAGAACAGGTAAAACACATTAAAGCGAACTGCAATTTGAAAGTCGTATGTATGGTTGTAAAGCAATGATTGCAAAATATTAACGGAAGGGTAAAGTGATAGCTCGAGCAGATCTAACAATACTATCTGCACACAAATATAGGCTGGAATTAAAGTAATGTGGATAAATTACCTATTCTGGCGTGTGAATTCGACTTTCAAGTGTACTGTTTGTTTCACGACCGGAACAAACAACACCGGCTCACTTCCATGGAACAGGGCTGCACTGCTCTGCTGCCTGTTTCAAACACTAATTAAACCCACATGTTCAGGGGGAGTGCAGCAGGGCCGGACTGGCCATAGCGGGCACCGGGCGTTTCCCTGGTGGGCCGCTATGGTATGGGCCGATTTTGCAGCATAGGTGCAATATCGGCCCCTGTAACAAAATCGGCTGAAACCGGCCCTGGCAAACAGCTTGGCTGCACCCCCCCAAGCCCCGGGGGGGTTTGTGGGGGGGGGGCGGCCGAGCACTTTACCAGGGCCGGTTTTGGTTGTCAGTCCGGCCCTGGAGTGCAGGTGGAGGCGGGGTTACCAGCTCTCAGTGGTCGGGTCACTTACTACAGAGGCAGGCTATTTTAGCCTCCTAGAAAAATCAACACTTCGAAAACAAGCATTTACAATGCAATAATTCAAACTCTCGCAAGTGCGAGACCTATTGCATTGCAAATGCTTGTCTGTCTAGGCGTGAGGTGATAGACCTGCCTCTGGAAGGGAAAGGTCCGTCTCAGATTTTTTGGTGGGAGGTGATGGGTCTGTTTCTGGAGGTGAAAGGTCAATCTCGGATTCCTGTGTGGGAGCTAATAGGTGTCTCTGAAGAGCTCAATATCGAATTCCTTCGCAGGAGGTGAGAGGGCTGTCTTGGATGTCTCTCCAGAGGCGAGAGTTCTGTCTCAGATGTCTGAGAGGATAGCTTTACTGCCCCATCTACCACTCCCTCTGCTCTCCCCCGCACAGCTCATTTCCCAGGAATGAGTGGGCAGGAGAACCCCCCCCCCTCACCCTCAGGCTTGAAAAAAATCACATGTAGATACATGGAGCGCCCCTTCTGAGCGAGTAGCATTCTTTATTCGGGTTCATTATATGCAAGGGCTATAAGAGGTCCAAGGGACGCCTGAAAACCTACCAATATAAATCTGACTTCAACCGGCGTTGAATTATAAATGTATAGATAGTTGTATACATTAATAAAAATAAATGCAAAAAATACGCAAAGAAGGAAATGAAACTGGAGAATATCGGTGCCACGCCCCCATCCCTACACCTATGGTGCACCCTGTCAGGGTAAAAAGTGAGCAAGCCCCAGGGTGCACAAAGTGGAGGGCTGGGGGGGACCAAAGCTCATAGGTTTCTCCGACCCTTGCACAAGTGTTTTTTAATTTTTTTAATCAAATCAGGGTGTTGTAGTTCTAGTAATCCTATTATAAATCCAGGACTGCGAGTCCCAGAATGCAAAGGAAAATCAGGCCTGGAGGAGCTAGAGAAAACTGGGAATCTTGAGAACGCTCCAAGGCTTTCACCCATCCCTTCTCGCTCATGAGCTATGCCCTCAACTCAGGGTGAGGAGAGAGCAGAGTGAACAGAAATGGAGCCGGACGGTGCCTGGAGGGTGCAGTAAATGGAGAGTGAGGGAGAGGGATTGAAGACAGGGATGGGGATAAGAGCTTAGAATATTGCGTGCCTTTGGCGTCAGCCAGGAATTTCCATTGATTACGCGTTAGGCCTTTCAAAGGAAAAGAAATCCCGGTTTGCCTGGCTTTTCTTTGTTTCCTGACATGGCTTGGGAGACAGGGAGGAGGGGGGGGGGGCGAGGGCGCCAGTAGTCAGCCTCGAGAATACCAAGATAAGAGACCACACCCCAAGAATATGCTGTTGGGTACTTCAGGGGGTTAAGCTATGCCTCCACGTAAAATCAAGCATTGGCGTCTCTGGTCGGAGCTCCGTCTTAATGACGATTTGAACCCTTGAACTATGTAACTAACTGGCCAGATCTGGGGATCATCTCTAGGTATGAGAGGTGGACTCGTACTTCATGACCACTCTATTCTTGGCCTCTCTAAGTATCACCTCTAAGAGCCGTCTGTCACAATAAACCGTGCAAAGGCCACACAATTATTTGCTCAATTGAAACGAGCGAGAGCGCGTTTCAGGCATTTATTACTTGGAACAATACGAGGGCCGGTCAATCAGTGCGCCAAAAGAAATTATTCAAACCAAGGCACGTCAAGATGCTACGCTGTCGTTCTAGTGATGCCAGAGTCATAACAAACGTCACGTGGCACTGTGCACGGCATTGCTTTGTCATATATTACGAGCAAGCGTTCAGGAGCAGGGTAAGTTTGCGCGCCTGTGGAACCAAAATACAAACCAAGCATTAAAGCGTTTTACATGAGAAGCACAAGCACATCTTCTACACCAAAGTCTACCTTTCTGCCTCTGGGGCACGGGGGAGGTCAATCCCAGCGTGGGGTCAACTTCCTGTGATTCTGGGCAAATCACTTAAACCCCTATGCCACAAAAACAGAAAAACATGCCCTGAAGTGTAAAACCTCCGCCTCACATGTAAAGCGATTTAAAGCTCTCAGGCTAAGTTCGCGCTATGTAAAGCCACAAAACACATACTAAGTACGTATCGCTTTAAAAGGTAGAAGAAAATGCCGATCTAAATGTCTCTCTCACAGCCACGCCATGCGCGCTGTTGCTTGCTCCCGCGGCAAAATGCCGTAGGAGTGAACCTTTCAGAAGAGGTGGGACATGCACCCACCTTTAGCCATTTGCAGGCTTTGATTCTGAAAAGATACGCGCAAAAGCCAATCCAATGCGTAGGAGGAGTCAGACCCACACAGAGTAGATACAAGAAGCCTCGCAGAGCAGCGTAGAGCTGCGCATGCGCGCTGTGCTAGGCTCGACCTAAAAAACAAGTAGGAGTGAGATAGAGACCAAAAGTGTATGGTGGTGAAAGAAGAGGAATGAGATAGACTCAAATCTAGGCATCCTTAATATTTGGCAACTATGAGATCCAGCAGGACCACTGGCAGGCTCCTAAGAAATGTTTCGGGCCCTGGCACTTATTTTTTCACAAATTATGAACTGCCTCTATCACAGTGATTGTTGCACCAGAGCCTGGTGCACCGAAATGCCCGTTCCAGTGTTTCTAAACCTACGGATCAAGGATGCTTGTCAACATCTACTAACAAACAGAGATAGATCCACATGGGCTACGGTAAGTCACAAATTGATAAAACATATGTAAGCTTAGGGAAAATCCTTCCTTCAGTCCACTTTTTCAGGCTTTAGTGTCTCTTCCCTAGGTAATGATAATTCTCTCTAGGTGTCACTCTCACATTACAAAGCACTAGCTTAAGTGGCCCCTTGCAGTCTATCCCCATGCTAGCTCCCACTGGTCTGCAGCTTGCATCCTAACCCTGTGTAGCGCGGTCACCTCTAACGGCGGGGGAAAAGTGCCTGCCAATGCATAGTGATGCATGGGCCTGTGCATCAGCTATGGAGTCCTCCTGCCCTCACCGCATACTTTGAGTTCCACTTGTTAAGACTAAAATCTGCAGCTGTAAGGAGGATTGGTTGTACTCTTCCATATTGTTTCAGACTGACACTGGTTTTCCATCTACATGGAATTAAGATCCACTGCCCATTTAAAAGTGCTCAATTTTTTAATCTTGTTCTTCAGAAGAGTGCCAAACTCAGCTACCCAAACTTTTTACCCAAAATGTCCGCCCACCTTCTGGAGAGTGCAAAAAGACGTGGGTCCCGTGCTCTCCATGCCACTGGAGTCAAGCTATCCTGGCTGATGAGGGCTGAAAGCCCGAAACCGGTCCTGGGATGCTTGTTTCCAGTCCAGGGAGGACCTGGCCTGGCAGTTCGGGCTGGACTGTTCCCATTGGGTGCAGGGTCAAGACTGATTTGCATATGGCTGGGTCCAAACTGGAATGGCATGGTGAGCAAAAAAACGATGGATTATGGCCCAGATCTCTGTACTGGGGTGAATGTACGACATTGTTCTGCATTCTGTCCATCAATTGTTGTTTTTGCATTTGTCACCCCGAGTGGGACGGGTATGCCCAGACGTGGGTCCCGTGCTCTCCATGCCACTGGAGTCAAGCTATCCTGGCTGATGAGGGCTGAAAGCCCGAAACCGGTCCTGGGATGCTTGTTTCCAGTCCAGGGAGGACCTGGCCTGGCAGTTCGGGCTGGACTGTTCCCATTGGGCGCAGGGTCAAGACTGATTTGCAAATGGCTGGGTCCAAACTGGAATGGCATGGTGAGCAAAAAAACGATGGATTATGGCCTAGATCTCTGTACTGGGGTGAATGTACGACATTGTTCTGCATTCTGTCCATCAATTGTTGTTTTTACCTTCTGGAGAGGGCTACTACTGCCTCATTACAAGGCTAGGCAGAGGCTGACAGTTGATGCATGCTGATTACAAAGAAGGGCTCACCCTTATTTACTTGCTCACCTCCGCGAGGGCCTACAAACCCTTTCCTGGAAAATCTGCTCAGTCTCCAAAAACTGGATTTGTTCATGCTTTCTGAATATATGTAGTGCATGACATGATCCACGTGCATATTATTAGTATGTTTCATGCTTGTATGCCAATTTACTGTGTGTATGTAATGTGTTCTCTGTGAGGACATGGGTATTGGGGCAGTCGATGGAGGTTCCTGCCCATGATTCCTTTGTAGACAATAAATGATCCTTCTAGCTACAGATCTGCCCTCTCTAGAGTCTGTACCAGTCGTAGGTGATCCCACTCAATCTGGGCCCTCTAGGTAGCACCTCCAATGGGGCTTCAGCAGCAGTCTCTCTTGGCATCAAGACTCAAGCAGAACTGACTCAACCAACCAGAAGATTCTGCGGACAGACCTCGGGGAAACAGAGCATTCCCTTGGCCAATCACAATTATTAGTCATCCCACTCCTTTTAGACCTTGTCACTGCACTTCCACCTATTGGGCCAGGCCAAGGTTGCACTGGCCATACCGGGCATCGGGCGTTTTCCAAGGAGGCTGGAAGGATGGGCGCCTGTTTTGTTACTGGGGGGCCGGTTTTGTAGCAGTGCTGAAATATCACCCTCCAGCAACAAAATCAGCAGGCCAGCATATTCCGCTCAGCACTCACTTTTGTTTCCACCCTCCTTGTGTTTTGAAATGTTATTGTTTTAAAGCACCATCTGCTCAGTTCCTTGTATATCCAGCAGTTTTCAGGCAACAATAAAAGTGTTGAGATATCTCTGGTGATTAATCTTCCTGCTGGAGAAAGATTGGAGTTTTGTCTAGTGGTAGTTTTGACTCATGTAAGTTTAGCACTGAGATCCTTTTGCTAATATGCAGTTCATAAGTTACAATCGTAATCTAGCGCAGTGAGCTATAAACAGCCATCAAAGAGCTTCATGCAAACTGCATGGCACAGTTTAGAAAGTTATTTTTTTTCCCAGTCTTTCATTATTTTAATGTTGCTAAAGGCATTTGTTTTGGGTAGAAATAAATTCTTATTAGTAAAGTCGAATCACTGACATAATATCGACAGACACAATATCGACCTACATTTTTATCGACACAAAAAAATCGACTACACTAATATCGATACCCTATACTTAATTAAAACAATACACTATTATCGACACAAAAATATCGTTATACATTAACATTGATAACAGTATTATCGAACAGATAAATATCGTTATTTAAAATATCAAACATTATTTAAAAATATACCACATGTCAAAAATATCGATCACAATATTATAGACAGCAATAATATCGTTTTTTAAAAATATCGACAACTTAAAAACACATAAAACAAACAAAGCTTAACACCATAAATAAATTCAAATAAATAAACATTCACTGCATACAAAATAAATAAAATACATTAAATTTAGAAAACACTAAAACATATTATAAAACATTAAATCATAAATACACTATTAATAACTATTTAAAATTTATATTTAAATAATATACACAGATTATTTTACATCACATATAATACAATACACATTTAAATAATTCAACCTGTTTAAAAAAAAAAAAAGCAGTAACTGACTCTTAATTAGCGTTTTCCATATATGGAAAACAACTACCAAAACAATTAAAACAATAAATATCAACCAATCAAATACACAGAATATTAAAATAAACCAATAACGTTAACCAAACAATTAATTAAACTCTATATAAAGAACGAAAAATTATTCTTATTTTACACCTTAAACCAAAAACAATAAAAAAGACAAAACTCTGCTGGATTCCTGCCAGAAGCAAAAACTTCCTTAAAGAAAAATCTATTTCATACTTCAAAAAATAAGTAAAAACCCATTTATAATATAACAATAATGCTAATCTTCATAAACTACTATTTATCATGCACAAATAATTAATATATATCTTTTTTCCATCTATGTCTCCTCTACAGATAAATCTCAAAGCATTCCAACAATTACAGACCAGCTTCTAAAATCATCTAACAAATAAAGTAAGTATTCAGCAAAATGCATTTTTAAAATTATCTAAAACACCCAACCAAACCCCAACTTCATCCCAAACCCCCACCCCACACCATATACAATTGAACAAAATAATTAAGATTATGTTTTATTCTACCCACAGAAACATCATCAACAAAACAGAATTCAACTAACAAAGAAAGAACATCTACATTTAAAACTAGCTCAAAATCAACATTGTAAGTATATTAATAACAATGTGTATCTATTAATTAAAAAGCCTGTACATTATTTATTTTATTAATTTTTATATACATTTTTCGTAGCATTTAAAACATCACGATGACAGAAGGCGCCCAATTTATCACTTCCCAGAAAGGAAAGTTTCTGCTATGTTACATGGGGTATGTCTATACCCAGGAAAAGCAAAGTGGACTTAAAGTAAATTAGAAATGTAGCAAATACTATTCGAATAAGTGTTATGGACGAGCAACAACTAGAGAAACAGCTGTTTTGTATGCAAGGGAACATAACCACTAGGCCTGGGCGGAAAACTACGCTACGCTCGCGGAGTGTGCGTAGTTTGTGCAACTACGCGCTACGCGAATCGCACGTAGCACAGTGCAAAAACGCGTAGCGTAGCGGGCATTTTTTGCTCGCTCGCGGTCCTCAACGTCAAGTTGGCGACCGCGAGCGAGCAAAATCAACATCCCGCCGGGACTTTTTCCTCGTTCGCGATCGGCAACATCAAGTTGCCGATCGCGAGTGTGGAAAATAAACCTCCCGGCGAGATTCTCAACGTGGGGAGGTCAGGTTTCTCATTGCGAGTGGTCACGTATGCTCGTGACCGCTCGCGATGAGAAACTACCAGTCCGCGTTGAGAAAGCTGCCGCTCGAGTACAAATCTACTCGAGCGGCAGAAAACGACTGCTTGCACTGTGCATGATGCCGTTCGCAATGATTGCACAGTGCGGACAAGCATCCGGCACTGTGCAATCATTGTGAACAGCATTTCCCTACCGCACTACGCAGTTCGCGTAGCTACGCGTAGCGCGCGTAGTGCAAAGTACACTTCGCGTAGCTACGCATAGCGCATAACCACCCCCCAAATGTTACTGAAATAGAGGTTAGGAATGCCCTAGGAAACATTAAAGAAGCTAGCACTAGCTCACAGAAACCTACCACTCAATTACTTAAAGAATTGCTGCCCAAAGTACCCGACCATGCTACTGGCCAAATGCCCTCTATTTCTTCTTTAAAAAGAAATATAGCTCGAACAAAAAAAGCCACAATTACCACCACACCTGCCCCAAAAACATTTAAAGAGGTAGAAATCCCCCCAGAACTATCTATAACTCATAACAAAGAACCCTTTATTCTTTACGACAACAAATCTAAAAAGAAAAGAATAATTATGTTTGCAACCGCAAATAATTTAATCAAACTACAACAGTTAGAAACATGGATGATGGATGGGACTTTTAAAATGTATCCTAAACCATTCTATCAATTATATACTATCCATGCCGTATTTCAAAACACTAACATCCCTTTTATCTACGCCTTACTAGCTAATAAACAAAATTCCACATATATGGAAATACTAAGTAAAATTAAACAAGAAGTAAATAATTGTTTTCCACAGAAAATAATTATTGATTTTGAACAGGCAATGATAAATGCCCTTCTAAAATCCTACCCACACACCTCAATTCAGGGTTGTTACTATCATTTCAATAAGTGTATATGGAGACACCTTCAAAAATCAACACTAAGGGGTCGATTCCGATCTCGCTCGGACAGCCCTCCCAAAGCCCTCCGTAGCCTTACCTTGTGACCAACACGTTCCCGGAGCGGGTCCGTCCAAACGAGGCAGTACAATGCGCAAATGTGTGCATTTCCAGAACGACACGTACGCTCCGAATCGAGCAACATTTCCCGTACGAGCCAGCTCCGTCAACACAGATTGGACTCGCCTGGAAGCATTAGCGTAGCAGTTTCTGGCCGGGCAAGTACAATGCGTACGTCCTCCGCGCCAAACAGGTCGCCACCTCCAGCACGTCACAGCATCCGGAAGAGCAGTATATCAGGACCGAATCGTGCCACAATACGAACACCGCATACGAGACGAAGCTGCCATGTATCCGATCGCCCATGTCATCCCTGCACTGTACGCCTATGACCGAATCAACCACCGGAACCAATGCGTACGTCGCAGACGGTAAGTCAGACACCTACCACCCACCAATACGTGAAGATCTCTCAAAAGCCAAAACACACATAGGGGGTGGCTGCCCACACCCCAGCACAGTACACCCCAGAAGGGGTGGATGCACATCCCCCCAGCACAGTCCACCCCAGAAGGGGTGGATGCACATCTCCCCAGCACAGTCCACCCCAGAAGGGGTGGATGCTGGTGGATGCACATCCCCCCAGCACAGTCCGCCCCAGAAGGGGTGGATGCACATGTACCCCAGCACAGTCCAAGTCCACCCCAGAAGGGGTGGATGCACATGCCCCCAGCACAGTCCACCCCAGAAGGGGTGCATGCACATCCCCCCAGCACAGTCCACCCCAGAAGGGGTGGATGCACATCCCCCAGCACAGTCTGCCCCAGAAGGGGTGGATGCACATCCTCCAAGCACAGTCCACCCCAGAAGGGGTGGATGCACATCCCCCAGCACAGTCCACCCCTTGCACATCCCCCCAGCACAGTCCACCCCAGAAGGGGTGGATGCACATCCCCCACCACAGTCCGCCCCAGAGGGGGTAGATGCACATCCCCCAGCACAGTCCACCCCAGAAGGGGTGGATGCACATCCCCCCAGCACAGTCCGCCCCAGAGGAGGTGGAGGGCAAACACTCCTCCCCTACTCCCATGCCAGGTTTGTGTATTGTGCACAAACATCTAGATTCCCTGACACATTAGGCTAATAAATGCAGTCACATCCATCACTCTAGTGAACAAAGGCCGATTGTGGTATACAAACCCCCAGCACTGACAAGCAAATAGGGTAGATGGGGTATCACCCCCCATCAGTGTGGTGCACAAAAGATGAGCATGGGGTGCAAACCCCCTTCTTTGGCAAGCACATAGGGGACATCGGGTATAACCCCCCCCTCAGTGTGGTCACCATAAGGTAATACGGGGATCAAACACCCAGCAGTGACAAGCACATAGGGGACATGGGGTATAACCCCCCCCCCTCAGTGTGGTCACCATAAGGTAATAGGGGGATCAAACACCCAGCAGTGACAAGCACATAGGGGAGAAGGGGTATCACCCCCCATCAGTGAGGTGCACAAAAGATGAGCATGGGGTTCAAACCCCAAACTTAGCCAAGCACATAGGGGACATGGGTTGCAACACCCCCATCAGTGTAGTGAGAAAAAGGTGAGTGTGGGGTCCAGACTCCCAGGATTTGCACACAATCATGTATGACTTCCTGAGGCAGAAAACCAGCAACAATGTAGTGACAAAGTAGTGCTTGTGTGCCAAACGAACACATATCTTTGAGGCAGACATAGTTGGGCCTTACAAAGACAA
Organism: Calotriton arnoldi; assembly: GCA_963921515.1. Classification (NCBI taxonomy): domain Eukaryota; kingdom Metazoa; phylum Chordata; class Amphibia; order Caudata; family Salamandridae; genus Calotriton; species Calotriton arnoldi. Next base: position 341,434 of record CAWUFW010010232.1, on the reverse strand, counting down.
ACATGCCATGTGGAGACAAGCATTGCCATTGCGGGCTAACACTGCCACCAATGTTTATTCTGACAATGGAAGAAGTGACCATCTAAATGCACAAACATGCATTTGTTCACATACAGACACACATACAAAGGAATTCAGCAAGAAACCAAAGTGTAGACAAGATCCTGTTCCACACTGTGGCAGCAATGGCAATTCAAGACCAAGATCAATGGCCAACTTGAAGATGTTGGACTCCCAGGGACAGTAGCTAAACAAACTAAACCATACATCCAATCACTGCTCACAAAGCCAGTAGAAATAAGCGGTTCAAGATGTGCCAATACAGCCAGCCAACCACACTCTGCAGAACAAACACAACATGTGTGTGTATTTGTATTTGTATTTGTAAAGCGCGTCATTCATCCAGAGGATATCACGGCGCTGTGCTCGGGCTTCTGGTGTGAGACCGGGTGGTTCATGAGTTTAGCCAGTATTATTTTCCAGAGAACAAGTGAGTCTTGAGTTTTTTCCTGAAGACTAGATAGTCCTCTGTGAGACGGAGTTCTTGTGGTAGGTCATTCCAGTGTTTTGCTGCCAAGTATGAGAAGCTACGACCCCCTGTTCTCGATTTCTTAATGCGTTTTGTTCTGGCTAGAGCTAGGGACCGTGATCTTAAGCACCTAGTGGGTACATAAAATTCAACTTTCCTCTGAAGGATAAAAGGCCCCCGTTGATGCAGGGCCTTGTGTGTGTAGCTGAGCAACTTGAATTTCGCTCTTTGGCGCATTGGCAGCCAATGAAGTAATTTCAGGCACTCAGACGATGAGCTGAATCTGTCTTTGTTACATACCAGTTTGGCGGCGGCATTTTGCACCACCTGTAGTCGTGTAAAAAGGTAGTCAGCCATGCCCACAAATAGCGCATTACCATAATCCAGTCTGCTGGTAAGTAATGCCTGCGTGACAGTTCTCCTACAATCTTGCGGGATCCAAGGAAATAGCCTTCTTAGAAGCTTCAACATCGCGAAGCTTCTTCCGCACATGGTCCTGCATGGATAGGGTATTATCCATAAGGACCCCCAGATTTTTTGCGCATTGCTTTGGAACTGGGGCATTCCCCATGGTCTGGGGCCACCAGGTGGTATTCCAGACAAGTTTGGCTCCTCCAAAGAGTAAAATTTCAGATTTCCCTGCATTTAATTTAAGACAGTGTTCTGCCATCCAGGTTGCCATCTCCGAGAGACAATTATTCAATTTTAATCTTGTATTCTCATGCTGTTCTTCAATGGTTATCAGCAGTTGAGTATCATCAGCATAGGAGCAGTGTCCCTAAGCTCCACCCCCCCGATGTTGGTCCAAACACCGCTGAGACATATGCGTCACTACTGTTGAAGTACCGCTGTGTCAAGCTTGGTCTTGGCATGTGTCTGCCTTGTCAGAATGAGACACGGACATTGACTGAACTATCACAACACACAGAATACTTTGGTCCCATCATCCTAGAAAGAGTTGAAAAAATCAACTCTGGATCCTACGGACCCAAGTAGCTATAGACCAATTTCGCAGCTTCCGCTCCCTGCAAAAATCACAGAAAAAGCTATGAACACCCAGCTCAGTGCTTTTTTGCAAGTTAACAACATACTCGACCCGTCTCAATATGGGTTCAGAGCGGAACATAGCACAGAGTTGGCCTTAATTAAATCCATAGAGGAAGTAAGGGAGGCATTGGATTGTGGAGGTAAAGCAATACTGATCATGTTAGATCTGTCAGCAGCCTTTGACACGGTCCATCATGAAGTTTTGATGGACCGTTTGTCTGAAGTAGGAGTACAGGGTGCTGCCTGGAACCTCCTGCAGTCCTTTTTATCAGAAAGAACACAAACAGTTGATTTGGACAACAACAAGTCCAAGCCGTTTTGCCTTCCTTGCGGGTGCCCCAGGGATCTTCATTAAGTCCAACACTTTTTAATGTATATGTGATATCATTGGCTGGCCTGATAAGATCCTTTGGTTTCCAACTCACCTCCTATGTGGATGACACTCAAATAGTGTTATCCCTTAGAGATGGTGAGGAAAAGGAAACAGGAGTACGTTTTCATGATTGTATGAAGGCCATATCAGGATGGATGTCGACTAACTGCCTAAAATAAAATTCAAGCAAAACAGAGGTTATTATATTTGGTAATAACACACATTTATGGACACCAGACTGGTGGCCAGCAGATTTGGGCATTTGCCCCACCCCTGCCCTGAAAGCAAAAATCTGGGGGTGTCAGTAGATAACAGACTCACGTTTAGTGAGCATATAAGTTCCGTGGTATCCGCCTGTTTTCTGATACTCAGAATTATAAGGAAAATAAAGCCTTATCTTTCAGTAGGAAACCTCAGGACAGTGGTCACGGTACTTGTTATGGCACGTCTGCATTATTGCAACAGCCTCTATCTGAATGCCCAAAAACAGCACATTAACAGGCTTCAGATAGCACAAAACGCGGCAGCGAGGCTGTTGTCAGGGACACCTAAATTTGTCTCTGTTAAAAAAGAATTAATTCAACTACACTGGCTTCCTGTGAAACAAAGGGTACGTTTTAAGGCCCTTTGCATCGCCTTCAAAGCCCTTAATGGAACAGGCCCTGACCATTTGAGGCAAAAGTTTAAATGGTATATTCCTGGGAGGACCCTTCGGTCCACAGGAGCAAAAAATGTCCAAATCCCTACATTTAAAAAGGCTAGTTGGGGAGGTAGGAGTTTTATCACATGCACATCCAAGGCCTGGAACGATCTGCCGTTCCATCTGAGGAATGTAGCGGATCTCCTTTCTTTTAGAAAGGGACTGAAGACTTGGCTGTTCACTCATTGACCATATTCTCCGCTAACCTGCAGGCAGTGCATAGCGCCAGGACACCTCAGGGTAACCGCTGCGCTCTAGAAATCTAATTAACATAACATAACATCCTGTGTACAGGTGTGATTCCCAAGTTGGCCACACGTACTCACAATCCATGTATACCAAGTGGCACCTGGGACACAGATGACTTGTTCATCATCAATGCGCTAATATGCATGTCCATTTGAGTGGTGCATACCGTAAGAAACAGTAAAAATTGAGTATAAATGTCAAGCACTACATATGTGCTAAAGTGTACGCCAAAGAAGGGAGAGGATGTGAAAATAATGTCACACTCCTTGTCAAAAACAATGTTGCTCGTGGCAACAAACCATTTCAGCCTACAACAACTCCACAACACGCTGTACTAGGACACACATCACATGGACCTCCGGCAGTCCATCATATCACTCCATCCTGATTTGGCTGAAATCAATGTCACAACAGCATTTGCAGTTCAATCATTAGCAACATCATGTACCCCCCAGAAATTAGGACAAATTACATAAATCTGCTTTATTCAGCATTTAAATTGGTAAACACGAATCGTGCAAAAAAAACAAGGCCAATGGCCAGTCCATGTCAATGAGTCCTTCAGGGGATATATAGGATGAGTTCCCATACATTGCTTGCCTGCACATACATCACTAGGTGAAAAATCCCCAAGGAGGGGCATCTTCTGGGGCAGGCCAGGCACCGCAGGGACAGTATTAGGGTGCAGCAGGATGGGTGATGGGGGGTTGGGGGCAACTAGAGTGTCTGTAGCAACTGCAGTGGATAAATTGGATTGATGGTGTGCTGAAGCCACTGCAGTCGACATGTTGGACCGAGGGGGTGGGGGCTCCATTACAGTACCCATGTCAGATTGTGGGGGCTCCACTGGAGTGCCCATGTCCGATTATGGGGGTGGGGGCTCCACTACAGTGCCCATGTTAGATTGTGGGGCTGGGGGATCCACTGCAGTGGACAGGTCAGATGGGGGGCCAGGGTCTCCACTGCAGTGTATGTAAGTGACTGCGTGTGTGGTGTTGTGGGAGTGGAAGTGCCTGTGTAAGGGGGTGAGGGCCTAATCATCTTGGGGATGGTGTAACGGTGTGTGGGTGAACCGGGCATGGCTTCTGGTGTGTGAACTCTGGTACGGGTGGCCTTGGGTTGGGCAGAGGTAGCTTTGGGGGGAAGTGTGGGATGGTGGTGGGGGTTTTCCTTTCTTCATCCTGGGGGATGTACGGGTGGGGGCCTCAGTGTACCTACTCTTAGGGGAGGGTGTGCATGTGGTGGGGGACCCTCTACTTGTGCGTGGTGACCTCCTCTTCCCTTTTTGAGTTGGAACTGATGTGTCAGTGGGGAAGAGGCCTAGGTCATAGAGGAAGACCCTCTGGGAAGGGGGGGTTGCAGGAGAGTCAAGCGTCGGGCTTTTGGAGGGAGAGGTACCTGAGGAATGCGCAGTGCTTGTGGATGGGTGTGTGTGTTTTTTTGCCCTATCCCGTGTGTGTGTGATGTCAGTCCCCGGAGTGTGCGTGCGAGTTTTATTTGACTTTGTTTTGGGTGGCTGGGTGCTGCCTGTGTCTGTTGGGGTGTGTGCATGTGCCTGTGTGAGTGTGCTTGGGTCAGGTAGGGTAGTGGGGACTGTGGATGGGGCAGAGGAAGGAGAGGTGAGGGACTGCTGCAAGAGGGACACTGCTGCCATCAGTGAGGAGGCCATGGACTGATTTGTCCACTGAAGGGCAGACATGTTTGCTGAGATGCCCTCCATGTATGACACCAATTGTGTCAATAGACCGGTGTGAGCATGGAGGACACTCAGCATGGATGTCTGCCCCACATGTAACTGTTTAAGCAAGTCCACTGACTCCACACCCAGGGCAGCAGGGGTGACAGACGCAGGGGGTGCAGTGCCTGGACCAAAGGAGACATGCTCCCTAACACAGGCGGGTCCACGGACTTTAGGAATGGGAGCAGCTGGGAGGGTGGAGATGGTGGCGGGATAGACTCTGTGGGTGCGGCCTCCGCTCTGGTAACACCCACCACCACAAGGGAGTCATCACTTGAGCTGGTTGGGTCATCAGCTGATGTTGATGTTGTTGAGCGTGCTTCAGTGTGGCTCCCCTCACCCTCTGTGCCACTGGGTCCCTCATCTTACTCCACAGTAGACCCTGTCTGGCTAGCTGCTTCCTCCTGGTCCGTGGAACTCTCTCCTCCAGTTGTTGTTGATGATGCTGTGAACAAGGAGGGGAAACAGATTCACATCAGTCATCAGCATATACTTGACACTAGATTTATGTTCCCAAAACATCACAGAGCAAGGCCTTGCATAATGTCGAAACCACTATTCCTTTACTCACATATCTGTAAATAGGTCTTCTGTCAGTCTGTCTGTGAATCATGGTTACCAAACACATGTTGGCAATGGAAACATCTGTTAGATGTATCACAATTTAAACTATATACATGCCCAACAGGGCACTGTCTTGCCTGTTGCCTTGTCTGTAATGCCCCTGAGTGGCAGGGCGTAACACAAACATGTCCCATCTCATGCAAGGTAGTCTGGAATTGGGCACGCAAATGGGATGGAGAAATACCAGAGTTTGCATGATGAACATACTCACACCAACAGTAACCAATCTGGGCTTATGTTGTGAACTCAAATGCTAAAAAGGTCTGCATGCAGAACAACTGACAAGTACAAAACTGCATCTTACACTTTTTCATGTGCCACACTATTCCACAGTCCTGTCTGCCTAAACAGTCTGTACTGACTCTCGTTACCGGGCCAGTGAATCAAGATTCAACAGTCAGCCCAATGTCACACTCAAGTATACACTGTGCAAGTAACATCTGTAGTGCACAAGTATACATGTGCCCTAAGTGCTACATAGAATTTGTACACTTTGACAGGCTCATATTGTTCAACTGAGACATATGAGTATATGAAGTCTGATATCCCAATACAGGAGCATGTTGCATACTCACATAATCAAAGTAATGCAGCATACACATATCTGTTTAAGCCACCAATATGCACAGTCAAGGGATGAGACACTTGACCTGGGTATCTGAGCCAATTGACATACATGAGGTTCCTGCCCATATGCGATATATTGGCCACATGTGCCATCAAAATTGCTCGTCCTGTACACACTGATACAGAGTCAGACACATGAATCTTCATTTGCAATGGCCACAGTGTTGCCTGACACACAAACTTGGGATGTGACAGTGTCCCTGATGGCCTGATTTGGCTTACCTGTCCTAGGGCCATGTGAAACATGGGAATAGTGGGAGTGCGAGACTGCTCACCATGCATAATTTGAGCAAACACAGTTCATTTGTCAGAGACACCAACATCGGTCTGACCTGCTGCACGTGTGTGCAGTATTGATGTCACAAACCTCTGTCATCAGCCCAATCATCTCATCGTCCATTTAGGCATGTACCACACAGAGTCAATACAATGCACCTGTCCGACATGGTGCTGTGCACAGTGAACTTGGACTACAGCTCATACACAGGAGACTAGTGACACATGTCACTGACGGAAAGGGACACACCTGGGCCTCAGATGACAATGGGGCATCTTTACAGTTTTGGCACACAAGTGTTGTCTCAGTATACACACGCCTTGTGATAGTGTTACCAGGCTGAGGAAGTGCAACATGCATGTCAGACAGAGTACAGCTAACTGGCTCAAACTCCCCCCTCCTTGCTGCTGTCTGGCCTTCAACTGCCCATCCAGGTCAGGGAAGACCGCCGTGAGTATCCGTAGCATGTGGGGGGTTAGGGTCCGTCGTCCGCCCCTCTTGCGAGGAGGCGACAGCTTCAGCTGGACCCTTGCAATCCTCCGGGTCCAGCCACGGAGGTCCTGCCACCTCTTCTGGCAGTGGCGGATGCAGCGTTTGAAGACCCCCACAGATCTCACAGCCCGGACGATGGTCAACCAAATCTCCTGCTTCTGATGGGCGTCGACCTGTAAGGATGACATAGTGACACACTCTTACTACACATGCGACATGTTTGTATATCACACACGTGAACATATAGGTCATTGGTAGTAGGGCAGAAGATGCATCAAGGATTTCAAAGTATCAGCAGGGGCAGTTGTCCTGTGTGTAAGCCTGCCCCCACAACATGAGTACAGTGCATGAGATGAAATAGCACAGGATACACTTTTACTTCACAGTCCCTGTCCAGTACATGATTCTACACACTGTGAGAATTACAATGACTCTGTGTGCATGCATGTCCTTGGTGAGCAGAATGCCAGTAGTGCCTGTTAGGGGACATGGTGTACTGAGAAGTCAGTGCAATCAACACTCACCTGCTCCCCTGGTTTCCCATACAGCTTGCTGTACTGTGGAAGGAGGCTGTCCAGCAGGGCCTGGTTCTCCTCCTCTGTGAAGGCTGGTGCCCTCTCCACAGTACGTGCCATTGCAGACTCCAGAGGATGCAGAGACAGCAGCAGTGGTAGGGTGTGATGTTGGCAAGTAGCATGTAGTGCAGGCAAGTGAAGTCTCTTGGAAACAGACAGCCTTAAATCTGTGCTGCAGAGGCGGATTCTGTCCCATGGGTCCAAAGAGATAGGTCAGAGACTTTGGCATTATCCGAATTTGTCCAATCCATCACATTGCACGCCTCAGATACACCTACCGTGTCCTTCAAATCTTACTGCATCATGGCACTATAGAATTGGATACATTGTTGTTGTTGCCCTACCGATTTTGTATGCACGCGATTCATACACCCTGCTAAAACGCGTCTGTCCCCATGACGACAAATATCCAATGTGTGCATCCGGCTTGATTTTAAAGTGTACGCCGCGTCTTTTGAATACTCACCCACGTCTGTCCCACCGAAGGCCAATAGCCAATGTATGCGTCCGGCTTGGTCTAGAAGTGTACGCCGCGTCTTTTGAATACTCACCCGCGTCTGTCCCACCGAAGGCCAATAGCCAACGTGTGCGTCCGGCTTGCGCTAGCAGTGTACGCCGCGTCTTTTGAATACTCACCCGTGTCTGTACCACAGAAGGCCAATAGCCAATGTGTGCGTCCGGCTCGGGCTAGCAGTGTACGCCGCGTCTTTTGAATACTCACCCGCGTCTGTACCACAGAAGGCCAATAGCCAATGTGTGGGTTCGGCTCGGGCTAGCAGTGTACACCGCGTCTTTGGAATACTCACCCGCGTCTATACCACAGAAGGCCAATAGCCAATGTGCGCGTCCGGCTCGGGCTAACAGTGTATGCTGCATCTTTGGAATAGTCACCCGCGTCTGTCACCATTACGGTTTAACAGCCAAAGTGTGCCATCCACACTATTTTGGCTGAGCCTCAGGTGCCCTACACCAATCAATAAGCCTGTCACACAGTATGGAAACCACATTTCCTGCTTCATCACAGGTGTGGGTACATAGCTTCACATTTCAGATTGGACAGAGCTCTTTGTAGCACACACTCCCATGATGAGCCATGTTTCATGGGGACATAATCCATTGTGTGTGATGCACATCACAACTGTGAGTGTCAACTTTGCAGATCACCACCCTAGGCTTGGGCACAATTCCAGGGGCCCATTGTGTGATCACATGTTACATACACCCTGAATTACAGCTCTAACGAACTGTGTGTTACAAAGTTTTCCAGAGCTACTATTGTGGTGTTAATCCAGTTTAATTGCGTATTGTGCTACACACATGATTCTTGTTGTATGTTGTAGATGTAAATCGTCTCACACATCCATCTGTATTTGGCATGTGAGTCGCTGTGGTGTCTGTGTGTCACATACATACATGTTTGCCATGCAAACAAATTTGGGGGCACATCATGTGTGTTTCATGGGTGTGATGGTACGTGTACATCAGATGTTACATAATGACAGTGTCCATGTGGCATAACAAGATCCCTGTGTGTGGACCTTCACAAACACATGTCATTTGGACAACACATCTATCTTCACTAGTCACTGAGGTGTGTGTTTGGTATGTGACATTTGACCAGATGTACTGGGACAGACCCCATAGATTGTTCACAGCCCACATTGCACTTGTTGTTCAAGCATCCGGAGCTGAAGGGTTTGGCGTGGGGCACATAGCTGGCATATGTGTCCATGCTCAACACCACACACTGGACTTCATTGAGTCTTGCTATGATGTAGTATGTGATATTCTGCATGTGAATTGTCAGATGTGAAAGGGTAATGATATTCTTTCTTTGCCCACCTATGTAGCGCAGGAGACCAGCTATCCACAGACCCTTCCCAGACCTAGCAACCATGGATGAACGTGACAGCATCCGACGTTACCGCTTCACCAGAGCACTAATTGAGGATTTGGCAGAGCAGTTGGCCCCACATCGGCAACCTGGACGGCCATATCCATCAGCGCTGACCCCCAAGGTGAAGGTGATGGCAGCCCTGCATTTCTTTGCCACAGGAACCTTCCAGTACACTGTGGCTACTGCTGGTGGGATGTCGCAGACAATGTTTAGCCGTGTGCTCCGTGATGTTTTGGAGGGAATGTTGAATTTGCTGAACCAGTATATCAAATTCCCGGCACCACGACAAATTGCTGACATCAAGAGTGACTTTTATGCTCTGGGAAGGATGCCAAATGTCATTGGCTCAATAGATGGTACACATGTGGCTTTGGTACCACCACAAGCAAATTAAGTGACATACAGGAACCGTAAGCATTTTCACTCCATCAATGCCCTGGTGGTATGTCTGCCTGACATGACTATCTCACATGTCTGTGCACGGTTCACCGGATCCGCACACGATGCATATATCATGAGGAATAGCAGGATCCCACAGATGATGTCACAGCTGCAAAATCAGCGTGCCTGGCTTGTCAGTGTGTAATGTCTGTTTACCTTGTGTGCTTTTTGTATCTCAGATTGTTCCCTCTTTTCAGACCCATCATATGTTTGTTTGTTGGTATGTAGGTGACTCCGGATACCCAAACATGCCGTGGTTGCTGACACCACTCAGGAACCCTGTTACCCCTGCTGAGATATGTTTTAATGAGGCACATGGGCGGACCATGCGAGTGATAGAGTGGACATTTGGACTACTGAAAAGCAGATTTCGCTGCCTGGACCGGACAGGAGGGGCCCTACAATATGCACCAGAAAAGGTGTGTCGGATCATCATTGTGTGTTGCATGCTGCACAACCTGGCAGTGAGGGAAGAGCTACCTCTCATCCAAGATGATGACGACCAGCAGCCTCCAGCAGGGGAGGATCCAGCCCTGGGTCATGTGGCCAGTGATGATGAGGTTGAGGGGATGTTCGGACACAGCTCATCAACAACTTCTTCTCATGATTGTGAGTATACAGTGATGAGTTGTCTGAGCTTTTCCTTTGCCTGATATGTGTATGTAATGAAATGTCCCTGCATACGTGTGTCTGCATGCTACTTGACATCATCCTTGCAGTAATGTGTCCGTTTAGTTAGTATGTTCACCATTGCAGTGTTGACATGTGTCCTAGGTTGTTTTCACAAATCATGAGACTTGTGTATGGAATGTCTATTGGAGATGTATGCAGCTATTTTTGTATTTCAAGTCTGTTGTATGTATGTCATTCACAGGGTCCTTTGGCTGTTGTCTGGTGACATGTGACCTCCAAAACACACAGTGCTGTTACAGAGTGCAATATTTCTTGGACACAGGGAGGCGGTGCCACACCCCCAAGTACTGACATTTCTGACCCTCTTGGTTACTTTGTGCTCACTATCACGTGAGGTTACCTTGCATCTGTTGTGGAGGCAACATGTTGTGATTGTGTAATAAACCTGTGCTCCACATTGGGGTGTGCCTTGTCTGTATACACACATCCAACATCAATTTGCATACTGTACCTGTGGCCTGATTGCCACTTTCTCAGAATGGGTTTAGAGTATGTGCATTTCAGTGTCTTGTCAGTTCACAATAGTGGCGGAAATGAGTATGTGGGCCATGGGAAATTTGTGTTGTGTTGACCTAGTAGTGTGTATCTCTCATATGTGTCACATCACCATGACTCACAAAACTGTGTTTGAATTGCTGTAGTTGTTTTCCTGCACAGTCTTTGCTTAGCTGGTCATCATCTCTATCTCGCAAAAGAAGTTTAATTCACAACAGATGCAAGTATTGTGTGATCAGGATTTAATTTTGATGCATGTGTGAAAATAGCACACATAATTCATAGTGCTGTACAGTGTGATAGAAATCCAAAGTTCACAGAGGAGTTGTCAGTGTTAGTAGATGAAATTTTCAGAGCCAAGTCCACAGTCATTTGATTCATTGTTCCAACTTCGACCCTCCATCACATGTGGGTGAATTCAGTGACAGTCAACAAGGTGAACGCTTTGCACACAATGGAGGATATCAGGAGCAGGTGTTCACTTCCTGGGGGTATGCATGGGCATCTGTCTCTCACTGGTCCTTCTTCGGATGACCCCTCTTCTTCTTTTGTGGGGGATCCTCAGGTGCAGGCTGCGACGGTGCTAGGGACTCTCTGCCAGAGTCCTTATCCCTCCCTGTGGCAGTTGCTGATGTTGTGGAAACAGATGTACTGGGCACGCAGGGAGGTGTGCTCATGTTGTCAGCAATCTGTTGGAGGCATGTGAGTATGTCCCTGTGCACCGCAGTGAGGTCATCCATTTTATCCATTTTGGACTCTATCCTAGACATGTGGGTCTCCATCCTGGACATGTGGGAGTCCAATTTGGAATGATGGGCAGCCTGCTGTTGTTGCATGTCCTTGAGGATCCCCACTACCTAGCCAAAGTCTCCGGTGCATTCTCGGTATGCATTTATGATGCGTCCTAACTGTGGGTCATCTTGCACAGCACCACCATCTTCAGGACGTGACCTCACCCTGCACACCCTCACCCCGCCCCTATCCACATGAGCAGGACCAGCAGTTGCAGACACAGACAGCACTGGGCCTCCTTCACTGTTGACACTGGTGTTGTTGTCCGCCAACTCCAGAGTGCCCTGTGTAGCTGTGCCGTTGGTGTTTTCTGGACTTGGTCTGTCTGTGTTGATAGAGGTCATCTGGGTGTTGGCAGATGTAGCAGGAGTGGTAGCAGGGGGTGTAGAATTTACAGCTACTGGTGCTGCATGGTGGTGCACACCGGAAGGGCCAGGTCGTTCATCATCATCTGAAGAGGACTGAGAGACATCCACACAGGAGAGCTCAGGGTCAACCAGAGTCTGGGACTGGGATTCTTGTTCGGTTCCTGCAGTGTCCCCAGCAGGCCCTGTGGGTAGGAGAAACACACAATGTATGTTGTGGTTCTGCACACATCAACGTATCACACACATTATAGTTGCTATTGTACGTCATAATGAGTGTGTGTACATTGCATTGTCCTGAATTGTCACAGACAGAGGCCTATATTGGTTAAGAACATTGTTATTACAACCTGAAGCGTTTTGATGTGCAGGTGGAGCTTTGTGCATGGACAGCTCATGTATTGATTCATTGACTGTACATAACCATTGCAACTCAAGTGCCATCCTGTGCCTGACACAGGTCTGTTGTTGTTGTCAACATTTGTGCTTTGACAATGACATACGTGCACTTCCTCTTACAATGTGTTTCAAGATTTGTGCATGTGTACTGGCATTTCTGCATGTATTTTTGAGTCACATTGGGGTGTCTGACGACATAGTCCCAGTCCGGTGTGTATGTGATCAATTGAGATATACTATTTTGTTATATGTGTTCCTAGTTCTCATCTCATTGCACACATGTGATTGTGTTACAGTAGCAAATGATGTTGCTGCAGGGCTTTGTACGTGATAACGTCATTTATCTTGTCAATGTCCTCCATGTACATATGAGTTGACCAAGGCTACTCTCTTGCTTTTCCATGCTCATGACAGTGGGTGCCAGAGGTTTGTGTGTTTGAGTCATGCTGCTGTAAGTTGTACGCCTCCTCCAACCCAGTCCAGATTACTCCTTGTGTTGAATGTGTCAATGACAGTGAGGGGAGTGTTGTGACAGGGATGATGACAACACTGCATGATGTAAGAGTAGGATGCAGCTCACAACAGCGCTTTGTGTACATGACACCATGCAACAGTGTCAGCTATCTTTCTGTGGCCATTCCATTCAATGTCAGGTATCCCTTGTCAATGATGTATCTGTAGCTTCATGTGTGTGTTTTGATATGTGCTAGGTCTGCATCTCACCACTTGTCCTGTACGCCACACACCTTCACAGCCAGGCCAGGGAGCAGCCCTGGGACAATGCATCCCCAGACAGTGAGTGGGAATATACAGTTAAGTTGGCTGTGAGTGTGAACGTGTGTGAGAGGACCAGTGCCTAGGTGTGACTTGCAGCCAATTCATACATCAGGCCCATGTGTCAGACATCTTGCCGGGAACTTTACTTTCACTGTCATGGAGTGACTGATCCCAAGAGTGGTATTTGTTCTGGCTGAGAAGGTGTGTGGAGAGACGGCCTTGATGGCAGTTGGAGTCATGACAGAACCTCCTTCTCCCCCAGAGCCCAGATAATCCCCCATGAACCATGCTTCCATTAAAGGGAGTCAAAGTTTATGTTCAGGATGTCAGCCAGTGGTGTCCTGTTGTTTGTTTGAGTACAACTCCCACAGGGCCTTGTGCTCCCCACAGCAGAGCCCAGTATCAGCCATCTTGTCAGTCCTTTTCCACTCCCTGTGAGCTGAGCATGGTTGAATGTGGGCTTGATGGGCCATGTGGGGGGAGGACTGTTGGCTGTGACTATGACTCCCATCATGCTTTTGGCTTCTCCCACCTTCCCAGGAAACCCAAGCTTCCTTCCTTCCTGTGAATCAGCTTCCCTGTGAGGTGGTGTAACAATGCTGGCAAGATGGCTGACAGTGGTGTCCTGTTGTTTGTTTGAGCACAACTCCCAACAGGGCCTTGTGCTCCCCACAGCAGAGCCCAGTGTCAGCCATCTTGTCAGTCCTTTTCCACTCCCTGTGAGCTGAGCATGGTTGAATGTGGGCTTGATGGGCCATGTGGGGGGGGGACTGTTGGCTGTGACTACTACTCCCATCATGCTTTTGGCTACTCCCACCTTCCCAGGAAACCCAAGCTTCCTTCCTTCCTGTGAATCAAGCTTCCCTGTGAGGTGGTGTAACAGTGCTGGCAAGATGTCTGACAGTGGTGTCCTGTTGTGTGTTTGAGCACAACTCCCAACAGGGCCTTGTGCTCCCCACAGGAGAGCCCAGTGTCAGCCGTCTTGTCAGTCCTTTTCCACTCCCTGTGAGCTGAGCATGGTTGAACATGGGCTTGATGGGCCATCTGGGCGGAGGACTGTTGGCTGTGACTACGACTCCCATCATGCTTTTGGCTACTCTCACCTTCCCAGAAAACCCAAGCTTCCTTCCTTCCTGTGAATCAGCTTCCCTGTGAGGTGGTATAACAGTGCTGGCAAGATGTCAGCCAGCTGTATTTGTTAGTGAGTTTGTACATGTTATGACAATTTTCCATATTACTCTGGGATTGCAGGTATTGCGTTTATCTAACTGGCATACACATCACAGTATTATTAGCTTTCTGTTGCTATGGCTTTGCTAACAGTGATTGGTTCTGTGTCTGTGTATTGCCTCACAATATTGGCTAGTTGGTTATGCACTCACCAGGCTCTGGTATTCCTGTTAATCCACGGAGGCCCTCCGTTGGAATGATGGCCCGCACCTTCTCCTCCCAGGAAGTGAAGTGCATAGGTTTTGCAGGAAGGCCACCGCCGGTCCGCTGGCTCAGGGCATAGTCTCTGCCAATAAGCTTCTTGACCCTCCTTCGCAGATCACAGTACCTGATCCTGATATCCTCCATTGTGCGCAGGCAAGGTGCTTGTGCGTTCACCTTGTTGACAATCCTCTCCCACATCTTTGTTTTCTGGGACATGGGGGTCTGTTGGACCAATGTGCCAAAGAACTGTGGCTCTACTCTGAGAATTTCATCTACCATGACTTCCAACTCACTATCTGTGAACTTTGAATTCTTCTTTGGGGGCATGGTGATGGGTGGTGGTGGAGATGGATGTGTGTGTGAGTGTGGAAGTGGGGGTGAGTGAGTGTAAGTCAAGCTGGGTGTTTGTGAGTCTGCTTTTGGAGAGGTCCTAGTGGTGTAAAGGTTGTGTGGTGGGTGAATTGTGAGTGTGTATCTCAGTGCAGTGTTGTGGTCTTCTCTGCTGGCAGGTATGTGGAATTTGCAAAGGATCATGGTAGGGATTTTGGCCCTTTATGTAGGTTGGGTTGTGGATGTGTCTTACATAGATTTGTATTTTTTTTTTTACTTTGTCAATGCTTGTTTGGTCTTTTTCTGTCTGTTTCTGTTTGATTTAGTTGAGCATGATGGAGACGTTCAGTTTACCGCGACGGAAGCTTTCTGCAGCATTTGCGGGGTCAACCGAGTCGGTCTCACTCACGTTATGCTATGTTGCAGCGTTCGCGTACTCGTCGGGCTCTTTTATGGGTGAATCACTGGTTTCCGTATGTGTCGGTCGTACGTATTGTGCCCCGTGCGAGTCGTTTGTATTTCACACGCATTGCATTGTACTGTGCCGGTCGTACAGCGCGGGAACGTGTCAGTCGGAATACAGTCCCGCTTCGTGTCGGTCAGGACGGTTTCCGTCCGAGATCGGAATCGACCCCTAAGTGTTGAATATGCAACAAACAGTTCATTCGCATATCAAATAAAAAAACTTATTGCACTGGCCTATGTCCCAGTTACTGACGTGGCCGTACAGTACAACCTATTAATAGAAAGTCCTTACTACCAGCAACACGAACAAAAAATAAGTCCCCTCCTAGACTATTTTGAAGATACCTGGGTGGGAAGACTCCATAGATCAGGACATAGGAGACAACCAAAATACCAAATTCCATGGTGGAATGTATACCTTAGCACACTAAGCTAAGAGGCAAAAACAAACAATGCTGTTGAAGGTTGGAATAATGCCTTTCAAGCAACAACAGGACGAGGTCCACCTACTCTACACAAACTCCTACTCTCCCTCCAAAAAGAACAGAGCTACCAACAGCTAAGGGGCCGATCACGATGGCGGGCGGATCGCCCCCGCTGGGCCAGCGGTGGTCACCGCCGGCCCGGCAGGGGCGATCCGCCCGCCATCCCGACAGCAAAGACCCCCTGCCATATCATGATGGCTGGGGGGTCCGCGGCGGACGGAAAGACCGTCCGCCGCTTTTCCGCCGGTCGACTCGTTGACCGGCAGAAAACGTGCTGAATATGGTGGCGGTGTCTGGAAGACACCGTCATCCATATTACAATGCAGGCTGCGAGCAGCCTTTCCATGGCTGCATTGCCGCCATGGAAAGGATGGCGGTTCTTGCTGTTGGGGGCCCGTTGCGGGCCCCCAGGGTGTTGGGGGGGTGGGGGTGCACATGTGGGGTACCTATGGTACCCCCCTGCATTTGCATGTACAATGTGACAGGTACCGCGCGGTGCCTGTCACGTTGTGCATGTAAATGCACAACATGTATTTTTACATTGCGGCAGGTGCTGCTTGCAGCACCGCCCTCCGCAATGTAAAAATACGGGATGCGCCCGCCAGTGTGGCAGGCGCATCCTAATGTGTATTGCGGGACCGCCGCAACTATGGCGGGCGGTCCCTTTTGCAAATGCGATGGCGGGCGGACTTTGTCCGCCCGCCATCGTAATCGACCCCTATGAATGGAGCAATCTGTAACACAAATCAGGCCTAAACTGTCCAAACAAACTAAACAAATGTTTGCATACCTACAACATCAAGTCAGAATATACCCAACAACAAAAGGCCAAGAATACTTAGAAATAATTGCCAAAAGCCTACTCTACAGTTTCAATACATTTTAAAATACATAATATTTTTCTCTAAAAATAATTAAAATGCATACAAATATTTTTTATCTTTTCACAAAATTAATTAATTTGTCTAATATATTTTTCTTAAAAAATAAATATATATACAGACATATTGATAACATTTATGAAAATATAAACAACAATAACAATAACTCTCTTAGCATTTCCCTCCCACAATAAATAATTAAATTAACTTATCGTTTCCGTAGCTGTAGACAGAAAATCCCAAATCTTGTAAAACAATCCAGGTATCTCACAATCCAAATAGGACGAAAAAGTACCCCAAAAAAAATGTAAAAATCCAACTGTTCCAAAAGTAATCCTCCGTTCGGAAATCCACAAACGATAAACCATAAAAAACCCGAAAAAGTGTTTTAAAAAATAAACGCTCCATTAAAACCCCAAAAATTAAGGAAGTGTAAAATAATTATTAGTTACTTAAACTAATATACACTTCATTAATAAAAAACGCAACGTTCTCCAAACCGCCACTTCTATCGACCCAAACCTGTAAAAAACACACAAACATTCCCACCCACACAAATATACACATAATACACAATATAACACTATTACAAACATTATACACACCTTATTCAAACATATTCTAACATATTTTACGTTTTCTAAACTACACCTCAAAAAATAACGATACATAAATCGCTAAAACCTAACTTACACACAAAAAATGCCACAACTCCAAAAATCTAACACTACACACAACTACAACCTAACTACCTTCAAATTTAATTAAAAATATAGTTAAAATAAGGAAAAGTAATCTTACCTTCCTCCACGCGACGCATCTCCCAGCCGTGAGCTTGTCCCCTTCGAAATAACCCAAAACAAACGCGAGTGGTTACAAAATACAAACACCAAACAAATATGGCAGCTTTAAACATACAAAATAAATGTATTTTGTTTAAAAGAATGTTATTACATTATATATAAATTAATTAAATATTTAATTAAAATACTACAATTTATAACTTATATGTTTAAATTTATTTAACATTTTTCCATTGTAAAATTATAATAAATATTATTAAACATATATTTATTATTATAATTCCATAAATTTACAAGTTATGTACGTTTATCAAAAACATGTAAAATTTGTATTTAAAGTTTAAAAAATGTGAAGCTTATAAAAAATGTGTAAAAGGTAAACCATGTAATAATTAATAATATTAATATTTTAAATATTAATAATATTAATTAAAATATATTATTTGTTTAAAAAATGTTACAAAGTATAAAATTTAAAATGTATTAAAAAAATGTAAAAACTTATATTTTTAAAAAGTGAACAAAATATGTAACTAAATAACAAAAGTTCAGAATACAAATGTGAAGTCAACAACTATTATTAATAATTATATTATTTTCTCAAATGCTTCTAAACAAATGTAAAACTCCATTATTTGATATTACAAAGTTTACATAACTGTATTAAAAAATATACAAATGTCAAAAAATTTTGTTTACCTAATTATAAAATGTAAAAAGTAAACATATGTGCAAAATGTTTTGTATCTGTAAAATAAATATGAATATTTATCTATATGTCTTAATTTATATTATATAAACTTAATAAAACAAATATTTTTTGTTGATTACAAAATTATTTACAATAATTAAACATCAATAAAAAAAGTAAAATGTCTATCTTTTTGTGTATCATTTTATTAATGTATTTAATGTTAAAAGTTATGTATTAATTAAATCTACTGTATCACCTAATATTTTTAATTAACTACATATATAATGTTTTTTTCCAGTTATAACTATGTCATAATTAATATAAATTACTACTACAAACTATATTAATTTTTTAAGGTTACAAATTAATACATGCATATCTGAATTACTATTCCCACTACAGTTAATATTAATTAAAGGTAGGTGCTGGGCACTTAACTTAATTAATTTACTATTCCCACTGCAGTTAGCATTAAGTCAAAGTAGGTGCTTGACACTAAACTTAATTAATTTACTATTCCCTCTCCAGTTACCGTTAAATCAGGGTAGGTGCTGGACACTAAACTTAATTAATTTACTATTCCCACTCCAGTTACCATTAATTCAAGATAGCTGCTGGACACTAAACTTAATTAATTTACTATTCCCACTCCAGTTACCATTAATTCAGGGTAGGTGCTGGACACTAAACTTAATTAATTTACTATTCCCACTCCAGTTAGCATGAATTGTTGGTAGGCGCTGGACACTAAACTTAATTAGTTTACTATTCACACTACAGTTCGCATTTAATTAGGGTAGGTGCTGGACACTAAACTTAATTAATTTACTATTCCCACTCCAGTTACTATTAATTGAGGGGAGGTGCTGGACACTAAACTTAATTAATTTACTATTCCCACTCCAGTTAGCATTAAGTCAGGGTAGGTGCTAGACACTAAACTGAATTAATTTACTAT
Organism: Calotriton arnoldi; assembly: GCA_963921515.1. Lineage (NCBI taxonomy): Eukaryota > Metazoa > Chordata > Amphibia > Caudata > Salamandridae > Calotriton > Calotriton arnoldi. The sequence continues at coordinate 322,294 of CAWUFW010010232.1, read as the reverse complement.
TCCCACTCCAGTTACTATTAAGTGAGGGGATGTGCTGTACACTAAACTTAATTGATTTACTATTCCCACTCCAGTTACCATTTACTCAGGGTAGGTGCTGGACACTAAACTTAATTAATTTACTATTCCAACTCCAGTTTGCATTAAGTCAAGGTAGGTGCTGGACACTAAACTTAATTAATTTACTATTCCCACTCCAGTTAGCATTAAGTCAGGGTAGGTGCTGGACACTAAACTTAATTAATTTACTATTCCCACTCCAGTTAGCATTAATTCAGGGTAGGTGCTGGACACTAAACTTAATTAATTTACTATTCCCACTCCAGTTACTATTAATTGAGGGGAGGTGCTGGACACTAAACTTAATTAATTTACTATTCCCACTCCTGTTACCATTAAATCAGGGTAGGTGCTGGACACTAAATTTAATTAATTTACTATTCCCACTCCAGTTATTATTAAATCAGGATAAATGCTGGACACTAAACTTAATTAATTTACTATTCCCACGCCAGTAACTAATAAGTGAGGGGAGGTGCTGGACACTAAACTTCATTAATTTACTATTCCCACTCCAATTTGCATTTAATCTGGGTAGGTGCTGGACACTAAACGTAATTACTTTTCTATTCCCACTGCAATTAGTATTAATTCAGGGTAGGTGCTGGACACTAAACTTAAATAATTTACTATTCCCACTCCAGTTAGTATTAATTCAGGGTAGGTGCTGGACACTAATCTTAATTAATTTACTATACCCACTCTAATTACTATAGAGTCAAATAAGTTGCCAAACACTAAACATATCTATTTTTTTCCCAATAAAAATAATATAATATCACTAACTGTACTCTACATTAAATTTGAATTATTAAATAATTCCTATAATAATTTAGTACACTATATATATTTTTTTTTTTAAGTTATCAAAGTAATATATTTCATTCTTTAATGTTTTTGTATAACATATTTAGGGGGTCATTACGATGGCGGTCGGAATACCTCCCCGACCGCCATGGTAGCGGGAAAAGACCGCCCGCATGGTCCCCGGCATCACCGCCGGTCGAATTACGATGACCCGCGCTCGAAATCCGACCGCGGCGGTCGGATCACGGGCCTTAACATTGCGGCGGTTGCTGCTACCCGCAGCACCGCCGCGATGTCCAAATGGGCATGTCCAGCATTTCCCTGCACTACGTGGCAGTCACTGCACAGTGCCTGCCACCTGGTACAGGGGAATTTCGGGGGGGGCCATGGGTACCCCCCGGTGCACCCTCCCCCCCCAAACATCGGGGACCCGCCACGGGCCCCCGGAAGACAATTTCCGCATGCCTTTCCATGGCGGACTGACCACTGCGGAAAGGCTGGCTACCGCCGGCATCATAATCGTGCCGGCGGAGCCTGCTCTGCACCGCCACCATTATCCCGGTCCTTTTCCGCCCGCCAGGCAGGAGTGCGGATGGCGAGCAGCGGAAAAGCGGTGGTCGGAATTTCCCACCGCCGCGGTCGCCACCGCCATCCTAATCGGACCGGCGGTTTTCTGGCTTGCGGTGCGGGCGGATCTCCACCGCCGGCCCGGCGGGCACCGCCGCCGGCCGGGTGGTCGACATCCGACCGCCATCGTAATAGGCCCCATAGTTTTTCTAAATATTATAATTCACATATAAATAATATTTTATCTATATACTATACCTAATAATGAATATTATAATTTTTGATTTTTGATTATTGAATAAATTAATATTTTGTATTAAATATTACAAAGAAATACATATTTATATATATTCATATCATTTTTCCATTAAATAATGTAATAATTATTTTTATACATTATTAATATTACATGATTTAATGTTTTAATATTTAATTATTAATAATAAAGAATTAAATTTAAATATTATTTATTTTAAAATGTACACTACAAACACATTATTTTGTAAATATTATTTGATTTTTTTTAAATTATAAATTATTTAAACAAATTTTGTAAAACACTCCCCAAGCTTATAGCCTAAAAACACAACTTCCAAATCCTAAAACAATAATTTCTAAATTCACAAAAAAATTCAAAATTAAATTTTTAAATGTGCGAATTTATTAAATATTTAATTCCATTTTTTAAAACACTCCCCACTCTTATCCCCTATAAACCCAACATCCCGCTCCTAAAAAATATTATCCAAATATTATTTTTTATAACATTAACTACCTATTATTATACTCAAAACAAACTTTAAATACATTAAAATATAGCACAATAACGATATTTTGACATAATGATATTTTTACAGTCGACATTACAAATTCGATATTTTTAACAACACTTAAAAATGTTATTTTTAACATCGATATACATAACATCGATATTTAATACTATCGATATACTAAACTCGATATTTATGTATATCGATATTAAAACATTGATATTATGTCTACTTACCAGTAAAGTCAACCCTTTGACCCATTTTGAATCCTGAGATTGTGCTTTTCCAGACCAAGCCGTCTTAAAGAATGCCTACCAGGATGGATGTCATGTTCCCCTTTGTCTTATGTAACATTTTCTATAAGCTGATTTACACACTTATTATTTATTGTTTGTATATGTGTGCAATGTAAAGTTCTCTTGCACCCTACACTGGCATGAGAGGCACTATAAACAAATTAAATATATGTGAGAGAGGGGCTATGGGTTGAGGAGAGGCAATTTTTGGAGTGATAGTGAGGGAATCATTGAAGAGCCCCAACAAAGATTGTTGTATCCTGCTGCACGGTAAGGCCATCAATTACTATGCTTTAAAAGCTAATACTAGTGAATGTATAATGAAAAATGTGTTGTACAATGCACCATTTTGTTCATTTTTCTCACGCTTTCCTTGGGGGGAGAACCCCACCCTCCCTCCCCACACACACTCCTCCACCAGCCCCTCTGGTAGCGGTCATGGTTCGCTCACTCCACTCGCTTGCTATGCAACACACAGAGGCATCTGACAACATTTGCCAGAGCTGTTTTGGGTTCCCAGTGCTGCCCCGAACCCGGCCCACCGAAGTCATTACATGCGCGCAATCTCCCCCTCCAATACTCCTGTGACCAGGCATAGCATCAAATACCTGCACCCTGAAGGACCAGATCTCTTTTCGATTCTATTTAGATTTGGATATGAAAATAAATAGGACGATTGACTGATCCGAATGCGGCAACACATGCAAAAGTTATGTGCTGCGAGCACCGAATAGTAAAGGCAGAATGCATGCAGGAAGGATACATTGGTGGAGAGACAGCATTGCGTCCCTAACTTCGTATCCAGTGAGGTGTTTCAAACCCACTGCTTACAGCGAGGCAGGTCCTTCCACTTCCACGTGCTTCCCAGACAATAGAGCTCCAGATTTCACGCTCTGCTCCCAGCACCTCTGCTTCCTCTGCTCTAATTGTGCAATTATGTTTAATTGAGCATTCATTTTGTTAAGACACTTTGCAGGAACATGGCAATGGCATTCACAGACTATGCACATTCATCTTTTCACCACTTAATAGACCAAGTGCTGGTAATTAGGCCACGTGTTACAGTAAATGGCACAAAATGTATGTATTTATGTAACTAGCGTTAGCGATAGCAATGGTCGGTGGACCTTCTCACTCAAGTAGGACAGAACTAGGCCGCAGAGTAAATTGTGCCTACACTGGGCCTAGAGCACCAGCCAATGAAAAGACTGTAGAGCTGTGGTGCTGCAGAGTCTGTGATACTGAGGTGAACCATGGAAATTGTTTACAAACTCAAATAACATCTGTGTTACCAGAGCAAGTCCCGTGACAACTTGGAAAGGCACTTTTGTGACAGAAAGATCTAGCAGTGTTTTATTAGAGCGCAATTTTTTTTAAAGAGGATAAACAGATATAAGTTTGGAAGGTGTGAAATAACAGTGCATGGCCATTCCAATGGTAGAATGTGCTCCAAATGGAAAATTAAGGAGGGGGACATGTACATACATAAACACACCTACAAAAGGGTACGTCACTGTCGATTCACTAAAGTTACACCCACGTCGACTCCAATAATACTACTGCCCAAAAAGGTTCAGATCTACTCCAGACAAGTAAGGGAATACGTTTAAACACCACAATTGCACGCACAAGTACTGCAAGGGACTCACATCAACAGAGGTTAAAAATAACACTACCAGAACATTGCTCACTTAGAATTGAAAGTAGTAGTTTATGGTTGCATTTTGAGTTGTAGATATCACCATACCCTCATGTAAGGAATAGGGACATGCATGTCTACTACTAATTGGTGTAAATCGTTTCCTGGGGTTGCTGAACAGCAGGTAGGTGGAGTTTTCCACCTATGCTTTGGCATACATCTAGTGTGGAGCTCTCAGCCATCCAGATATCCTACAGTGAAATGAGCAGTAGTCTGCACCCTGTGTCCTTCCTCCTTCACACCACACACTACACGGCTTTGCACTGCAATAAATCACATCCAATCTGTCATACTGCCATACTGTGGCATCCCCTGTCACTCCCAAACTTTGAAACTCTATAGTAAAACTTTGAAGGGCCGGCAGCCTGAGTCCATCCATGCATCATCACTGTGCCCAAACCCGAGCCCTTGCTCTCGATGGGCCAAGAGCACAGGGCTCCAGTAGAACAGCTGTCTAGGCAGCCTGGAGTGTGGCACTAGATTCAGATAGGCCGGATGAGGCCCCTTTTACCTATGTGAGTGGTGGTCAGGGCCTATTAACATCCTTAAGAGCACTCCTTGAAATGGAACACCACTGTCCCCCTAGAAGTCAGGACCTAGGAAAAAAAAGAGTGTGCAAACGTATTCCAGCTCTAACTCCCAGCCTCCTCCTCTTCAGATTGTGGTCCTCACAGGTGAATCTGTAACTCAGAGAGAGACATCTGACTGTGGGTTGAGTGCAGACACCTCTTGAGAGTCAAATGCCACATTACCCAATGTGTCTCCACGATGCCGACCCCTTATCAGCACCAACTCTCCATTCCTAACAGCAACTACGTGCAGAGTGGTCAGAAGGGGAAAGAATCATGAGGAGAGTAGTGTTGGCAGGGGGATCTGCAAGAGAAGAACAAGTAATTTTAAGTGATACGTTATTTATTGTAGTCCTATGAACCCTCATCATGTCCCAACATACCTTCATCAGTAAATATCCCATCCATGAAGCAGGTACTATACAATGAAAACACGTATGTGTGGTGCTTCGTTCCTTCCTAAGAACAACACTGATTCCTAACATTCCCTCTAAATTACTGTAACCACAATACTTCCTTGTTGTGAATGTTAAGGTCTGTCCTGATCTTTTGCCTCAAAGGCCATGAGCCCTGCATTCATGAAAGACAGCAGTGTCTGTTTGTTAGGCCTGGGCGGTGAACTCCGCTCCGCTCGTGGAGTTTGCGGAGTTTTCCGCACTCCGCGTTACGCGATGCTCGCGGAGTTCCGAAAAACTCCGCTTCGCGCAGTGGGGCGGAGTTTTTTTCCTCGCTCGCATTCATCAACGTCAAGTTGGCGAGCGCGAGCGAGGAAAATCAACCTCCCGGCGACATTTTTCCTCGTTCGCGTTCGTCAACATCAAGTTGGCGAGCGCGATTGTGGAAAATCAACCTCCCGGCGAGATTTCTCAACGCGGGGGGTCAGGTTTCTCATTGAGAGTGGTCGTGCATGCTTGCGACCGCTCGCGTTGAGAAATTGCCTGTTCGCATTGAGAAAGCTGCCGCTCGAGTACAAATCTACTCGAGGGGCAGAAAAGGAAAGCCTGCGCTGTGCATGGTGCCGTTCGCAATGATTGCACAGTGCGGACAAGCATCCGGCACTGTGCAATCACCGCGAACAGCATTTTTCTATTGAACTCCGCCGCTCACGGAGCTCCGCGTTGTGCGGCGGAGGTTTTTTACCACTTTGCGGAGTTTCGCGTAGCGCAACTACGCGGACTCCGCCCAGGGTTACTGTTTGCGGTGTGTTTCCTCACCAATGCACAAAAAAGTGCAACAATATTTTGAAATTTCTGACAAACAGTGCTCGCAGAACAGAGTCAAAGAAAATACTGGGCTAGAACCAGTGCTTAATTGGTAAAAAAAACTCCAGCGCTATCGAATGTCAGGGGTGCTGAATAGCAAGGTTGTGTAGTCTTCATTCCACCTCATGCCTCTTTAATCCACCATCTGATGCTCCCTGCACATTTATCTCACTCTCACAGGTTCTTTTTCATTCCTGCTTCCTTTCTTTCCCTTGCTTTTTCGCCAGTTGCAGAGTGTTCCCATGGTAAAGTATAGGGAAAATATGAAATGTTTACTTAATTTGAAAACAAATTGCAAAAATGTTTTAATGTTATATATTAATGTAAATTAATTTTGTATATTTTTTTATATGTAGAACAAAAAAAAACATGCTATAGCACTATGAACTATTTTTGAATAAAATCTTTGACTAATTTGACTATAGTAAATTAAATTTAAATTATTTACAGAAGTTTAAATTAAAAATAAACAAATTCCTACCTAACGTAAAATAATTAAATATTTCATGAATTAATAATTATTGAAAGTGATGCATAGAATTATTAAAAAACGAATCCAATTATTTTTAAATAAATATTAATGTTACCTTAATTGTTAAATAAAAAAGCAGTTGTTAAAATATTTTATCAATAAATATGTATTCTTTCTAGATATATTTTTTAACATTAAATTACATTTATTTACATTTTTAATTATTTTAAAATATTTTAATTTAATTTAACATTATTAGTAGGGAGTTTAATTATAAGTCCCAATCTCCATTATTTTCTATAGGAGGGTGTTGAGGTAACAGTGGTTGGCCATGTGTGGTGCGGGACTAACTCCCTCTCTGAGCTGGAGTAATTCACGTCTGTTTTGGGTCATGTTTTGCCTGCAGTAGCTGTAGAAGTGCAGCTTGTGAATCTCAATTGGCTTACTCTTTTGTGGGTGGGTGCACTCCCTTCACTAAATCTCTCCCTAAACCCCCCTTACTCCTGCCTAAAACCCCTTCTATTTAGTACTAAGTTGCCCCTTTTTCCAGCCACTCCCCCAGTACCCCAGTCCCTCCCACATGCCACAAGTATGGCCACCTGTAGATTCCTAGTCCTTGCACTGCAGCTGACGAAGTGGATGACATCCATGAAGTGAAAAGCCTCAGGGGCCCCAATTTAAAGGCTGGCTATTATAACTCCATAAATGGTCAGTAGCAAAGCAATATTGTTACACGAGAAGAAATTAAGGGCTTTCGGAAAGTGGCAGACCAATGGGACGTGTTATTGACCAAAATAGAGGAAATTACTAAAGATGATACGTTGCCTCTGAGTTATTTAGGTCATACGTATAAACTGTGGAATGCTATACATTAAAACTGAATGTATGCAAATATAGACATGTGTAATAGAGTGTGGCCTAACCTAAAAGTGTTGTCACTAACTGTAACATGTAGTCACGGCCACTGGAATTATGCGAATGTGTGGCCATGGCAATTTAGCATAATTATAGATTAGCCACATTTGCCACATAATCCATCACCTGCTGCATAATCTGCGGATTTTAACCACAAAATAATTGTGTTGAGTTCAAACAGTTTGATAGTTACTAAAAACGCAGTGCAACGTGTTACTGCAAAGTGGGAGGCCACTTCAAACTGTTCACAGGTTGCCTATTGCTATATGTGGATGTTAAAATGAGGTGCAACCAATGCCCTGACAGTGTTAATATGTGTAAAAATGTCAAAATAACAGAGTAATACTAGCACAAAATGTGCCAAATTATGCCTTTTCTTGCTGCATAATTTACTCAATACTGCCACATAATTTGGCCCTCCCTGCCACATAATTCCAATGACCCTGCATGTAGCTCACGCCTACATAGTAAATATGACCTTAACATGTACATACTGATGTTTATGAGAAACATCAACACAGTAAGAGTCACAGCCGTAACTTTAGGGTTAGATTGGTTTTATCTAATTTGTTGTTTCATGGGTTTACAACACTAGATGGAAAAACAGAGAGTTTATGATGGCTAGAGCTTAAACAAATGACCTGCTTGTGTTAAGGTATATCATGCATATACAAAGTATCACAAAATGATATTGTATCCTAAATAATCCATTGAACAGTACATAAAATCTATTTGCATTGATTAAATGATACTAATGGAAGAATACAAACTGTGATTTAGTAGAGAACACACAATATTGCTGTGACATGTTAAAATTTGTGTTAGCCACTGTCACGTCATTATAAAAATGTTTTTAGGAGGATGTTAAAAAGTAGTAAAGATACATGTGTGAGTATCTTCACACAGAAAAGATAAGCAAATTGAAGGTGGGAATTTGCAATCATAGGTTTGTGAATAGCATTTTGTAGTACTTTAGTAGTATACTATAGTGAGGCTGCTGAATGTACTACAAAATGCAGTTTGTGTATCGGCCCCCAAGTCATTATATCATATTTAAGTGGCCTTATATTCAATCTTTGAAAACTGTAAGCAGTGAGTTTAGTGATCACAGTCGGCTAATTGTGATTGTGTGTTAGACCTCAACTCACACTCTCACTCTATAAATAAGTAAGGGCTGGTTTAGAGATCGGCAGCCAGGTTACTTCATCAAAAATGTGACGGATATCCCTTCTGCCATATTAAAAGTGCATAATATCCAATGGCACTTGTAATATGGTGGCCGGGATATCCATCACATTTGGGGCGGAGCAACCCGTCCTCTGAACTCCAAATCAGACCCCAAATTCTAGCTAAATTTAGCTGTTGTAATAACCAAGATGGTAACTGGAGTAATAATCAATCCTTCAATGAATAGACCACTTCTAGGGAGGAAGTTGTAGCAACAAGGATTGAGTGTGATTTTAATTGGTATAGTGATGTGCTAAAAAGGGATTATCAACCTCTCTTGAAGCAGGTGCATCTCCCTGTCATCAATGTAAACTGAAATAGTAAATGGGCAAGTGGATATAGGCAACTATTTTATAAATGGGATTTAAAGAGGTATAAATTAAATCTGGAGGCCATCTGAATGTGTTCTCAATTCAGTAATTCTTGAAGAAAAAGTAACCCAACACATCAATTCAGGAAAAATTAACTGTAAAGGAGGTGCTGCAATGGATAAGTCAGACTGGTGTTCCTATTTTACATGGTTAAATAACAAACTTAACAATTTATTTAAGGCTGGTGAATTAAATAATCATGAAATAAAAAACGGGAAATCCCTAACTTCGTATTCTTGAATCAATTACTTTGCATAATGAAAACAATTACAGTCACACAGATAGTTAAGATACCCAGTATGAACGCTTCAATAGCTCTCAGACCTGACAGGGTTCCAATTGTTATTACATAACAAATCCTATTCCATGAACTTACATCTTTCATACTTAATTTTTGCTTTCTGAACCTCCTAATCCCGATCTCTTGGTATGGGAGTCACATTTTTCCATTATGTAAAAAGGAGGCTGGCTTGATCCATCAATGTACCATCCCTTTGAACTATATGATTCAGAAAAAATCCAGGCAAAAATTCTGTTGCAGTCTTTGGAAACCTCTATATATGAAACCATCTTACTACCCCTGGAGCAAGTAGGTTTTGGTACCTCTTTCTCGAAAGCAGATAATGGCAGGTGTTTGAAGTTGTTATGTGACAAATATGTACTTGGGAAACCTCACAATCCCTCCGGGAACTTTCCAGTTCAATTAATAGTGTTGATCGTGGCACGCTCTGGAACAAACTGCAGCAAATAACATCCCTGACCCTCTTTTAAAATCCAAAAGGAAATTACACTCTGATAATTGAATTAGAATCGTGCTCAGCTTGAGTGATGAATTGTCAAATCCTCAGTACTGAATGGCCTCAAACAGGGTTGTGTTTTGATACCTACACTTTTATCGTATATACTGCCCAGCTCATTTTGTTTTTTAAAACGTTTAATTTAATACCCCCCAAAAAGTCGGGAGAATCCGCCTGCTGAGTTTTTGATCATATTCAATCAAGATATGCAAGTCCAGGGATGCATTGTGCAGAATACCAATGGCTGTATTCTTTAAAAGTTTCTGGAATAGCGAAAATCTTTTTTTGCTATTGTGTATTTTGCACTGGTCAGTCAGCTTTTGAGAGGCTAGGAACAAGATACAACTATTCAGTACTATTGCAACATTGTAATAAAATCAGAATATGATATACAACCCTTTTTCTTTTCGGTAAGGTAATTAAAATGGACCATCAAATGGGAACACTGGTTGATAAACCATATCTAAAAGTTGCCACAACACAAAAAAAAACAGTGGACATGGTATGTGGTTTTGGGGGCTGGTCAGTTTGTCATTGCTTATATATTTATATCAGTTGTTTGTAAACCCTGGGCATAAAAGATGAACCCTAGGAACACAGCATACATCAAATGGAATTCACATTGTGACAGTTTACAGAACAAGTGATTCCTTGGCAGCAGAGTTAGAATAACTTCCACTTGGCTCTTCTGTTCTTCTTATTCCATGTTTGAATAAATCAAGATTTCATCAATGTACACCACCACAAATCTATCCAGGTGGTCTTGCAGAACATCATTGATAAATAATTGAAATACTGTGGAGGACTACTAAAGACAAAAGACAAGACATAATATTTGAAAATGAGATAGTGTTTGCCAAATGTGGTCCTCCACTTTTCACCTCGCTGAATACGGACAGGATGGTTATCGCCAGGCAGATCTAGTTCGCTGTATACCGATGCTGATCTTAAATGATTCAGTGATACGCGAGTCAACTGCAATGGGTATGTTTATTTAAGGCTGGTGAATTAAATAATCATGAAATAAAAAACGGGAAATCCCTAACTTTGTATTCTTGAATCAATTACTTCGCATAATGAAAACAATTACAGTCACACAGATAGTTAAGATACCCAGTATGAACGCTTCAATAGCTCTCAGACCTGACAGGGTTCCAATTGTTATTACATAACAAATCCTATTCCATGAACTTACATCTTTCATACTTAATTTTTGCTTTCTGAACCTCCTAATCCCGATCTCTTGGTACGGGAGTCACATTTTTCCATTATGTAAAAAGGAGGCTGGCTTGATCCATCAACGTACCATCCCTTTGAACTATATGATTCAGAAAAAATCCAGGCAAAAATTCTGTTGCAGTCTTTGGAAACCTCTATATATGAAACCATCTTACTACTCCTGGAGCAAGTAGGTTTTGGTAACTCTTTCTCGAAAGCAGATAATGGCAGGTGCTTTAAGTTGTTATGTGACAAATATGTACTTTGGAAACCTCACAATCCCTCCGGGAACTTTCCAGTTCAATTAATAGTGTTGATCGTGGCACGCTCTGGAACAAACTGCAGCAAATAACATCCCTGACCCTCTTTTAAAATCCAAAAGGAAATTACACTCTGATAATTGAATTAGAATCGTGCTCAGCTTGAGTGATGAATTGTCAAATCCTCAGTACTGAATGTCCTCAAACAGGGTTGTGTTTTGATACCTACACTTTTATCGTATATACTGCCCATCTCATTTCGTTTTTTAAAACGTTTAATTTAATACCCCCCAAAAAGTCGGGAGAATCCGCCTGCTGAGTTTTTGATCATATTCAATCAAGATATGCAAGTCCAGGGATGCATTGTGCAGAATACCAATGGCTGTATTCTTTAAAAGTTTCTGGAATAGCGAAAACCTTTTTTGCTATTGTGTATTTTGCACTGGTCAGTCAGCTTTTGAGAGGGTAGGAACAAGATACAACTATTCAGTACTATTGCAACATTGTAATAAAATCAGAATATGATATACAACCCTTTTTCTTTTCGGTAAGGTAATTAAAATGGACCATCAAATGGGAACACTGGTTGATAAACCATATATAAAAGTTGCCACAACACAAAAAAAAAACAGTGGACATGGTATGTGGTTTTGGGGGCTGGTCAGTTTGTCATTGCTTATATATTTATATCAGTTGTTTGTAAACCCTGGGCATAAAAGTTGAACCCTAGGAACACAGCATACATCAAATGGAATTCACATTGTGACAGTTTACAGAACAAGTGATTCCTTGGCAGCAGAGTTAGAATAACTTCCACTTGGCTCTTGTGTTCTTCTTATTCCATGTTTGAATAAATCAAGATTTCATCAATGTACACCACCACAAATCTATCCAGGTGGTCTTGTAGAACATCATTGATAAATAATTGAAATACTGTGGAGGACTACTAAAGACAAAAGACAAGACATAATATTTGAAAATGAGATAGTGTTTGCCAAATGTGGTCTTCCACTTTTCACCTCGCTGAATACGGACAAGATGGTTATCGCCAGGCAGATCTAGTTCGCTGTATACCGATGCTGATCTTAAATGATTTGGTGATACGCGAGTCAACTGCAATGGGTATGTTTTTTCGTTATAATCTTATTAAAGCCATTTAATTAGTACAGGCAGAATCACTCCATTTGCATGGGGATAAAAAACAACGAGAACTCTCTAAGGGATTTGATGGCCTCATGTAACCATTAGCATGGTACTTGTCTAACTATGCTTTCAGTTTTGGGCTTTTCAGCAAAGTGCAGATCCTTCCACGAGGTAACTGTTGTTCTGGAAAGTAAATATCTCTGACATTGATGAGGCTTGTGTGGTGGTAATCTAGCCTTTAGTGTGTCACATATAACTTGAAATGAGATGTACTAATTTGCCAAAGACCTATCTTTTGCTGCTATTGTTTTAGTAATACATGAATCAGCTAAGCAGTTCTTTTGACATATTTTAAAGTAAACCATATTCTGAGCTTTCCAGTCAATGAGAGAACTGTGGTGTCCCAACAATATTCATCCACACATAAGACAGAATTGGAGAGCATCAGTGATATTGAACGTAATGAGCTCTCTCTGAAAGTCTTGTTCTGATTTGTACTAAAAAATACATTTGTGATGTTTGCCTACTTATAGTACTGACAGTCAGTGGTTTTCATTCCACGGCTTGAATGGTGCCAGTCTATCCCTTCGTTTCACATGAAACTACCTAATTTACTTGCATATCCAGCATTACAATAGATCCACGAGGCCCCAGAGTCTATCATGCTAACTAGTAGAAGTCGAAGAATTCATGAAAATCCTTTTTATTAAAATTTATGAAAATGATGTACGAAATAGTGAAATGTACTTGTTTTTGGTTTGTGTAAAAAAAGTACAAGGGCATAGCTCACATTCAAAGGTGTTGTAAGACATGGGTAGGAGACTGTGTTGAGGAGAATTTCTCTCTTGCCATGGTTGCTCCTTTGGGCGAAATCATGTAACATTTTACACTTATGAAATGTTGCATACATTTGTGACATTTTTGAAAAGTGCAGCTTATCAAGTTATCCTGTGAAATGACCTGGGCTTAATAACTATTTGATGTTCTTGTTGACAAGGGCAGGTTGTTGCACTGGCTTCTTGAATGTGATGGCTGTGGCGCCTGGAGATCCAAAATCAATGTGCTCAAAACAAATATTTGTCTTGAGCTTTCTGGTTCCCTCCTTTCACTCTTTCCAATGTGTTTCTACGACATTCGTAAAGAAAGTGTTAATTCTTGCCACAATACAGGCATTGCCCAATTTTCCTTCAGGCCTAACGTCGACTTTTTTTTTTTTGACAAGGCATGTGGTTGGATTTCTATAGGTTCACGTTGTTCTGTTGTGCTAGTCTGTTTCTTTGATCTTTCTTGTTTTTGAAATGCCTTTCACTAAGATGGTGATCTAGCTGTAAAATGAGATTGATAAGGCCAGTACAGTTTATAGACAGAGGTTCTATTAGCGCGTATAGGCCTGCCCTATCTATATTTGTGCGTAGGTCTCCACCCCGACTGCTGACTCTCCACAGTTTAAACATTAGTTTGTAAATAGCAAAAAAAATAGAAAACTTAACTCAAAAAAGTATATTTACCACTGTAAATCATGTCCACAGATAGCAAAAACAATCGAATCAATACCATAGATTGCCTAAAATTTGAATGACACATAATATCGGGCGAAGTAAATTCCATAGCACGTAAACCCATTATCAAGCAGCTGCTCCAAATATGCTAAGATTGGAACTAAAACAGTAACATAGGGGCAGATTTATCATAGTGTTGCAATGCTCTTGCATCATGCAAGATAACGCAAGGGCAATGCAACACTAAAGTCAGATTTACCAAGCAATGCAAGGCCACATTGCATGGCCCTGCAGTGCTTGGTAAATCACAAGTAAGGCAAGGCAGCCAAATCGCCACCTATCGTTACTCCTTGCCACGGAGGCATTCCATGGGTGGAACTTAAGTGTTCCAGCGCATCCACCCATGGATTTTGGTGCATTCCCAGATTTACCATGAGTGGCAGACCTAGGAATGCATAGGAATGCTATGCCTTCCTATTCTGCACCACACATAGAAAGAGGTAAAAACCTCAGAGAGTTGTCCCTACCTGCACAAAATACAGTACTGCCCACAACACAGGGACCCTTGCACCACGGCACACATTGAGCACCTGTGCAAGGAGAGGAAATAATGCACCACATACCATTAAATATAGTGGATACCTGCCCTCTCACTTTAATGCAGCACAGCACAGGAAGGTGTCTTGCTGCGTTGCATGACATTTTGATAAATCTGGGCATTTAATAAATTAATTTAGCAGATGGAAAGTGGGGAATATGAAAATTTGTTGTGTGATAATTATGTAAAGTAGACGTTTTGGCAGTGAAAGGTTTTGAGTATATTTGTAACATTCTGTTTTTTAAGTGCATGTTTTCACACTTGATTTCATTTGCTCTATTATCTTGATAGGATAGTCTTGGGTTTCCATTTTTGACAAGCAGCAACAATTGTATATGACAGTGGTTCATAACCTGTGGTAACCATGGGTGTCTGGAAAGCCTACTCGGCAAGTCTGGGACCGCTTAGAAAATAAAACCATATTAACAGATTAATACAATGTGTTAGACCTGACATCCTTGATGTGGCTTTCCCCAACCTTTATGCCTTTAGATCTCCTGTTTATGCTGGCTTCGTTTTTGATGGCCTTAGGACTATGCACACTTTATCACTGCTAACCAGTGCTAGAGTGCTTGTGCTCTCTTCTTAAAATATGGTAGATTGGCTTGTCTCCAATTGTCAAATGTAATTTACTTGTAGGTCCCTACTCCAGTGGCACTACCTGTGCCCAGGGCCTGTTAATGCAATTCTACTAGTGGGCATGCTGCGCTGATTGTGCTACCCACTTAAGCAGTACTTTAAACATGTCTCTGGACTGCTATTGTAGCCTGTATATGTGCAGTTTAAACTGCCATTTTCACCTGGCAAAATAAACCTTTGTCAGGCCCAAAACTTTCTTTTTAATACATATGTCACCCCTGGGGTAGCCCCTGGACAGCCAGAGGACAGGATGCAATATATTTAAAACGGAGGACATGCACTTTTAACTTTTGCATGTCTAATTAGTGAAAAACTCTTACATTCGTTTTTCACTACTGCAAGGCCTACCTCTCTCATAGGATACCATTGGAGTTACTTTATTACATCTTATCAGTGTAATTTCCAAATAGGAACAGATAATCAGTTCACGTTCGGTGTCTCTCGAATTGGAATTTTAAATTCTAACTTACGGTGAAGTTGGATTTTAGATTACAATTTTGAAAATGCCACTTTTAGAAAGTTTGTATTTTTTTGCCTTAGTCATTGGGCGCCTGCACACTGTTTCTGGTTCACATGACTGGGTGTAGTTGAGTAGTTGACAGTTGGGCTTTGCGTATTCCTCCTAGACACCCACACACAATGGGGAGTTAAGGCGTGACTGGATGGACCGCCACTGGCAGGATGGGAGGGAGGAGTTGGGCCCAGCCCCACTTGCACTTGAATAGGCTGTGTCCTGTCTCCACACAAAGAGCTGCATGCCCCTTGTAGTTAGTCTGGAGCTAAGGCCTGGAAGGCAGGCACCTCTGCACTGCAACGGCATGTCTCTAGAGTCTTCTCCCCACTTCAATGGTACAAATGGGTAGAAATAATGGACCTCAGACACTACCACTTCGGCACACTTCTGGACCTGTGGCTACACTGCCAGGAAGAAAGACTGCTTTGCTGCTGAAATGACTGCCGCTCTGCTGGACTGCTGCTCTGAAGGAACTGCTGCCCTGCTGTGCTGACCTGCTAACTGCTGTCCCCTTGCCTGGGTGAACAGAGAACTGGACCTGCAACTTCATCCTTGAATCCAGGACACCAGAGTGACTCCAAGGGCTAATCTGCTGGCTGCCTGATCTGAGACAGGGCCGGCTTTAGCACTGGTGGCGCCCAGTGCAACAATGTTTTTTGGTGCCCCCCCTCCCAATGACCACCTCCGCCACGGATTCCCTCCCTACTACCCTTTAACAGTCTCCATAACCACTCTCTCTCAGATGCATTTAATACATTTGATAGCGTCACTCATAAAAGTGAAGGGCGTCAGAGCACTGTACATAACGCACACATTACACAGAGACTATCAATCATAGGTGTGCAAATCAGTGTATAGGACATGTTACATAAGACAAAGGATAACAAGGGGTGAATTCACGTCATCCATATTAGTAGGCAGTATAGTTGAAGAGTACATGGTCTGGAGAAGCACAAACTCTGAATTTAAAATGTAACACAATGGATTGGGGCTCTCTTTAATGACAAGAACAGATTTGTACCCAAGTGAACCCTTTTCGCAACATTAGAATAATGAAAGTCTGGGGAAAAACCCCATATGTTTTAATCTATACCTTGAAGTCTGCCAGCAGTTCTTTGATGACAGTTATTAGCTCGCTGTAAACTGCAGCTAACAAAAGGAAGTCTCTGACAAACGCAGTAACCCACTGACCTGTTTACGTTACATTCACTTTGTGATCTGCACAGTACATGTTCTGTGCAGCAGGCATATCAACCCTCTGCACTACCTAACCAAGAATAACAACTTCCTCCAGTCAAAACTTCTATTAGACAAAACTCCGATCTCGCCTGGAAGAACATTAATCACCGGAGTTTTATTGACATTTTAATTGCTGCCTGAACACTGCTAGAGGCCAGGAACGCGGCAGCAGGTGCTTTTACGCCCCTGTACGAAGTCAGCACCCGGTGCGGTGGCACCGGTCGCACCACCCTAGAGCCAGCCCTGATCTGAGACTCAGGGATAAAAAAGCCTCCCTAGCATCCTGCACCAACCCCTGGACCCAGCTGTGCTGAGCTTCTGACTAGGCCTGGGTGTAAACTTCCGCTCCACGTATTGGCGCAGAACAGAGTCTTTCATCTCTCGTGGCTCGCCAACGTTAAGTTGGCGAGCGAGAGCGAGGAAAATCCAATGTTAGACCACCTCCTGGTGAGATTTCTCAATGTGGGCAGTCATGGTAGGTTGCTACTGTTCGCGTTGAGAAACCTGCCGCTCGCGTTGTGGAAGCTGCCACTTGAGTAGAACATCATCGAAGGCTTTGGAAAGCGGTGAATGCCGTTTCTAAAAGATGCAAGCAAGCCAACCCTAGATGTACATGTTAAAGAGGATGGCTGGATGGTCCACTTTGAGAAAATATTCAGGGATCAAAGGCTCCGGCCCTGCCAAAGAGCCATCCTCTGGAGGAATGTAGGGTTTTTTAGCCTTCGACTTGTCAGAGGTAAAGTAAGTGTTGGCCCAGTGTAGTAGTCTGATGGCCCCTGACCCTGACAGGGTTCCAGTGAATTATTGTTTGGAGTATCAGGACCTCTGGGCCCCATTATTGATGGACGCCTTTAATGATATAGCCAAGAAGGACTCGCCAACATCTTGAAAGCAATCAATAATAGTACCCATTCATAGGAAAGGGGACAAGGTGCTCCCACACAATTATAGACCCATCTCCTTGATTGACAGTGAGCCCAAGCTGATGGGACGATTGCTGTTAAATAGGTTGGAGAAATGGGTGGAGGAGAGGAATATTTTAACAACAACACAGTATGGTTTTAGGAAGGGGAAAGTGACCATTGACTAGTGCCCTTAACTTGAGTATGGTAATTGCTAAGTACGGTGGACAATAAAGGCCACATTTTAATGGC
This sequence comes from Calotriton arnoldi, assembly GCA_963921515.1. NCBI lineage: Eukaryota > Metazoa > Chordata > Amphibia > Caudata > Salamandridae > Calotriton > Calotriton arnoldi. Next base: position 304,218 of record CAWUFW010010232.1, on the reverse strand, counting down.
CTTTATGGATCTCTAGGCTGCATTTGATTGCTTCTCCCATTCCAAACTGTGGGCCCTTATGAAGAGTATGGGCATTGATGCTATTATAATTGGCTTCATAAGGCAACTACATGTGTCTGCTATGACAGGGAGGGGGAGTGTACCAGACCCTTTGAGACTGAGCGGGGCATTAGACAGGGCTGTGTCCTCGCACCATTCCTGTTTTCTCTCTATACCAACAGGGTGGAAGCAGTTCTGGTGGGGTCCATTAAAGATGTACCCTACATTGATTCAGCCCCTCTCCCGATACTCCTCTATGCAGATGATGCAGTGCTCATAGCTAGAACTGTCCAAGTGCTTCAGAGACTCATAGAGAAGCATACTAGCTTCATGGATAGTTTGGATCTCCACGTAAATGAAGCTAAGTCCTTGGTACTTGTTGTTGGTGAATGGCCAAAGAAACTTCCAGCTTTCCACTTAGACATGCGAAGGATGGCGGTGACGGAAACATTCTCATATTTAGAATCTTTTTTGATGGGAAGTACACATGGAAAAATATGGCGTCAAATAGAGCCCTCTTATTAGAAAAAAGTACAGTGGCCATCTTTAAATTCACGAAGAAGTTGGGGTCAATCCCGTAAATAATTAGTGTATACACAGCTAAATCCATCGCTAGTGCCACGTATGGGACGGGGATATGGGGAATGGTCGATATCGATAGCCTTCAGTGTATTGAGGATGCGTTTATAAAAAAATTGGTATCTCTGCCCAATAGCTGCTCAAACTTCATATACCACAGTGAACTGGGTGCACCTTATATTTCTAATATTATTCAGCTTGCACCAGTTTTACTGTTGCATTTGATATGGAGGAAGGAGATTGTAACCTTGAATCAAGCCATATTGAGGGACTGTTTAAAACTGGATTTTGCACACAAGGTCCCATGGTTGCAGTACGTTAAGCGGTCTTTGGTAGATTCAGGTTTACATGAATTATTTGGGACCCCACTCACTTGCGCACATATTACTAAGGCAAGGCTTAAAGAGACTTTTCTAGCAAAGGCCACTGTAGATAGAAAGGAGTTAAACAGAGATAAATCCACTGTCAGATTATACCTAATGTCACCCCCCCCCCATCAAACAGGGTGTACAATCGTATTTAGACTTTGTGCTTAATTTCAGCATCTGTTTATCCTGAAAAGGTTTCGCCTAAATTATATCCCTCTGATGCTTGGTTTTCCAGCTAATGCCTAAACAGTAAGTGAGCTGACTCTATGCTCCTGTGTTGGGGTGTCAAAGCAGTCAAATTTGCACATATAATTTTTTTGTTCTTTTTATATCTCAACAAGGAAAAGATTCATTGTGCCGTTATTGAGTAGATTCAATTTTATCCAATGCTGAGCTTCATTATTATACATTCATCCGCTGGGTGATCCTCTGGTGTGTCGCTCTGTAGCATCATTCCTTTAAGCCTCTTCAAAGAGCAGGCAATTTCATTTGGATTGTGTAAAAGAATATGAATTGATAGTTTGAACTGCGTTCTGGAGGATGAATTGTAATACCTATGATTACCTCTGAGTGGATCATGTACTTAACTTGTAACCTTTTAATAATTTTAGACGCATGGGCCTCATGAAATAATTGGATGGACCCATGTGACGTTTTAAATTTTATGCACTGGTACAGCGCTTTAAGGGAAGTATTATTCTGCACAATTTTGTAGCTTTTATGAGTAGATGACAATGTACTAAATTCTTCTATTTTTATGCGGTTTTAGAATGTGTTTTAAGGTTGTTTCGCTATTAAGTGCACTGTGATATGTATTTATGTACTTTTTATGCTACAGAAACGAAGCAAAATAAAGTTTTTGGAATTTGATTTTGACTTTAATCTTCTAAAGCAGCAGAAAGAAGCTGCACCCTCTTGCACTGTGCGTGGTGCCATTTGCACTGATTTTACAGTGAGGGACAAACTCCTGGTGCTAAAAATCAGCACAAGCAGGGCGACTTACCTCACTCCGCCGCTTGAGGAACTCCCCAGAGCGCAGCAGAGTTTTTACGGATCTCCACACAGGCCCATTTTTGACCAACAAGTGGTGCCCCTCAGGTCCTGGACCCTAGTTGTGTCTTAGGGAGCTGAATTCAAGCTTTTGGGCTCTTCAGAACCATGAACGGGCCCACTTGCAGCGACACATCACCACTCACACCAGGATTTAACATGAAGCTCTGGCATCCACCTCTTTGTGCTACAGCACTGACTGCTAGCGGGGGACGGTCAACGCGAAGCTCGAGCACCGCCTGCCCGCAACAATGGCCTGCTCTTTGGACTGCGATGACAGCCTCCCCCTACGCTCTGCCGGTTGCTCGCAGTCCTCTCCAATGTGAACAGGACTCTTTGCAGAATTTTCGGAGTTTTCAGAAACTTCAGCAGGCCTAACCTGGTGAATGTAGCCGATCTGGGCTCTATCACGGTCGACCTGAAATTGTGACCATGACTTGGTCCAGTGCAAAAAGATAACCCTAGTTCAAACTTTGTGCTTTTTGGGAATATTTTCACTAAAATCTTTAAAAATGTATAACTCTGGTTCTACTGATTGAAGTTTTGTCATTTTGGTCTTGTTTTATTTATTAAATAGTACTCTGTTCTTCTAACTTGTGTAGGATCCTTTTTGTGTGGTGTTCTCACTGGATTAATGTTTGACATTTTGCACAAATACCTTACACAAAAGCCTGACTGCTCTGTCCAAAGCTACCAGAGGGTTGAGCACAGGTTAATTTAGGGTTGGCTTGTGCTTCACCCTGACAAGGATTGTGGTTGCTGCTTGACAGGGGCTCGCACCCCAGTCAGCCAGCAACTCAATTTCTGACATTGATGATCAGTGTTTGGGATTAGGACTGTGTTTGTACAGTGCCATGAAGTGGTTTGGTGTACACTACAATCCCATATCTGAAATCAATTTTGCCTGATTAGCCATTTTGCTTTTTCTAAATTCTCTCTGAGTGTGTGCCTAAATCCCCCTCTTCAAGTATGGACTTAGAGCTGGTTAACACGGAGTGCTACAGAGTGGCCCTGCTCATGGAGTTATGTAGAGAGAGGGTACTTCCAGCAAAGAGCACCACCAGGAGGATGGCGCTGCAAAGGTGCTGAGGGCCTGAGGGGAAGTGTATCAATCACTGGCTACAGCAACAGGAGATGGTGATGTGGACCAGCAAGGTACCAGTTCTGAGAGGCAACAGGCTGATGAGGGGGAGGATGTACCCACTGAGTTGGAGCTCCCTGCCACAGTAAAGCGCAGTGTGTCTTCCCACAGCCTATCCCCAGATGAGCTGATGGAAAGGAGGTAGGAGAGAGAGTTCAGGCTGGAGATGGCTACAATCAAGATGGAGGAAAGGAAATGGGCCATGGAGGAGAAACTGGCCTTAGAATGACTGGTTCATGAAATGAGCCTCAAGGAGTTGAACCTCAAAGCCGGGAAGGCAGAACCCACATTATCGGTGGCAGCAAACCTGCAGTGTCCTCTGGAGACAGGAGAGTTCACATTCCCAAAGGACTGGTGCTTGATTTTGTTGTGGGGAATGACTTTGGCAAGTGGTTTGAAGCATTTGAGGTGGCTTTACAGATGCACATGATCCGTGAGGAGGATTGGGGGGCTGGCCTGTGGAAGCTCATTCCTAGTGAGGGGAGAGACACCCTATTGGCCATAGAGAAGGGGAACAGGATGTGGTATTCCCCCATGAAGGAAGCCCTTGTTAGGAAGTATGACCTTACCCCAGCAAAATATAGGCAGACATTTTTGGACAGCCAGAAGCTGCCCCAGCAGTCCTGGGCGTATTATGTGGAATTTGTTTGCAAGGCACTGGATGGTTGGGTGAAGGGCAGTGAAGTTAAGGAGTAGCAGGGTTGGTACAATTTGATTGCAAGATAGCATATGTGCAGTCTTTGTTTTGCAGATCTGCGCCAGCACCTTATTGATAGTAAGCTCACTGACCCCATGTAGCTTGCTAAGGAAGCGTATCACGGAATTTGCATCAGAGTCTCCAAGAAGGTACCTGAGGAGAATCATTACAAGGGTGGGCAGGGTCCTCACCAGTAGAAGGAGGGGGGAGAAAAACAAAAAAAACAAGAAGTTCTTTAAAGGTCCCCAAAGTAATCCTGCATGTACTGTACGAATCCCACATGGCAGGATTACAAGCCGCAGTGCTGGCTTCATGGAACTGAGATGCCCGCATAGATTCCAGCAATAGACCTAATTAAGGCCTAGTACCATATCTCCACAACAGGCACTAAATATTACCTGTTGACCTAATAAGGTGAATGAATCCACTTACCTTACATAGCACATACACAGCCCCTGAATATTTGAGACGGCTGAATCTCTGGTCCTGAAGAAAGCCATCCGACCCCTATGGGCGACTAAGGCTGAAACATGTTGAATGATCATTCACCAGGTGCATTGGACCTATAATCATCCATTAAAGCACTGCCAACTTTTTTAACCTTATCTCCCCCTGTGAAAATAAAAACAAACTACATAGGAGAGAAGATATTTTTAATAATTTTTTATTCGAACACTCTTCCCATTCACGACTGTTGCACACCAGACCATCTCCCTCCTGGTGGAGGATGATAAACACCTGGAGAACGGGACACTCAGGTTCCAAGACCCTATGATGATTCAGCCCACTTAACCAAATAAGTGGAGAAACAAGATATACCGCTGCCGTGACAGTGTGACTGAGGGTCTGCATCCAAAAATTTCCAAGAGACTCTGGAAAACGACCTAAGTGATTCATTCATCTTGATTATTTATTTCACTTGATGCCAAGTGTGTCAAACAGCCTCACTGGTGGGCATACACTGAGGTTGGTTAGTGTAGCGCTTAGTAAGGAGATTGTCCCAGATAGTGTGGGGGACAATGTAGCAGTTACTCTAGTGTCCCTGGGTGATGGAGAGATGGTGCAGATAAATCACATGCCTAGTAACATTAGGAAATACAGGCAGTGCATCACCATTATTGGGCAGAGGGTGGAGGCTCTGTGAGACACTGGAGCCAGCATGAACAATGAAGGTCACTACCCGGTGGCTCTGGTTTCCTTTGAGTGGGGGGTCTCAGGTTCCTTGGGGTAGCTGTGAATCCATCCATAACTGTGGATTGTCTGCTTGTCAATGACCTGGAGTACACCATCTGGAATGAGGTGGAGCTCAGGTCAACTTGAAGTTGTTAGTGTCAGACTTGCTCCACTCCCAGCCAGGGTTGCGGAGGGGGCAGAGCATTGCCAGCATATAGCCGGCCTTCCCGGGAGGAAGAGTGCTTCGCGTTCTAGTTGATGCACGTGCAATCTCCCACCCCCTTGCACTTACATTTGCTTCCGGGTCGCTGTGCATCACGTCATTGTTCTACCGCAGGCTGCAGTACGGCAGCTCCTATCAGTACTTGCTTGGTGTCCTTCGACAGACGTCTCCGCTCCTGATGCCATTCATGGAAAACAGCCTGCAGTGCATAAGGAACAAACCATTATAGTATCTAAGTTCCAACTAGCAAAGGCAGTAATGCGCTTGGTGCCTTTATAATGAATGTTATGTATTAATCACTATACTTATCTGATATGTGCCCTTGGCTTTTGGAGATCCCATTCTTTTTTTATTACTTGCATCCTGAGTATATAAGATATATTTTTTATGTAGTTTCTTGCAGCATATATGTTTGAGGGCATTTAGGGCCCTACACATTTTTGTGTTAGTTTGTTTTTGACTAGAGAGGAAATACAAGAAGTCATTGTATATACACTTCCAGGATTTTGATTTGCTGCATTTTTCGGGCCTTACATCAATGTTTGTTACATTTCAAAGTCTTTCTATACAATACAATAGAGGCTCTGTTGTGTTCGTTATACATACTCTTTCTCTTTCTATTCCATAGATTGTAGATATCACTCCTGTGTATGCAGTCATGTACTTAAGTTTCGGAAGAGGGGAATTGTACAAGTATTACTCTACATGTGCATGTATATATATATATATATATATATATATATATATATATATATATATATATATATATATCCACAAGAAAGGTGCTCCAAAATTGAGGCGCCACTCACAGCGTACTTCTTCCCCTTTATTGGCGGACTTAAAAGGGTTTCAGCATCACTCTTCAAGCATTAAAACAGCATTAGTCCATTAAAATCCTCCGATTTCACCAAACGCGTTTCGGGCTCTCAGTAGCCCTTGCTCACTGGCATTGGACATGGGAGACTGCAACAAACATTTCTGGCACACCTGCACCACTTTATATCTCACGCCTTGTGGGCGTATGTACAACTTTGCATCATGGTAGTTGGAGTTCGACAAATGATCTTATCCCAAGTGGGTGCAGTCAATCCTATAATAATGCATAATTCAGAAAACCACAGTGGGTTGCTTAAACAGCCGATGCTGTCCCCCTTTCCTTTTTATTTGTTCCACCAACAGAGACGCCGTTCCTTCAGCGCTTCATTTCCCTAGCGCTGCGGGACCCGCTCGATCTGCAGCGGGGCGCCTCACGACCTGAGCAGGCCGTAAACAAATCCACAAGAAAGGTGCTCCAAAATTGAGGTGCCACTCACAGCGTACTTCTTCCCCTTTATTGGCAGACTTAAAAGGGTTTCAGCATCACTCTTCAAGCATTGTTACATTTCAAAGTCTTTCTATACAATACAATAGAGGCTCTGTTGTGTTCGTTATACATACTCTTTCTCTTTCTATTCCATAGATTGTAGATATCACTCCTGTGTATGCAGTCATGTACTTAAGTTTCGGAAGAGGAATTGTACAAGTATTACTCTACATGTGCATGTATATATATATATATATATATATATATATATATATATATATATATATATATATAGTTCTTTTAGTTCTACTCCATAATACCTGAAGGGCGCAACACATACACTGATGTCCTTATTCTCTTCTTTGTGTTCAGGAGACCTATAGAGACTTTCTGAGCTGTGCTGACTCTGTGGGACCTTTGTTTTTTCTTTTCCCTTCCCCTCTTCCCCATTTTGCCTCAACTGGCTTTGACGTTGTTGGGCAGTCTTGGTGATAGGGGGATGTTGGGACCTTACTTCACTATCTTCCTATTGCTCCTGCTCAAACACAGGTAAAACATTGACAGTTAGGGTTGCATGAGTGGGTGTGTTTGACCACACAGTCCATGGCTGCCCGAAAAGGTAGTGAGGAGGACCTGAAGCTTAGAACAATGGCTTAGGTGCCTCCCACAAAGAAGAAGGGGAAGGGGCACAGGAAACCCGCTCCTGAAACTCGCCCGTCCAGGGGGAGGCTGAACCTGAGGGGGACACCCCAAAGCCTACAGGGAAGGATGTTGCCGCCATGGGGATCCTACCTAAGCAGTCCAACTGACAAAAGGAAGGGGGTCCCACCAGGGAGGACTTCTGCACAGTGCAGAGGGAGTGTCCTACTCTTGAGGACCTATGACGGCTTGCTGAGACTCAAGCAGCTGGCCACACCACTGATAATCACCTGATTTATTGGGAGAATGGTATCCAACATAGTGAGGATAAGGTTCCTGAGCCTGGGGCAACACATGTGTTGGTGGTCCCCCAGTGCTACAGGGCCTACCTATTGGAGCTGGCTTATTATGTACCCCTGGCAGGTCATTTTGGGCAGGAAAGACATTTGACAGGCTTGTCATCCACTTTTATAGGCCTCAAATGAGGAAGGCCTCAGATGCTTTCGGCAGATCCTGTCCTACCTGCCAGGCCAGTGGCAAGTCAAGAGGGAAGCTCAAGGCTCTCCTGCAACCTTTTCCTGACATTGGCACCCCTTTGAAAGGGTGGGCATTGGCATTATTGGGCCTCTGTACCTTAAGACAGCCATGGTCAACAGGTTCATCCTGGTCTTGGTGGACCATGCTACTCGGTTCCTGGGGGCTAGTCCTCTGAGAACAGTAACCACACCCTTAGTGGCCAGGGTACTGATAGGAATATTTACCCATATGGGATTGCCCAAGTTGGTACCAACTTCATGTCAGCGTACATGAAGGCCATGTGAAAGGAGTGTGGGATAACCTACAAGTTCTCCACTCCTTACCACCCTCAAACCAGTGGGCTTGTTGAGAGGTTCAGCAAGACCCTCAAAGGCATGATTTTGGGCCAATCAGAGCATTGAGGCAGAAGTGGGACATCCTCTTGCCATGCCTGTTGTTGCGGTTGGTTTCAGCCCCTTTGAGCTCTGCATGGGCACTCAGTGCTGAGGGTAGGACAAGCTCTTAGGAAGGCCCCTAGGATGTGGTCAGCTACATGCTAGCACTCTGTATTCATATGAAGCACTTCTGGAAGAAAGCTAAGGCGAATCAAGAAGTCCGCCTTGAGGTCATGAAATAGTAATATGACCAGAAGGCCACTCTGGTTGAGTATCAGTCTGGCCAAAAAATGTGGTTGATAGAGCCTGTGGAGCTCAGGGACCTAAAACACCATTGGTCTGGGCTCTATAAGTTGATAGAGCGCAAGAGTTAGGATATCTACCTAGTGGACCTCAAGACTCCCAAGAAACCTTTTAAGAATTTTGCATGTCAGTCGCCTCAAACCCCACTTTGAGAGGTCTAAGTTAACCATTCTCCTTGTAATGGATGATGGCGTGGAAGAGGAGAGTGAACCTCCCCCGACCTACTTTCTTTCAAGGAGCAGGATGGGTCAGTGGAGGGTGTCAGCCTCTCACCTACACTGATCCTACAACAACAGAAAGTCTACCATCCAGTTGTTGGGACAGTTTGCCTCTTTATTCTCCCTTACCCCAGGACTCACTACATGGTGTACCCTTGCTATTGACACTGGGGACAGCACACTGGTGAAGAGTAAAATCTACCAATTGTCTGATAAGGTGAGAGCCAGCATTAAGGAGGAGGTCTCCTAGATGCTGGAGTTAGGGGTTATTGAACCCTCAAACAGCCCATGGTTCAGCACAGTGGTGTTGGTCCCCAAGGTTGCCCCTCCAGGTACCACCACAGAACTTAGGTTCTGAGAGGAATACCGAGGGCTCAATGAGGTCACTAGGACTAATGCACACCCCATCCCCAGAGCTGATGAGCTCATAAATCAGTTGGGAGCTGCAAAGTTCCTCAGCACGTTTGATCTAACATCTGGGTAGTGGCAGATTGCTTTACCAAAGGGAGACAAAGAAAGGTCTGTGTTCTCTATCCCAATGGGCACTTCCAGTTCTGGGTAATGCCCTTTAGGTTGAAGAATGCTCCTGCCACCTTCCAGAGGTTGGTCAACTGGGTTCTGGCTGGATTGCAGAACTTCAGAGCTGCCTATCTAGACGATATTGCTGTCTTCAGTTCAAGCTGTGAGGACCATTTGTGCCACCTCAGAGAAGTGCTTCAGGCTCTGCAGATGGCAGGCCTGACCATCAAGGCCAGTAAGTGCCAGATAGGGCAGGGTTCAGTGGTCTACTTGGGTCACTAAGTGGGATGACACAAGGTACAGCCCCTCCAGGTCAAAATCTAAAGGAACTGCAGCCCAGTTGTGCTGACCTGCTGCCCTCTTGCCTGGGTGAACAGAGAACTGGACTGGCAACTTCATCCTTGAACCCAGGACACCAGAGTGACTCTAAGGGCTAGTCTGCTGGCCTCCTGATCTCAGTTTCAGGGACATAAAAGGCTCCCCATCATCCTGCAGCAGCACCTGGACCCAGCTGCAGTGAATTCCTGACCCCCCCCTTGGTGTGTCTCAGGGAGCTGAATCCAAGCTTTTAGTCACTCCGCGACCGCAACGAGATATCTCCGCTCTCATCCCTATTCAATGCAAAGCTCCAGCATCCGCCTCTTTGTGCTACAGTATCAACCACTAGTGGGAGACTGCCGGTACGAAGCTCTACCACCGCCCACCCATGATGCCGGCCTGCGCTTCGCACTTTGCTGACAACCTCCCGCAAAGCTTTCCCTGCACCTTTTCACCCCCTCCAACATGAAAAGGACTCTTGGCACAAATTTGAGAAGGTAAACTTCAGCGGTTCTATCTTGGTGACTGTAGTTGACCTGAGCTCCATCACGGGCCGGCCTGAAAGTGTGATTTTGATCCAGTCAAGCGAGACCACATATGCCTAGTTGGTGCTTTGTTCTTTTTGGTGCTATTTTCACTAAAATCTTTAAAAATTCATAACTCCGGTTCTACTGATTGGAGTTTTGTAATTTTGATCTTATTTTATTTAGTAAATTGTACTTTAGTTTTCTGACTTGGTGTGGGATCCTTTTTTGTGTGGTGTTGTCACTGTATTAATGTTTGAAGTGTTGCACAAATACTTTACACATTGCCTCTAAGTGAAGCTTGCACAGGTTAATTTAGAATTGGCTTTTGCGTCACTCTGACTAGGATTGTGGTTGCTCCTTGACCAGGGCTCAATCCCCAGTCAACCAACAACCCAATTTCTTGCACAATGTATATAATAAAGAAGCAAAAGGTAAAATTTAAAATGTTAAAATGTTCTATAAATGTGATGGAATTGAATACACTACATATTAAGTTAGCATCCTCAGATTGATTTAAGAAAGCAGTGTAAGTGTGTCAAACTGAATATCGTATGAAATGAAAAATACATTTGTAGAGCACATGGCTACCCGAAGGCATCCCAGCGCTGGTGGTGGTGAATAGCAGAGAACCAACCAGACTAGGGAAATAGCCAGGTCTTTAACAATTTACAGAAGGCCAGATGGTTGGATTCCTTTCGTAGGTGAAGAGGAAGGGAGTTCCAAAGCTTAGCTGCATTGTAAGAGAATTGATGGCCCCCGCTTCTAGCTTTCCTAATCCTGGGGACAGCAACTAGGTACAAGTCATCTGAGCGAAGGCGTCTATTAGCTCGATAGGGCTGGATGATGGAGTGGTTAATAGCCGGGCCCTTTCCGGCTAAAGACTTGTGGACAATGCACATCGCCTTGAAATTAACTCTTTCCCTAATGGGGAGCCAGTGGAGAGAGTTCAGAGCAGGTTTTGCTGATTGATGTTTAGGAGTATCCAAAAGGATTCTGGCTGCCCAATTTTGTATCGTCTGGAGTTTGGAAAAGATCGCAACTGGAGCACCTAAGTAAAGGGCATTCCCGTAATCCAGCCGTGACAGAATGAGTGCCTGAACCATGATTTTTCTTGCCTGAAATGGGAGGACTTTACAGAGCATTTTCAGGATGCCATAGCACGTGGCCGCTGTGTTACGTGCCTGTGTCTTGAAAGTGAGGTCTTGGTCTAGCCAGACACCCAGACTTTTTAACTGGGTCTTGGGAATAGGAACGGGGCCCAAGGTAGTCGGACATATTGTGTTGAGGTCAAGGGGAGACCGATTCCCCAGAATCATCAGCTCGGTTTTTTCCCCGTTTAGTTTCCAGAAGGAATCGTTCATCCATTTGGCAATTTCTTCCAAGCAAGGGCGAAGGCTAGGAGGGGAGTTATCAGCATGATTAAGCCCCACCACAAGTTGCGTGTCGTCTGCATAGGTCACTATGTGTACTCTAAAAGGTAGCACCGACTCCGCTAACGAGCTCATAAATGCATTAAACAGAGTGGGGCTCAGGGATGACCCTTGAGGAACTCCACAGCAAAGAGGCACCTGTTTAGAGGCCACATCAGCGACAAAGACCTGGAAGGATCTGTCGCTCAGGAAAGATTGTAGCCATGCCAGAGCTACTCCGGTCACCCCCACTTTTCTGAGTCTATGGACCAGAATATGGTGGTTGACCGTATCGAAGGCTGCGCTGAGGTCCAAGAGGATGACCACTGTGGTGCCTCCGGAGTCCAAGATTTTTTTAGGCTCTTCCACGACTGAGAGCAAGGCCGTTTCTGTTCCTTGGCGAGGTCGAAAACCCGTCTGAGACGGGTGGAGGAGTTTGTGAGTCTCTAAAAAGGCGGACAGCACTGAGTTGATATATTTTTCAGCGATTTTGCTGATCCCGGGGAGAAGTGAGATGGGACGGTAATTTCCCAGAACAATAGGGTCAAGGCTAGGTTTTTTAGGAAGTGCCTTCACCATCGCTTCCTTCCAGGGAGGGGGTACCACTCCTGAGGCAAACGAGGTGTTGATCAGCTCTAGAATGACGGGGGAAACGGTTCCCGCCGCCTGTCTTAGTATTTTTAGAGGTGCCAGGTCTTTAGGCGTATGGATGATGAGTGGCCTCAATTGAATTTATAAAAGCTCCAACCTTCCAAATAAAATTAACATTTTGATTTTTTTCTGTTTGTGAATTAAATTAAATGTTTAATCGTTTGTGAATTTGTTTGCGAATGCTTGTTTCTGGGTTTTTTTTTGCATCGTTTTGGATTTCAGTAATGTTTCAGAGGGGGTCCCCGGGTTCCAGCAATGATTAAGTGAGCGCCACGGAAGACTAAAGGTTCGGAACCAAAGGTCTATGGTGTTTTTAATTTCAGCTGTTCTGTAATCAAAAGTAGAGCCTCAGGGAGTGATAATAGAATGCCCAATGCATCTTTGGGGTGAGATGAAAATAATGCAGCACCTTGAAATTTGAGGATGTGAAGACACAACCATGGAAGCATGTAAGTTCCTTACTAGAGTGGAGATGAATGGCGTGTGTTCTGTTTCTCTGCACGGGGCTCTTTGACGGAATATATCTCAACATTCTAAGTGCATTTCAATTGGAAATTCCAAATGGAAAGAAAAGCAGGGGTGGAGAGGGACGTAGGAGAAAGAGAGACAATACAACATGGTGGGTTCTAATTAGAAAGAAGTCAAAGAAAACATATATGAAGGGATCAACGTGATAGAGCGCTGATAGCACTCTATTTTGTATGAGTGCACTATACTCATGGTTTAAACGCACTCTCATGTATTCGTATTTTGTTTGCAGTGTTTTACGACTATTAAGAAACATTTATTTGAATCATTTGATGTTGAAAACTAGTGAACGCATTGAATTTTGTATGTATTATGATTCCTTCATGCATAATGTGCAGGACGATATTATTTCTATACACCGTAATTGTGGTTAGTTTAAGTTGCCTGAATTATAGGCCCAAAGTCTTAAAGTTTCGATTCTCCTTGCTCTCGAGAAATAAATAATTAAATGTTGTTGTGTTCGAAATGAGAATGTTCTCATCCAACTGCAGGCGCAAGAATACACATCGTTATTTTCAGAGTTAAGGAGAGACCCGGAATGTCTTTGAAGATGGCTGGGAAGCGAGAAGGGAGGATGCCTTGCGTATCTGGTTTGTCTGAAAGCCAAGCTCACTGGAAAGAAGATATCATTAATTAAATTTGTGCCATGAAAGAAAAAGCTACTGCATAGAGGTGCAATGGAAAGTTTTAAGAAGAATGACGTATTGTGGGTTGAATCCCATCTTTTGTATGATGCACAGGGACAGCGAGACCAGACTTCTGCTAGCTTTCGGAGGAGAAGGAGCATTTTAGAGCGAGCTCCATAGCCATAAGCTAAAACGACCCATTTGACGTGAGTACTTCTTAGGAAGTCAACACGTGCTGACACCGTTGGGGAATGATAGAAGAGAGACAGGAAGGGCCATCAATGTAGAGCAGTGTAGGGAAAGATTTTGATTTCTTTCAATGAGTCGAGAGCTGAATATCGCATCCATTCTGTGTTGCGTTGTGATTTTGGAATTTATAATCATCTGTCTTTTGGGCCGCATTACTTATATTCGTAAACTTGGCTCTGTATTAATTTTTCTGTACCTCTATACTTTCCTACTGAGATGTATTTACATCCAATTGTTTTTGGCCTTATAATAAATATTCAAACTGCACTTTGGAGTTGGTGGTCTTTCCAGGCATGACAACTTTTCTGATATTTATCTGAGTTGTTTCCTCCCCTCAACCACTTTAGGTAAATAAAAGATCGATCGCTTACGCTATATTTAGTAGGGAACATCAGGTGTGCAATTTAGCATAATCAAATGGTAGCAGAGGATGATTTACCTTTAGAGTAGTTTACCTCTAAGGTGAGGGGAGTAATCAGGAGTAGGGTTGAAGGTTGAAGAGCCCTGAAGTGGAGTGGAAGACGGCGGAGACCGGAAACTGGCGGATGTTGATGGTGCGGTGGAAACAGTGGTGGCGTGAGTATGAAAGGAATTGTGGTGTTAGATTGCGGTGATGAGTAAGTGGGTGATGTCTTGCGGAGTTGGGATGTATGTTGAGTGAATGTGGTTTTTGGTTTACTGGTCCGGACACGTGTGGAGCAGGAAGTTTTGGTGAGCGGACTCAAGAGAAGTCCAAGATCCCGGGATAGTTTCGTATTGTAATTGTCTGATTAAATGTGGGTGTTGTGAGGCGCTATCAACGATCCACTTGTGTTAGGGAACTTTGTGTGAATGAGGAATAGGTCGCGGTAGAAAGCCTCAGGTACCGGGGGTGGACTATGGCGATTGAGTGACCAACGCAGGTCAGGGTCACAATGGCTGAATGTTCTTGTGAGAGTGTTCTATTGATCTTTAGAGACAGACAATTACTTGTTTATGTGACTGTAAGTTATTGTAATTGTGTAGGAACAGTTACTTGGTTTAATAACTTTCTGATATACAGTTACTTGTGGTACGAATGTGTGTAAGCGAGTTTGCGGTGAAATTGTAAAGGCGGGTGAGCCGCTGCAAGGAGTGAGAAGTGATGTCAGGGTGCGCCGCGCTGTGATAGGTTGGTTGGTGTAACGCCGTGCTGGGATTGGTGGAAGTTCGTTTGCAGTAAAACAGCGTATTTTGGGCTTGTAATTGATCGATTTTACAATGAGATGCTTTAGGGTATTGCGAGATTTGTGTAGAGGCGACACAGGGGTAGTGACTCGGGTAGGAGAAGAAGCTCCGCCAGAAGACACACCGGCACATTACATGGCAACGAATGTAGGACTTCATACTATAGTGTGGCTTCAGAATTGGCATAAACTTACAGAGAAAGAGGGTGAATTGGCTTTCCCTCGTTATGGGTCTTTTCGTATGGAAGTGCTGACCCAGCTGAGGGGGTGATGAATGCACTGAAACCTCCCCTAGACCCACACAATTTGAGGTATTAGATGCATGGATGAGAGCTGCTCTAGTAAAAAGGAGAGAGGCTTCACAAGGAAGAATGAGGAAAGCAATGAAGGCATATCATGATGCTAGATGGGATGCCCAGTTGAAAAGATGGAGAGTAGACACCATAGAGGGAGAACGCTTGTATCCATTTCGTACGTTAAGAGAGGGGGCTGAAGGGAAAAAGACAACAGAGGAGGACAGTGATACAGATGACAGCTTCCTCGATAGATTGCTAGCGGACCGTCCCCCACCGTGTGACTCTAGATCAGAGACAGAGAGGTTGCGCCCATCAGAAGAGCTTTTAGGTGTGGGACAACTGGGTTCAGAGGAAAAATCGACAGGAGTAAGAGGCAAAATTACAATGGTACGCATTCCGGGAGGATCTGGAGTAATGAGGTATCCAAACCCTGAGCCAGTACAACATGCAGGAAACATGCAGTTACCAGATGCTTTGTCGGTACCAGTCACAATAGAGCCGGTGGTTCCGATATATACTCCTAGAGAAAGAACCGATGACAGTCAACAGCAAATAAGTGAAGGGGAAGAGACAATGTCTGGAGGGAGCCTTGCAATGAGTGGGACTGGGTTAAGTCGGATACCAGTGGAATCTAGTACCCCACTGCCAGCTACAGCTGATCCATCAAGAATGGATAGTGAGTCAGAACGAAGATGGACAGGAGCTCTAGCGAATTCTACGTCTGACCTTCGAATGTGGGTTCAACCAGTGAGAGAGTCAATGATGCCGAGGGAAGAAACAAGCAAGAGGCAAGAAGCGCCTAGAGTACTGTTTGAGCCACAGGTTGTTTGTGCAGGTGACCATTGGAGAAGTCGAAGCTTGGAAAGAGAGAGACGCCCAGCTTCAAAGATAGAAGAGGGTACGGTTCCTAGGAGAACCCAAAGTTGTGACAGGGAAGATACAAGAAACGAGGAAATTCAGAAAGTGTTAAAAAGCGCAATAAAAGCGCCAATGCTAGATGTGGTACGATTAAAGGCAGAACTAGATGAGGTGATTGAAGGTAATCTACCCCTTATCAGAATTGAGACGTATGACTCGAGCGAACTACTGTTCGTAGCAAAGGACATGACAAGAAAGGCCAAACGAGCTTATGATGCATTGTTGCTTTTGGCACAAAGGTATGAGGTTGATTTGTCAAAGACAAAGCTGACACAGGGTTCTTGCAGATTAAATTACACAGATAAGGATTTGGAAGAGAAGCGAATGATTGGATTGAAAGCACAAATTAGAGAACTAGTGATAGGCATGCGAACATGGAAAGAATTAGACAGATGGAAAGAAAGATGGGCCAAAAAGAAAAGCTTCCAGACTGGAATAGGAAATAATCCGCCTCTGGGTGGAGGGACGGGAGCTGCAGGAAATTTCCCCCTCAGGGAGGTACAGAATGGAGGGTTTGTACATGTGCCATGGAGCAGGGGTGATTTAGCAGCATTTACGAATGATTTTCCTCGGCTGAGGGAAAAACCTGCTGAGTGGTACAAGCAAATAGATCGGTATTGTGGATTGATTTAAACACCTTGTTTGATATAGTAGTGCCGGCGGATTTGTGGGCGGCATGTAAGATTGCTATTGAGTGGCCTACTGCAGAGCCACCTAGAGATTCAGAGACTCATGGTCCTTCACCTGATGTATTGAGAAAATACGAGCAAGTGATTACGTGGTTGCAGTCGAAGGTAGCTCCTCAAACTGTTGATTGGTTGAAGATTGATCGCACCACTCAGGACTCTAAGGAATCATTACATGATTATTACGAAAGATTGTTGTTGGCTTTTAAGCAGCATAGTGGATTGGATACAATTGAACAGAAAGATATGGGACAGTTTGTCTCGAAGTTTGTGTGGGACTGAAATCTTATCTTAGTTTGATGATACAGCAACACTTGATATGTTGGCAGAATAAGTCGGTGGACGAGATTCTGCGTTATGCTAAATATTGCAGTGATCAAGTGGAGTCGACACAGAAGAAATTGAAGGACAAGTTGATGTTGGTGCAGTTGAGAAACGCTGATATGACGCAGGGGATTGGAGGAGGTAGAAGTAGAGGAGGTGGAAGAGGAATGGGACAACAGGTAGTGACCCAACCTGGTCAGGGTAGAGGAAGAGGAATGGATCCAGGTGTAAGTGAGTGGGTGGCCCAACAGAAAAGGGTCACTGCCTGCCATTATTGTCACAAAATCGGGCATTGGAAGCGCGAGTGTAGATCAAATCCAGCAAATCAGATACAGATGGAAGGTGAGGGACAGCTGTCCGAGACTGTCAATACTGTGACAAGACCTAGGTCTATGTATGGAGGAGGATATGAGCCGCAAGTACCTCAACCTCCTAGGATACCCATGCAAAATCAGTTATACCATCAGATGCCTTATTTTGAGATACGAGATAGATTTGATCAAAATCAAGATTTACAAGAGTGCCAGAGGGGGGTGCACGAGGAATGCACCTTAGATGCGATCCTAGAAGTAGATCAGAGTGGGCCGTTTGTAGATGCAGATGTGAATGGATATCCTGTTACCTTCTTATTAGACACTGGAGCTGCTCGCTCCACGGTGAGAACAGAAGTAGTCCCAAATTTAACTCTTTCGGGACAATCGATTCAAGTAGTGGGTGTTAGTAATCAGAAAATGACGAATCCATTGACAAACGAATTACCCGTGAGAATAGGACCATTTCGGGATAAACACCAATTTGTAGTGTATAATTCAAGTCCGGTCTGTCTTTTGGGATGAGACCTTCTGTGCAAGCTCAATTGTACTATATCGTGCACTCCGAGAGGTGTGGAATTGCAAACATATGATGACGATGCTGATTTTAAGATGGCTAACATGAGTCTGTGTGCAGAAATGTTTGTGGTGCTCACAATAGCAGAATTGCCACATGACTTGAGAGACTCAGTTGATCCGAAAGTGTGGGATTTTACAGGCGAGGATGTAGGTCTGATGAGAGGGGTTGAACCACTTAGGATACAGGTCAAACCCAATGCTGAATTCCCACGAATGCCACAATATAAATTGACTCCAGAAACTGTGGCCGGAATAAGACCTGTGATTGAGACTATGATTGCCCAAGGTATTCTTAAGGAGACAAGAGGAAGTCCCTGCAACTCACCTATCATGGGACTGCAGAAGCCAAGTGGCAAGTACAGAATAGTGCAGGATCTGCGTCGGGTTAATGAAATTGTGATCCCATGTTGTCCTGTGGTACCGAATCCAGCTGTTATTCTATTCCAGATACCATGCAAAGCAGAATGGTTTACAGTGATAGATTTGTGTCATGCATTTTTCTCCATACCATTGCATGAAGAAAGTCAGTTTTTATTTGCGTTTAGGATGGACGATCGTGTATTAACATGGGAAAGAATTCCTCAGGGGTATACAGAAAGCCTCTCCATTTTTAGTCAATGTCTGAAAAAGAATCTTGAAGGACTGGTGATGGCCCAAAACTCAGTCTTAGTGCAATATATAGACGACCTTTTGGTCGCCTCAGAGACTGAGGATGCTTGCAGAATTGACACTGGCGTTGCTGAATCATTTGGCAAAGAATGGACACAAAGTGTCTCCAAACAAATTGCAGTATTGTTTGTCTGAAGTTCAGTACCTAGGACACCGGATTGAGAAAGGAAAACGAAGGGTGTCACCAGATCGCATAGAGACGATTCTGCAAATGGGAACTCCGAAAACACAAAAAGAAGTCCGCATGTTTTTGGGAATGGTCGGCTATTGTCGACAATGGATCCCAAATTTTTCCTTGCAAGCAAAGCCTCTGTTGAAACTGACTCGAAAGGATGTTAGTGATCCGGTACCATGGGATGACGAGTGCTTGAAAGCCTTCCGTGAGCTAAAGGAATGTATCTGTCGTGCTGCAGCTCTCGGAATGCCGGATTATAACAAAGCGTTTTCGCTCTTGTGCTGTGAAAAGGAGGGATGTGCGTTAGCAGTCCTAGTGCAGACACATGGGGGTGACCGTAGACCAGTAGCTTACTTCTCAGCTACATTAGATCCTGTAGCTTCTGCGTTGCCCGGATGTCTGAAATCCGTTGCTGCAACCGGTGTCAGCATTGAAAGATGTGAAAGCATAGTGATGGGTTATCCGCTCATTGTTTATGTGCCCCATTCAGTAGAATTATTGATGACCCGAACGAAGACACAGTATCTGACCAACAACAGACTTACCAAGTATGAGCAGGTTATCTTGGCCGCTGAAAATGTTACCCTGAGACGTTGTACCACCCTGAACCCTGCTACATTGTTACCTGTTCCGGCAGAGGAAGGAGATGGGGATTGTGAAGAGCATGACTGCCTAGATGTTACTGACCTATCTACCAAACCCAGACCTGACATTGTCGATGAACCTTTGCCCCAATCTGATTTGATCCTTTTTGTTGATGGTTCATGCTTAAGAGACAATGAAGGGTATTTGAGAGCAGCGTTTGCTGTGTGCACCATCATGGGAGTAGTGGAAGCTGCCTGTTTAAATAGAGTATTCTCTGCTCAGGTGGCCGAAATTGTCACTTTGACACGTGCCTGTATTATTGCAGCTGATATTCGAAAGACTGTGTATACTGACAGTCAAAACGGATTTGGTGTAGTTCATGACTTTGGGCAGTTATGGTCACAGAGGGGGTTTCTAACGTCCTCAGGTTCACCTATACGTAACGGCGAGTATGTGCGCCAACTATTGGAAGCTTTGCAGAAGCCCAAAGAGATAGCAGTTGTTAAATGTGCAGCTCATGGAAAAGTAGAAGACTTTGTCACTAAGGGCAACAATTATGCAGATGAAGTAGCACGATTTTGCGCTGAACACGCTTGTATTTTCAATGGAGAATATATAGGCGAGAGCACAGAAGAGACCGAGCTCAGCATGATGTTAGCTATAGCCGATACTTGGGATGAGGTGAAGCGGTTGCAGGATGAAGTCCCAGAAGAGGAAGCTGCTTCCTGGGTCAGAGCAGGTTGCACAAAAAGAGACAATGGCATTTGGGTGTCCACAGATGAGAGAGCAGTATTACCCAATTGCCTACTGAGCCCAATGGCAAGGCAAATTCACGGAGCAGTTAATCTGGGAAGAGATGCTATGGTGCGAGTGTTTAGGCAGACGTGGTTTAATCCACGCTTTCGTGTGTGGGCTGAAACGGTATGTCACAGGTGTGTTACTTGTCAACAAATGAATGTTGGAAAGAGAACTGTGGTTGCATTGAGTCACATTGGAAGATCTGGAGGTCCCTTCAATAGGATACAATTAGACTTTATTGAAATGCCGAGGTGCAATAGGTTGAGATACGTTTTGGTGGTGGTGTGTATCTTTTCGCGTTGGGTGGAAGCATATCCAACTAGACGATGTGACAGTCTCACAGTAGCCAAGTTGTGGTTGAGAGAAGTGATCCCGAGATATGGATTTCCGACAGCAGTGGAGACAGATAGAGGAACTCATTTCCACAGTGAAATCATGAAATTGTTGTGCTCTGCTTTAAACATTGATCAGAGGCTGCATTGTAGCTATAGGCCGGAGGCTTCAGGTCTTGTAGAGCAGGTTAATGGCACCATCAAGTCGAGAGTGGCAAAGGTGTGTTCGTCAACTTCATTGAAATGGCCAGATGCGCTGCCTCTGGTGCTAATGAGCCTGCGTAGCACCCCTGATAGAACAGGGCTGTCTCCCCACAAAATTTTGACCTGAAGAGCTATGCGTTTGCCTATGGTGTCAGCTACAGCATTGATAAACATCACTGATGATTTAGTGTTGGATTATTGTAAGGGACTGGCTGATGTGGTTACTTCTGTATCCCACCAGGTCAAGGCTGCGACTGCATCCACCTCGAGAGACCTGCTGCATGATCTTAATCCAGGTGATTGGGTACTAGTTCGCAAGCACATGAGGAAGAGTTGTCTTGATGCTCGCTGGCGAGGACCATATCAGGTGATATTGGTCACAAGTACCGCTGTGAAGTGTGGAGGATTGCCGAACTGGATACACGCTTCCCACACTCGCCGAGTTCAAGCGCCTGCAGAGGAAGAGAGTCCCCTGGTTCCGAGGAGCGTGTGTGGACCTGACACAGACAACGACGAAGGCACAGACCCAGCTGTAAGAGTTTCGGATGAAACGGAACAGCCGAGTGAGCACGAGAGAAGAGAGCTGAGTGCTCGTGAACTGAGCCCAGATCCTGAAATAGATGATATTGCAGAAGTGAACTGTGCACCAGAACAAGGTGAGAGGTCTTTTTCAGAAGGATCAGATCAAGAGGAAGAGAGGAGAACAGATGCCAGAGCGGAGAAGTGGCCAGCAAGAAAAGAAAGGCTGAATATAAGGCTCGCATCTGAGAAAAATCTCACTCCTATTCCTGAAACATCTGAATCAGATCAAAGTGACGCTGAAGAAATACCAGATGGTCTGAGACGTTCCAGAAGAGAAAGAATAGCGTCTTGAAGATACGCATCTCCTGAGTGGACGTACCTGGCTGCAGATGCAGAGCCCAGCGAAGTCCGGGAGGTTGGGAGCTGGTACGGTGAGCTGCGGAGGGGACACCCTCTCGATTGAAATACAGTTGCTGGTCCCAGGCGTAGAAGCATTTGGAAAGCTAACTCTGCAAGTTCCAAATCCTCCAAAGCTGAGTGGATTGCGTTTCCTGATCCTCAATCAGGTTATTTTCCCTTCATTTGGCCGACAGCTCACCGCACAAGAATTAGGAGAAATTCATGCGGAGATTTTGCAATTTGTCCTCGAAATACTTGGATCAAATATCATTAACGATGAAGCTTGAATCATAACCAAAGAAAGCATTAGGCCTTGGAAAAAAGATAACTTAGACCCAAGTTTAAGAAGATTTAAAATTAGGGACTTTCTAGTAGATGATGGAGTGAGGAGTAGGGCTGACTACATCTCTTCAATAGGTTTAGTATCAATTGAAGGAACTTTGACATTAATTGCATGGGAGGAGAGAAGTGAGAAAGACAGTGTTAAACAAAGAAAACAGAAAGAGACTGTGTTTTCCCTTTTGTGCTTCGGAACAAATCAGTAGAAACCATGGTGTCCGAAAAATCAAAACGCAAACAGAAGTGCATCATTGGCACCCTCATTGTAGTGGTGCTTATTGTTATAACTGTAGTGATCGTTACATCTCTAGTTGGATCTCAGGATGTCGGACAGAATAGGGTAGAGGCAACACTCACTACACCAATCTCTGAGACAGATGAGGATGCATCCGCAAGGGATCTAAAAATGATTAAGGAAACTAGTCGTAGATTACATGTTGATTTGTCAAAGGGTGATTTTACTTTGAATGCGTATGCTCGATTATTGTATGAGTATGTGGATACCATGGAAGCGAAGGATTGCTATGTGTGTATGCAATTACCAGCCTCAGTAGAAGAAGGCATTCGATACCATCATTTGCTTTTGACCTATGGCATTACATGTAGTGTGTTGTTGAGTATGTTTTATAGCAAAGCACACTTTGAGTACTATTTCTCAAATTATGATGTGGTACTCTCAGAAGTACCCGTTCTTAAATACATGAATAAATATGAATATTATAAGGAAGTAGAGCGAATGTCAAAGTATTTCGTGCCTACCATCACTTTAGATACGTCCTATGCCCATAGACACATTTTAACCTGTATGTTAACTGACATTGAAAAGAAGTTTATAGATCAGATAGAAGATCGGCATAGACAGACTCTATTTAGACCAGATCCAAAGCACAAGGTTACCCCATGGACTAAAGAAGAATTAGATCATAAAGCAAAGGGGAGTTTTGGACCCATAGCATTAGATTTCCAGCAGAAGGGGAAGTTGTGTATCAGACACCCTACCACATACTACGATAAGATATTTGTGGGTGAAAGTGATTGTGAGCACGTCTTCTTGATCGAAGAATCAATTAGAAAAGCATTATTGGACAAAATAACAATAGTGCCCAATGTGTATTTTGTGTGCGGAAAGAATGCCTATGTGAAGTTGCCCCAAAATTGGTATGGCACATGTTATTTGGCTGTGGTATTTCCCAAGATTTTTCATGTGAATGATTTATGGCCCCTAGAAAGAAACAGACCTCACAGAGGAAAACGAAGTGTGAGTGCAGGAGAAGTGATTGGAGACATATTTGGAGCTATGAGACCGAGTATGGGTGTGATTCTGAATGATTTGAAAATCAGAAAGCTGCCCACACTAGTGGATAAGCTCTCAATAAATACAGCTCAGATTTTATTACTTGTAGATGGGGAGATGGTTTCGATAAGGGCTATGGTTTTGCAAAACCGTCTGGCCCTAGATGTGCTGTTGCGATACCAAAGGGGATGATGGACGGAGCGTTAGAGCAAATCAAACACTCACTCCCAGTCAACTGATCTGGGTTTAATCCATCATCATTCTTTAGCTCACTCCACCACCCCAGTTCAGACATGGCCATATGCAAATCAGTCTGACCCTGTGCCTCATGGGAACAGTCCAGCCCGAACTGCCAAGCCATGCCTTCCCTGGACCGGAAACAAGCATCCTGGGACCGGTTTCGGGTTCAAAACCCTCATCAGCCAGGCTATCTTGAATCCAGTGGCAAAGTGAGCAAGGGACCCACGGCTGGGCATACCCTGCCAACTTAGGGCGAACAAAGCGATACCAAAGGGGATGATGGACGGAGCGTTAGAGCAAATCAAACACTCACCCCCAGTCAACTGATCTGGGTTTAATCCATCATCATTCTTTAGCTCACTCCACCACCCCAGTTCAGACATGGCCATATGCAAATCAGTCTGACCCTGTGCCTCATGGGAACAGTCCAGCCCGAACTGCCAAGCCATGTCTTCCCTGGACCGGAAACAAGCATCCTGGGACCGGTTTCGGGTTCAAAACCCTCATCAGCCAGGCTATCTTGAATCCAGTGGCAAAGTGAGCAAGGGACCCACGTCTGGGCATACCCTGCCAACTTAGGGTGAACAAAGCGATACCAAAGGGGATGATGGACGGAGCGTTAGAGCAAATCAAACACTCACCCCCAGTCAACTGATCTGGGTTTAATCCATCATCATTCTTTAGCTCACTCCACCACCCCAGTTCAGACATGGCCATATGCAAATCAGTCTGACCCTGTGCCTCATGGGAACAGTCCAGCCCGAACTGCCAAGCCATGTCTTTCCTGGACCGGAAACAAGCATCCTGGGACCGGTTTCGGGTTCAAAACCCTCATCAGCCAGGCTATCTTGAATCCAGTGGCAAAGTGAGCAAGAGACCCACGTCTGGGCATACCCTGCCAACTTAGGGTGAACAAAGCGATACCAAAGGGGATGATGGACGGAGCTTTAGAGCAAATCAAACACTCACCCCCAGTCAACTGATCTGGGTTTAATCCATCATCATTCTTTAGCTCACTCCACCACCCCAGTTCAGACATGGCCATATGCAAATCAGTCTGACCCTGTGCCTCATGGGAACAGTCCAGCCCGAACTGCCAAGCCATGTCTTCCCTGGACCGGAAACAAGCATCCTGGGACCGGTTTCGGGTTCAAAACCCTCATCAGCCAGGCTATCTTGAATCCAGTGGCAAAGTGAGCAAGGGACCCACGTCTGGGCATACCCTGCCAACTTAGGGCGAACAAAGCGATACCAAAGGGGATGATGGACGGAGCGTTAGAGCAAATCAAACACTCACCCCCAGTCAACTGATCTGGGTTTAATCCATCATCATTCTTTAGCTCACTCCACCACCGCAGTTCAGACATGGACATATGCAAATCAGTCTGACCCTGTGCCTCATGGGAACAGTCCAGCCCGAACTGCCAAGCCATGTCTTCCCTGGACCGGAAACAAGCATCCTGGGACCGGTTTCGGGTTCAAAACCCTCATCAGCCAGGCTATCTTGAATCCAGTGGCAAAGTGAGCAAGGGACCCACGTCTGGGCATACCCTGCCAACTTAGGGCGAAAAGCGATACCAAAGGGGATGATGGACGGAGCGTTAGAGCAAATCAAACACTCACCCCAGTCAACTGATCTGGGTTTAATCCATCATCATTCTTTAGCTCACTCCACCACCCCAGTTCAGACATGGCCATATGCAAATCAGTCTGACCCTGTGCCTCATGGGAACAGTCCAGCCCGAACTGCCAAGCCATGTCTTCCCTGGACTGGAAACAAGCATCCTGGGACCGGTTTGTTCGCCCTAAGTTGGCAGGGTATGCCCAGACGTGGGTCCCTTGCTCACTTTGCCACTGGATTCAAGCTAGCCTGGCTGATGACGGCTGAATAGCCAGAAACCGGTCCCAGGATGCTTGTTTCCGGTCCAGGGAAGACATGGTTTGGCAGTTCGGGCTGGACTGTTCCCATGAGGCACAGGGTCAGACTGATTTGCATATGGCCATGTCTGAACTGGGGTGGTGGAGTGAGCTAAAGAATGATGATGGATTAAACCCAGATCAGTTGACTGGGGGTGAGTGTTTGATTTGCTCAAGCGCTCCGTCCATCATCCCCTTTGGTATCGCCTAGATGTGCTGTTAGCAAAAGCCGGAGGAGTCTGCAAATTATTGAAAGTTCAACAGTGCTGCACTTATATTCCTGACAACAGTCGGGATATAAGGAAATATATCAATAATATTTCAGATATACACCAAGAGTTACGTGAGATGGCTGCTGAAGGACTCTGGGAGCAAGTGGGGAAAAGATTTGGCAAGATAGGCAGTTGGTTTGGAAGTTTGGGAAAAGGAATAATGGGATATATCTTGAAGCCTATTATAATAGCTGTCATTTGTATAATTGTCCTACTAGGAGCCATCAAGGCATACAAATGGCAAAGGGCATGACATCAGGAGACTGTTTCGAGAAAGCGAGAGCGCCAACTTGAACGATTGCAGGATAGTCATTACCAGCACCTTAAGGGGTTAGAACGATTCAGACAGGGACGGAAAGCTAAAGCTTCTGTTTAGGTCGGTCTCTTCTACAAGGAGAAACTACAGGAGAATAGAAAATTGGTGTTATGACACTAGTCATAAGAGGGGGGAACTGATAGAGCGCTGATAGCACTCTATTTTGTATGAGTGCACTATACTCATGGTTTAAACGCACTCTCATGTATTCGTATTTTGTTTGCAGTGTTTTACGACTATTAAGAAACATTTATTTGAATCATTTGATGTTGAAAACTAGTGAACGCATTGAATTTTGTATGTATTATGATTCTTTCATGCATAATGTGCAGGACGATATTATTTCTATACACCGTAATTGTGGTTAGTTTAAGTTGCCTGAATTATAGGCCCAAAGTCTTAAAGTTTCGATTCTCCTTGCTCTCAAGAAATAAATAATTAAATGTTGTTGTGTTCGAAATGAGAATGTTCTCATCCAACTGCAGGTGCAAGAATACACATCGTTATTTTCAGAGTTAAGGAGAGACCCGGAATGTCTTTGAAGATGGCTGGGAAGCGAGAAGGGAGGTTGCCTTGCGTATCTGGTCTGTCTGAAAGCCAAGGCCACTGGAAAGAAGATATCATTAATTAAATTTGTGCCATGAAAGAAAAAGCTACTGCATAGAGGTGCAATGGAAAGATTTAAGAAGAATGACGTATTGTGGGTTGAATCCCATCTTTTGTATGATGCACAGGGACAGCGAGACCAGACTTCTGCTAGCTTTCGGAGGAGAAGGAGCATTTTAGAGCGAGCTCCATAGCCATAAGCTAAAACGACCCATTTGACGTGAGTACTTCTTAGGAAGTCAACACGTGCTGACACCGTTGGGGAATGATAGAAGAGAGACAAGAAGGGCCCTCAATGTAGAGCAGTGTAGGGAAAGATTTTGATTTCTTTCAATGAGTCGAGAGCTGAATATCGCATCCATTCTGTGTTGCGTTGTGATTTTGGAATTTATAATCATCTGTCTTTTGGGCCACATTACTTATATTCGTAAACTTGGCTCTGTATTAATTTTTCTGTACCTCTATACTTTGCTACTGAGATGTATTTACATCCAATTGTTTTTAGCCTTATAATAAATATTCAAACTGCACTTTGGAGTTGGTGGTCTTTCCAGGCATGACAACTTTGCTGATATTTATCTGAGTTGTTTCCTCCCCTCAACCACTTTAGGTAAATAAAAGATTGATCGCTTACGTTATATTTAGTAGGGAACATCAGGTGTGCAATTTAGCGTAATCAAACGCATGAAACAGTGGTTTCATTCCTACTGGAGAGGGAATAATTTGCTGTTAATTTTCTAACCTCATCTGGGCTCACTCCAAAGTCCAGACAGCACAATGATGGAAAACACAGTTAGTGACTGTTAACAGGTGACTGCATTTGGGAAATGCTGAAATTTACGTCTTCTCTCATCACATGTCAATCGCCTAATGTCTGTCTTCTTTAAGTACCTGCGACTCAAATTAGTATGCAGCCAAACAATCATATTTGGTACCAGCATCCTATGCGTTCTGATTGGATGACCCAATCTTAGCATTTGATGCAGAGTGCTAATTAGAATTATCTTATGACATGGGTGTGTCAGTGGAATATCCAGCCAGAAAATTGGACGAATTCACCAAAGGGCATTCCTTCAAAGTGGAATTAGTTATGGTTTTTTTCAAAGCATGCAAAGGTTGCTA
The DNA here is from genome assembly GCA_963921515.1 of Calotriton arnoldi. Classification (NCBI taxonomy): domain Eukaryota; kingdom Metazoa; phylum Chordata; class Amphibia; order Caudata; family Salamandridae; genus Calotriton; species Calotriton arnoldi. The sequence continues at coordinate 276,638 of CAWUFW010010232.1, read as the reverse complement.
ATGTTGGTTAGGGCATTCGCTTGATGATCTAATGCCACTTTAATGAAGATTTTGCTGGCTGGTGGATCCACAGAAATCTGACTGACAGGCTAAATAAGATGTAACACTGATGCCCGCTTCTATTAAAATGTTTAACTCGTGCCTTTCTGGGCACACACATAAGCACAGATCAATTAGTCATAGAAACCATGCACCTTCATTAAAATTAGAAAAGCGCGAGGTGTGCATCAAACCCATTTGTGACACTACCGGTAGTTGCCGTAATGCTCTCATAACATGTGTGTCTTTAGGCAGCACTGTCCTTCTGTAAAAATGTCACTTTGCATTCAGTAGTCAATGAATATTTAACAGCTGATGTAATACGGAGAGCTCTGAAGCCTCATTGTTGGCCTCTAGGTGGCTGTGACAGGATGAGCAGGAGAGAGTTGGTCAAATCGCCCAGGCCTTGTAGGCTAGGGTGCTTTTAGAAAATTATTTAGCTGATATAAGTCATCTTTGTTTATTTTTATGAATATCACTGTGGATACATATTTTCTATCAACTTCACGTTGGGTATCCATGCACAGCTGTTATGTCTTACTCCTCTTCATTTGGTGACATATCTTTGCTACATTCCTCTTGTATTCGTCTTTTCTCTTTGTCATGCTATTTCTTTTTTTTCTATCTTTCTCTTTTTTCACAGCTCACTGTACAATATTTTCTCTCTCTCTGCTTTCTCTCTCCCTATTCCCTTCTATCGATTATTTCTCTTTTTTCTTATCTGCACCATTTTTTTCACTGCCTTTTTCTCTTCCCTCTCACTTTTTTCACTTTCTCTTCTTTTATCTTAATTGTATTTTTCTTTACTTTCTTCTGCATTCTACAGTGGCTTTCCTCGTCCCCTTTTCTCTTACTCCTCTTTTCACTTTTTCCAATTTCTGTTCTTTTTGTCTACTCTCAAAGAATTTTATGAGCATGACAGTTACACCTCTTTATACAAAATTCTGCTGGCGTGGAGGTCGATTTTAAATAAATCAGTTGAACCCCTAACTTACAAGAGGGGACTTCGACTCCGCACCTTGTCCTTCCTCATGCGAATGGCTCTTTGCCACCATTTTAGAATAGAGCATAAGTCAAACACATTTCAGTAGGCATCATCATTACAGTTAATTAGTTCAGCCAATGAGGAGAGTTTTAGGATAGGTTCAAAACCTTTATTCTTCATGAAGGGTTTAGTAGATGTGTTTTTGTCTTTTTATTCAATTAGTAAGTCAGATAAATCAATTCATAGAAATATCAAGAAAAATCATTAGTTCAAGTCAATAAAATGCATAAATTTGACAAGCAGGTTCCATAAAGGAATTAGTCCCTATTCTATACCAAGGGCCTTATTACGAGTTTGGTGGTCCGACTGCCGTGGGACCTCGTCTGCCCCGCTAGCAGCCCACGGCGCTGGCGGTCCAAAGCCTGCCCTATTATGAGTTGCCCTCATGTATGATATATGCAGAAAAATACCATATAGCCATTACCGGGGGTCAGCCCATATTTGGGCAGTCCTGGGAATGGGTATTTGGTTTGGAAAGGACTCGTCTGTAGATTGCCACAAGCAGGGTCGTAATCCTCGGGGTGAAGATCCTGCTGTGAAGGGGGGACCTGGAAAAAGGGATCCATGTCAGAATCTGTCTGGAAGAAGAAGAAGAAAGGGGTGAGTACACCCCCCAAATCCTCCGTCACTGCCACCTTGAAGCAGGCAATCGGACAGCCTTGGTCCGCTTGTGGAACAGGCAACTCGTAATACGGATGGCGATGCAGCTCCCCTGTACTGCCTTATGGTGGCTGCCTTTCCCCGGCTGCGCACTTGGTGGTCGACAATCTGCTGGTGGTCTTAGCGGTCCAGCAGCGGTCTTTTCAAAGCCGATCTGCCCAACTCGTAAGATGGCGGTCGGACCGCCGAACTCAATGTGCTCACACCACTGATACGCCGGACGACAGGACTGCCAAATTCGTAATAAAGCCCTAATTCAGATTCAGGATCGAAGTAGAATCCATGAAGAGTTCCATAAAAGAGCAAGATCAGAGGAGCATTCAAGAAGTTGAACTCCTCATAAAGATCAGTTCAGGAAAAGTCAGCCGAGTCTCCCTATTGAAGCAACAGGTGTGGCAGTAGCTACACACGTAGAATCATAAATAAAAGGGTAACCCAGGAGAAATCACTGCCAATGTGGCAAGAAACATGAATCTGTCAACAGTAGCATACAGCCAGAGTCTATAGTGAAAGACTAGGGGGCCGATTCCGATTCGGGCCGGAAATCTCTCCGACCGAGCCGGACCCGGAGAGATTTCCGACCGAATCAGACCCGTGCAGCCCGACCGAACGAGTACGATGCGTCCGTATGCTGTCGGACTCGATTCGGTCGGACTCCCATTGAAGTCAATGGGAGCCTGTTGTACGACGCGTACACGGGCTCCCATTGACTCAATGGATGCGATGCGGACAAGGGCGCCCCCACAGCGTGTACGCGGCGAGCGGTCGCCCCGTACACGCACAGGTAGGGGGACCCATGGGTCCCCCTGTGTGCGACTCGCGCGGCTACGCGTTCAGGGGGTCCGACACGGACCCCGAAGTACGGCTCCGACAGCTCTTCTGAGCCGGAGTGTGCGGCTCGGTCGGACTGCTCGCGTCGCGCATCGTACTCACCCGGCCGGGAAACGTCTCCATTGCGCGGTGCGAGTCGAGTCCGAGCGAGTCGGTCGGTGCGGTTCGAGCCGGGAGCGAGTCGGTCGGAGCGGTCGGGATGCCCGGACGAGTCGGTCGGCGATTTCGCATCGTACTCGCTCGTCCGGACGCGCGTACGGATCGGTCGGGAAACAGGGCTCCGAATCGGATCCGGTAAAGCCGAATCCGATTCGGAGCCCTACCGGCCGAGATCGGAATCGACCCCTCAGTGATAGTGATAGTCCAAAAATGTCTGAGCATCTAAATCTCATGAGAGTGAATAAGAATGGTTGCAAGTGGCAAAAGTGTCTGGAAGTCGTTTAAAAAGATGACTCGAGTGGCTGCTCTAAGTATGAATCTCGCACTAATATAAAACAGAAAACATGTATCAATCCATTTCAGTGTTAGATCAACTTGGGCCAATGAAAAGCAATCGACCGATTGTCTGCAGCTTCTTCCTTCGCTCCCACAGTAAACTCACAATGTCGACAAGGTACAATCTAAAAGTATCAGTTTGTTGCTAAACAGTTTATACTTGTTGCAATTGTCTAAAGGTCCTGTGAGAACTTCAGCCAGTCTAAACTATCAGTTATTCAATGCTCCAATGTGTAACAATGAACTACTCTACAGCATCTAGGTTAAGTCATGAGATTTACACCTTTATGTAAGCATTATTTGTTTTAATTTACTATTCACTATTCAGCATTGTACGTGTGGTGGCTGAAACCATCTCTATTTGATGATAACATGCAGTTTAGGAAAAGAAGAAATATATTTAATAAAGTCAGCACATTCTACAGCAATGACAAGTATAAGCATTTCAAGTTGGGGTCATCTAACAAGTACATTTGTGCAGGGCTCAGCATTTCTAAAAAGCATGTATTTATTAACAAGAGAAAATAGGAAGGATAGGAAAAGGTTGAGGCCTAGTCTGGCCCTTGCAATGAAATTATGATAGAAATTAATGCTTACTGCAAATAAACAATCTACATGTTAATTTAGTATGTCTTTTAAAAGGCACATTTTCCTTTTTACATTAATGGCTTACTAACTTCCAGCTCTATCATTAGATTTATTTAAGTTAAATGTTCATGCTCTATCAGTTCCAAATGTATCGAGGACCCCGATTCTGCACCTCTCTCTCTGGAGCCACTCTTCATTTTCAACAATGCTCAGAAACCATACCTGTTATAAACTTAGAAGCACACTGAACCAAACATGCGGTTCAAATTTCCCAAACGGTTTTACAACCTCTGTAAGTAATTACAGTTTTTTGAGTAAATATTTGCAACAAGACTGCAAAACACTGGGGTTAGTTTTATTTTCTGTTTGAAAGTTAAAACATAGAATTCCTGTCCTTCTGTGGAAGAAAAAATCATTAATTGCCGAAGAATAACATTTTGAATTGGCTCTGCTAGATATGTCTATGATTTCTTTTCTCAAGAGATCCATGTCCCTTTTAGCACTGTATTCAGTTTTGTATCAACCTGCATTAAAAAAGTCAAAATAACTACATAATAAAGCCTCTGTATGTGCCACACAGGTTAGTCAACCACGCAGCACAATTTGGTCATCCACTGCTGCGGATTTTCAGTGTCTCTGATTATCAAAGAGAATCTACCTGTAAGGGCTAAGATAAGAAGACAAAATACTAGGGGCCATATTTGCAAGGAGCTAGCACTACTGCTCCATCTTTACAAATTGACGCATTGGGCCCAATGCATCAGTTTGTAGAGGTCTACGTCACATTATACCTGCACCAGGTTAAAAGCCATGTAGAACGGTGCGCAGTCAAAATATCGATTTTTTTATATCGACCTACACTAATATTGAGTTTTTAATATTGTAGTAACAGAATATCGATGTCAAGAATATTGGTGACCAGAATATCAACCTTAAGGTAAGTAATATTGTTTTTTTTTATATCGAAGTAAGTAATATCGAAGTAAGTAATATCGAAGTAAGTAATATCGTTAGCAAAAATATTGTTGTTAATATCGATATTTATATTAGTGTTATGTATTTTAGTATGTATTTTATATGTATGTTTAACATTTTTTGTAATGTATTTTTATTATTTTTAAATATATGTATTAAATGTTTAGAAATTAGTAATTTTTTTAAAGTACATTTTGCGTTTTAGTATCAGAGCGGGTTGTGGGTTTATAGGGGAATAGGGGAATAGGGTGGGAAGTAATTTAATTATAATTAATTAATTAATTAATATGTTTTTATTTATTGTTATTGATTATTAATTTATTGTTAATTAATTATTAAGTGGTAATTAATTTTTTCTAATTGATTAGTTTATCATTATATTAATTATAATTATAATTTTTTTTATTGTTATTGTTAATTCATTTATTGATAATTAAATATTAATTGGTAATTAATTTTTATTAATTGATTTATTGATAATTAAATTAATTATGTTAATTTTTATGTGTAGCGGGTTGTGGGTTTATAGGGGAATAGGGTGGGAAGTAATTTAATTATAATTAATTAATTAATATTTTTTTATGTATTGTTATTGATAATTAATTAATTGTTAATTAATTATCAATTGGTTATTAATTTTTATCAATTGATTAATTTATAATTATATTCATTATAATTAATTTATTATTATTTTTATTTATTGTTATTGTTAATTAATTTATTGTTAATTTATTATTAATTGGTAATTAATTTTTATTAATTGATTAATTGGTAATTAAATTAATTGTGTTCTTTTTATGTATAGCGGGTTGTGTGTTTATGGGGGAATAGGGTGGGAAGTAATTTAATGTTATTTAATTAAATATTAATTTAATTTTATTGGTATTTATTATTAATTTTTTAGTTAATTAATTATTAATATGTTATTTATTTTACAAAAATTATTTAATTAATAGGTATGTTAATTTAACCCCTACGCTATCCTACATTTTCCACACTGTTACACTCACTGGAGTTGGAATAGTAATTTTAACCCCTACGCTATCCAACACTTTCCCTACTGTTGCACTCACTGGAGTGGGAATAGTAATTTTAACCCCTACGCTATCCAACACTTTCCCTACTGTTGCACTCACTGGAGTGGGAATAGTAATTTTTACCCCTACGCTATCCAACACTTTCTCTACTGTTGCACTCCCTGGAGTGGGAATAGTAATTTTTACCCCTACGCTATCCAACACTTTCCCTACTGTTGCACTCACTGGAGTGGGAATAGTAATTTTTACCCCTAAGCTATCCAACACTTTCCCTACTGTTGCACTCCCTGGAGTGGGAATAGTAATTTTAACCCCTACGCTATCCAACACTTTCCCTACTGTTGCACTCACTGGAGTGGGAATAGTAATTTTTACCCCTACGCTATCCAACACTTTCCCTACTGTTGCACTCACTGGAGTGGGAATAGTAATTTTAACCCCTACGCTATCCAACACTTTCCCTACTGTTGCACTCACTGGAGTGGGAATAGTAATTTTTACCCCTACGCTATCCAACACTTTCCCTACTGTTGCACTCACTGGGGTGGGAATAGTAATTTTTACCCCTACGCTATCCAACATTTTCCCTACTGTTGCACTGTTTGGAGTTGGAATAGTAATTTTATTACCTCCACTATCTAATATTTTTTGTATTATTTTAGTTAATGTAGTATATCATTAATTTTAAAAAGATTAAAAATAATTTTCATTTTTTAATTTGTTATATATATTTATTTAATTTTTATTTATATTATTGTTTTATGTGTATAGATGTATTTATAATTTATATGATATTTCTTTTTAAATTATAAGTTATTAAAATAATTATTACAAATTATTAGTAAGTATATATTATATATTATATGTATATGTTTAATTTATTTTTACATTACATATATATTACTTATAATTTTTAACATTTTAAAGTATTTTTAACTATGTTTATTTTAATTATATGTATTATTTACTTTCTTTTACATTATGTTTTTAACTTAAATAAAAAACGATATTTTTAACAACGATATTTTTGACATCGATATTTTTGACATCGATATTTTTGTACTTACCATAATGTAGATAGGATGTCGATATTCTTGACTTCGATATTCTTGCGTCAATATTTCTGTAGGTCGATATTCTGACCTTCGATATTTTGTCAGTGATTCATGTAGAACTGATGCAGTGAAATTTACAACATGACTGCATCAAAATTCCTACACTTTCTCAAACCAGGCATAAAGATTGAATCAGGGCTTTTAACATGGGACTCGCCTCTGTGTTCTGATGCATTGCTGGAGTTGAGTCAGTCGTATGACCAACTCCTGCAATGCATCACTTTAGCGCCAAAAGAGATTCCTTGCGCCATGGAGCACTGTAATGTAAATACAGTGCATCCATGGCTTTGTTAGGGCGTTTGCGGCAGGCGCAAGAAATCTGGCGTCAGTTCTTGTAAATATGCCCCTAGATCTTAGATTACAGAAACCCTGCCAATTAAAGTAGAAGACATATCCCATAGGATACACTAATCTTGCAGGTCCAGGTCAGAGACAACAGTAGTGGTTATAATGCTGCTAAAAGCAATAAAAGCTTTATCAGTGTAGATGATGATATGTCATGAAATAACAGCCATCACAGCAAGTGGCGGCTGTTATTTTACGAAAGCAATCAGAATCAAGTTTATCAAATCTGCACAAATTATGTTGCAACTATCAGTTTTGAACATATTATAGAATGCCATGATTCAGTTGGCCGGGCCTGTGTCTGACACCCCCTGTGCACACAGTAGAATTTGTGTCTGAAACAATGTTGACTGCATTGAAGTGGCCATAGTCTCTTTAGTGGGTGCTTGCCTCTCTTTATTTACTGGTGTAGATTTGGGATCTGAGGTGTGAATATGTTGTGAGTTCTCATAGCATACTTATTGTCTGGTGGCCATTGGGTGATTTTCTGGGTTGCACACTTTGGCATATTGATTGGTGTGTTTGAACTGGGTGAGATATTGCGAGGGGGTGTCTGCAATTCAGTGAGCCACACTGAACTTGATGGTGAATCCTGAGGGGGAGATGCTGAAGTTTTTCTTTTTTGTACTGATTGTTTGGGTTGGGAGCCGGGTGTTTGGGGCCCTATTCCTGTTGGATGGGGCGGGGATGCTGTTTTGGTCCTGGCACATGATTTGGGTGGGCACGGGTAGCTATGATGTTACACTATGTTTGTCCGAGGGTTGGGAGAGTTTTCTGTTATGGTTATGTTGTTCTGGAGTGAGTTGTTGCAGCTACGATGGGTGTCACTGCATTCCAGGTCATGGGACCGTTACCTTTGTTCGTGAAGTCCACCCATGGGAGATAAGTACAGATTTTTCACATGGAATGTCCAGGGGGAGTGCTCCTACACCAAACAGTACAGGGTGCTCTCATTCCTGAAGCATCATAAAATCAGCATCGCCTGTCTTCAGGAGACGCACTTGGATGATGCTGAAGCTGTGAAAGTGGCTAAAAAACGGAGGATCAAGAACAATGGGTTATGCCCTAATCCCCCAAGGATACATCTGGGCAGAAGCTAAACAGCAAAGGAAATGATGTCCTGGGATAAATACACAAGTTACTAAAGCATAAAGACAAATAAATTAATCCCTTGCACGGGAGCCTAGTCCCCAATAATAGCTTGTCAGAAGTTTACTAACTCACGAGGGCGTCCTCAGTACTTTAACATATCTTTACTTTATTTTAGATATGAATATCTGCATCATTATGAATCTTACATAAAAAAACATTATACATACAAAAACACATAATCACAACCATAAATTGCTCAAACTTTTTTAGTACCCATCCATTTAAACCCTCCTCTTCATCTGGTCGACGCATTTCAGCCCACTGAGTCGGGCCTCATCAGGAAAGGTGTTACCCTTGTCCTGATGAGGCCCAACTCAGTGGGCTGAAACGCGTCGACCAGATGAAGAGGAGGAGTCCATCTAATTGAAATATGGATTTTTGAACATTTTCTACACACTACACAAGTGATTGAATAGAGAGGCAGCATCTCTCTGTTTATGCAGTGTGTAAAAAGGATTACCTCCCCTCGGATTGCTGTTTGCACCCGGGTTTAAATGGATGGGTACTAAAAAGGTTTGAGCAATTTATGGTTGTGATTATGTGTTTTTGTAGGTATAATGTTTTTTTATGTAAGATTCATAATGATGCAGATATTCATATCTAAAATAAAGTAAAGATATGTTAAAGAAATGAGGATGCCCTCGTGAGTTAGTAAACTTCTGACAAGCTATTATTGGGGACTAGGCTCCTGTGCAAGGGATTCATTTATTTGTCTTTTTGCTTTAGTAACTTGTGTATTTATCCCTGGACATCATTTCCCTTGCTGTTTAAAAAACAGAGGAGGCAGGTTTATCACGCTTCTAACTCTATGTACGCTAGGGGAGTGCTGATTTGGGTGGCACCAGGGACGCCATTCTTCCTTACTTATTCGGAGGCTGACGTTCGAGGGCCGATAGGTGCTAATCCAAGGCCTGCTGGACACCTTTACTCCCAACATGGATGACCCAGATTTTTTCTATGGCATGCAAGATTTGATTAGCCAGGATGTGGATCTGCCCCTTCTTTGGTTGGGCAATTCCAACTGTGTGTTTGACAGGGAAATTGACAGGCTTCCCCCTCGTCTGGGCACGAAACCCCAAATGTCTGCTGCATTAAGGATGGTGGTGTATAATTTGGGGATGTCCGATATTTGGAGGTTGCATCATCCACTACATAGGGTATACACATGCCACGCCCTCAGGCATAACATGGATAGTATTCTGGATCGAGTTTTGATGGCTGGGATTTCCTGGGATTAACAGGTGACTGTGTCATACCTGGCTCGGTTTCTGTCTGATAATACCTCTGTCTGTTGCAAACTGAGACGGGATGAGGCTGTGGCACAAAACAAGGTGGATGATCTGACAGATGCTTCCTTTCCCAGCCAAGGTCCTCGAGAAGGCTATCAACGCCCAGCTCTCTGAGTTCATCGAAGCCAACCATGTCCTGGACTCCTCTCAATCCGGCTTCCAAAGCAACCACAGCACAGAGACCGCCCTCTTCTCCTTCCTCAACCTAGGAGAAACAGCAGCCCTCATCCTCCTGGACATCTCGGCCACCTTTGACGCCGTCTCCCACTGCACCCTAAGCCCAAGACTCCATGATGTCGGCATCTATGGCAAAGCACTGGAATGGATCAGTTCCTTCCTCACCGGTAGAACACAGTGAGTCAGACTACCACCGTTCCTCTCAGAACCCACAGAGATTGGCTTTGGAGTCCCCCAGGGCTCTCCCTGAGGCCCACCCGCTTCAACGTCTCCATGGCCCGCTCGGATCCATAGCCAGGAACTACGGATTCCACATGGTCTCCTACGCTGACATCACCCAGCTGATCCTCTCCCTCACCAACGAACCCACAATCTCCAGAAACTACTTCCATAACGGGATGAAGGCCGTCGCTACCTTGATGAGAGACAGCTGCTTCAAGCTCAACTCAAGAGAAGAGCAAAGTCCTCATCCTGGGACCGAACACCTCCACTTGGGAAAACTCCTGGTGGCCTGCCACGTTAGGAACCCCCCACACCCACGGACCACACTAGAAACCTCGGCATCATACTGGACTCCTCGCTCATGATGAACCGCCAGATCAACGCCATCTCCTCATCATGCTTCCACATTCTTCGCCTGCTTCGAAAGAACTTCAAATGGATCCCTACTGAGGTCAGAAAGACGGTCAACAACACACTCATCAGCAGCAGACTTGACTACGGCAACGCAGTCTATGCAGACATCACCCAGAAACTCCTCAGGAAACTATGAAACGTTCAGAGCGCCAAAGCCAGACTGGCCCTAAACTTTCCCTGGTGTAGCCACATCTCCGAACACCTGCAAGAACTCCACTGGCTCCGAGTCAACAGAAGAGTCATGTTCAAGCTCCTCACACATGCCTACAAAGCCCTCCATGATGCCAGACCAGCATACCTGAACCACCGCCTCTCATTCCACGTACCTACCGGATACCTCTGCTCCGCCAAACTGGCCCTTGCCACTGTCCCTCAGATCCACAAGACTGGGACCGGAGGAAGATCCCTTTCTTACCTTGCCACCAAAACCTGCAATACCCTGCCTCTTCACCTCAGGCTACCCCCGTCGCTCACCCAATTCAGGAAGGATCTCAAGACCTGGCTCTTAGAGTGAACCCCAGCTCCCAGTAGGACCGGCTGCATCCCCCACAACCCTCCAGCACCTTGAGAGCCTTGCGGTGAGTAGTCATGCTTAATAATCACAGTTTGATTGATTGATTGATTGATGTGGAAGGTAGGGGGTTGCTAACACGGGCATTGACCGAGTACATGGAGCATAATTTGGGGATCGACTTCCTGTAGAGACAATGAATGTGAAGGCCATGAAGGTGGTGCTGCGTGGCCAGTGTATGGGTCTGACATGTGAGGTGCCTCCAGAAGGAGGAGGATGGGCTGGCTGGCTTACAGAAACAGGACTTATCTGCCCACGGGCTTCGGAAGGAGGAAACTGAGGTGCACTGCTGTATTGCGGACACATGGGATGTGTTGGATAGATACACTTTGAAGCAGTATCGTCAATGGTTGCATAGGGAGGGTGATAAGTCAGGAAGACTGTCGGTCTGGATTCTCCATAGTGAGATGACCGGTGCCCATATTACAAACTTGATTGCAGCAGATGGTATATTGGTGGCCTCTCAGGCAGTGGCTATGTCCACCTTTCAGCAACACTTAAAGGGTGAGTGTACAGGAGGAACCCAGATATTATGGAGTCACGGATCCAGGCTTTTCTTGGGTGAGAGGGGAGGTGGATAGTGACTTGGAGTATGACTTCACAGTTAACGAGTTGAGGGCAGCACTGAGGATGTGTCTTAGGAATATGGCTCCTGGGGTATAGGTTCCCAACAGAACTTTACCAGGATTATTCAGCTGCTCTCACACGAGGGGTTTTGGATGTCTTCCAGGAAGCAAGAGATACCGGGGCAATGCCTCTGACCATGAGAGAGGGGGATATTTGTATGTTGCAAAAGCCGAGTAGGGATAGGAAGGACCCAGCGGGGTATCATCCCCTCACAATGATAAATAAGGATGTAAAAATCCTATGTAAAATGCGTACTAAATGCCTTGAGGGACCTGGTGCACAAGGACAAATGCAGGGTTATTTCGGTTTGCAACACAGGGATGAATTTGAGGAGGCTTACTCACATCTTACATGAAGTAGAATGTATGGACGAGGAAATGGCACTCGTCTCTATTGAAATTAAAAAAGCGTGGAATGCCCTCCCTTGGAGTTTGAGGAACTCCACTGACCTCCTCGCATTCAGGAAGGAACTTAAAACCTGGCTTTTTAACTTATAGTACCCTTCAGCTACACTTTCCTTGCAACCCTGTTCTCAGTAGAGTTGAGCTACCAGCGCCAGGACACCCTTGGGTAACCGTGCGCTCTATAAATATAATTAACATAACTTAACATACTTTGGACTGGGGGTATCTTCTGGAGGTCTTGAGAGTCATGGGATTTGGGCCCCATTTTCGGTCTTGGGCCCGCATGCTCTATACACGCCAGCAGCACCAGGGTTCAGGTGGAACACCAGTGGTTGTATAGTTGGAAATTGGGGAGAGGCAACAGGCAAGGGTGTCCTTTGATGCCCCTGTTGTTTGCATTGGCACTAGAGCCAATGGCGATCTAGGCCTGCCAAGAACTGCATGACTGGGGCATAGAACTGGGAGAGATGTGGCACCTCTTGTCGCTATCTGCAGATTATGTTCTGTTTTATCATAGGGTGTCTAGGTAGTCTCTTGGTGTACTGCTACGCCTATTGGATGAGTTTTGGGAGGTGTCCAGGCTTTGCCTGAATTGTAGGAAATCATTATTATTCCTGCTGGCGGCATTGGTGGGGCTCTCGGAGGGTAGCTTCCGGAACTTGGGCTCCGGTGAGAGCTGGATCACTTTCGCTACCTAACAGTGTTGGCTGCTCGATCAAAGTAGAACCAGTTGCGATATAATATTGGCCTTGTACTGGATTTGTTACGATCTTCAGTGCAGTTTTGGAATACCTTGCCACTGTTCCTTATGGGCAGAATTACTGTCTCTAAGGTGGTGGTTCTCCCTTGTTGTCTTTATACAATCCAAAATGCCCTATGTCCCCTGCCTCCAGCATGTTCAGGCAACTGGATTTATTGCTTACTCCACTTCTTTGGGCAGATAAACGCAGCAGGGTGGCCCGGGACACTTTGATGAGAAGATAAGAGGAAGGGATCTAGAGGTTCTGTGGCTGCGGCTGTGGCTTTTGCAGCTAATAAGCAGCATGAGGCCCGGTGGTTGGCCAACGGCAGTAATTGAGAAAAGCGGTTGGTGGCAGGGACAGTAGGAGGAGTTGATTTCCCATCGTTGTTGATGGAAGGGTGGGGTATATCAATGGGCTTGCCTTATATGGTTTGACACACTACATGTGTGTGGCAGAGGCTGGTGTCAGTGGTACTTCGTAGGGTGCCGTTTCACCATGAACTGCTGATATGGATCCGTGCTCCACTCCGGCGCGTGGACGCCAATATGTCCTTCCAAACATGATGGGACAGGGGATGCGCTTTACTGGAGGATTTATACCCTAATGAGCATTTCATCTCCTTCAAGGTTGCACAGATTAGATTTGAGATGGGGCCTGGTCACTTTCTCCAGTATGCTGGTTTGGCGGAGTTTTGCTGGCAGTCCTGGACAGCGTACCCTCTGGTGCCTGCCACGTCCAGCACCCTAGGGCTGCTTGTTGTCTGGTGGGTTGAGCGACACTTAATATCATTGCTGTATAAAGCCATGGTAGCGGATGTTGCTCACCGGCAACTGCAGGCTCGGTTGGCATGGGACTCTGATCTCAGGGACAAACTTTCGGATGAGGACTGGGCATGGGTGTGTGCCCTCACAAAGTCAGTTTCTAGCAATGCTTGTTTCAAGGTGATTCATTTTAAATTTCTCCATTGTACATACATGACGCCCCTGGCATTGAGCGGTGTATCTCTGGATCGTGCTGATGTTTGCCTTGCTTTAGCTTTGTGGGGGCATACTTTGTACATTTGGCCTTGGGTTGCCCGCCGGTGAAAGCTTATAGGACCATAGTGGTAGACAGACTGGCACTTACCATGGCGTTGTGGGGTGTCTTAAGACTGAAGTTCTGTCTGCTGGGGAACATTGTGAGACCCGAGGGGCAGATAATGGCCTACAAGTTCTTGCAGCTGGCCCTGGTGTTGGCCAGAAGGTGGGTGGATATATCCTGGATGGGGAAGGGGGTGCCTTGGTAGACCGCTGGGATGGGGATGTGGCAGAACGGACGTTGGTGGAGGAGCGTGACATGAAGCACAGTAGAAAAGATGTGAAGCTTCAGAATGACTAGGATTCATGGGCGACCCTGTGCAAAAGCTTTGTGTCCCCTGATGGGCTACGTTTGAGTGCTGAGAGTACTGACTCAGATTTGTAAAGGTGTTTTCATCTCTCCTAGAACAGTCACTACTTGTATTTCTTTGCTGTATCATTATTCTCTTCTCAGATACTTGTCTCCTGAATAATGTTGTGTTATGGTAATGGTTGGCCCTGTGCAATGTGTACGTTCTACAGTACCCAATGTTAATCACGCTGCATATTTTGTTTTTCGCTGCTACAAAACAGAATTAAAAAAAAGTTTGAAAAAAAGAAATTGCTAAAAAATTGTCCACCATTTTCAACAGTATGAGTTAATAGATATTCAGTAATGGAAACTTGTCCCCAACAATATTTTAATTAACACTATGTTCAAGTTTAAGTTTATTATTATTCATGTTCAATTAAATGAAATCATTGCATTATAACACATTTAACTATTAAAATGACAGAGCATCAGCGCATTATACAATTATTAATTAACATTGTGTAAATCCACACATATTCTTAAATTCCAATCTGATATCTCTGTGATAACTGCAGGAGAAATCCAATCAAGTTTCAATTGGTTCTATCATTCCCAATTGAACAATGTCTTGTACCACTTTCTGTACCTCTTTTCTGGCCATAATTAGTACCCTCCTCAGTTTATGCTAAACAGGAACTGCATCAGGCTTTACTGCAATCTTATGTACATAACCTTTCAATTTACCCAATTTATATGTAAACACATGTTTGGCCTCTTCAACAATTTCATCTACAAAGGTGCCCTCTATCACCATAACTTGGTGAGGTGCCCTCATATTGAGTATAATATGCAGCTCATATTGGTGTTTCTAACCTAAAATCGAGGGGCCATTTACTGCTACCCAAACCTTCTACTCTACCTGTTGCTCTTGAAATTCGATCCTAGTTATCATATATCCAATAATTAAATTTTTTCAACCTTGGTAACCACCAGGGATTATGCCTTTGGGCAACAAACAAATATCAGGCCACTGAGATAGAAACATAGGGGGCCGATTACGATGGCGGACGGACTTCTGAAAGTCCGCCATCGTGCCGGGGCTTGGGACTGTCCGCCAGTAATGCGGCGGTCCCGCCATTGAGATTATGATGCGACCGCCACTGTGGCGGTCACATCGTGTATCTCTGACATTGCGGCCGGTGCTGCTCGCTGCAGCACCCGCCGCAATGTCAGAAATGCACTGTTTGGATTTCCCTGCATTACGTGGCAGGCACCACACAGTGCCTGCCACCTGGTTCAGGGAAATGATGGTACCCCCCCAGTGCACACCCACCTCCCCCAACACAAGGGGGGCCCGCTACGGGCCCCCAAATGCAATCCCCACCAGCCTGTGAATGGCGGTGTGCACCGGCTGGTGAGGAGGCAGCATCATAATATGGCGGACGGTGCCTGCTAGGCACCGCCACCATATTGTTGGTGCAGGGTGGGTCCGCCAGGCAATCGTAATGATTGCCTGTGGCAGACCCGTGGCGGACAGACTTTGCGTCCGCCAACACACCGCCCGCCATTGTAATTTGGCGGGCGGGGAAGTGCCTCACGATGGCGGTGAAACCGCCACCGGCAGGCTGCCGGTGGTGGTTTTACCGCCATCGTAATGACCCCCATAGTTCGTGTATAATGATATATAGCAAAACTGAATATATCATGAGGTGTACATTTCTAAATTCTGCTATCGGTCTGCATTATCTATCTGCACTTTTCCCATTATCACCTATGCATAAAATCTTACACATATTCTTATTTTCCTGAGAATTCTCATGTACCATGGCAACTCTGTTTTTGAGATTCTCTTCACATGTACCCACAAAGTGTCCTTTACATTCATATTTCCTGCACTCCTTGCGTATAGCATAATAGGATTTTTCAATCTGAATTGTGGTAGCTACTCCCGCATTTCATGTAAATACTATTACTCTGTTTGTGAGGAACCACTCCTTTAGTTGGTTTAGTGCTATTTCTTGTGGCAAGTACCTCTGTATCTTCCTTATCAACACAAAACACTTCACCGCTACTCCTAATTTCTCTCTAAATTCCATGTCCTACATACAATAATCCAATTCTTCTACTACTTTGACTATCTCTATTTCGTCTTTTAATGAAGGATTATTTGCCACCAAAGCCCCCCCCTTGATTTTTCTGTACAATCAGTTGATCACATATCTACTCATCCCTCATTGTACCAAATTGACATTTGACAGATAATCCACGCAACAAGGACACTAATTCATCAACTGTCTCACTTTTTCTGTGTGGTTGTGTATGAAATTTTAATCTAGTCATAACTATATTTGTATCTTTAGAAAACCTATTTTCTAATCGTTTTTTGCCTCTCTATATGTGACTTGAATTTGTGGACCATCTTGATCGAACAGAACACTAGAGGTAATTATTTTAAAGCATGTTGTTCCTCTTTGCCAACAGTCCAAAGTAAAATTTGAGTTATGGTCCATACTTTGAAATAAACAAGCACGGTTATCGTTCTTACAGAGGCATGGGCAACCTCAGTAAATAACCTGTAGTAAAGGATGTATTTCAGTCTACATTCTCTGTGAGAGTCTTTCCACGAGAAGCGATCCCTGAGCCAGGGTAATTGAAGGCGCGTGTGAAGATGGTTGCGCGTCTTCTCAATCGCGCAACTTAGATTTGAATGTTGCTCTGTGACTGCATAGCTTGCTGTATAAATACAAATTCTGTTGTTATGTGCTGGCTATATAATTCTTCAAACTGGCAGTGATGAAAGCGTTAAATACAGCCTTCAGTTATGCAGCACCAGACAGCACAAACAATAGCAGATAATGCACGTTCAAGTGTCCAGTCTCAACAGTCATCCAAGTTTCACATAAACACAACTTTTTCAATTTTACTCACCATACAAGCAACCACCATAGGTTGTGTAGAATCACAAAGTCCCAGATGTTCTTGGCTGTTGGCATGACTGTGTTCTTTGCAGGATAATGCAGGTTCCTTGGTTAGCAATGGGTTCTCAGAGCACCACCTACAGAGGTGTCTTGGCCTCCGGTCTGGTACTCGTCACCAAATTTAGGAAGTCGAGGTTCCACTGAAGTCGTGTATAATAAGATGTATTCAAGAAACAGAAAACAGCCTGAGTGTGGTGCGCCCATACCAACCAGTGGACAACTGACCAGCCTAGAATCTCCATACTCAAGGCATAACATAGAATACAGAACATTTTCAATTGAGCGACATGGATCCCAAAAGGGGGGCTGTGCCTATAGGCACACGGTCTTCAAGGTCCACTCCCCACCGTCTATACCTGTTGCGGCCTTGATGTGGGATCCCTGAGGTGGACCCTATAGGCAGTTTTTAAACTCACAACTCACTGCACCACACAAAACACCAAAAAAAACAGCTCCGCTGTAGTTCAGGCGTTGCAGCACACCCAGGGTGAACTCGGCACCTTGGGTGGGACCCGATGATGAAGCATGCCACCAACTAGGTTGGTGGGTGAGGGTTTTTTTAAGAAACCAATCGGTTTCCCAAACACAAACTAACCAAAGGCTTTTTGTTACGAGCCAGTTCTTCTTGATTATACTTGATTTACGCTGGGGAAATAAACTAACCTTTACTGATTTTCCTCGCTCTCTTGGTGATATTTAAATAAAGAGTTGTAAGTAAAGACACAGTACCTGTCCTTGAAATCATTGCCTGGAAGTTGTTGGCAGCACACATTGTTGTGAGAGGCATGTCTAAAAATGTACTACATCATCTGGAGGAGTCTTACCGTTGCCTATCAATGACATCATACCACGGTCTGCAGTGAAAGCACGTTGTGAAGCTCCTAGACTTACTGTTTACTGTGCATTACATAGTGGTTAAATGCTTCATTAAATCAGAATTAAGGACCATTATGCCCAAGTGTGTAAATGTAAAGGAAGTAATATCTTGACTAATAAGAAAAGAAAAAACTATGTTCAAATTACTGAGGTGAATGAGACCTTTGTACAGTATGTGTGTGAAGTAGGTGAGGATAAGAATGACGGACCTTATTCTTACATTTTCGATGGCGCAAACAAATCCAATCAAAGTCTTGGCAGATGATCTTTTATATATTTAACGACATACATTTAAAACCATCTGATATAAAATTAGTTGGACATGGGAATCTCATAGATGAGGTGCAATGTTTGACACCACTTTCAAATTCCGAGGAATTAGTAGTCAAGTCAAAGATTATGTTGTCAAATATGGTTCTTATTTATTGGGGTGGCCACAGCACAAACAACTGTTAATGAAATTGGACCCTGACTATCCCAATCACATTTTTGGGTACAATTACATTTTGATTAATTCAGGTAAGAAGCATATTGTTGAGGATCACTGGTGTAATTTGTTTCCAAAGATATTTTCCAAGTCCTTAGGTTTATTAAAATGTTTGTTCATCAGGTTGTGCTTAGGAAAACGTGGTACCGACATTGCACAAAGCAAGGATTGTTCCCAAATATGTGAGGGTGGAATTAAGGAAACATTTGAAATAGCTAGAAGATAAAGGAGTGATACAGAACATTGAATTCTCCAAGTTGTTGTTACCTGTTTATGTGGATTGCAACTCTAATGGTTGTATGAGAGTTTGCACTGATTCGAGAGATCTAAACAGGATTGTGTAAATAGATGGTCATCCATTACCCGATATTAACAAAATGTTTTCAACTTTGAGAGATGCTACAGTTTTTAATAGATTGGGCTTACTCTCTGCATACTGCCAGCTTGCTTTCCATGAAGATTCCATGGCTGTTAACATTATTTGCTGTTTCTGATGGTGCGTATAGATACAAACAAATGTTGTTTGTCCTAATTTCCGACTCTAGAATGTTCTAATGAGCCACAAATTATCTTTTTTTAAGATATGTTGAATGTGTCATATTTTCAAAAAGACATTTTGATTCATTTTCAGAATGACATTTTGATTTATGAGTATCTTTTGAAGAAAATGGCAAGACATTGTTTCAAGAGTTATTTATTATTGATGAACATGGTCTAACAATTCCCAGAGAGAAATATGAAATTTCAAAAGAAGATGTTGAGTAATTGCGATATTGCATAAGTCGTGAAGGTATTACACCAAAGTAAAAAATCATTACTGCAATGCTGGAAGCTCCTAGGTACAACAACCATTTTAAATCGTTCTTTGGACTGGCTGAGTACTTTTTAAATGTGTTCCTGAATTTTCAGAAAAAAAACATCACGTGAGATTACGTATGAAAAAATTTACAATTTGTGTGGACTGATGAGTATGAAAGTGAATCTTTTCTTTGGAAAAAGTTAATTGATAGTGCTCCTGCTTTGGTGCTTTTTGACACTACTTACACTCCTGTTGGAATAACTGATGCAAGTAAGATTGATTTTAGTGCTGTATACTTTAGGATAGGGATGGGAAATTGGAGACAGTGGCAATTGCTTCAGACCAATTGAGAAATGCAGACATTCAGTATTGAAACATTGAAAATGTGGCTTTCACTTGTTTTTTGTGTGTGTCACATTTTAGAACATGGGTATGGGGTATATACTTTATTGTGAGATTATATTACAGGCCACTGGTGGATTTATTCACAACCAAAGTATGTAGTAAAGCTACACCAAGAATTGCTAGGCCTCTCTATAGACTTTTGAAATAATCTTTTTTTAATGGAATATGCTTCAGGGCTCAATAATATTTTAGCTGATTGTCTTTCCAAACTTCTTGCTCCTGAGTGTAATGAAGAACAATGTAGAGAGCAGGGGTCTCCAACCTTTTCAATCATAAGACATACTTATGATAAATGGAAATATTTCCGTGATACTTATAAACACATAAAATTAGTGGCAAGAAAATGCAAGATACAAGCAGTGATCCACAGGAATGGTTGCAAGTAGTAATGTAACAATGGCTTTGTCAATGTGCAAAACCTATATGAGGGCAATACGTAGCAGCTGCAGCTGCTGTGCCCCCGGTACCAAGGTAATATTAGTAAAAGGTCTCTCTTGATGTAGGTGGATTACAAAATATGCCCTTGTGGGTGTAGATCATTTTTCTCAGTGGCCAGAAGTTTGTTTTGTTTCTAATGTTGACAACGATAGAGTAATATGTTAATAGCATTTTTGTCCGATATTTTTAAGAGATAGGTTGGCAGAGGAGTTAGTAACCAATAGTGCTGTACAACTGGTATCATATCAAACGAAATGCTTCTTAAAGCAAAATAGTATCAATCATGTTCACACCTCAGTATATTTTCTACAAAACAATGGTGTTGGAAGCAGGTTTGGAAGGAGTGTTTTGGGTATGAATTTGTGTTTGTTCCTTTTTGATTATTTTAGAATGGGAGCTGTGTTTTGTCCTGTCAAAGTTAACGAAATCTTGTTAGGTCATTGTGTTCTGTTAGGAGGTGTAAATCTGAATATTCCAATGCTGACCTACTAGTGGATCCCCTCCTCTGTAGGTTGCAACTATCAGAATAAATGGGTGTACTGTACTCCCATGAGGCACATGGTCAAGACTGATTTGCATATGGCTGGGTCCAAACTGGGGTGGCGAAGTGAGCTAAAGAACGATGATGGATTCAACCCAGATCTGTGACTGGGGGTGAGTGTCTGAAAAGTTTCAGCACTCCATTCATCATCTCCTTGTGTTTGCTTTGTTCGCCTTAAGTTGGCAGGGTATGCCCAGACATGGGTTCCTTGCTCTTGCCACTGCATTTAAGCTAGCCTGGCTGATGAGGGGTGTTACCCTGAAACTGGTCCCAGGATGCTTGTTTCTGGCCCAGGGAGGACCTGGCCTGGCAGTTCGGGCTGGACTGTTTCCATGAGGCAGAGTCAAGACTGATTTGCATATGGCTTGGTCCAAACTGGGGTGGCGAAGTGAGCTAAAGAACGATGATGGATTCAACCCAGATCTGTGACAGGGGGTGAGTGTCTGAAAAGTTTCAGCACTCCGTCCATCATCTCCTTGTGTTTGCTTTGTACTGTATACCTACCATTTCCTCCTGCATGAAGAGGTAATTTCATTGTCCTGTGGGCATTTTTTGTAACTGCAGTTCAGGAAAGTCTATAATTCACACTTTTTGTTGTGGTTGTTTTAGTGTTGAAGTGCATCCATGGCTGTTTAGGCTTTGACACCAGTAATTGGTTCTTCTAAACTTCTCAGGAAAGAAGTCTGTTGCGTTAGGGGGAACATGACCAACTGCTTAGTGTATGTGGATGGGTGCCAAATATCTACCCGATGTGAACATCTGGCTCCTGAAAGCAACCACCAGCTCCCTGTTAGACCTGACATCCTTGGTGCGGTATTGCCATAGATGTTTTTCCCTACACCCCACCCCCATTTTTGCTGAATTAATTTTTGATGACTGTAGGACTCTGTGCAGTTTACTCCAGCTAACCAGAGGTAAAGTGCTCCTTCAAAACATGGTAAAATTGATACCACCTAATTGGCACTTTTAATTTACTGATAAGTCCCTAGTAAGCTGTACTACATGTACCTAGAGCTTATAAATTAAATGCTACTAGTGGGTAGCAATATCAATAAAAGGGTTAAGTCAGTGTCCAAAGGAGAAGAAACCATATACACCTCAATTTCTGGTAATAACAATCGTTATTTATGTATATAACAATGCAATGCGACGATTATCTATCAGCGTGATGGACGTGCACCTCAAGGAAGTGAGAGTGTAAAGGGTTACTCACATGGGACCCAGCCGGGCACCCAGTGTGAGGGGAGGTGGGCTGACAGCGAGATTGTTTGCATAGGGTAGCAAGGGCTGGGGGTCGCGTAACTAGTTAGCATGGATGAGTCTCGAGCGTTATCGGAATTAACCAGACAAATCGCTCCACCAACTAAGAACGGCCATGCACCAACACCCACAGAATCGAGAAAGAGCTATCAATCTGTCAATCCTTTCCGTGTCCGGGCCGGGTGAGGTTTCCCCCAGCCACATTCCAGACCTCCCTCTTGGATGGTGGTCTCACTTTATTACTAAGTCCCCCACTGACAAACTATGGGTTGTTGCTCGGCGAGGCAGACTGGCATTGCTGTTCATACTTTTACTTCTCTCCTGAGTGGCCTGTGCATCCAGTACTGTGTGCTTCCACTGAGGCCCAAAGGGAATACAGCCTCGGGTGGCTCTTCATATCAACAGGTCCATTGGCACACAATTTGTTGTGCTATGGGGAGTTTATTGCTATGCTCGTAGAAACCTATGGAGGCAGCACTCCATGTCATCCCCGTTGTCTATGCCTATTCTGAGCGCCCTATTCAGTGTGCGCATGAAGCGCTCCACCTCCCCATTGGCCTGGGGCCATTAAGGGGTCACTTTCCGGTGCTTGATATTCAGCGACCACATTCTTCTAAATCGGCTTCACCTTGGAGAATGCAGTCGACTGTATGATTTCACCGATAGGGTACTTGGTGTGGCTGTCCACGATTACTGCCATGAACCGTCCATCCAGGAAGCTTCCAAAATCCATGCTGACTTGGGACCACAGCTGAAGACATGGTTCCTTCATGACGACTGATATGGGGGCCGGGTCTCCATTTGTGATAGCACATGAATGCAACCCCGCACTATTTTGTCAACCAAGTTGTCCATGCCGGGGAACCACACCTTGTCTCTCAACCTTGCTTTAGTCCTTACCACTCCTTGGTGACCCGGATGAGGCAACTTGACAACTCTGGCTTGGAGGCTCTCCGGTGTTAAGATTTTCCTTACCCTGAGTAGCAGGCCTTCACTGCTGGTGCTCAGATTATCTCTTAAGCAGCAGAGCTGGTTCATATTTCGTTGTACAGTCTCTTCCAATGATTTGGACCCATCCAGGAAGTTGGACCATTGCTTCCTCAGGAGTGCTTCTTTCACCTTTGTGAGGCTTGTGTCAGCAAGGGTTGCTTCTGTGATCTCTGCGATGGACAGCGATCTTGGACATGTGTCTTGCACCCCCATCCTCACAAATTCTTCCACCCCTTCATCCTCCTCAGCCATCTCTGATTCAGGTTCTCCTTGCGGATGGCGCGAAAAACAGTCAGCGGGGTTGCTGAATCCCGGGCGTTACAGTACATCAAATTGGTAAGACAGCAGCTTCACTGCCCATAGCTCGATGCAATGGGGGGGGGGAAGGGTGCTGGGATGTCCCTGCAAATGGAGGGACCAGAGGCTTATGATCAGTGATGACCCGGAATTGTTGCCCACAGAGGTATAAGTGAAAGTGGTGCTAGAGCCCCTGATGGCCAGCGCCTTGCGCTCGATTTGTGCGTACCGGTCTCCATGTCTGATAGTGTTCTACTGGTTAAATGCATGATTTCTCCTCTAGCAGCACAGCTCTTAGCCCCACTTGGTTCGCATCGCCAACCAACTCTGTCTGGCACTTTGGATTGAAATAGACCATAGTGGTGTCTGCTAGCAGTTCCCCTTTTACTCAGTAGAAGGCTGCATCAGATTGCGAGTCCCACTTCCACTGTGCATCGGCTCTTATCAATGTCCTCAATGGCTCGGACAGAGTTGCCAACTTTGGAAAAATCTACCACAATAAGTTGCCATGCCAAGGAATCTTGCACCTCAGTGGCATTGCGAAGGATGGATGCTGATTTGATTGCCTTCACCTTCTTCGGGTGGAAGCTCAACCCTTCACTTGAGAAGATGTATCCAAAGAATTCTTTCGAATCGAAAGACGTGAAGATTAGAAATAAAGTTCTGGATGGAAAGACTACAATTGTGGTAAAGGAGCAGGCAAGAGACAGGAGTACCATAAGTGAGTGGAAGATAGATCAAAAAAATAGAGACAGTGAAAAAGTGAACAAAAAGAATGATAAGTAGTGAGATCAAGGGTGGCAAAAGGTGAGAAGTAGAGAATTATGTGTGTGCATAAGAGAGGGAGAAATAAGAGAAAGAGGAGTGACGCCATATGCCTCACTAGCTGTGCTTCCTGGGGGTGTGCAACTGGTCTGCTTCACTTGTTGGTGATACAATCTCTGCTGCTGGGACCTGTTTATATGTAGTGTGTATTTGTAGAGGACAGCCAAGTGCCTTCATTTAGCATTTCACTTTTCATTTTTGTAAACACTGTCTGTAGAAGTGTAACTTTCATCCAACTGAAAAGTACTCAATATTCCAACCTCAGAAGGATGCTTTAGTTTTGCCTTTATTAGAACACTTTACCTGCAGGTCACAGCAGATGTCATCAGCAGCCGCAACTTAATGAGCACCAATAAATAAATAAAACCACTGACCTTGCGCTCGGCGATGCGGCGAGCGCAAGGTAAGTGTTTTTATTTATTTATTTATTTTACGTTCCCTATCCCGTTGTTTGTCACTTTCACCACCCGCCCTGACCCTCCGTGCTTACCTGCACGGGCTACTGCTGGATATAATGATCAACACAATTGTACTGTACCAATGATGAGCATGTTTTTTGTAGAAGATATTATTGATAGTAAACCTGGAAAGGTTCAATGGCTCCACAGGTTTAGACGTCTACACGGCGGACGGAGGCGAGCATTGCCAGAGGAGCACCACCTTTGGCGTAAGTGTGACTACAGCGGGTCTCCCCTTGCCCGCCACCAGTTCTAATTTGACTTAAGGGTAAACTTGTACTTACATGACCCATTGGAGAACATTTCTCGACACGGAAGGAACTGACCTTAAGTTATCCTCTTATCCCAATTGGAGGTGAGAGTGAGAGCATACTGGGACAGGTAGAGTCCTGAGGAAGGCCGGCGTGACCCTACACGAGGGGCATACACTAACGGCCGAAACATGTTGACCACCTTTCAGTTAAGGAGGGGTGCTAGGAGCACATAGAATCTCCCAATCACCACCATCCTTCACATTTTTTAACTCTGGCCGGAAGATCCAGGAATAAAGTTTTAGGCACAGCGACACTTCCGAGCTAGTTTTAATTCACTTCACACTGCACTTTCACTACCGACGTTCCCAGTCACTGTATAATTATTTTGTGTCTTTTTTTGTGTGTTGTATTGTCTTCCCCCACCCTATTGCTCCACCCCAAGCGTGGCTACGCTGGGGTGTTTTTGGTAGCAGCCCAATGATGAAGCATGTCACACATTTGTGTGTGAGGGCAGTATTATCACATATAGCATGTGCCATCACGCTACATATTTTATTACTCCCTACTCCTTCTGGTGCATTAAGTGTTTACAGGGGGTTCGGGGTAGGTGAGTCCGTACCCTCACCCCTCCTTTTGTGTGTATTATTAGACGTATGTATACTATGTCATGGAAAGGAAGGTTGCTGGGAGAACTTTGCTTGCATTAAATAGCACTGTTATCTACATTCCAAGACTTAAATTTAATTACATGGTACTCTTAGTTTCTAAAACAAA
The DNA here is from genome assembly GCA_963921515.1 of Calotriton arnoldi. Lineage (NCBI taxonomy): Eukaryota > Metazoa > Chordata > Amphibia > Caudata > Salamandridae > Calotriton > Calotriton arnoldi. The sequence goes on along the minus strand of CAWUFW010010232.1, from coordinate 251,159 downwards.
TGATAAAGTGAACTTGTTTTGAACATTTAAGGCCCATCAACCTTCCCATTTTATAAGTAATTTGATATTGATAATGGATTATTAAAAAACTTGGCTAGTGTATTCTCCATTGTTGTACACTATTTGATAGATTCTTAATCAATGCTACATTATCTTTATATCTGAAGATACTACCTGAAACAATGGATGCAGTTGCATTTTCAATAGGATTTGAAGTATTTCTATATATAGGGTACTTCTTTTGTATCTGTAGAGATTTTCCAGCCTCTGTGTAATGTAAGTAGCCAAACGTTAGATGCTTCACTTCCTGTGATAGCACCAAATGAAAGGTCATTCAATGTTGCTTCCTTTGATTTCACGGGTATCCAAAGGGCCGGTGATTTCACTTCCTGTGATGTCACTTCCTGTAACATCATTGGGTGGGTCAAAGGGCAGGTGGTGTCACTTCCTGTGATGTCATCAAGTCAAAGCTCATGTGATGTCACTTTCTGTGACACTAGGCAGGGGGTCACATAGCATGTGATGTCACTTCACCTACCCCTGGAATTTGGATGAATCGACGTCCTTGAATCGGGTTACTTCGAGTCACTCTTTTGCAAAGAGAGTTTAGTGTGTTACTGTTCTTACTACAGACACCCATGTGTTTTCTGCTGGTGCAGGTTAGAATGCAGACTGGAACAACTAACCTTTTCATCATTCCAAGTCAATGCTAGGAACAAAGTAACAGCTATTAATAAAAGTGCCTAGAGATCAGATATTTGTTCAACCAAGATTTATAGTTTGACCAACAGAGAAAAATAAAATGATCGCTCTCTAAGAGATGTTTATCAACATGTGCTCATATTTAGCAGCAATGCCTCCTCTTTTTTCTGCAAATTTGGTATGATTGTGATTTATGAGCGTGGCTGGTGTTGTTCCCATAGCCTGGATTGGGGTGCCCGACGTAGAGCCATATCCATGCCAGGGTTCAGCATAGCCACAAAAGTTACATTAATTCATCGGAAATGGAACTCAGTTACACAGAGGTCTTTTTGAAAATCCAGCATGTGTCACGTCTTCCATTGCTGGATACCCCACTGACTAGATACTCTGCGATATATGACCCTAGACTTTTTTGTGTGGTTTCCTTGCCTAGAAGCTCTGTGAATTCGTGTCAATTTTAAGGACTTGAAGTTTACTTCTGATTGCTTGACAGAGCTTTCCTTTTCTGTTTTCCTTCGCTTTTCTTTTTCCCGAGTATTTTATCTCTTCTATGCATTCTTCTTTTTATTTCATGTGTTCTCGGTATATCTATTCTAATGTAATTTCGCGCCTCTTCTTTCTCCTTTTTTGCATTTCATTTTATTAGTAATTCCCTCGTCTTCTCTGTAACTTATCCTTCCCTTCCCACATCAGTTTCCTATGTGACTGCCAAACCTATCTCTTTTTCTCGTTTCTTCTCCTCTGCGCTGTGCATTGCTTCTTTCACTTCTCATTCACCATCTCTTTTCTTCCTGTTTTTCTCTCTACTTATCTTTCCTTTTCTTTTTCACATTGTCATTCTCTTTTTCTGTTTCCCGTTCAAGAACTTTCAGTGTGTCTATCCCATTCGCTGTTTTTCAAAATCTTTCTCTTTCTCCTGCAGTCTCTTTCATAATGTCTCTACTATTTCGGTTCAATCTGTTCCTTGTTCGTCCTTTCTCTACCTTTCCGTTTCGTTCCTTTCTCGTATTCCTTCCCTTTCTCCCTCTCTCTTTCTTTCTCTACATTTATGTTTCTCGCTTTCTCTGTCCCTTTTGCTACTTCTTTCAATCCCTTTCTAATCCTCTCTTTCTCTTCCTTTTGCTCCTTTCACATGTTCTTTCCCTTTTTCTCTGTACCGTTCTCTCTTGTGTTCTTTTCTTGCAGTCTTCGCCTTTGCCTGCCTGAGTACATCTTTCCTCTTTTGTTTTTCACTGTTTCTCTATTTTCCCTCTCTCTTCCCTTCTGTGTCTCTATTTTTCATTTATTGACCTCTTTCAAGTGAGTATTTATTTTCCCTAAGTTTTCTTGCTTGTTTTCTTCAAAAATTGTTTCTCTCGGTTTGTTTCTATTTTTCCTTCAACTTCTTCATTGCCCTCTCACTAGCTTTCTCCTTCACTCCTGATAGAAAAGCAACAACACCCTTCTACCAGTTTGACATTTCAAACTCCACATCCTCCCGAACGCATGTTGTGGAAAACAATTGGAGGCCACACTTTTTGTCGGAACTTTCTAAGACTTGATTGCAATTAGTAGCGCGCCTCCCAGATACGAACTAATCATGTTCTCCCTCCTTCGAGTTCCCCAAGGCGGTGGGGAGGATATAGGAATACAATCTCCTAATGAATGCGATAAATAGAGCTCGACATGGGGGAGCGCACTCTGCTGGGGGCTCTACAAGTCTTTCTTCATCGTGCCTTTTCTGAGAATTGCAAAGATCTCTGAGAATTTCTGCGTCTGTGAGTTTCTCGCTGGCCATTGTTCCAAATTGGTAGAAACAGGGGTTGTGTCTGACTTTTCGATTCCATATAATGCAGAAACTTTGAATCATTCGCAAAATTCACCTTACGAAAAAATTGCCAGCTAATACCAGGTCCTGTATTACAGTAAGGGCGCACTGTCCATGGTTGCGCCGCGAAACACTTTTAACCAGGCGTGCTAGGCTCAAACAGGGACAGTGCACCCTAATACTGAAAAAACTCTGCCCCCGGGACAGCCATGCACTCACACTGCAAGACAAGAGGGGCAGGACATTAGTGAAAGACAGACTGTTAGTCCTTGCATTTTCAGCAGGTTTACCCTCAGACTTTTATTTTTGACCGTGTTTTTGTTGGTTTGAGGACTCTGGGCACTTTACCACCGCTAAACAGTGCTAAAGTGCATATGCTCTCTGTGTAAATTGTTATTACAGATTGGTGTTTCCATGATTGGCTTGTTTGACTTACTACTAAGTGGGCCCAGGGCCTGTAAGTCAAGTGCTGCTAGTGGGCCTGCAGCACTGATTGTGCCACCCACACAAGCAGCCTTTCAAGGGGTTTCAGACCTGCCACTGCAGTGTCTGTGCACAGTCTCTACTGCCATGTCGACCTGGAAAGTGCACCCACTTGCCAGGCCCTAACCTTCCCTTTTATTACATGTGAGTCACCCCTAAGGTAGGCCCAAGGTACCCCTGTGGGAAGGGTGCAGTGTATGTGAAAGGTAGGACTTGTGTGTGTGACATGTCCTGATAGTGAAATCCAGTGTATTTCGATTTTCACTATGGTAAGGCTATCTGACCCATAGGATAGAATGGAGAATAATTTGTATCATCTTACAAGTATAACTTCCCATGGGGACATGTTAGAAAGATGGAGTTTAGTATGCCTGAACTCAGAATATAAAAATGCATCTTTTAGTAAAGATGATTTTTATATTGTGTGTTTGAAAATACCACTTTTAGAAAATGGGTATTTTTTTGCTTAGCTATCCTGTGTGCCTTTGCTGGTTTGTGGATTGACTATCTGGCTTTGGAGTGACAGGGGCTGGGGCTGTACATTTGCTTCAGACAGCCACTGGGGGGTTTAAGGTGTGTCATACCTTACCTGGATGAGTTAGGGCTGGGCTGAATAGACCTGGGCTGCCTTTAGAGTAGGGTGAGGAGATTTTCGTGCACCTAAATAGGCCTGGTCTGCCTCACACAATGCTGTCTCAACCTCCTGCCAGGAAGCTGGACCAGAGAGGACAGAACTGGTTTTGACTGAGCACAGAGTCTCTATGCCACAAGAGAACAAAGAGAGCTTCAGTATAAATATTGGGGCCCAGACCCCAGAACTTTAGAATACTTCTGGATTCAAGAGGAACCTCTGCCAAGGAGAAGAGCTGGGAAAGCTGAAGGAGAAGTACTGCCCCTTTGCTGTGTGCTGTCTGGGGTTGGCCTGCAGTGGCTGTTTCTGCCAAGGAAAGGACAAAGACTTTGCTGTATGCTGTGTATCCTGTTTGAAGAAGATCTCCAAGGGCTTGAAGTAGAGCTTGCCTCCTGTTCTGAAGTCTCAGGGACACAAAGACTTCACCACCAACTCCCCTGAGCTTCCTTGCTGGGAGTTCTGACCTGTCAAGAGGTGCCTGTTCCTGTGTTAGGCCTCTGGAGGTTGTTCCTGCTACTGGGAGCTGAGAATAGAGTAGCAACTAAAAAAGCGTGATGCATCCGCACCTGTTTCTGATGCAATACCGCCATGTGGGAAGGATTCCAAGTCATCGCCATTGTGCTGCTTAAGAAACCGACGTAGCGCCTGCCGCGGCTTGAGAAATCGCCACACGCTGAGTCTCGTGCACCGATTTCCAAAGTCGGAGATCACCACAACGACTCCGACACAGGCCCTGCTGTGCGACTGCAAGAACCGACGCATCGTGGGACCACGACTGGAGTGATCAACGTAGCACAGTTGCCACCAACACTGCACCGAGAACCGACGCATCCAAAAATCCCCACGTATCGCACCGGGGCGGCAAGTCCATAACATCGCTGGAGCTGCAGTAAGAAACCAACGCATCACCTCCCACGCAGTAAGAAACCGACGCATCACCTCCCACATGGTAAGGAACTGACGCATCACCTTCCCTGCATGGCAGTAAGAAACTGACGCATCACCTTCCCTGGAGCAAGGAAGCGACGCATCACCTTTCCTGTGCGTAAGGAACCAACGCATCACCTTCCCTGCCGCTGTTTATGCTTATGATTTTGACGCATCCATGGTACTTTGTGTTGAAAGTGTTGCATCTATAGCTTGCTATGGACAGAAATGTTTTTACCGTTTAAAAGTCATATCTTGGTAACTGTATGTTGGATTTTTGCAGTTTTGGTCGTGCTTGATTTAGATAAAGATTACTTATTTTTCTAAACTGGTGTGGTGTCCATTTATAGTGTTTTCACTGTATTACTGTATCTGTGCACAAATGCTTTACACACTGCCTCTGAGATAAGCCTGCCTTCTCGTGCCAAACTACCAAGGGGGTGAGCAGGGGTTGTCTAAGGGCGCAACTCCGTTACCCTGACTAGAAGCAAGGGTCCCTACTTGGACAAAGTTGCAAACCATTACCAATTAGAGACCCCCATTTCTAACACAGACCAACTGATTGCAGCAGCCAGTCTGCATTTCACATTGCAGGTGGCACCAAACTGGTGCTTTCAAAGGAGAAAGAGATCCACCTGCAGTTGGGGAAAGTGAGTGACTGCACCCACCTGCAGTACGATATCAGTGAGGCTTCAAGGGTCTACCTTACCCCCTCCACAAGGGTGACCTTGGGAAACAAACTGACTGAGATCCTCCTGACAGCCTCCCGTGCGCCTCCTGATCGCTACTTCGGCTCTGCACCCGCACCATAGTAAGGCATTTCTTTATTCATGATGTTGGCCAGAGAACACTGGCAGTAATTAGAAACAAATGAGAATGGACGAGATGGACCAGAAAATAAGCCATAGCAATGAGGATGCCATCAGTATGTGAACAACAACAGGTAATGACTATTGATATCTAGATGAACAATGATAGGCAGCAATGACAATTCTACAATGAGTCACAGCAGAAGCAATGGATGATCATTAGACATGGGTGAAATTAAAATTATGCTTGCATAACATGTATAAATTCATGATTTTCACGTTATGCTTGCTATGCAAAATTGCCGAAATTTTACACTATGGTGCATGGGAAGACAGAACATGAGGGGCTATTGCGTGTGGTCCTTCTGTTTTGCTGCACCTTGTATAAAACATTAACGAAAGTATGCATTTCACACTAAAACATAGCACAAAGTGATTTATTTGCATTGTGCATAATTATGTGTAATTCCCATAATTGTTTATGTAGTAAATGTTCCTGCTAATTTCTCCTACCCGCTAAGTTAGCAATCCTGCCAACTTTAGCTATTTTAAGCAATACACCAAGAAGAGAAAATTCCCATATTAGTAGAAAGCTTGCACACTTTCACTATAATAAAAATGCATTGTGACACGGGATTCAAATTTGCACACATTTTATATTTGTATTTTCTTGTTGATATGTTGACAACAATATTTTTTGTGCCACAATATTTTTATAGTCAAAGTTCTGAGATACAACCCCAAATTCCTGTGGTCGAGTTCCAATTAAGGTTTCTATAAACATGCTTGGGCACTTGTGCTTCTGCAACAACAACAAGCATCCTAAAGGTTTACTTGAGATATCCTCTCCCTGTAGATTGAGCAGCTTTAAATCCAGTTTTCTTTCTCTTAAGCCTAAAACTCCTTCCTACCCCATACACAATGCAGCATCAAAACCTAAAACCACCTTACTAGATCTATATACTACACATCTATGAACCCTAAAATCTCCTTACTACCCCTGTACACTTCCCAATCCTGAACCCCAAAGACTTCTTACAACATCGATGCACTACTCATCTCTGAACCCTAAAAACTCCTTACTATCCCTATGCAGTATACCTATAGGTAGGAGAAATGTCCACCGGACCAGCAGACATTTCTTGCATTTGCATTAGCAGGAACCACCATAATGGTGGTTCCTATGTATTGCAAGATTGACAGACAAGGTGGACTACCCAAAGAGGTTAACAACTCGTATATCTGAGGAGCACATTATAAAATTAAGTGCTGTTCAGCAGACTCTCGCCTTAGAAAATATCCCGACGGAAGATGACAACGCCTGGTATGAAAATACAATAAGACAACTGGTGGAATGCCTAAGGGTAAAAATGAAATGTAGTAAACCTGGGACAGCCAGTAACGTTAGATCCCCTAATAAAGACTGTCCATGGTTCGATGAGGTATGTCGTAAAGTAAAAGCACACATCAGACAAATAGAAAGAAGACTTAGAGTAAGGTACAACGCTGAGCTTTCACTTACCCTCCAGAAACTAAGGATAAATTACAAAACGATTATTAGGAATAAAAAAAGAACCTATAAAGATAGATGCTGGGCAAGCATGCTAGCCGTAATTGAGTCTAAAGATGTGAAAGGGTTCTGGAAATTGGTCCAAGAAAGCTCAGGTAAGACATCAGGATCCCTGCACTGCCTGGTCCCCGAAGATAACTGGGTGTATTACTTGGGGGAAATTTACGGGAAATGGCCAAGGGCAGAGAAAGCAAGCACAATATTATGGATAAGTGTGAGGGAGGAGATAAAGGAACACTTTACCTCCAGCCATATAAGGAAAATAATATCTGGCTTAAACCTAACTCGGGCAGCAGGCCCAGATAATCTGCCGGCAGTGATAATAAAAACTAGACCTGAGTGGTGGGCAGAGTTTTTTGCAAAAATGTTCCAGGGGATCCTTAAGACAGGCATTGTGCCAGAAAACTGGAGAGGAGCTATCTTAAGGCCAATCCATAAAAAAGGAGATTTAAATGCCCCTAAGAATTATAGAGTAATAAATCTCATTGATATAGGAGAAAAAGTCTTCGCTAAAGTAATCTTAGGAATACTAAAGGACTGGGCAGAAGTAAATCGGATTGTGCCCCCAGAACAGGGGGGGTTCAAAGAGGGACACTCAACGGTCGACCACTGCTTTGCGCTCTGGTCCATTGCGCGGAAGTCGATTGAGCAGAGGGGAAGTTTGTTCTGCTGCTTCGTGGACTTCCGCGCAGCATTCGATCTGGTGGACTGGGAGCAGCTGTGGGAGACTTTGACTGGATATAACATACCAAGGGATCTGCTAGGGCTGATTCAAGCACTTCACACCGATAATTGGGCCCAGATAATCTTAAATGTAGATGGGAGCTTGTCTCAGAAAATTCAGATTGGCAATGGGCTGAGGCAGGGGTGCGCACTGGCCCCCCTGCTATTTTCCCTGATTATTGCAGACTTGCCGTCAATCCTGGGCAATGTGAGTGGGGCAAGCCCGAAACAAGACGGGAAACATATTTCTTGCCTACTTTACGCGGACAATCTAGTAATTATGGATCAAACGGAGATTGGCCTACAAAGAAAACTAAACAGGTTCAATGAATATTGTCATTGTAAAAAACTCGTTGTCAATATGGATAAGACAAAGATCCTATGCTTCGGTCGAAGGAGAATTGGGTTCACATGGTTCCTGGGCACCGAAAAGATGGAAAAGGTTGATGAATATAGGTACCTAGGGATGTGGTTCGAGAGAAGTTTACAGTGGCGTACTCATCTCGACTGACTAAAACTGAGGGTTTTGGCATCGGTCAGGGGACTAAAAAGATTCAACTGTGCATATGGTGATATGTCCGACAGACCAGTTCTAAAAGCATACTCAGCAATGATACCTCCTCAATTTTGGTATGGTGCAGAAGTGCTTTATCTGAATGGTAAAAACGGATGGGACTCAGAGGAGGGAAACACCCTGAAAAGCCTATTTTCTTTGCCCAAATCATCAATGATTCAGGCAGTGAGATTAGAATTGGGAACAACTTCATGGGGTATAACAGCGTGTATGGCCCTATTACGTTTCTGGCAGCGCCTGGGCATGGGGGAAGATTATAAAATCTCACAATGGTGCAGAAATGAGATTGCAAAGAGTGAGCTAATGTGGGCAAAAGGGACAAGAGCTATCATTACTAAAGCGTGCCACACTTTGAAGATTATGCTGTGCCTCAAGACTCTCCAAATTAAGATCAACAAAAGGGAACTCAGGGTCCTGGGTAAAGAAATTTCCCGAGCTCAGGACCAAGATTACCTTTTGAGGAAAAAATCTGTACGTTTCATGGCGCTAGCGTGGCATAATGAACAACACTACCCCTATATTGATAGGCTGCCTAACTGCCGGTTGAGAAGAGAACTGCTGAGGCTAAGGATTGGGGTAAACCCATATTATGTGAATGACGGGGTAAAAAGATGTATGATTGATAGTATGGGAAAATGTACCTGTACTTTGGGAACAACATGTGATATCCTACATCTACTACTGGACTGTCGGAGATTTTTAGATATACGGAAAGATTTTTTATGTCCAACTTTTAAAAAATATGATATTAAAAATAGGGCTCAAGCAGTAACGCTTTTAACAGAAATGAGTAATTTAGACATAGCGTGTGCCATGGGGAAGTATATCCAAAAAGTTAAAGAATCCCTCAATAGCATTTTGAACTGATTTGCCTATATATAGTTTTGTGTGGCCTATGTTACATGAAATGTCGAAGGGTATGTTGAGGGTATTTTATGAAGTTTTATGAGGTCAAACAATGAATTGTGATTTTAGAATGTTTTATTGATGTTTTACTGATGTGGTTTTAAAATGTTTGGGAGCCAATGGTCTAAATAAACTTGTATTGAACTTGAATTTGACAGACAACTCTGTATACATGGCGTAGCCTTAAGGCAAACATATATATTTTTTAGTTTTCAAAAAGAAAATCCCAAAGTTTTCTTTTTGAAAATAAAAAACAATGCCCCCCCTTGCCATGGGAGTTCCCTCCAATGGCCAGGGGGGCATTTATCACTTTTCAATACCCCTTACCACTAGGATTTTCCTGGCGGTGATGGGCTTTAAAAGTTGGCTGCATGTCTGCCCATCTATATTTGGTGGAAGGACATAGAGTCAAACCTGAGATGGCCCTTATTCAGTTGGGCTTTCAGAGGGGTCTGCCCATAGAGGGGATGGAGTAGTCTCCACTGTCGTCAAATCTATGGTTGACCCAATTCTAAATTGGGTGAGCAGACCATAATTTTGGCTGGGAGAGAACTCTATTGACATTGCAACAGTGTTCCCTCTCTACCAACATTTAAATCAGGCCCAAAATCTCCAAATTCAGACAATGCCCTGGACACACAGAATCTCTAGCAGTCTTTGCTTATTACTGTCTGTATCTATCCAACCTTTCAAGACTCTGCAATGTACTCCAGCACACATTAGATGAAGACAACATAATTTCAGCATCAGCAGTGACAACCATCTCCCATGACAAAAACCACTCCTCAACATCAACATTTTCCTCAACCAGGCATTTCTCTAAATACCAAAAAAAGACGAATCTTGCCCCTTCTTTAAAAACCTAACTTTGCTCAAATAACTGAGCCAAATACCTATCACTCCAAAAATATCTGTGGGTAAGATCATTAAAAATGCAAGAACAACTCATTTCCCTGGAAAATCAAGAACATCTTCCTAAAGGATACCCAAGGTGAACTTTAGATGCTAATGTAGCACATATATAGCTGACAATAGCACATTCCAGATCCCCATCTGTGCCTTATGTCTGCTTATACTGCTGGATTTCTCTGCGTCCATCAACACCATGGAACATTAAGTCCTATTCAGCATATTCTCCTCAACGATGAGCTCAAAGGCACCTTAACAACAGATCACAGCTTGCTCGGACGAGCATCTCCAGATCTGACCTCGCCCCCATGACCCGTAAACTCCAGAAAGGATCTATCCTCTTTACAGCAATTTTCAAGTATTGCATGGAATGCATGGGAGCCATTTTAGCCCACAAGAGCATCAAGATCCACCAGTACATGGACAACACCCAACTTCACATAAAAATAGCAATTGGCATTGCACTGCTATAAGAAAGTCATTTGTGTGGCTTTAGAAGAAGTGTAGGTTATGAAGCCACTGATGCTGTTAAGTAGGTGTACCTATTTTTATAAGAGGCAGGTCATATCTCTGGACAATGTAAGGATGTACCACAAATAGGAGTCTACTATTTCATTGCAGGCAACTGAGTGCTTAGAAGCTCAGCTAAGGTGCAGCTACATGTGTCATACCAATACCGAGCCACTGATTCGTTGTAACTGCTTGGTTACTTATGACAATGCATTCCAGCATTTGCACATGACATTGCCCCAACATTCTAATTTGCCATTTCCCTATTCCATTTCTTTTCCTTTGCCTAGAATCACCAACGAATTGCAAAAAACAGTTGGCACACTTCCTAAAGCAGGTGAATAGCTAAACAAACGTTACAATTTGAAAGCATCTGGGCCTCATTTATGAGAAGTGTTGCATCGCTGCGTGAAAGCAGCGATACGACACTTCTCAGTGCGCCCTCCTTGAGATACGAATGATGCATCATATTTACTGTATGACGCATCATGTCGCAATGAACGACATATACGTCAGTATTACTGACGTATCTGTCGGCACAAAAGTGGCGCATTGCTGGAGTTGCGTTGGGAGCGTGACGCAACTCCAGCAATATTCCTTTCACATGGGGCAAGCCCCATTTGAAAGGGCCTGCGTCACCCTTACGCCTGCCATGAGGCAGGCGTAAGGTTTTGACGCATTGGCGTCCTAGAAGTGGCGCAGTGAAATCTCATAGATTTCACTGCACCACTCCTACAACCCTGTATTGTGGGGGAACGCCCACCCTGCATACATTATACCTGACGCAGGTATAATGTAGCGCAGGGGTTTACGTAGTGACTCATCTGCCTAGATGCGTAACTTCCTAAATATGGTGCAACATGGGGCATTATTTACGACGCCGCTGCGTCACTAAAAATGACACAACGGCGGCGCAAAAGTGACGCAGGCCTTCATAAATAAGGCCCTCTGTATGTAAAATTGCCTTAGTACTGAGTTCGAAGAGAGGCAATGTCTTGTTTTACCTTTAATGGAGGACAGGTACACTAAAGCTTGGAGAACAATCCTGCAGCCAGCAATCCTTGTCAATTCACATTCAATTCATTATCCACAGCGCTGCAAGACTGAATACTGAATTAGGTCATAATCACCGAACACTTAAAACAAAGTGATGTTAAATTAGGACTCGTGTTTCGCTATTACCCGAAGTACATTGGATAAGAAGAGGATGCCTTCAAGAAGGGCTTGTGGAGGTTGGAGCCTGGCTGCGTGGCACCCAGTTCTGCGGTGAGGATAGAATACTTTTTTCCTCATGGCCTTTGTGTATAGCCAAGGGGCTGATACCCTTGGCTATGGCCACTTATAAGAAATATATGGAACACCAATTGCTTTCCGCAAGATCGGTCTCAAAGTAAAATGACCAAATACATACACGGTAGCATGGTTGTATACAGGCCCAATTCACATATTGAATTGAAAATATAGTCCCATATGCAATGGCGTAGCAAGGGTGCTATTGGCACTAATGCCAACAAGCAAAACAGACCTTCATTGGTTAGGTAGTAAAATAAAGCCGTAATTTAAGTAAGAGAGGGCCCCTTGCACCCTTGGACACCAGTGTCACTGCACCTGCTGAACTATCCATAGCTACACCCCTGGCCGTACTTTTGCACCTACGTTTGGAGTGGATTCACTTTCTTTTGTAATTTTCCAAAAAATTGCAGGTGTACACATCGGAAGATGTGACATTCACAGCTTTACAGGAGTGCTCATATGCTTAAGCATTTACATGTGTTTTAATGTACAAAAGTATAAATGCGAAGGAGAAGTGCTTTTCCATATTTCTTTTCACCAATGGCAACATCGTTTTCCCTATATAAAAAAACCCTTCTCCTACAACACTAACATTCTCAGAGGTGTTCCTTCCCCCATTCTCACACTGTATACAGATTCCCTCTTGCACTGGAAAAATGTACATCTCCGATCGTACACCGACAATAACATCATGTGTGAGTCAATCAATTTATGAATGTGAAACCAGGACCATAAGTGCGTGTTTCGAATTATGGGGCCAAATACATTTTCTATTGTCTGGCTTAACAGCACGGCTGTCGCCAGACAATTATGTGTGCCTCACTAGAGTGGGGCTTTGGCTCCGCCCAAATGTTTGTGAGACAGGAGTACAAGATTTAATTGGGAAGAAACTGTGTGCTCTAACAAAAAAGTGCTTGCCCTCCACTAGCTGTGATCGTTTTGGTTATTTATCCAGCTGCCTGAGCTTTAATTTTCAGTGACACACATGACATTGTAATGATATTAAAGTGTCTTGGATAACTAGCTACTTTATGGTTACTTTATGACTTTTCTCTGGCAGCTGCACAGATGGGAGGAGGGCAGTTTTTAACCTACATGGATGTTTATGTCTGGCTTCACAGTGCAACTGCCACTTTACCTTTTAACCTACACCAAAACTATTCTACAGTTATTTGAATACACACAAATACATAGCCATTCTCATGCTAGTTGTGTGGTAATGCATTACATTACCATACAACAGTCCTTTAAAGCCAGACCTTTTAGCATTGCAAGTGCATGTTTTAAATATTTAACAAAAATTATTCTTTCCTCTTTATTCCTGTAATTACTAGTTTATAGTTCCATGTGCAATATGGATTGTATCATCATAATGACATCCAGCAGATCACTCTGCAGAGCCTTTCCAGTGGCAGGTCTACAAGGATTATGTGGCATGGAGAACCGAATCATGCATCAAGGTTATCTACATTAGGGTATTTCTCTCTTTCTCTGTATGTATATATATATATATTCACTGAAAAAACCATAGGTTTCAGGGACATTATAGTTAGAAATTAGCATTTAAAAAACCTTAGAAATTCACAGAAAAAACCATAGGTTTCAGGGACGTTATAGTTAGTTGGACATTTCACTTATACAAAACCATAGAAATTCCCCCGTTATAGTTAGTTGAGCTAACTATAACTCGCGCCCCCACAATGCACTGCTGATGACGTCAGATATTACATCATTCATGACATGGTCAGTGACATCACTGATGACATCTCAAATGACATCACTGATGACATCATCCAGTGATTATGTGTTTCTATAAAATGTAAATATGTTTTATGTATATGCGAAGGTGTATTGAAGAATGAATGGGTGTATAAGAGTCAGGATGGATGATTTAGTAGGTGTGTGACTGACTGTATAAGTGAGTGATTAATTGTGTCTTACTGAATGCATGTGTTAGTGACTAAAACAGACATTCACACAGCTTAGTTTGTCAGTTGGTGTGTAAGCGGTTCCATGGGTTGGTGAGTACCTAAATGAGGATCTATATGGGTTATTGATTAGTTGTTTGAGTATCTCTATGGGTGCCTGAGTGTCTGTGTGGGTAGGTGGGGTTGGGTGTAACTGTCCATAAATGTGTGAGTGGGTGATTCACTGGGTGTATAGGTTCAAGAGTGCATCTGAGAAGAGCTGTATGGATGGGTGAGTGTGTGTTGCTGAGTGAATGGATGCCTCAGTGGTACATGTGTGAGTAACTGCATATGTGAAAGTCAGTATATGTGAGTATTGGAGTGTTTAAATGACTATATGTGAGAGTGAGTGATTGTGAGAGTGGATGTATGGATCAGTGTGTGCTTGTATTACTTATTGTATTAGAGTGTAAGTATGTGTTAGTATATGTTTAAATAAGTGAGGTGGTGTGTGTATAACTGTACAGGTGAGTAAATGAAAGTGTGATTGATTATTTCCATGACTGACTAGGTGTGTGAGCAACTCTATGAATGAGAGGCGGTGTGTGAGTGTCTGTATAGATATGTGAGTGCATATGATAATGCAGTATTGATGGCTGACTGTATGTATGAGTGACTGTATGGGTGAATGAGTGGATGTGTGTGTAGAGCTAGGAATTAGTGAGTGGATATGTACTAACTGGTATTGGTGTGTTGATGGTTTCGAAAATGATACTCTGTATTTTAGAGTGGGTGTATCAAGGGTTATATTAGGGTGTGATGAGGTGCATCAGATTTTCACGTGGATGATGTCATCAGTGATGTCATCAGTGATGTCATTTGAGATGTCATCAGTGATGTCATCAGTGATGTCACTGACCATGTCATGAATGATGTAATATGTGACGTCATTAGAAGTGCATTGCGGGCGCGAGTTATAGTTAGCTCAACTAACTATAACGGGGGAATTTCTATGGTTTGTATGAGTGAAATGTCCAACTAACTATAACGTCACTGAAACCTATGGTTTTTTCAGTGAATTTCTAAGGTTTTTTAAATGCTAATTTCTAACTATAACGTCCCTGAAACCTATGGTTTTTTCAGTGAATTTCAAAGGTTTTTCAAATGCTAATTTCTAACTATAACGTGCCTGAAACCTATGGTTTTTTCAGTGAATTTCAAAGGTTTTTTAAATGCTAATTTCTAATTATAATGTTCATTAAACCTATCTTTTTTTCTGTGTTTTTAAATTATCATCCCATTCTCAACCTGGTCAAAACTGCAAATCTCACCACTTTTCCATCGATGCCTTCGGCCAAAAAAATCGCCACAAATGAGAGCCACAACTAACGCTAATGATATGCAAAGAAGGCGTTCCCGTGGAAAAAAAAACTAAAACACCACTTCCCCATATTTTCAATGACCAGCCAAATCTGCAATGCGATCCAAAAACCAGGCGATAAGCTGAGTTAGCAGTAAGAAATTAACATCAGCCTTTAACTGGTGTAAGGAGGTGACTATCTACAGCGTGAATTGGACCCAACTCACAGCCACATCTAAAGACCAACACGTGATACAGCTACTGATCATGCAACTTCGACACCCAACAAGGCCACAACACCCACCGCCACCACCACCAGGACCTCACCACCAGGACCTCCCCCCGTACCACCCCCCCTACTACCACCGAGGCAGCGCAAAACAGGACAACGGACCTTCCCAAAATGCCATGGCCCCTCAGCCGCACAATAGCTGAATGCTGGGACATGTGGGAACCAAGTATGTGTGAAGGAGGCAAGTCACCCATCAATAATAATGCACACAATACCAAGTGTAGCGGTGATGTGCTGGACAGACCTCACTATGCAGAGCACAAACCTCTCCATGTGTACATATACTACTGATACATGTAGTGTTGTGCACAGTGGACGCAACCATGTTACCTCAGGCAATGGGGAAGATCTTGGTCATGTAGCTGTGTTGTGTCCCCCCCCCCCGGAAGCGTAAGCTAAGTGGGCTGGTCTAACGTACGGCACTCCAGCTTAGGAGTATGAATAAATAGGCTGGGGCTCTGGGCGTGGTACACTTGTGGGAAGGCCAAAGCATCTGCCAGAGCGGCGGCCCTCACCCTGCCATGTGGCTGCCGCCATGACCGCAGGCCTCCTCGACACAGGCCCCCTGCGAACCCAGTGGCACAGCACCACAGACTTATGTCTGTACAGACTACTGCCTTCGATCTACACTGCGGACAGCAGGGCTCACAATTCAGATGCAGTGGCAATTGCAGATCACGCAGTCCAGTAGGCAAGACACATTGCTGCCACTGCGCCCCGCCCGGACCATGCATGATCGCAGGCTGCGTACACGCTGAGCGCCAAAGGTACTACTAACTCACTGCACCATAAGTCATCGCCACGTGGCCTTATTAAGGCAGAATTCATTAGACAAAAGACATTGCTCCCAGTGCGGCCCGCCGGGACCACGTATCATCGCAGGATGCGCACACGCTGAGTGCTTCAGGTGCCACTAACTGTGCAGCTCAACTCGGCGCCACATGGCTGTGCGCCCATCCTGACCGCTGCCCCCGGCCTACACTGGGGTTAGCACGGTTCACAATTCAAGATTAGTAGCGATGCAAATTGTGTAAGAGACTATAATGGGTTAACAAGATCAAATGCTCCCAATCTGTGCAGCTCAAGTCAACGTCACATGGCTGTGGGCCTTTGCTGACCGCTGCCTCCGGCATACACTGTGGAAGACCGGCGACACGTGGTGCCACTAACCCTGTTCAACACAAGCCGATCCCACATGTGGAACTGTGTCCTGAGTCCTGAATGGCAGTGACCCCAACTCTGTGAGAGATCCACAGCAGCAGACTCCCTTCGATTAGTGAGGTGTATTTGCATATGGAAGGCCGGCGACACATGGTGCCTCTAACCCTGTTCAACACAAGCCGATCCCACATGTGTAACTGTGTCCTGAGTCCTGAATGGCAGTGACCCCAAGTCCGTGGCAGCGACCACAGCACCAGACTCCCTTCGATCAGTGAGGCATATTTCCATATGGAAGGCCGGCAACACGTGGTGCCACTAACCCTGTTCAACACAAGCCGATCCCACATGTGTAACTGTGTCCTGAGTCCTGAATGGCAGTGACCCCAAGTCCGTGGCAGCAACCACAGCACCAGACTCCCTTCAATCAGTGAGGCATATTTCCATATGGAAGGCCGGCGACACGTGGTGCCACTAACCCTGTTCAACACAAGCCGATCCCACTGGTGTAACTGTGTCCTGAGTCCTGAATGGCAGTGACCCCAACTCCGTGAGAGAACCACAGCAGCAGACTCCCTTCAATTAGTGAGGCGTATTTGCATATGGAAGGCCGGCGACACATGGTGCCACTAACCCTGTTCAACACAAGCCGATCCCACATGTGTAACTGTGTCCTGAGTCCTGAATGGCAGTGACCCCAACTCTGTGAGAGATCCACAGCAGCAGACTCCCTTCAATTAGTGAGGTGTATTTGCATATGGAAGGCCGGCGACACATGGTGCCACTAACCCTGTTCAACACAAGCCGATCCCACATGTGTAACTGTGTCCTGAGTCCTGAATGGCAGTGACCCCAAGTCCGTGGCAGTGACCACAGCACCAGACTCCCTTCGATCAGTGAGGCATATTTCCATATGGAAGGCCGGCAACACGTGGTGCCACTAACCCTGTTCAACACAAGCCGATCCCACATGTGTAACTGTGTCCTGAGTCCTGAATGGCAGTGACCCCAAGTCCGTGGCAGCAACCACAGCACCAGACTCCCTTCGATCAGTGAGGCATATTTCCATATGGAAGGCCGGCGACACGTGGTGCCACTAACCCTGTTCAACACAAGCCGATCCCACTGGTGTAACTGTGTCCTGAGTCCTGAATGGCAGTGACCCCAACTCCGTGAGAGAACCACAGCAGCAGACTCCCTTCGATTAGTGAGGCGTATTTGCATATGGAAGGCCGGCGACACATGGTGCCACTAACCCTGTTCAACACAAGCCGATCCCACATGTGTAAATGTGTCCTGAGTCCTGAATGGCAGTGACCCGAAGTCCATGGCAGCGACCACAGCACCAGACTCCCTTCGATCAGTGAGGCATATTTCCATATGGAAGGCCTGCAACACGTGGTGCCACTAACCATGTTCAACACAAGCCGATCCCACATGTGTAACTGTGTCCTGAGTCCTGAATGGCAGTGACCCCAACTCCGTGAGAGAACCACAGCAGCAGACTCCCTTCGATTAGTGAGGCGTATTTGCATATGGAAGGCCGGCGACACATGGTGCCACTAACCCTGTTCAACACAAGCCGATCCCACATGTGTAACTGTGTCCTGAGTCCTGAATGGCAGTGACCCCAAGTCCGTGGCAGCAACCACAGCACCAGACTCCCTTCGATCAGTGAGGCATATTTCCATATGGAAGGCCGGCGACATGTGGTGCCACTAACCCTGTTCAACACAAGCCGATCCCACATGTGTAACTGTGTCCTGAGTCCTGAATGGCAGTGACCCCAAGTCCGTGGCAGCAACCACAGCACCAGACTCCTTCGATCAGTGAGGCATATTTCCATATGGAAGGCCGGCGACACGTGGTGCCACTAACCCTGTTCAACACAAGCCGATCCCACATGTGGAACTGTGTCCTGAGTCCTGAATGGCATTGACCCCAAGTCCGTGGCAGCGACCACAGCACCAAACTCCCTTCGATCAGTGAGGCATATTTCCATATGGAAGGCCGGCGACACGTGGTGCCACTAACCCTGTTCAAGACAAGCCGATCCCAAATGTGGAACTGTGTCTTTAGTCCTGAATGGCAGTGACCCCAAGTCCGTGGCAGCGACCACAGCACCAGACTCCCTTCGATTAGTGACGGGTATTTGCATATGGAAGGCCGGCGAGACGTGGTGCCACTGAACCTGAACTACGCAGGCCGGTGGGGCCACCAACCTATGCACGTGGCTGTGGGCCCTTGCTCACCGCTATCTCTGGCCTACACTACGGTCAACAGGCCTCACAATTCACATAGAGTCCCTATTGCACATGACGCAGACCAGTAGGCAAGACACATTGCTCCCAGTGCGGCCCGTCCGCACCAAGCATCATCACAGGCTCATACAGTCTCAATGCTTCTGGTGCCACTAACTGTGCACCTCAACTCACCGCCACATGGCTATGGGTCCTTGCTGACCGCTACCTCTGGCCTACACTGCGGTCATCAGGGCTCACAATTAAAATTATTTCTTGATTCATTAACTACAGAGTCCAGTAGGCAAGTAACTATCACAGTCCTAAACCCTACATAATATCCTTTTAGTATCCTTGCTTCAAGAACTTTTTTTATATCAGTTATAGTTTAGTACAATGACCAAATTCATCTTCAAGTGCAAACGAACACTCAATAGCAGTCTACACTGCGGACAGCAGAGCTCGCAATTCGATTTTTAAATGCTAATTTCTAACAAGAAGATTGTACTCAGAAAATACAACACTTCAGTATTGATTCATTAATTACAGAGTCCACTTGGCAAGTAACTATCACAGGCCTAAAATCTACATAATATCCTTTTAATATCCTTTCTTCAAGAACATTTTTTATATCAGTTATAGCTTTAGTACAATCACCAAATTCATTTTCAAGTGCAAACGAACACTCATTAGCAGTCTACACTGCAGGCAGCAGAGCTCGCAATTCCAACTTTGGACACGTGGTGCCACTAACCCTGTTCAACACAAGCCGCGACACGTGGTGCCACTAACCCTGTTCAACACAAGCCTGCGACATATGGTACCACTAACCCTGTTCAACGCAAGCCGCGACACGTGGTGCCACTAACCCTGTTCAACACAAGCCTGCGACACGTGGTGCCACTAACCCTGTTCAACACAAGCCAATCCCACATGTGGAACTGTGTCCTGAGTCCTGAATGGCAGTGACCCCAAGTCCGTGGCAGCGACCACAGCACCAGACTCCCTTTGGTTAGTGAGGCATATTTCCATATGCAAGGCCGGCGACACGTGGTGCCACTAACCCTGTACAACACAAGGCACGACACGTGGTGCCACTAACCCTGTTCAATACAAGCCGATCCCACATGTGGAACTGTGTCCTGAGTCCTGAATGGCAGTGACCCCAACTTCGTGGCAGCGACCACAGCACCAGACTCCCTTCAGTTTTATTTGTTGTTGTTTTCTTTAAATAAAATGTTTTATATGTAAACCTATACATGACTAAGATTTTTGTTTGTCCAACCGCACAGGGACACTTCCGGGCCCAAGAAGGTTGTTGGGGGTATGTTGGTAATGTGGGAAGAGGGTGCGTTACCTGCTGATGTGGGGAGAGGCAGCGTGAAAGGGGTATCTCTCACAGAAAGAACTCCGATATGTTTTCAGAAATGCCTCGGACAGATGCCAGCTGACGGACTGAATCACAAAATGGTTTTTCAATGCTTATGTAGTGTGAGTTGTGAACAGTTCGCACCCAGGCTCGCAGAGGGACAACTGCAGCCCGTCCGCTCGACTCACACACGCAGTACTACGACCCGTCCGCTCCCAAAGGAACAGCAGCGTAGTACCTTGCAGAGGTACAGGCACAGTAGCGTACTAGCTCGCAAACGTAGAGAGCTGCGAGCCGACAGACTGGCTTCTAACGGCATAGCTGCGAAGTAATGATGTTGGGCAGACGGAGCGTGAAAGAGTTATCTCGCAGAAACAGAGCTCCGGTATATTAAATTGCCCCCGAGACCTTTCTTTTATATTTTCACTCGATGCGATAAAGCGCGCTTTCTGGACCAAGACCTTTCTCCCTGCCAAATTTGGCGTAATTCCGTTCAGCAGTTTGACCTGTAGCCTTGTCTAAAGTTTCCTATGGAAAATCCATTGAGAAAACACGTTTTCACACCCCCCACATAGCTACCTGTCGCAGGCGTGCTCGATGTTGGTATGCAGGTCAGTGGTCTAGTTGTCAACATGTCACGGCCACTCCCTGAGGGCAGGTTTGCACACACACCACACCCATCCGGCACATGCGTCACAGGCCATGTGACCACGCAAATATAATGGATCCACAACGTCAAATCCTTTATTGCCGGTGGTGACTGGATGGCGGATGCTCCACGGGTCTCAATCATAAAGACTCCATGAAAAGTTGCGCAGAGGGTTAGTCGCACCCTGAGCTCTATGGCCATCAGGGGCCTACTACCACGTGGCGCGTACTTGAGTTCCACAGGGTTATTGCCACCCGAAGCTGATGTGGCCGTCAGGGGCCTACCACCACGTGGCGCGAACTTGAGTTGCACAGGGTTAGTGCCACCCAAAGCTGATGTGGCCGTCAGGGGCCTTCGACCACGTGGCGCGGACTTTAGTTGCACAGAGTTAGTCGCACCCTAAGTTGTATGGCCGTCAGCGGCCTACCACCACGTGGTGCTGACTTGCGTTGCACAGGGTTAGCGTCACCAAAAGCTGATGAGGTCTCCGCCATTGATGACTCAGGACTCAGCGACATGTGTGAGATCTGCCGGGCCGCAGAGAAGCTGATGTGGTCTCTGCCATTCATGACTCCCACATGTGTAACTGTGTCCTGAGTCCTGAATGGCAGTGACCCCAAGTCCGTGGCAGCAACCACAGCACCAGACTCCCTTCGATCAGTGAGGCATATTTCCATATGGAAGGCCGGCGACACGTGGTGCCACTAACCCTGTTCAACACAAGCCGATCCCACATGTGGAACTGTGTCCTGAGTCCTGAATGGCATTGACCCCAAGTCCGTGGCAGCGACCACAGCACCAAACTCCCTTCGATCAGTGAGGCATATTTCCATATGGAAGGCCGGCGACACGTGGTGCCACTAACCCTGTTCAAGACAAGCCGATCCCACATGTGGAACTGTGTCTTTAGTCCTGAATGGCAGTGACCCCAAGTCCATGGCAGCGACCACAGCACCAGACTCCCTTCGATTAGTGACGGGTATTTGCATATGGAAGGCCGGCGAGACGTGGTGCCACTGAACCTGTCCCTCGACATCTGTGAGTTCTGCCGGGCCGCGGAGCTTTGACGGGCATGTGGAGTGCCCACTGGTAAACACTCCGGTGGCAGCAGGTAATTATTTGGTCATGGATGCACAGGGGCGGCAGTATCTCTCTCTCTCTCTCACTTCCCTCTCTTCACTCTCTCTCTCACTCTCTTCCTTCCTTTTCTTCTCTTTCTCTATCTCCCTTCTCCCTTTCTCACTCCCTTTCTTTCCTTCCCTCTCTTTTTCTCTCTGGCTTTTTTTTCCTTCTCTGTGTCTCACTCCTTTGATATGCGCATTACACACGTCCTTATTTTGTGCTTTATTTTCCAGGCTGTGTCGTCGACATTCATGGTCCCGACAGGAGTCTTCCGCCTTGTTGTTTTGTGTTCAGTTTGTTAAATTTAGTTTATCCTTTATATATACGTTTACAAAAAAATAAAGTTTGATAAAAAAAAAAAAAAATTCAATAAAGTTTTTGGTTGTTACTTAAGTGCTGTGTGACTCTTTCTCGTTCTTATTACTGTTATTTCGTGGTGTCCACCATGGTGTTAAATTTTGGGGCAGTTATCACGGGAATACTGGTGATGTCTGCAGTTTGCACCAGCTTCTGAATAGTGTGTTATATTCATCTCAACTTTAGTTGCATTAATGTGCTGATAATGAAATGCAGAGTAGGCGTTCCCGTGCAAAAAGACACAAGGTGCACCTTTGCGATTTATTCTAAATACTAAAATCCTGTATTGAATTGCAATGTGGTAGTGGGTGCACTTACAGTGTACACACAAAATCAATGAAGAAATGTCATTGTATTTATATTGATTGGGAATAGTGGATCAGGTGCTGGATCTTGACGCGATACACTGCCCAGTTCGTTTATTTTTCTGTACACGAAAAAACCACATCACAACTTTGACAACAACTGCGATACGAAACAAATTCCGGTGATAAGCCGCGTTAGCACCAGGGATTTTACACCTCCTTTCTGCTGGTGTTAAGCAGGATGACTACCTGCAGCATGAAAGGGAACACAGCCAAGAGCCACACCGAAACACCCACAGGTGCCATACAGTCAATGAGCATGATACACGGATACCCATGAGGTCCACAACACTCATCGCAACAACCCCAGGACCGCCAACGCCCCCCGAACCCGCATCTGAGCAAGTGTGTCCGTGTGGTCATTGTGTTAGCATGATAGGCACGGGCCCTGCAACATCACAGTGTCAGCGGACGTTACCATGTCACCTCAGTGAGCCTGGACATGTAGCTACGCACACATCCTCCTGCATGCACAAGCGGCGTGTGCTGGTCCGGCGTACACAGGTCAGCGCAGGGGTCTGCCTATCTGGCAAGGGGAACGGGGTGTCTCGGACATGTCCGTGTTCAGGAAGTGCGGTAAGTGTGTCTCTGTGTTCTGGTGTGGCCGCCACAAGGGCCACAGCAGTCGATGTTGTACAGTGGCATGCACCACCTCCAAACTGCAGTCTCACGGTGTGGTTGGAATGCCGCAGGACATGCATGAATAGGCATTACAATGGTGTGCTGTAGGAGTGCACGGGATACAACAGTGCACCATACAAAAGTGTGGGGGCTCGTGGGAGGGAGGAGCAGCTGTTTGGCAATGTAACACACAGTGAACCCGCCCATGTGCCACGTGCTGGGCATCTCATCCATGATGACCAGGGTCGCAGACATCCCACAACACCTACGACCGGCCTTTGTTCACATCCTGTATGAATGCAGCTGGAGAACTTACTGTAGGGATGAAAGGTTCTTTGTCTGAGCTATCTTGCAGTAGCACATCTGCTGCTCCGAGAAGGAACTTGCAAGTGGCCAGCCCCCCTGACAGATACGATAATATTTGCATCCGTCTCCCACACTACGCACTGCCCGATTTGAGAACAACGAGTACACATTCCACACTCAAAAGTCCTTCGTCGTAGTTAGCGTGAGTGAAATTGCCTTCACACGTACTACCCACCACACCCCTGCCCTGCACTCATTGCACACAGACCCGGCTCATTGCACCAAGCTGTGCCATTTCATCCACAAGACTGGCACACGGCAAGCCAGTGCAGCTACAAGCAGAGCCACTGACGCAATGGCAGAGCATCCCGAACACATGGTCGACTCCATGCACGTCCACCTATACCTTGCACGTCTGCTGCATGTCCTGTGTGCACTGCCTTTGGCAGTACTGCGGATCACTTACCGGCTGTGCTTCGCATTGCGGACGTCACCTGTGTTCAACCTGTATTGCAATGTTGCACGTGCCTATCCGAGTGGTGCATGGACGTGTGCCTCTCCAACGAGTGGGTAGCTGACATGGATTACAACAGGTGTGTGTGCCCCCTGTTGGCCCATGACCAGGACTGTCATGGTGATGCCCGTTTATGGCATGCATGGATGTTTGGCATGCATGTTGGGAACTGGGCCTGGGAGATTGCACGTGTCGTAGTATGCAGTGAGCAAATTGACCCACTTCCCGATTCTGCTTTGGTGCACATTGGGTACAGTGGTTGGAGTCAGCACATCTGTCCCGGTCAGCTGATGGATTACGTCGATGACATGTCAAATATTGTGGCCAACCATGTACTCCATGCACTCGCGTTCATGGACGAGTGACACGGTACCTGCAACCACGACTCGATGTGCCACATTGCACGTGTCCCTCCGCATCATTGCACGTTGTACATCTGGTCACATGTCCCAAAACAACAGTGGACATGGCTGCATTGGCATCGAATAATGTCCGAAGCACGGACAACCAACGCTGCTTGACACTGACGTGTGTTGGTGATGGACTACCCCGAGGTGAACATGGACGTTTTCCTACGTTCCTTATTCAGGCATGCTGCTGCATTTCTCTGCATATCGTGGCACTACTCTTGGCCGTACTGACACACACTTTTTTTTATAAAGTTTCCACATTTTCACTTGTCTCCAAATGTGTAGTGTCTTCATTTGTATGCCAATGTGTGTGTCACGGACTCTCTGGCTGCCTGCCATACGTGAATTGCTACCCCATCCGGACAGTGGATTTGTACTTATCCGTTCTCATGTGCCTGTTTCGTACTGACGCTTTTGGACGCTTATCCGCCTCAGGCGAGTGCATTTGTGTCCTGTGTTCGATTGTGCGAATCTTTGTGTTTGGACAACATTGTGTTGGATGTTGGTGTACTCTGCTTCCTATGTGTGTGTGCTGCATTGTGTGTGAGATGTCCCTTCATGTGAGCTTTTGTCACCCTTCTCCCTTTCCGGCAGTGTGGTTTTCACTTCTATGCTTGTTCAGTGGTGTGATGTTGGCGGGTTGTGTGACTTGTGCTCCTTGTTGGTGTGTTTCATTTTGGCCATTGTTTGTCTATAGTTGTGCTGTACTTAATTGTGCATGTGTACCATTGTGGCCATCTTCCCCCGTCCCCCCACTCCCTGCTTCTTCCTCTTCCTGGTGCTGTAGTGTCTGTAATTTTGTTGCTCCACACATAAATACATGTAATGAACAAATTAGAATAGTTCCTTGATTCTTTTAGGTTTCAAAACTTCTCTCTATTGTTTTTTTTTAAATTTCCATATAAACAGTTTTTTTAATATTGAAGGACACAAAGAAGTCAGAAGTGCAACGTATTCTATCAACACACTTTCTAGAACATTATACAACACGTGCAGGTTAAAAGTTCATCAATTTTTTTAAACCTAACGATATTTTTTTGCAACATTTTCTTGAACATTTAACGGCACGTGCAGGTTAAAAGTTCACGATTGTTTTAAGTTCTAACAGTGCCTTCCAAATGCAAGTAGCAGGTGTGGTTGAGTTGAGCAAATTTTATCCTATGATATGTACTCCACGTTTAAACTGCTTTTTCTTAACCAATCACAAAGATGCTTTTCCACCAAACGATGTGCACCCTACTTTTAAAAAACAATGGGGCATATTATCAAGGGCTTTATCGCCGCTTTAGCGGCACTTTTTGCCGCTAAAGCGGCGATAATTTTATCGCCCTATTAGCAAGCTGTCGCTAACAGGCGTTAGCGACAGCTTTCAGGCGTTAGAGGCCGCGTTTACCATCGCCTTGCATGTTAGCGATAATTATCGCTAATGACATGCAAGGAAGGCGTTCCCTACTAAAAGCGACTGAAAACAGTCTCTAATCCCACTACCCCCTATTAGCAAGGCAGGCGAAGCGATATAATAATTTGCGCTAAGCACGTTTATCGCTAGATTCTAACACCTGCTAGTGAGGACGACTTACCTGTTTAAAGTATAGGAGGTGGATTCTAATGCTGAATCCACCTTAGCATTAATGCGAGAATATCGCTGGTTTTCCAGCGATATTCTCGCTTTTTGCCGCTATCGCTGGAAATAATATCGCTATGGAGATAAACCTTACTAATAGGGTGTTATCTCAGCGATATTTTCCAGCGATAGGCGGCGTTAACCAAAGTCGCGCTAAGCGCGGTTAGCGATAAATATCGCTATTCCTTGATAATATGCCCCAATGCTTTTCATCTCCCAATCAGGTATCGTTTTGTATGGCAAAAAAAAGTAGTTCCCCATCTTTAAACATATCTCTTATTCTACGAACGGACTGCATGAGCTACAGACATCTATCCATTCCTCCCAGCCATACCTTCAAAATGCTAGTGTGGATCATAGGACATAGCTATGTTTTCTGGTGCAAGAGGTATGCAGAACAGAGACGTATTGACTTAGACCTAGGTTTACAAAATGTGGACATTAAATGGTTTGGACAAAGAGGATTGAAGTGGCACCAATTGTTGCCTTTGGTTAAAACCTGTTTGCATCTCCAGCACCCTGACCTCATGATTGTGCACTGTGGTGGAAACGACCTAGGCACATTGACTGGGGTAGGTTTGGAAATGCTAATGAAGGACACCTTTCGATAATTGATATTGCTTTTGCCTCAAACTGTCTTGGTATATTCCAATATATGCCAAAGACAGAAGTGGAAATGGTCAAACCAATTTTGTCCTCAGATTGAAAAATCTAGGAAGAATGTCAACAAAGCTGTGTCTGCATACCTCAGAGACCATAGAATGGGGTCGATCTATAACAATAACATACGTTTTCATATGGCTGATATCTACAGAAGTGATGGAGTACACTTCACAGATCAGGGAAATCGAGTTTTTCTGAATAACCTGAAGCTGTGCATCCGCACTTATATGTAGCTCCAACTAATAAACACAAGGGCTCTTTTTAGAGCCGCCTTATATTCCCAATATTGGTTCGCAGAGTGACAGCTGCAATCCGGCTAGCACAGGGAGACCTGCGTGCCATCGAGCAGCCTCGCAGAGGGACACCTGCGGCCCGTGGGCTCAGTTCGCACAGGGAGAGCTATGGGCCGTCGGCTCGGCTCGCACAGTGTGAGCTATGGGCCGTCAGCTAGCAAACGCACACCAGCGTGCTGGCTCGCAGAGGGAGAGCTCCGGTCTAACTCGCAAAGGGACACCAACGGGCCAACGGCCCTGCTAGCAGAGACACACCTATCACCTAACGGACTCACTCGGACATGTACAGCTAGGGACACGACGGCTCGCAGACGCACAGCTGCAAGCCGACGGAATGCTACTGTTTTATGCTTTAGGGTAATACAGTGGTGTTTGGGTAGTGTAGGGGGTTGTGCTGGAGGTAGTATTTTAGGGTTTAGGGTAGTGCAGTGGTGTTTGGGTAGGGGGTCGTGCTGGGGGTAGATTTAGGGTTTAGGGTAGTGCACTGGTGTTTGGGTAGTGTAGGGGATCGTGCTGGGGTAGTGTTTTCGAGTTTACGACAGTGCAGTGGTGTTTGGGTGGTCGTGCCGACAGACTGACTCACAGAGCTCCGAGCCGACGGACGGGCTTCTAAAGACATAGCCGTGACCTGGTGATATGAGGAGAGGCAGCCTGAAAGGCATATCTCACACAGACACAGATGCCAGTGTTGCCTCGCAGAGGTAAAACTATGAACCCGATGGCTTCTACACGGAGAGATGTGAGCTGACGGAGTAAATCACAAAATGGCTGCCAACACTTCCTGGTTTCAACCATTCACAGCCAATAAGCCGCAAGCTGCTGCTTGTAACCCCTCAGCCAATCACATGTCAGAATTCTCAAATATCGATATCTGTAAAATTTGATATTTCTCAAAAACTACTGAACGGATTTACACCATTTAAACAAAAGCGTGCTTTCTGGACCATCACCTTTCTCCCTGCCAAATTTGGCGTAATTTCGTTCAGCAGTTTCACCTGTAGTCTTCTGTAAAGTTTCGTATGGAAATTGCATGGAGAAAACACGTTTTAGGACCCTCTTTTTTCTCAGCCCCTCCTACACCATTCACCCCCAAACTTTCAATATAAGAGCTAATCCAAAAAAGAGAAACTTTTTGGATAATTTCATAAAGATTCGTTAAACGACGCCAAAGTTACAAGCACATACAAGGCTCCAGAAGGGGGGCCGCGCAACCCCTCCCAACATAAGTGAAGCCCCGGGGCTGCGCGGACCCCAGCGGCCCCCTGCGACCCCTGCGCGCCCCTGCTATTATTTTTTAAGAAATACCCCCGAGACCTAGCCCACCCAAGGGCCTCATTAAAATAAAACGCGAGAACCCGCAAACCCAGCGCAAATTTTTGCCGATTTTTAAAAAAAAAATTTACATGATTTTTTGTGCCCTGGGGGTCCTCCTGGGACCCCCTGAGCAGACCTAGTGGGTCAGGGTTTTTCTACCCTGTCCCCTTCTCTTCTTTTATACCTTTGTTTCTCCGTTTTCGGGTGACTCGCTTCTACCGAGCCACAAGATGGCTGCCAACACTTCCTGGTTTGGAATGCTAGCAGCCAATCACAGTGAAGCTCGCGCACGCGACTTAGGCTCCGCCCAGATATCGAAACTTTTATTTTTCTAATTTCTCAGCAACTACTGAACGGATTTACACCATTTTTAAAAAGGTCGCTTTCTGACCCAAGCACTACCTTTCTACCAAATTTGGAGTAATTCCATTCAGTAGTTTCGGCTGTAGCCCTGCACAAATTTTCCTATGGGAAATTGATTTTTTGACTCTTATTTTTTGAATTTCTCAAAAACTACTGAACGGATTTACACCATTTAAAAAAAAAGTTTGCTTTCTGAACCAAGCTATACCTTTCTGCCAAATTTGGGGTAATTCCGCTCAGCAGTTCGAGCTGTAGCTCGCCGCAAAATTTCCTATGGAAATTAACATGGAGAAAACGAGTTTTGGGACCCCCTTTTTTCTCAGCCCCTGCTTGATGAATCACCCCCAAACTTTCAGGATAGGAGCTGACCTGGATAGATTTTTGTTTTGGAGATTTTCAGGAAGATTCGTCAAACGACGCCAAAGTTATTAGCAAATCAAAAAATGCTTTTCCTATGGAAACTAGGTTCTAACTATAACTACCTACTGGCGACTGCCAGTAGGTAATATACATATATTCACTGAAAAAACCAAAGGCTACAGGGACGTTAAAGTTAGGCTCATGGTTCACTCATACAAAACCACTGAAATTAGCAGTTATAGTTAGCTAAGCTAACTATAATTCGCGCCCCACAAAGTACTGCTTATATGATCTCACATATTACATCACTCATGACATGGTCAGTGACATCACTCATGACATCACTTATGACCTCACTGATGACATCATTCAGTAACTTTGAGTGTTTTTAAAAGTTTATGAGTATTAAATATATATATATACCAAGGTCTATTAGTGAATCAGTGGGTGTATGAGTGTCTGTATGGATGAATCACTGGGTGTGTGACTGACTGTGTAAGTAAGTAATTATATGTCCCAGTGAATGTATGGGTGAGTGACTGGTTGTATGACTGTTTGCATCAGTCTGTTAGTCGGTGTCTAAGTGGCTGTATGGGTGTGTGAGTGGCTGTATGGGTGATTGGTTGTCTGTGTACCAATATGGGTGTCTGAGGGGGTGTGTGACTGCCTGTACGGATGAGTGAGTGGGTGAGTCAGTGACTGTATGGATTGGTGAGTGTGTGTGTGTGAGGGGGCGTATGTGTGAGTTAGTGTGTTTATGGCTGTATGGATGAGTGTGTCAGTGGTATATGGGCGAGTAACTGGGTATGTCAAAGGCAGAATAGGTGAGTGATGGGGTGTATGAGTGACTGAATGGGTGAGTGAGTGAATGTGAGAGTCACTGTATGCATGAGTGTGTGCCTGTGTCATTAATTGTATAGGTGAGTGAGTACGTGTTAGTATCTGTAAGTAAGTGGGTGTGTGTGCAACTATATGGTTGAGTAAGTAGCTGTGTGATTGACTGTTTGGGTGACTGAGTAGGTGTGTGGATAGCTCTATGTGTGACTGGCTCAGTGTGTGAGTCGCTGTATGGGTGTATGAGTGGATATGTCAGTGGCTGTATTAGTGAGCGAGTGGGTGTATAAGTGGTTGTATAGGTGAGTGAGTGAATGTGTGTGTAGATTTATGAATCAGTGAGTGGGCGTGCAAGTACTGGTATGGGTCTGTGAATGGGTTTGTGAATGGTTGTGTGAGAGTGGGTGTATGGAAGTTTCTATGAGGGTGTGAGGGGGTGCGTTAGTCATTTTCTGGATGATTTGACAAACATTACATTTCTGCCACAATTCTGGATCCACGGTACAAATCAGCACTGAACACTAAGACATTAATTCCTTTTTCAGAAGTGGATGTTGCCCAGTACAAAACTTGGATAGCTGTGGCAGCCAGTGACTTGGAAAAAGAACGGCTGGTAATTAAAGGCCCACTACTCCAATCCACAACAAGTACTGCAGCAGGGCATCCAGCGTCAAGTATAACTTCAGAGCCTGAGGGCAGTGCGTTTGGCTCACAGCAGTCACCAACAATCTCAACCACAGTAGGAACAGGATCATCAGCCCCAGTAAAATCGGCACAGGATTGGTATCTACAGCAAGGGCTTGTTAGGTCCAGTGCTGATGCAAAGGCAAAAGAGGCCCAGCAAAGCGTAGCACCCCTGAGCATTGAGCAGATGGTCCAGGCATATCTGGATGACCCAACAGAGGTCTACATTTATCAAAACCCATTGGTCTATTGGTATGGGAAAAGGCGCCTATGGCCAGTCTCAGCACACTCGCGATAAACTATCTGGCTTGCCCTGTCGCAAGTATCTCTTCTGAGTGTGTTTTCAGTGCTGCTGGTGCCATTGTAACAGTGAAAAGGACCAGTCTCTCACCCAAAAACGTGGATAGGTAACCATGATCAAAATGAATCAGCACTTTATACCACCGGAGTACAAAATACATGAAACACAGCAGGAAGATGAGGACAGCGACTTAGGTGACGGAAGTAGTGTGTTAGATGACCTACTTCTGGTTGAACCACCCGAGTTTGAGGACGAGCTCTACTTCCCTGACAACTAGGCTTTCAACTTGTTACTTTCTTTCTTCCTTATTTACTTTTATTATTTGTGTGTGTCTCTGTCTTTCTGGTTCGAATCACAACAAATCCAACACCACCGTCTTCTCTTTTTATTGCCATATTGGAGTTGCAGCTGTGTGCATTTACGTCCACTCCTCCGAGTCCTGCTCCATCCTCCTGGCTCGCCCTAAATCCATTTCCCTCAAGCCAGACATTGGATGGAGAATAGTACAAGAAATGCTGCCTCGTCGAATCCCTCCAAAAGAAGTGGAACATGATGACTATAGCTATCCTCCTTTCCGAGCCGAGAGACACTGCCCCTTAACTTAAGATGAGAAGGAACAGGTAATGATGTCATGCATTGGACGCTGACTCTGAGTGATTGGTGTTTGTGTTGTTGTTGTTGTTTGTTGTGCATGAAGTGAAGTCAAAGTGTACAAGTATTTAATCTACACACTAAAAGTGACTCACTCAAGTCAATGTTTCCTTCTTGTTGTTTAAGAACAAAATTGTACTTCTTCTACTGCAGGCCGATCCACTGCATTTTTGAATATGGAATCACTCGGTACACTACAGACTGAGTTGGAGAACACCATGATGATGACCACATAGTATCTTCGCAGTCAGTCAGTTGGATCGGAGATGATTGATGGAATAACTCAGGGCGTTTCAAATCACAAAGTGGCTTAAAAGGTAAACCACAGCAGACCTACATGTCTGTGTAGTAGTGGTGGAGTCGAGTAGTCACGATTGTAGTAGTGGTATGACTGACAGCCATGCATTGATTTAGTTACTTACTTTGGAAAATGCTATGTTGCTGTATATGTGTGCTCTGTGACTGTCTGCCTGGCCCAGTCAAAATCTAAGCTAAGTGGAGGTTGGGTCGGGGCCATGGGCCTGCTCTGTCCTGTTGCTGTTGTAGGTTAATGATGGAAACATACAACAGAGTAGACATGATTTAGCCATGCCGCCTCTGAAAGTGTTTGCACTCCTCCGTAATTCATGCTTTTTTTTTCTCCTTGATTTTTCAATATCCCTTTTGTTTTTCCATCTACAATTACAGGCAGGCTTTTACCCTGTGCTAAACAGAGAAAAACAACTCACACTCACCTACCAATCCGCATCTGCCAGGCAGGCAGTGGCACCCAAGATTGACGGGCGCAGCGTCCATGAAAGGGAGGACCAAGAGGAATGACGAGATGCAACTCCCCAATTTGACCAGGATAACATAAGTAACTTTAGTATCATTCATCATCTTTTAAATAATTTGATTTATTTTTTCTCTCCAATCATTACGACTGTGTGTTTGTTGTTGTTGTTATTATGTTTGCTATTTGCTTATAATTGATCCCTACAGATATTTTTTAATTTTCTTTTTCTAAAAGGAAGCCTGGTACAACAGAACATAAAATGTATGTAATTTGGGTCTCTCTGCAGGCAGACAGGCAAGGCAAATAGCATAATAATTAATAGTATACTGCTGCCCTGTACTGTCTACTACTACTCCAGTTAGTAAGTACTACTTATCATCATTAACCATCAAGTCATCATCATGCATGCATTTTCTTTTTCTCCCTTAACAGATATATGATGGTCGTCTGGCAAGATTGTGTGTTGTTGTTTGTCTTTGTCAAACCTTTCCCTCAAATACCCCTTCCCAACCATTCATCAAACCCTAACCCTCTTCCCCTGGTCTGTGTGATTTATTTATTAAGGTGTGCCTAAATTAAATTGACACCAATAATTGATCACACACTTGCTGGAGCGGATGTGGTGAAAGCAACACTAACTCAAGGGCCAGGCAAGGCGAGGATCTTCTTCTGCTCTAAGTATATATATATATATATATTCACTGAAAAAACCATAGGTTTTAGGGACAGTTATAGTTAGTTGGACATTTCACTCGTACAAAACCCGTGAAATTCCCCCGTTATAGTTAGTTCAGCTAACTATAACTCGCGCCCCCGCAATGCACTGCTGATGACGTCACATATTACATCACTCATGACATGGTCAGTGACATCACTGATGACATCACTGATGACATCTCAAATGACATCACTGATGACATCATCCAGTGACTGTGTGTTTCTATAAAGTTTAAATATGTTTAATATATATGCCAAGGTGTATTGAAGAATGAGTGGGTATAAGTGTCTGGATGGATGATTTAGTAGGTGCGTGACTGACTCTATGGGCCTGATTCACAGAACTAACTTACGTCAAAAACGTAAAGTTAGTACTTTTTGGTATTCACAGAATACACTTACTCATTTTGGTATTCACAGAATGAACTTACTCATTTCGGTATTCACAGAAGCTAGTAGTCCTAACTTTAGGACTCCTAAATGCCTTCTGTGAATACCGAAAGTCTTAAAGTTAGGATTTTTCTCAGCTTAGGAGTAGTAAAGTTAGGACTCCTAACTTTAGGACTCCTAAATGCCTTACTTTTGGTATTCACAGAAGGCATTTAGGAGTCCTGAGCAGACCTAGGGGGTCAGGGTGTTTCTACCCTGCCCCCTTTTTGCGTTTTGCGACTTCTTTCTGTGCCTCGGCACAAAATGGCTGCCAACACTTCCTGATTTGGAGTGTTGACAGCCACTTGACAGCCAATTAGCATGCAGCTCGTGATCGGGAGGGTACGCGGACCCTACGCGGCCATAGATATATATGTGATTTTACTTTTGATTTTCTCAGGAACTAGTGAACGGATTTACACCATTTAAGCAAAAGGCACGACTCTGAACCAAGGGCTACCTTTTGCCAAATTTGGTATAATTCCGTTCAGCAGTTCAGGCTGTAGCTGCGATGAAAGGTTCCTATGGAAAATTGCATGGGGAAAACACGTTTTGGGACCCCCCTTTTTTCTTGGCCCCCACTTGACGAATCACCCCAAAACTTTCAGGATAGGAGTGGACCGGAGCGGGCCATAAGTTTTGAGAATTTCGCAAAGATTCGTCAACCGGCGCCAAAGTTATTTCAAATAGAATGTTGCGGATTTCCTATGGAAAATAGGTCCTAACTATAACTATCTACTGGCGACCGCCAGTAGATAATATATATATATATATTCAGCCGTTATAGTTAGTTGAGCTAACTATAACTCACGCCCCCGCAATGCACTGCTGATGACGTCACATATTACATCATTCATGACATGGTCAGTGACATCACAGATGACATCACTGATGACATCATCCAGTAACTGTGTGTTTCTGTATAGTTTAAATATGTTTTTTAAATATATATGCGAATGTGTTTTGAAGTATGAGTGGGTGTTTGAGTATCTGAATAGATGATTTAGTAGGTGCGTGACTGACTGTATAAGTGAGTGATTAAACGTGTGTGACTGAATGCATGGGTTTGTGACTAAACTGTGTAAATGTCTGTATCAGTCTGTCTGTTGG
The DNA here is from genome assembly GCA_963921515.1 of Calotriton arnoldi. Classification (NCBI taxonomy): domain Eukaryota; kingdom Metazoa; phylum Chordata; class Amphibia; order Caudata; family Salamandridae; genus Calotriton; species Calotriton arnoldi. Next base: position 216,527 of record CAWUFW010010232.1, on the reverse strand, counting down.
TGTGTAAGCGGCTGCATGGATTGCTGAGTAGCTACATGAGTGTCTATATGGGTTATTGATTGGTTGTCAGAGTATCTGTATGGGTGCCTGAGTGTCTGTGTGGGTGGGTGGGGGGTGTGTGACTATGTGCATAGATGTGTGATTGGGTGATTCACTGGGTGTATGGGTTCAAGATGGCATCTGTGAAAAGCTGTATGGATTTGGTGAGTGTGTGTATGGCTGTATTGGTGAGTCAATGGATGTCTCAGTGGTACATGTGTGAGTAACTGCATATGTGAAAGGCAGTATATGTGAGTGTTGGAGTATATAAATGACTATACGTGAGAGTGAGTGATTGTGAGAGTGGCTGTATGGATGAGTGTATGCTTGTATCAGTGTTTGTATAAGACAGTAAGTATGTGTTATTATCTGTATGAATAAGTGAGGCGGTGTGTGTATAACTGTATAGGTGAGTAAATGGGAGTGTGATTGATTCTTTGCATGAGTGACTAGGTTTGTGAGTAACTCTATGGATGAGTGGCAGTGTGTGAGTGTCTGTATAGGTGTATGAGTGCAAATGATAGTGCTGTATTGATGAGTGACTGCATGTGTGAGTGACTGTATGGGTGAATGAGTGGATGTGTGTGTAGACCTAGGAATCAGTGAGTGCGTAAGTAGTAACTGGTATTGGTGTGTTTATGGTTTCGAAAATGGTAGTCTGTATTTCAGAGTAGGTGTATCAAAGATTGTATTAGAGTGTGAGGAGGTGCATCAGATTATCACGTGGATGATGTCATCAGTGATGTCACTGACCATGTCATGAATGATGTAATATGTGACGTCATCAGCAGTGCATTGCGGGGGCGCGAGTTATAGTTAGCTCAACTAACTATAACGGCCGAATTTCTTTGGTTTTGTACGAGTGAAATGTCCAACTAACTATAACGTCCCTCAAACCTATGGTTTTTTCAGTGAATTTCAATGGTTTTTTAAATGCTAATTTCTAACTATAACGTCCCTGAAACCTATGGTTTTTTCATTGAATTTCTAAGGGTTTTTATGTGCAAATGTTTAAGTATAATGTTCAAAAAAAATATTTCACATTATTTTAATTGATATAAAAATTAATTTTTTATTTTATAATATTTTATAAATATATTTACATTTTATTTTATTTTTATTAAAAAAGTGGATTCGCGCACCCATCGTGTACCCATCTCGTGCACGAATTCAAGCTGCCATATTGGTAAAGTCGAGTAGCCCCCTATTCTAAATTGTTTAATTCTGCCTCGGGGACCCCATCCCCCGAGGCATACCCATTGGGACCGTGGGGGAGCCCCAAAGCCCCCACGGTCCCAGCCAGCTCCCCGCCTCCTGCGGGAGCCGGCATTGCTTTTGGACAAGGGGAGCTGCTAATATGCAGCTCCCCTTGCCCAAAACCAATACTGCTTTGCTTCTTGGAAGCGAGAGCAGGTTTCCTGCTCTCACTCCCAAAAAGCAAAGCAGTGTTTGCAATGACAGGGCAAGAGCCACCCTGTCATTGCAAACATGAATGTCCCGGGGGTAGGCACCCTTTATTTACATAGCCCGATTGCCCCAGGACCTGGCCAACCCGGGGGCTTCCAAAAACAAAGCACAGGAGACCGCGCTTCTTTTTCTTTTTAATTTTCTTGGCCGGCTTCGCGACCCCAGCGCGAATTCTTCCGTTTAAAAAAATAAATAAATGCTTTTTTTTGGCCCAAGGTGTCCTTGTGGGACCCTCTAAGCAGACCTAGGAGGTCAGGGTGTTTCTACCCTGCCTCCTTGTCTGGTTTTTCAACCACTTTTTCACTGTATTCTTGTGACTTGGTTCTACCGTGTCACAAGATGGCTGCCAACAGTTCCTGGTTTGGAGTGTTGACAGCCAATTAAAATTGAGCTGGTGCTCGGGAGGATTCACGAATCCTCCTCGGTGCTCATATATCGATATTTTTTTCTTTTTCTAATTTCTCAGGAACTACTGAACGGATTTACACCATTTAAAAAAAAGGGCTCTTTCTGAACCAAGAGCTACCTTTTTGCCAAATTTGGTGTAATTCCGTTCAGCAGTTCGGGCTGTAGCCTGTTCCAATTTTTCCTATGGAAATTAACATGGGGAAAACGTGTTTTGGGATCCCCCTTTTTTCTCAGCCCCCGCTTTACGTATCACCCCGAAACTTCCAAAATAGAAGCAGACCAGAGCAGGCCATTAGTTTTGAAAATTTCGCGAAGATTCGTCAACCGGCGCCAAAGATATTGAGAAAAGAAAAAACGCTATTTGAATAGAAACGAGATCTTAACTATAACTATACATATATACATATATATATATATATATCCAAGTAGAATCCTTCTCACTTTGCCAGTCTCGAAGGGCAACAAGAAAGGGCGCGGACCACCGTGGTTCGTCAACTGCAGTTTATTCAAACTCCCATAGAAGTGCAGCAGCCATGACGCGTTTCGTCCCTCACAGGGGACTTGATCACATGACGCGCTATCGGCCATGACAGTTTATTTAAATACATGTCAATCACTCACTTTTTTTTGCTTTTTTGTCTTTTTTTCTCTCAACCCTGTGATTAACACCTTAAAGTGACAGTGCAGTTTAAACAGATAGCAGATAAAATACATTATTGCTTGACTTCCTAACGATTTACAAGGACCATAGTTGTCAACATTTGTTTGCTATATTTTATAAAAGTAGACATAATGTAAACAGAATGTAAAGCATCATCCACATAAATTTCTGCATAAATGCAAGTTTTGCAGCGGCCGTTGGTCATGCAAATACATATATGAATATATAAACAATTTAATATATAAATATATAAATACCTAAAAGATATAAATAAAATAATATACCCATATATATCTGCTGCCCTGTAAAACCTAAACAGATTAGTCTTTATAATGTTGATTTAGAATCTTGGTTTTAATACCTGACAACTTTTTTTAAAATTGCTGTCTGTTTACTCAATCAGAAAGTAGTTGTGTAAGCACCCGATTAATATCATCTGGCAGCAATATTTTTCCTATATTTACTCATATTATCTGTTCCCCATTATACCTATAATAAAATTGTGTTAAAAGTGATTAGTATTAACTGTGCTTAAAAACCGAATAAAAAATATAAAAAAACATCTATATACGATGTCTGTTTGGGCAGCTTGGCTATATATTAGTGTGATTATAAGACATCTGTTTTTTAGAACTATTAATTAGAACTATTTTTTGAAATGGAAGAAAAGGAGCTAGTTGAATATAGAGGATAAAACCTGGTAAGTCTATAAATATATATAAATATATAAAAAAAACTCCTTTATGTAAAAGAAGTTCCTTACAAATATATAAATATATAAATATATATACATATATATATATCAACATTAGTCTGCATTTATTCTTCTTCTTATTAATGCATAGATGGATGCACGCATATTGCATACACCAAATTGGTTGGTTGCTATTCACTCACTATAAGAAGAAGAACTTCAAAAGGTTGTACTAGGACTGAAGTCATGTGAGAAGACACGTCACGCAGGCCGCTCGGCGCTAAATAACCAAATAATACTAACTAACTACTACCACTATCTTAGTGACAGGAGGAGACAGGACAGCCTGACAGAGCAAAGGAAAGGACTGGAGTCTTCCCTATCTGGATTACCTACCTAACTTAAATTCTCTAACCTAACCAGCCCAAGTGAGCGCAAAGTTGCAAACAAGTACGATTAGTTAGTAGCACGGAGCACCTGTCTGGAAGTAACAATCACATACTATAAGATTTTTAAACATAGGTTACCTGCATGTAAGCAGCAGTAGCAGCATGTTAGCTATTTGCGGAAAAAATAATATTCGCAATATAACACAGAAGAACACAAAGTAGTAATATTAAATAGCTTCTCACCAAGCCCCAGGACCTCAACATCCAGCAGGTCCAGCAGGTCCTGCTCCCGGTCCAGGATATCGGACCACCGATGCGTCAATTGGTTATGGGCGCACCGGACCCCAGAGCAGCGAAACACTGCCCGGCGCACCCTTCCCCTCCGCCGGTGACGCTCCCGGAGCCCGACCCGGACCCAGGCCTGCCGCCTGCTGCCAGGGTTAAGGGGAGGTGGCGCTGCACAAAAAAAAACAGTGCAGCCACCTCTGCCTCACTGAATAGGCGCCGATGCTGCACCCCTTCCGCAAGGAAGGCGGTCGCGACTCAGACTCCGGGTCTTGCCCTTACTCTTTGGCATGGTTCGGGGACAGGCGGGGAGCAGAAAAGAAAAGGTAGGAGCTAAGAAAGTAAGTAAAAGAAATGAAAAAATCAAGTAATAAAAAAAGAGTGAAAAACGCAGTACAAAACATACAAAAGTAGGAAAAAACGCAAAACATAGAATCAGGAATAGAGAGGGATAGATAATAAATCAAATAGATCAAAAAAAAGTTTCTAGAAAGAAAGGATTGCAAAGATACAGGGAGGATAGAAAACCAGGCCCCAGAACCATAGCAAATAGTGAAAAACAAGATGGCCGCGCCCATTGGCGACCGCATGGGTAAGTTTGCGCGATATTTTCCCCCGAGCACCCAAAAAGCATCCCCAAACACGCAATACGAGTTCCCGAACAGGAAAAACGCATCGCGAACAGGTGGAAGAAGCAAATCCGCATGCTCGCGGAACTTCACGGAGCTCGTGGAGTTTTTTTGTGACTTCGCGGAATTCTGCGTAGCGCGACTGCGCGAACTCCGCCCAGGGTTAGTCATTTTAACTTGAAAGTGTCCTACTTACATTTTATCCAGAGAATCTCATGAATTTTGTCAGAAAAAACATGTTTAGGACATCCTACAAGTACATAAAACAATAGTGAAATATGGTTGTAGTTTGAGATGTAGCCATTCGGATTTATATTCTCTATGCAATTTTTGCAAATCAACAGTTTTTATGATGACTGTGCCTGGACATACTTGTTTCAAAAAGATAGAGATTTAGTTTCCATTCTATTTTAGAACTATGAATGTTTTTGTGTACATGTAAACTTTGTGATCACAAATAATTTTGAGGAAGGGGCAGTAAGTCATGTTATTATAATGGCTTCATGTTTTAACTAATAGATATGATTTAAATTGAACCACAGCATTTTTATTACGAGAACTTAATGAAATTGTGTAATGGTTTTTGTTATCCATACAAATAAAGCATTGAACATCATGATACCCACAAAATGAGTGTTGTAGTCAATGCTTAATTGAGAAGTACTCAGACCCAGAAGTCCATTTAGAGCACCAGGCTGTAATTGGGATGCTTGCATGATTGCACTGCCTTCGCTGTGGCCAGAAAGTTGTACATTTACTGTGAAGGAACGCTTGGTGCTGCAGCAATGCATGTCATTGAGAGTTAATTCCATATTGTTATTTCTGGAACGGCACTACACCTACAGAAAAGGGGCACAGCAGCAGTGCTACAAAAGGCCTCTCCCAGGCTCCATCACAGCTCCACAAGCAGAGAGAGCCATGGGACAAGCAGCTCTCTCCTTCTCACAGACTTCCTGAGGAATTATTCAGTGTTGTGGGACAGCTGGCTGGGCTGGCACTGGCATGGTCTGATTTAGATTGTACATTCAGTAACCCAGCCAAAGCAAATATCATCTCAAGTTGACCAAAGATAGACTGGTAACCTATCCAGACACGCTCTTTCAATGAGTTCTTTTACCTGACTACTGTTTTTTTATGGGAGTTTTATATAGTGCAAACTCGACCTGAAGGTATCAGAGCGCTTTACATGAGCACCAGTTTCGTTAAAGATGGACACAATCATGAATTGTTAGGCACCGGTATATTAAGTGATTAGCCCTGAATCACAGGATGCTGAGGATGCCTACACTCAAACCCGTTCCCCAGCTTCAAGGTCGACCGCTGTAGCCGTTAGGCTGCAAATGCCATCATGCAAAGAATAAATAGCACTGGACAAGCTGCTTACACTAGGCTTGCTCCAATTCTGCAAATTTTATCTGCCGGAAAGAGCATTAGATAGATTTTGACCAAAATTTGCTTTTCAGGTGAAAAGAACACGACTTGCATTTACAGACATAAAACTAATTTTGGCCAAAATGGAGCTAATATGAGCTAATATTCTATCTGGCAAAAACAAGTGGCCCATCCTTAGTGAAAGGGGCCCGTCACCCCACATATGCTGAGGTTGTCCTGATTTGGATCACAAGTTGAGTACCAGTAGTTTTCAACTTTTCCCTAAATTGGTTATGTTCACTATTTGGGCTCGGTTCCAGTGCATTCACAAGTACATACTGGGAGAGTGGTGTGAAATGTATTGATCGAGCCATGCATGCTTTCTGGTATATGGCATGTAAAACTCTTGACCTATTAGGGCACTGCTCATTTATGTCTAGATGGTGAGAAGTCCCTGTGGATCAACTTTACTTCCTATCACCACCCACCACAGGCACCAGTAATATTGCAGTGGTAATTCCAGTGATTTCCCAGATCCTGAAGACATGGTTAATCCCTTGTATTACCCTCCTGATGGTGTGCACACTTTCTGAACACATGGGGGCATATTCACAAGGAGCTAATGCCGAATTAACGGCACTTCATCGCAGCCAAAGTCGTGATAAATTTACCTCCCCATTCACAAGCCGGTGTAAACAGCCCACAGCACCAGTTTACCCGTGATAGCAGCCGCAAAAAACATCGCCACAGAGGACCCCCGCAAATATCGCTAATGAGATGCAGAGTAGGCGTTCCCGTGACAAAAGCCGAGACAACAGCACACCTCAACATTCACAACGACCAGCCACATCCACGATAAAAACACAAAACAGGCGAAAAGGCGTGTTAGCACCAGGAAATCTTCACCTGCTCTGACCTGGTGTAAAGTCGGACGGCAGCCAGCACCACAAAAGGGAGCAAAGCCCAGGACCACATCCAAAGGACAACAGATGCCATGGAGCCATCCATCATGCGGCCCGGACACCCAAGAGGGCCCCAACACCCACCGCCACCACCCCCTGAACCGCCACCACCCCCAGGACCCGGACCTGCTCCCCCCCGGACCACCACAGAGGCAGCGTAGAGTAAGACAGCGGACCTACCGAAAACGCACCACTCTCACAGACCTAACGCCCACGGAAGTCATTGCCCACTACAGGCTCAAAAGGACAACCATCCTCCGCATCCTGACCCACATCGCCCACAGGCTGACGTCCCAACACAGCGGAGAACAAACAACCCTCCGCAGACAAAGCTGCTGGTAGTGCTGCACCTGTTGGCCTCTGGGACCTTCCAACCAACAACTGCCAGAGCCGGAGGGGTCTCACAGCCAGCCCTATCAAAGTTCATCACACCCGTCCTGGATGCCATCATCAGCTTCATACCCCAGTACCTTCACTTCCCCAACACTGTGCAGGAACAGCTGGAGACTAAGCAAGACTTCTACGCCATAGCTGGATTCCCGGCCGTGTTGGGGGCAATCGACTGCACACATATCCCACTTGTGCCCCCTGCGGATACTGCACACCACTACTGCAACAGGAAGCACACGCATTCAATCAATGTGCAGGCAATAGTGGACCACCGCGGAATGTTCACCGATGTCGTCGCCAACTACCCAGGCAGTGTGCATGATTCCTTCATCTTCCGACATTCCATCATCAACCAGCGCTTCCAGGATGGCACATATGGAACGGGACTGCTCGTTGGTAAGTACCAAATCAACACCCCACACATCCCACAGCCACCAATGCACAAGGCACAACTGTGGGGATGCACACGTGACCTAACCACATCCGACATGTTGAACTACACGACCACCTACCAGACACGACTACACCACTCCATGGTCATCCTGGGCTACCCCTGCACCCAATACAGACTTCACATGGCACCAGAGCCACACAACAGCTGAACGTGTGGAGATGCGGAATGCAGCCATGACACATTTGAGGCACTGCTCTGCCCTCATGACCCTACCCCAGTCTCCCGCAGGTCAGCGTCCCGTGGTGGTGGGCCCGTGTCGGCTGCTGTGCATCCGGGGCGACTAGCCCTGTGCGCCTCGAATCATCCCCCCTTGTAGTTCTGCCATTGCATGTCTGTGTGCCTGATGACTGTTGGTGTAGTTGCCAGCACCAGCTACTCCCTGAGGGCTGGCTTACACTCACCCCACACACAGCCAGCACAGGCGTCACTGAATTGGTGGGCCTGCCATCACATCCTGCCGAACCAAGTATTGACTCTTTTCTCCCTGCACTGTCACAGGTGATCAAGGATTTGCACTCTGCCCTTGGATGATGACACCCCTCCGAGACCCGAACACACTAGCCCAAAGGCAGTACAATGCGGCCCACATATAGGCCTGGGCGGAGAATTCCGTTCCGCTTGCGGAATTTGGGTAATTTCGCGTTCCGCGGAGAACGCGGAATTGCCAAAAATTCTGTGATCCGCAGCTTCGCAGAGTTTTTTGCTTGTTCGGGCTTTCAAAATGCGTGTTTGCGAGATATCTCTCCCCGAGCACGCAAAAAGCGTTCGCGAACAGGAAAAAAGCATCGCGAACGGGTGGAACAAGCAATTCCGCGTGTTCGCAAAACTTTTGCGTGCTCGCGGAGATTTTTTACCATTTCGCGGAGCTTTGCGTAGCGCGACTACGCAAATTCCACCCACCCAGGGGCATCGTTGAACGCACATTTGGCATGTTGAAGTCACGTTTCAGGTGCCTGGACGGCACTGGTGGGAAGCTCCTGTACAGCCCGGACGTCATGTGCAAGATGATCGTTGCATGTTGTGTGTTGCACAACATCTGTGTTCGCACCAGGGCCCCATGGATCCCAGTTCCAGAGGTACCGGACGATGATGGTGGTAATTGGGCAGGTGACCAACACCCCACAGCAGCTGCGGCAGGAATGGCCCGTAGGGACTCCATCATTGACACTTACTTCTCATGAGCACGTCACATTGTGACCATCCGTGGTATTCATGGGACAGTAGTAGATGTCCAATTGCACTGCATGTGTGAATAAAACATATTTGCAGGTCACAGGTTGGAATTGTACATTGTCATGTTACATGTCCCTGGGGTTTCAGATGTGATTTGCCATGTTGTGCACATTTTCCGAACCAGTTGTGTCCTGTGTTCAGTTGTGGAGGTGTTGCTGTTTGTACCGGGATGTTGTCACTGTCCGGGTGCACTTCTGCTTATGTGCGTATGCTGCACTGTGGGTGTGTCGCTTCTGCGGCTCTGATTTGTCTGCCACTGGTCTCTTTCATGTGGTGTGCCTGTAGGTTCTGTTCTTCCACGGTGCGTGGATGTTGTGGTGTGCATGTTGTCCTCTGCAGTTGGCCAGGGTGCATCCGTGGTACTCCGCTGTTGATGTATTTTGTTCTGTGGCATTTTCTGTATACTGTTCTTGTGCTTTTTCCCGCATTGCGCATGCGTATTGCTGCCCTCGCGCTGGTTGTCACTGTTTTCTTATCGCGCTTTGGCCCATCGCAGCTTTTTTCTCGTTGTGGTTTGTGTTTTTATCTCCGTTGGGTTGGTTGTGTCGCGAGCATTGGCCGCGGTGTCGGCCAACTATCGCATGCTACCGCCGTGTTGTGAATTCCACGTTGACACAGGGTTATTTTCCCGAGATAGACTGCGATATTGAAAGTTGCGTTACGCTACTCTTGCGGTAGTTATCACACGTTCTTGTGAATATACCCCATGGAATGCTCCAGAATCTTCCATATCTAGTGCACAAGTGAGGGGAATCCCTGGTGGACAGTAATCCTACTGTGGAGAAGGTGATTGAGTGGTGTAGGGGTGGCTATTCCACCCGTAGCCTCAGGCAGTCGCGGCTCCTGGAGGCAGTGCTGCGGGGCGGTGGGGCGGGGGAGGGGCAGGGTGGGGAGTAGTAAACTCCGGTATAAGGCCCAACGGAGTTAAGTACATAAATAAATAAATAAAATGAATTACAATGCGCGCGCTGCAACGCCAAATGGCGATGCGGCGCGCGCAATGTAATTCATTTTATTTATTTATTTATGTACTTAACTCCGTTGGGCCTTATACCGGAGTTTACTACGACCCACCCTGCCCCTCCCCTGTCCCGCCCCACCCCTGTCCCGCCCCACCGCCCCGCAGCACTCCCTCCCGGAGCCGCGGCTGGCCTCAGGCTGACATTTTCCTCCTTTGTTCCCATTGATTGACTACAGAAACAGAACTGGAGTGGTGGGTGATCACCTGAAATACCTTGGGGCAGCACAGATGCATTTGTATTCAAATTGGCCTGCTGCTATTGTCATCCCCTGTGCTGGTGCACAAATAGTCTGTCTATTAATGCCACACACAGCCTTAGCACAGAGGTGTATGTGTGATGTTTATCTTAGATTTTGTACTGAAAGCATACCTTTCCAGTGCAACGTCCTATTCCTAGACAAATTCTAATACATTTCACACATTCGTTATGTGCTTTGCAGTGCAGCATATAAGTGCAGCATATATGCAACGTGCAAAATGTTTGTAGAAATAAAATAAATGTCTCCAAAATAGCACCAGCTTCAAGGGATGATTATTTTTTGATGGAAGATACCCTGGTCTCACCGACGATGATGTCCGCCACTGAACCACTGCTTTCACTGTGACATGTGGGCACTGCCCTCCGCACTGCCTCGCTTCACTCCCCCGCCCTGGTCTCCCTGACGATGACGCAGTCAGCTGACATCACTGCTGCTGTCTGCACCGTGGTTTGGGAGCACCTCTCATAAGTTACCCGAAGCACCGACCCATCCCACACTGCAGTCTTGACCCACCGACGCCAGCCCCAGTGACCGCTGATCCTCGATGGACACTGTTGCTTGCACCGTGACAAGCACTGCCCCACTTCGCACTGCAGTCTTGGTCTCACCGATGGAGCTGGATGACCACCACTGAGCCGATGCCTACACCGCGACCTTAGGGCACTGCAAGCTGCACCGCTCCACTTCACACCGCAACCCCGTGCCCGCCACAGCCGGCTCACACCGCCCTTGTCGGCCAGAACAAAATGTACCGCCATGGTCAGCCGGAACCGTAGGATTTGTTGGACCACACCGCCTTGGTAGCCACTTTAAGGAAATATTTCTGAAGTCTATTTTTGCATCATTGATATTTTGAAAAACTGTATGTTGAATTTTTATCCTTCTGGTCTTGTTTTACACAGATAAATATTGGCTATTTTTCTAAAACTGGTGTGGTGTCCTTTTGCAGTGTTCTCACTGTATTACTTAATGTTGTGTGCAAATGCTTTACACACTGCCTCTGAGATAAGCCTGACTGCTCATGCCAAGCTACCAAGGGGGTGAGCAGGGGTTATTTTCGAAGCGTATCACCCTTATCCTGACTAGAAGGGTCCCTACTTGGACAGGATAACAACCTGCCAACTAAAGACCCCTGTTTCTAAAAAAACTTTTTATCACTTTGCACTTGTGCAAAGTCTTTTGTGAATCTGCCCCATTGTGTCTCAGAAGTGGACGGTTAAGGAGAGTTACTGGCAGGGCCCTCTGCCACTCTTCTGCATTCCAGATGCCCCTCTGGCATTTTTAAAATAAGGTGGTGGCTGTCATAGAAGAGTTTGCTTCAGGTGCAGGGGTAAGGGGTGTGAGGGAGTCAGACTATAAGTTAGGCAGCTGGGATTCAGTGTGAGGTAGTAGTTTGTTGAGAGGGGGCTAATTTATTTATTAGAAATGGGGTCTCTAGTTGGCAGAGGTTTGCAGTACACCCTGTCCCAGTAGGGACAAAAATCCTAGTCAGGGCAAGCTTGATACACCCTTTAAATTAACCTGTGCTCACCCTTTGGTAGCTTGGCACAGAGCAGGCAGGCTTAACCTATGAGGCAATGTGTAAAGTATTTGTGCAACACACACACACACACAGTAACACAAAGAAAACACCACAAAAAGACTCCACATGGGTTTAGAACAATAGAGAATGTTTGAGTGAAACAAGACCAAAGGGACAAAACTCTAATCAGTAGAAGTCAAGATATGAATATTTAAAGAATAAATAAATGCAAGAATAGTGCTTAGAAGTCACTAGCAGTCCAAAGGTTACTTGAGGTCACGAGGGACCAGTACAAATCCAAAGTTCTGGCAGACTGCGATGGAGGGCAGGCCGGCTACAGGACCCAGGCAGGTCCCACTGAAGAAATACCTTGGCTGGAGCAAGTGTCGACGTTGAAAGCCTACTGCGTTGCCGTCGAGCCAAGCAGAGTGGGTACCGCGCCATTGTCGAGCTCCGATGATGAAGTGAATACAATGCATCTTCATCGAGTCACACAGAGCGACATCGTTGAACCATGTATGCTGTGGATCCGCTGTGATCGAGCAATCTCTGCGCCAGTGCTGAAGGGCAATGCGGCACAATTTCTAACACAGTAGAGGCGATGCGTCGGTTTTTGCAGAAATCAGCTGCAGAGTCCACTTCGGAGGCCCAGGATAGGAGGGGCACCTAAGGCTAGGGTAGGACTCACAGATCTCAGATTCCAGCAGCACCAGTAAGATTGTTGAAAGTATTTAGAGTCCCTGAGACTTCAGAAAACAGGAGGCAAGCCAGCAAGCCCTTGGAGTCACCATGGGATCAAGTGAGATGGGTCCACTCCTTGTCATCAGCAGACAGCAGAGCAGCTAAGCAAAGCAGAGAAGCAGTTCCTCAGAACTGTCAGTGTCAATCCTTACAGCTGAGCAGTCTTTACTCCAACAGAGTTCTTCCCAGGTCCAGAGGTGTACTGATTTGGTAGGGTCAGAGCCCCAATACTTACACCTAACAGCACCTTTGATGTAAGGGGTGACTTCAAAGCATCTCTCTGGAGTGCACAAGGAGCCCTTTTAACCCAGCCCTGTCTGCCAGGCTATCTGTGGGTGGTGAATCAGTGCTTTGTGTGTGGACAGGACACTACCTATTGAAGTGTGTCAGCCCCTCTCATTTCTCCCTGGCCAGGTAGACCCATCACAATGCAGATAAATGCAGATGAGTGCTCAGAATGCAGATGAGACTCATCTTCCTGTGTTTATGGCTGCCTAGAGGGAATGAACAAAGTGTAGCTGTCACCCAGCCCAGACATGTATTAGAGACAGGCTGCAGGCACACAGAACAAAGTTCAGAGCAGAGAAATGTCTACTTTCTAAAAGAGGGATTTGTAAAATAGCAATGCCAAATCCAACTTTACCAGTAAAGAGGATTTTTTCATTGCCATTTCAAATATATGAAACATGATTTAGATACTCTTTCTAATCAGGAATTACAACTTAAAGGTGATTTAAGGAATTCCCAATGCTAGCCTATGAGAGGAGTAGGCCTCACAGTAGTGAAAAACAAAATTAGCTGTTTGTCACTACCAGGACAGGTAAAACTTAAAAGCACATGTCCTACCTTTTAGTTACACAACACCTTGCCCATAGGGCTACCTAGGGCCTACCTTAGGGGTGACCTATGTGTAATAAAAGGAGAGTTTAAGACTTGCCAAGTGGATTTTAATGACAAGTCAAAATGGCAGCAAACTGCACACACAGGCCTTGCAATGGCATGCCTGAAACAGGTTTGAAAGGCTACTTGGGTGGGTGGCTCAATCAGTGCTGCAGGCCCACTAGTAGCATCTGTTCACAGGCCATGTGTATATGGTATACCACTTTACAAGGGGCATTTAGGTAAACTAAATATGCCAATCAGGTATATACAACTGTCACCATGTTTTAGGGGAGAACCACATGCATGTTAGCACTAGTTAGCAGTGGTAAAGTGTTCAGAGTCCTCAGGCCAACAAAAAGAATTCCGCAAAAAGAGGAGGAGGAAGGCAAAAAGTTTGGAGTAACTGTGCAAAAAGGGGCATTTCTACAATTCCACAACCATCCTCTAATTATCTACTTCTTCATCAATACTTGCTTCATCGCATAACTAAGTGTGTGCGGAAATACAATTTTGCGGAAAAACCATGTGGCACGAATTACCTTAAAAAAAGTTCTTTCTGTGTGATTTTCCTCTGTGTGTTTTAGCAGGAGAAATACTCTGCAAAAAGATATGTTATGAAGATTTCTTTCAGCTGTAAAACTTATTCCTGTGGTTTTTCTGAACCCGTCAACTTCACATGTTGTGCACACCCCTGCTTATAACACATACTTGCATATTGTACCTTATTCCAAACGGTCCTCTTAAACTGCCTCCTGAAGAACCGACATATTTTGAGATGAAAAGTAAAGTGCAAAATCACTTGGTATTTAATAGCAGAGAGAAAACTCTTACACCCACACTCTAATTTGATGTTTAATTAGTTTCAGGCATTTTTATTTTCTTCTAATGCACTTAGACAAGTTTTTGCTTCTCGAAAGACACTTTAGTAAATGTAACATGATCACTCAAACAATTCGATCAATTTAGTCTCTTCACCTGCTAATTAGAAGGTTAATTATAAACCTTTTAGAAGTTTCATAAGGATGTGCTGCTTTCTGATAAAACTGGTGTTACCTGAATAATTTGTGAATATAACACGGTTATTAGGAGAACCTATCTAAGCCAAGAAATGGTTTATTTTTAACGGAGTTGTTCAGCTTTTTGGCTTTGTTTTGATTTGTTTTGGTTGGCTACATTGAACATCTCCACTGCATCCTCATTCTGAGTATCATTAGTGCGGAACTTGTGTTTTGCAGTTGTATTGTTTGCATGCTCATATTTCTGGGTTTTTTCTGTTCTTTCCGTATGTCTTTATTGGCATTTTTAGAGCATAAAACAACAATACAAAACATAAGATGAGGACTGCAGAGTTTCCCTATACCCATATGCAAGGATACAATAAAATGCAATGCACTCCAATTGCAAGGAAAGGAATCAAATCTGTATTGGAGCGGGGCAGGGTGGGCAAATGGGGCACAAAAAACCAGCATACATAATCACATAATGTCCATTAGTCATGTGGGGATAGGGGAACTCAGCCAGCAACCTACATAAAAGGTCCTCTTCGTGGAACCTCGAGGGTCCAGTGCCACCCCCAGCAGCATGTGGCTCTCGATCATCTCTCACAATCACAGCAAGTATACTTTTTTGTCTCAGGGCAGGAAACACTCACATGCTCTCCATCTCTCTGATCACAGTTCAAATGAAGCAGTGGAGTGCCTAGATCCCACTGAGGTCCAAGATCAGCTAGCATCAGAGTCCAGTGATACCTGATCACGGTTCTCCCAAGGCGTTCAATCATCATGTCCCACAGGTCTAGACCCCTTTCTGCATTTTATCTGTGCGGATACTCCGAAGACGTACCCCTTCTGCTACGGCCCACTCCAGAAGTTCTGAGTTCAATTAATTGTGTGTTGGGGGTGCTGCCCATGCCCAGTGGATAGCTATTCGGCGCAGTATGGTCCTAACAGGTCACAATCTCATGTAACACAGGCAAATCTGGCTGGAGAGACCCCACATCTTACACAATCCACCACTCTAGTAGGTTAAATGCGACTCAGACGCTGGGGTGTTAAATAAGCTCTACTGAGGTAACAGAACTGAGTAAGTTTGAATCTCACATTGCTTGCCGTCTGCGCACCTGTGCCCTCGCCCTACGCCATTCCGCATCTGTTATAGGGACCTCCAGATCTGTGTCCCAGTAAATGCTTTAAGTTTAACACTAAGAATATAAGATCCAGATTTGATGGTATGCTGGCATGATCTTGAGTTCATACTCAGTGTGCATGATCCACCCATATTACCAAGTATGCATGATAAAGGCAAAGATTTTTACAGAAGTTGGCAAAACATATCAGTAGCTATGAGGATGCATACATTCATTAGTTCAAGCTGGAGAATATTAAATTGATGCCAGGAAAAAACAATTAGACACTTCAAATGTTATCTTATGAAAAGAGGAATGGGAGAGAAAGTTGGTTAAGAAAGACCCCTAATCAGGGGAGGTCGAGATATGGATAGAGAGGAAAGTCTTTAGACCTTCTGGAACTGAAGGAGGGAAGGGGATAATCTTAAATGGAGGGTTTGGTTTCTCAGGAGTGCAGTGTACCAGGGAGGGGTAGCAGAAACAGAACACGTCTGAGTGCATTGCTTAGAAATATGGGCTTGAGCAGTAAGTAGGAATTTAACTAGGACAAGGAAGAATTTTATTTCACTTTCTGATTTCTCGTTTCTTCTATAAATTCAAAACACTGGGGGGCATATTTACAAGCCCCTATTGCCACCACAACGTCACTTTCCATGACGTTGTAGTGGCGATAGGGCTTCGCCTTATTTACAAGGCAGTGTTAAGTCACTTAATGTGGCTTAACCCTGCCTTGTAAATAAGGCACCCTTTCACGTTATACTTAGCGTGGAAGGGGAGGGCAATGGGTGTTGCTGTGGGCGTTCCACTGCAACACCCATTGATTTTGATGCTGCCCCATATTTACAAGGGTGGCAGAAATATGGGGCAGCGCCAAAATTAAGACCAGGGAAAACCTGGTTTTACCCTGGCGAAGCGAGGAGAAATGTTTAATTTCTCCTCGTTTTTGTTGTTTCCATGTGTGTTGCATTGTGCAACACACACGGAAAGAGCAACACGCTAATGATTGTTTATGTGCAGGAAGGTGTCCCTTCCTCCACATAAACAATCATTTTGAAAAAAATGACGTTTTGCAACTTCTATGTGTGCTGCAGTAAGCAGCACACATAGAAGTTACAAAACACCATTTAAAGATTGTTTATGTGCAGGAAGGGACACCTTTATATTTATCGATATATATATATAGAGAGAGAGAGATAGATAGATAGATAGATAGATAGATAGATAGAAACCAAAGAATGCCACTTCCCATTTTTATTCCCATAGGATTATTTGCTCTTTGATAAAGAAAAATCAACTGAATGGAATTATACCAAATTTGGCATAAAAGTAGAACTTTGCTCACACATTGTGCTTTTGTTGGTCTGGAGTAAGTCCTTTCAGTAATTTTGGCGAAATAAGCATTGAAAAAGTTGCTTGATTCGGGCATCAAGAGATTACATTTTAGTGATATCTCATCCATGAATTTTTGGGTGGTCAGCAGATTTATCAAATCTATGGAGGATTTGTGACTCCTTTTCTAAAAATGAAGGCTCCCCATTGGATGAGAGACCTTTACTCCCTGTGTGAAAAATGGATTCTCAATTCAAGGTTCAGATTTATGTATAGACTGTAACCTGAATGGCTGGCCGTCACATAAACATTTCTGTTGAGGCCAACATTACCCAACAGAGCACTGTGTTGACATCATAGAAAGAAAAAGGGCGCAAAAGTGCAGGGTGAATCGACCCTGATACCCTGGCCATATGGGTCTCCCCTAAGCACCATCCAAGAATTAAAAAAGTATCTCTGCCAGCATTAAAAAAATCAATAAAGTAATTTTTATTGTGGGATCCCCAGATCCTGGAACTTCCCCGAGTCCCTTGTCTGCAGTGGGCCTCAAAATTCACAAAGCCAGCATCCACAAATCTTACAAAAAAGAATAAAATAGCTAGAGCACTAATGGTGCACTTGGTCGATGGCAGCATGTGGAGGTTGGCAGCATGACGTAGGGAAGGAGCAGGATCTGGCTACAGTGCCAGCCCTGTCTGCACAGCGGTGCAGGAGCTGGCCAGATGTCAGGACCTCCAGCAAACACCTGCTGTACATGGCCAAAGACTGGGTGCAATGGGTATTGACCAACTCCCGAGGGGTACCCTATGAGTTTGGCTGGAGCCCAGACACTGCAGCCAACCTCCCTTGGGCATAACTGAAGTCTTTGCACAGCTGCGTTTGCCACCCATGGAGTGTTGGGTGCAAGGCTGGACCAGAGGTAAGGACATGCAACCAACTCGCTTCACACTTGGCTGAAGGCCATGGCTGCAGATGTTGGATGCCTGTGAAGAGATGAATGTAAAGGCTTGCCAGAGGCCAGGGTCGACGGTCATCCAATACTGAACATTCCAATAGGCCTTGCAAAATGGCGGTTACTTGCCAATGGAGTGTTGGGCTGATGCCCGGCCTCTGCCCATGCCTTTCAGCCAGCCTACATTGTGCAAGGCCAAAGGACATGCGCTGAGAATATTGACCGCCTATGGAGAGTCTGATGAAGGAGCTCAGCGAAAGCCAAGCCGTGGTCACCTGAACTGCTATTAGCCAAGTACTGGACATTAGGTCCTGCACACGGCCATGCACAGCATGGTTGGCTGCCCATGGAGTCTTTGGGTATACAAAAAAGTGATGGATGGAATGCTTGAATGACTCTCAAACATTGGTAATTACTCAGGCCGCATCCCAGTCCATCATTATTTTGCCCACCATGCCACCTCAGTTTGGACCCAACCATATACAAGTCAGTATTGACCCTGCTCCAAATAGGCCCAGCCCAAACTGCCAAATCAGGTCCTTCCTGCACCAAAACACAAGAAACCTGGGACTGGTTTCAACCTAGTTAGGGCTCATCAGCCTGGTATAGCTTGGTTCCAGTGACACAGTATGCAAGGGACCCATGCCAATCCCACTTATGGTAACACACTAAAGTATACAAAAAAATGATAGAATGCTTGAATTAATCTTAGCCACTGGTAATTACCCAGCCCCCGTACTTTTATTGAATGTTTTTACAGTTTTTTATATTTCTATCTACACTTTTCCTTTATCACCTTAGCTGCTGAGGCTTTTCCACACAAGCATTGAAATTCATTTTTTTGCTATTTCGGTTACTTTGCACTTACGCCATCATAAATTGTTTTTCCACATAAGGTATCCATGCCAAATTTGTGTCCTTCCTTTTCCCAACATCATGGGGATTCTAAAGGTTGCCAAGGTATGTGGATTCCCCTGGAGGGGACTAGGAAAATAGGCAAAATATGGCTAAATTGTGGGGCTTTTTGGGAAAAGTGAGGAAAAAGTGATTTGCAAAAAAGTGTCTGTCTTTCCCTAAAAAAGAACAGAGCCATCTTCCCAGCTGCCAGGAACATACAGAAGTGTATAAAAAAAATTTTTTTACCACAGTTTTGCCATTTTTCTAAGAGGTAGCTAATATTTCAAAATGTTTGTGCTCTCAACCTACTTCCAGTTTGCGGTGGAAGCAAATGTGAAACCCATGGGTGATACAGAAGAGCTATAGCTTTCCGAAGAATAGACACAAATATGAATCCAGCAAGGGGTTGCTTGTCTAGATCCCTTAAAGTTTTCACTAAGATTGAAACTATTGAAATAAACAAATTATGCAAAATGGATAGGAAAAACATACATTTATGACAACATTTTCAGTTTCAAATTCGTGTCATGATGACTGATTTATAAAAGCAATACACAGTATGTCCGCTAGGCTCTTCTGGTTGTGAGGATATATAGAGTTTGTAAGGTCTCCAAGAACCCGAAGTACCCTGAGCCAACATGTTTTTTCATTGTGTATAGAGTATAGAACAATTCATATGGTAAAAGATAAACAGTGAAAAATGGGTATGAAGAAAACATATGCATTTCTGAAATGTATACCAGATTCTGAGTTGAGGAGCAGTGGTTATTGTACATCTATGGATTTATTGATACCTATACTAGCATGTGATTCAGAGGGCATTTTGCAAAATGTCTTCTTTTTTACACACTTGCTTAGATTTGAAAGGCACAAATGCAAAGAAATCCTTTTGGTAATAACAAATGTTCGACTATTCTTTATGTCCTCATATCTTCTGATAAAAATGGTACCCCACTTGTGTGGTTGGACCTACCACCTGCAACACAATCCAATCCAAAACATAACCAGGAGGCATCATATTTTACACAGCAGAATAAATACTCTTTTTACAACATGAGTCTTTTTACCCAGTTTTTGCAAACTGGGTTGTTGTTCTAGTTCTGCCGCCATCCAGGAAAACCTACCAAACCCAGACACTTCTGAAAACTAGACAACCAGGAGAGCCCAGGGTGGCATGACTTTTATGGCTCTGACTAGGTAACTTTTCCTAGACACCCTTTCACATTTCTGTGATGGAAATTTCTTGAATCTATGGGGAGCCACATATTTCCTACCACCCAGCTTTCCCTCAAGTCTCTTGATAATGGTACCTTACTTGTGAGGGTGGTCCAAGAAACTGTCACTCAAAAGGCCCTAAAGCACTACGTAGAGAAATTAGCAATAGAGGTAGCTGCAGCCTTTCAGGCCGTGCTCGGTCACCACCCATGGAAACATGCTAACCATAGACATTTTTTAAAACTAGACACCCAAGAGATTTCAGGGTGGTATGCTTCACATAAATCGCACAGTGAGTTATTACCCACAATGCCCTGCAAACCTCAAACTCTGCCTAAAATCACACATTTGTTGCTTACATTTCAGCAATGGAAACTTCCAGTATTAGCAGGAATCCACAAATTTCCTACCACCCAGTGTTTCACTACTTGTTCTGATAAAAACTCCTCCCCACTTGTGTGACTAGGCCTAGTGGGTGGAATTTTGTGGTTTCTTGCTGATTTCGGAAGTTTCCAACATGGAAAATGTGTGTTTTAGCCAAAGTTTGGGGTTTGCGGGCATTGGGAGTAAGACCAATTTGTGGGATCCATATGAGGCACACCACCCTGGACTCCCAAGTGTGTCCAGTTTTCAGAAATGTGTGAATTTGGTAGGTTGGGAGGCCACCAAGCACAGGCCCAAATACCTCAGCTACCCATATTGGCAATGGCTCCACTTTGCGTTTCAGTTTGTTTCACAGGCACTAGGCCAAGCCACACAAGGGTTTAGCATTTTTATAAGGGCAAGGGTGGAAACTCTGAGTAGTAGGAATTTTGTGGATAGACAGAGATTCTGATTGTGTCCGTCACAGAAATGTGAATAACACGCGATTTTACCATTAGGGAAACTTGGAAATTTAGAGGGCATATTGGATAAGTGAATGGGATTAAATGCATGCTACACTGCACTAGACACTTCCTAGTGTTCAGTTTTTAAAACTTTGAGGGAATGAAAATATTCCTTTTGAGTCTAACTCAAACACAATTTCGTACCAGATAGTTTTGGCACTACCAGTGATAGGGTCAATACTAACAACACTATCGGAATATTGAACCCATCATTTAGTGTTAGAGAGCTGTCAAGCCGCCTCAAGGCACCAGTCACTGACAGTCTATTCACAGACCTTTCATGCATGCCACACAAAGTCAGTTATACCACCTGCCATAGACCCAACACTTACAACACTCTCATCAACACAGTGCTGCAGTTCAAGAGCCCATCAGATTCATACAACAACAGGACTGAAACACCAATCACACAGCCAGTCAACCACTCATCAAACAACATATTATAGAGACACACCTCTAGAAAATCAATACACACATTTCAACAGCCAACATCCACACACACTGCCAACCAAAAGCCACACATTCCACCAGCGAATAGGTCACACATTCTGCCAGCCAACAGCCACACTTTCTGCCAGACAGCAGCCACACAATCACCATTACACACATACTGCCAGCTGTGGTTAGGGTAGTGCCTTGACCACAGTTTCTCTTCAACCATCAACAGCTGTTTCTACCTATATAGGATACCTATGAAAACAAACCTAGGTTAAGGTTTGACTACCTGTTCGTGTCTATCTCACCTGCAGTCCTAATACTACAAGGGTGTCAGGTGCACCTTGGCTCACAGTGGAAGCCTGATTTGTCTCACAATGACTTTTCGTTCATGCATCTTAAGTGTACTCAAAGCACAAAATCCAGCTTTTTCTAGTGTGTGTAAAGAGAATTTCTGGGGATGCATTTGTTGCACATTCCTCAGAAGACTGAACTAAATTCCCTAAAGAACACTTCCAAGCAGAATAAGGGCCCTAGGGTTTCGTGTACAGGGTATTCAGTCAAAACATCGCACATGTCATATCCTTCATTATGTGCAATGCATTGCCTGAAATATGTTAGTAGACGCCATGTTCTGACAGAGGATGAAGATGGCAAAGAGTCCACAAGTATGGCTTGTGATGTGTGGTGGGTAAAATGATCTGTATGTCACTCCTACCTTGATCAACTGCCATCTACCCCATGAGATCCCTATGACAACACACCTAGGCTAAACTTGGGCTTCCTGTTCATGTCTGTCTCTCATCTGTAGTCCTAAGAATGTGAGGGTGTGATGTTCACCTTTTCTAACACTTCCCCGTAGCAGTCTGCTTCGGCTCACAAAGACTTGTCTTTCATGCACATTCTTTGCACCCTCCACACTAAATCCAACTTCTTCCAGTTTGTAGAAGTAAGCTGGGGCTGCCTGAGGATACATTTTTGGTCCATTCCTTGGACTGTGTCAGCAAATCTACCTTTGAAAATGGGGCTAAAAATTCTGGGGCAGACTCTACTACATTTCCTAGCAAGCACTCTGGAAAGACTAAGGATCTAAATTTGTAGATAGGGTACTTATTCACAAGATGGCGCTTGTTCTGTTGACCATTATGTGCAGTGAACTCACTGAAATCCACTTACAATATGGTGAATAGAACTTTTGCCAAATTTTGATTAAGAAGGAAGGTGGCTAGCAGCCAAACGTAAGACAAATGATTGCCTCCTTACTGGAGTCAGTAAATACATGGTGGCTTAATTATAATTTAAAAAGAAAAAATCTTGAATTAGAGTTCTTCTTTCAAAATTTGATGTATGAATTTCCAAGGCTACACAGCTACTCAAGGCCATGACTCATGGAAGGTTATGTATTTTTGAACAGTCATTTGGGTCACCTAGTCACTCCTAATGTATGTGATTCACTTCAGTCAGCTTCCCAGAATTTCACTTTTGTGTGGTACAAAGTGAAGCACGTTGGCAAACACAGGGCAGGCGAAGATGAGCACTAGGGACAGTAATATCTGCTCTCCTTTCCTTGCCAAGCACAGACTGTGCATTGGCAATATCTGCAGCTCTTTTGCTCTGTTGTAAGAATGCGGTCAGCAAAGTGCCACCAATCCTGCAGCCTTGCAAAGTCCACCTCAACAGAGGAAGTAGAGGTTACTGCTTTTGCAGCAGTAAGGCTTTCGATAACAGCCAACTGAAAGCCAAGGAAGAACATCAGTCTTTCTTTGGTAGTATTCTGATACGCATTGTATGGTGCTAATTGAATCAGGTGAGTAGCCAACTTCTTGTATCATGTGCGAGTTTTACAACTTGCATTATATGGATGAAGATCCTGGGTCATTTTTATCCACTCCACCCATGCAGTTGTTGTAATTAAGTATACAAGTGGGTTTGTGGGCTTTTAAATGTAGTGAGTACATATACTTCCTACCTCTCTGAAAATTTGACAGGGAGCAGTTCATTGCAACGCAATGTACTATACTGCCTTTTTGGCGTTTCTTGCAAACAAGCTTCTGAGGAAATTCTTTAAGATGCTTTCTGATGGTACCGCAAGCCCCCAGTGCCAGCTTTGTACAGTTTACTAAACAGCTGGACTCCTGTATAGGTTAGGACCTTTATTAAGGAGAGATTCAGCAAACTTCCATATGGTCTTCTGTTTGACTCCTAATGCAAACGGACAACCTGCAAGATTTTTTGCAGAGGCCTTTCCAATGTATACTCTCAGGCTCTGCACATAACTAATAGAGCGCACTAATAGTACACACCTGTACATCTTGATCCTGTACAAGGTGGCAGGATCACTTTGAGGTGAAAATACCTGGTGGAACCCCTTGACGAATGTGTGACTACATAGGCCGCCAGCCTCCCCGATCTCATGAGGCTTAGTAAACCAAAATTCAGAATGCTAAATGTAGGATACGCATGGTTGAGAGCCCAATATATGTTTGTATTTGTATGTATGCCTGTGCGAATGGCTGGCGTGCGTTGATGATTGATCACCAAACGGCTGGTAGTTCAATAAATTAATAGAGAAAGGTTCAAATAAGGGTGAAAGTATAAGGGATCCATTTTAGAAGATCCTGACAAAAGCCACAATACTGAGGCAGCGAGGTGGCTGAAAATGTTGACCTACTCATGCCTCATAATCTCTCATTGGGCGTCCTATCTTATTTTTAATCTTACCAAAGAGTGATTTTTCACATAAACTTTAGATGACTCCTTAGGTAATTTTAACTTGAGGATCCCTCCCATTAGATCAAAGAGCTCCCTTGTATTTGAAAGGTAGATCACATGTGGATTATAAAGGTCTCTGCACGAGGACTCATGATGAAGCAAACCTCTAGCTGTGGGTGAGAGTCCTATAAAAACACCAGATGTAACATCTCATGCACCTGCAAGTGATAACAATCAAGCAGGGAGTCAGTGACACTTTAGAAATCCATTCAATGTAATATACGCCATTATGATGACAATAATGTGCTATGCATACTCTAACTTCATTCTATTGCTAGACATTACACAGGAAAAACTAAGTTGGTTTCCCTTTAGGGCCCCTTGGACCCCTATGGGAGGCAGGGGAAGGCAAGCAAAAATCAAATAAATGAGTCAAGTAAGAGCTGTTGTCCCTTCATGTCCCATGGGACCAGTATGGGAGGCAGGCAGAAGTCAATTCAATTAATTATATTATAGCTGATGTCCCTTCAGGTCCACGTGACCCCATGGGAGGCAGGCTTTAATTTGGCTATGCAAAATTACAGGGGTTACACCAAATTATGACGACTTATTGAAAATTACATCCAGACCTAAATGAACCCCATTAAATCATGGAAAAGAAACTGGTTACGATTCAGTGACCACAAAGCCAAGAAAGCCCTGAAATCTACCAGTTATGGTGTGCAACACACAAAGCACACCATAACTCACACCTCCACTATGCCCAATACACCCCAAGAAAATGACATGCAAAGAATACCTTAAACAAAGAGCAAAATATATATACTGGGGTTGAGACTTATTGGACAGTACCATGAAGAGCTGTGCTGGTTTATAGCAAAGCAGAGGTCCTGCTATTTTATGTTTGAGGTGTCTAAAATTAATACATATGACTCTGAATATTTACAAATTAATGCATCTAATGCAGACAGCACAAGTTGGAATCAGTGAGTAGTTGTTGCCTCTCCCTGTTTTCAACTTGTGCCGTAAAATATTCATGCCTTATGTCAGAGACTTTCTGGGTAATATTTATGAATGTTAACACCTCAAAGGAAACAAAACATGCTTCTTGGCTCTGCTCCGAGCCAGCACAGTTCATCATGCTATGGGCACCAGGTGTCCATTGTGTGTTGCACAATGCACACCGTGGTTTTTAGGTGTATATTACAAGGGGTTTTGGTGCAATCATAAACCACAAGTCCAAAGGTTGAGTGATCTGGAAATGTAACAAGAACCTCAAGATTTAAATTGAGAACACAATACACATGTTTTTAGTTATGCATTGTTTTATTATATTACCTGTTTATTTTTGGGTCCTTGGCTTTGCTAACAACGGGCACTGATTGGAAGTAGATTGTTTAGTTTTACCTTTCAAGAATAAATTGTTGATAAAACAATGTGCTGCTCGAAAATTAATTTACCTAAAATAAATGAAAGGACAAGAGGAGTTTGGCAAAACAGGAACAAGTTGATTTAATTAAATGGAGTGGCCAGGAAAGTATCGATGGAGGCGAGTCTGAAGACAGTCTCACAGTATAGAAGTTTTGGCCACACACATACACATTTTATGGGTACAATGGAACACTTTGACATTCTTTGAAAAGCATCGTAGTCATTGAATACCAAGAAAAACCATCTGCTTACGAGGGCACAGATTGCGCTCGACTTCGGGGAGAGCTAGTGTTGGCCAGTGTATGCGTGTCCAGATGTCCGGTGTGGTGAGCGTGTGATCACCTTGTGTCCTGATTGGCTGAGTGTTCCTAACTACATGTGGCATCTAACTCTGTGGTATTTTGGGAATGCGTGCCTTTGACCAAACATGTTTCATTGGGGTCAATTTTCTTGGTCCTGTTTTTGGTGTGACTACCTATCTGTGGGATCGATCAGGGTTTTCCCTTGGTGCGCATTTGTCTTTGGGCTAAGTGTAACCCCACCTGTGACCTATCAATCGGTAGGCTTGGGTTTGGGTCTCAGGGCCTGTATGATCTCTGACATGGGGTTGATGGGGAGGTCATCTCAGATGAATTTGACAGCAGTGATACGAGTTCATGAGTGTGTGTATGTGTAACATGGCGGTCATTGATTTCATGTTTACCGATATGCTCATTATTATACATGCAATTATTACATCGTACATCAACACTGCATTCACTGATATTGATGCCATTATGCAGGCATAAGTTACAGTGTACATCGACATTGGATTTACTGGTATTGACATCATTGTGCGTGCATAAATGACACATACATTGACATTGCATTCATTGGTACTGCTGCTGCTCTGCGTGCGTACATCAGGGTGTACATTGCTATCGTATTTATCAATCTCAACAAACGGACAATGGTGTGGGACAAAGCGCAGAATAGATGCAAGCAACTGGAAAGAAAATTGGTGTAGGAACCACATTGACTGAGCTACCTTCAAGTCCACCCTCAATAACTACCACCACCAGCTCAAAGCCACAAAAATGAGGCCCTGACTCACTGGATCAAAACCAGCACCAACCAAACCAAGAAACCCTTCACCATCGTTCAAGAGTTCTCCTGCCCGTCAGCCACCAAAACTCGATCCCCTCCTCACAGAAACTCTGTGACGCTCTCGCCGACCACTTACACAACATGATTGCAACCATCTATAGCAACTTCTATCCCCAGCCCACCAACCTTCTCAGCATCCCATCGACCACTGCCACCGACTACCCGCTCTCCGCATGGGAACAACTCAACACACTGCACACTACTACTCTAATGAACAGCCACCAGCTCACCACCATCCTCAACGATTACATCACCATAGCCACCTGGATGAAGAACAATTGCCTGAAGCTCAACACAGACAAAACTGAAGTTCTGATCTTCAGTGGACATATCATCCTCTGAAATGACTCCTGGTTGCCATTGGAACTCATACCCACCCCCACTCCGAAAGATCACACCCATAACTGAGGCATCATCCTGGATAGCGAACTCTCCATGAAACGTCAGGTTAACGACGTCGCCCCAGCCTGCTTCCACACTCACCGCAAACTCCACAAAGTCTTTAATGGCACCCTACATGTGCATTAGAAAATGTATATGTGCCTCCTGACGCTGTGATAGATGGGACGTGGAGTCCCCAGCCAGAACACAATGCAGCCCGCGCTGCGGGAGTCTGTTGGACTCTGTAAGCGCTAGTCCACTCACCCTGCTGCAGGTGATAATGCGTGCCTCCTGGCACTGTGATAGATGGGATGTAGAGTCCCCAGCAAGAACACAATGCAGCCTGCGCTTCTGGAGTCTAATGGGCGCTATGAGCACTAGTCTGCTTGAAATCAAATAAAGCTTATTTTGACTTTTGACTCTCACTCAGACCAGCTTGAGTGCAGTTATTCCCTTATTTTTATTGCCTGACAAATATTTACATAAATATATAACCTCTCTTTCTTTCTCTCTGAACATATACATTTAGAACATTGGAATGTTGGGAGCTCCATTCAAAACAATAGAGTGATCCAGGCTTCTAATGGCTGCTAAAAACCCGGAGCTCCAACATTCCAATGTTGTGGTTCACAGCTGTTGCTGTGAACAAAGGCCTCACGGAGCCCGAGGGAATTTCAATCCCCTTGGGCTCTGTGAGGCCTTTTATTTTATTTGTTAGAACATTCTGCACTCTAGTGGCGTAATGTTCTAATGGCCTCATTTCCCTCCATAGCTGGGCTATACTGGCTTTAATGTCTCGCTCACTTGTTAAAGGTAACGCTGGAGCGGGCCTTTAATGGCTGGTATAGCCCACTACGGTGGGCTATAAGGCGATAATATTTTGCCACTGGGTAGTTATATTTAAGTCAGCGTTGCCATAGGCAATGCCTTTTTTGGTTTGCTAATAACTTTGGTGCTGTATGACGAATGTCCACAAAAGTTTCTCTATTTTGCCTAATATGTGCATGGAAAGTTCCATCATGAAAAGAGGAGCCCTAAAATACAAAATCTCCATGCATTTTCAATAGACTTTTTTATGCAGTGCTGCCGCAAAAACTGCTTAATGGAATTACACCAAATTTGTCAGGAAGCTAGATTTTAGTCCTGAAAGCGTACTTTTTGTAATTTGGTGTAAATCTATTTAATAGTTTTGGAGAAATTAAGCTGCAAAAATATTTGTATATCAGGATGGTTGGGCTTAATGGACTCTCACAAGAGTCACTCAAGCTCAATTTAAAAAAGTATAGCCTTCTGATTGGCCCAGGGTTTTTTTTTTCCCTTGGGCCATCTTCCTCCCATGGGAGAAAGGCTTCCGCAGGAGAAAAGCTCTGATTGGCTGCCTGCAACATGAAGAAAAATGTTGCAGGCCGGACTCGGGGACTCAGTTCTCTGTTTTGAGGTTTAGTAAAAAAAAACTATATATATAAGGGGGCAGGTTAGGGATACTAAGTCTCCCTTAGCATGTGGGAGGTCCCAGATGGACGTTCCATGGGGCCAAAATATACATATATTTTTTAAAGTTGCAATGCTGCGAGTGTCCTTCAGGACTTCTGGGAATCCTGTGTGATTGCAAGTTTAATCATTTTTTTAACTCTCGTCTGCATTTATAAAATATATTATTTGAGGATGTAATGGCCTTAGGGGACCCCATTCTCCAGGGCCAAAGACCATGTAAAGTGTAGAGGGGCAGGCAGCCCCCTCTCCAAGCCTTACAAGGCCCCGTGGATCCAATTCCCCAGTGCCAGCTCTTGAACTGTATTCGTGGGAGCCTACCCCTTGGACACAGTACTTTTCCCTGCCGAAAGAATTGTGGACAGGGAAAGTTGTCTGCTCCCACCTGGCAGCAGCTTTGAAAATGCTCCTGCCAGGTGGGAGCACACTTCTGTTTCCCTGCCTGCACTCTTGTGGGGAGGGGAACAGTGATTGCTCCCACCTGGACTATCCTGCAGACTCCAAAGTCATGTTTGGTCCCAGGGGGTGTGGTCCCCGGGGCCCATTTGGGCTCGGGGAGGCAGGCCACGTACCCCCTCCCCTAAAAATTATGTATTTGGCCCCAGGGGATGGGGTCCACAGGGTATCTTAAGGCTTGTGGAGGTGGCCCATCTGCCCCCTCCCATATAATTAAAGTATGGCCTTGGGGTATGGGGTACGTGTGGCCCATTTGGGCTTGGGAAGGTGGCTGCACACCGCTCCCAGCTAATAATATATTTTTGGGCCTCAGGGGATGAGGTCTTCGGTGTACTAGTGGCTTGAGGTGGGGTCCTCAGGCCAGTTGCCTTTTTTTAACAAAAGCCTACAGGTTATGGGTTAGGAAGCAGGGTCAAATGCCCCCATCCTCTTTATCAAAAAAGAATACTCTGGGGTAAGGGGTCCCTGGGGCCACTAACACCTCGAGGACAGGGGACCGCGTGCCTCCCCTTCCCATTTTAAAAATTAAAGGCTCTGGATGGATGGGATTCCCAGGGCCAACAGTGGCTTGGGGAGTGAGGGCCATGATGTGACTCACTCCACCAGCAAGGGATTGACTCCCTGCAGGGGACTGGAAGCACGGCTTGGCAGGGGTTACCTTTACATATGGTAATAAAATATTACTTTCAGTTAAAACAAACCTAGACATTAACTGGAAAAAACAAAAGGATATAGTGATGTTATAGCCAATAGAAAATTTCAGTGCTGTGACGCTTTAAACTTAAAAATCTCTCGTAACTATAAATTTTGTCCTAAGGCAACTATAACTCGCACCTCTGCCATGCCCTGCTAATTTCCCAACATAACACATCACCCAAGACATTTTTTAACACATCATTGATAACATCACTCCAACATGTGAAATTACTTCATCGATGAAGAGACTTTGCATGGCGGGGCGCAAGTTGCAGTTACCTTACTTGAGATAACTATAACGAAAAATCTAGACTAACACTAAAAGAAAATAGGTTAGATAAAGAGAAAAGCGGTATTAGCTCCCCAATTTTTTCCAAATACAAATTTGCTTTCCTAATAAAACAAGCCACATTCTGGGTGAAAGAGGAATTCAAAACACACCCCTTCCTGTCTGAGTCCAAATACAGAAGGATCTCCTACAACTTTGCACCCTAAGTGCCACACTGACAATGAAAAATATTATAGTAGGTCACTCACACAACATCCTTAAGATTTCCATAGAAATGCTTAAGCACCTGGACAATAAATTATTTAACTCTACCCTTGCCTCAATTTCAGGTAACCCATATATTACATTTGAGAAGATGCCATTCTGAGCTGGTTGGATAAAAATAGATATATTATTCATCAAAGAGCTGATATGCCCAGACAATCATATTTCCTTTACAACACTCCAACGTCGGCACAATCTCCCAAACATTGAGTTCTACATTTATCTAAAATTAAAGGTTTCCCTCAATAAAAACAAAAACTTTAAAAACCCACATTCTCCAGACCTAATCAACCATTTAACTCACCTATCTTCCCAAGATAATCAAACAGCAAACATTGACAAATTAGTATCGATCAAGAATCCAAAACAGAACTTAACATACAGAAAAAAAGAAAACAAAAACCTTCTGACCAATCATATGGAAATTCATCACTAAATCAAAAATCTCCCAATCATATATCAGTGTACATTTTGGACAATATGTAGATGCTTTTGGACATCTAGTAAACTCTTCAAAAGTGGTGAGACAAATGCTGGAACTGCTTGGAAGATACTGGTGATCTTAAAGAGATGCTTTTCAATTGTACCTTATCTAAGCACCTCTGAGAATCCATAAATGAAATCATCAATGAGATTTTCCAACAAAACATCCCACTCAATCCCATCAACCTCACATTAGGCCCAATGTCTATGATCCCCCACTTATTGCTTGATACCTCATACTTAGATATGCTACTCACTTATGAGATTAAGACGATCCTAGGTGACTGGAATATTTACAAAAACATATTTATCATACTTGGTGGGCTTGGCATTGTTTTCAGAGAAGTGCAGGCAATACAATTTTTAACAAGGATCATGACCACAACTCATCCGGACGTCTATCGTCTACCCTTTATCTCTACCTACAAAAGTCAAAGCCCCTCTAAACATAATAAACATTCAACAACATTACCACCTAATATCATATTCTGTAATACACCCACTAACTATAACCAACTATAATACTGCAATGTCTTCATTCTGAGTCAGTAATATATGGACAAGGCCTCTCAAATCTTTGCTCTTCCCCCCTACTCACCTCCTCCCCCCAAATTCCCTTCTTGTTTCCCAAGTTTCTCTCCCTGTCATATTTCCATTATCTTGGAAGCACAACAGCAGAGTATATTATCTAAGATGAAACTTTATTCTCTGTGAAACATATCACTGTTTTTTGCAATACTGTACCCAGTATAAACCTGAAAAGTAGTCCTTACAATTCAATTATATAACCAGTGACAATGTACAAAGATGTATTACTGCCTCCATGTTTTGTTTTCACTTCTGTATAGAAAATCCAATAAAATCTTTTGAACAAAAAAAAAGACGTTCGGGATTCAAATTCTTGCTGTCTGTTGAACTTAGACCACCTGCATCCTTTAGACTATGCTTATTTGAATATTGGTAGCATAACTTCGGTACAATTACAAAGAAAGTGGTATCAGTTGTGCTTCTTAGGCATAACCAACAGACTTGGGTTGATAAGTAAGCCCTTCTATATAATTCCATGTCTTTTTTAACACAATAAACTTCCACCCCATCCGTGAGTGATAAAAGAATATATTTTCTTTAAATTCTTCAGTTATATAGCGATATCTATATACAGATTGTTAGAACCCTACCCTCCGGGAAATCTTATTAACTCATCCCTGTAGTCATTTTCCCTCACTTCAGTTTTTGCTTCTGAATTTACTGAGAATGAGCGACTAACCTCCTTCCACCTAATACAAAATTTGAGGAGCAACACCTCAATGAAGCCCACTCCCTCCTTGTATTTTGTGAAGGGGACACTCATTTGGTTGACATCCTAAATTCCCTGAGGATTAGGAGAACCACAGAAAGTTAACTATGTGGGGAGTTGCTTCAGCACAGCATATCCATGTCATTGGTGAAGAAGATACTTTCATTTCCTTCTGAGACCAGATTATCAGTGTATCACAGAGGTCTTCAAAACGGGAGGTGGACTCCTCTGGAGGGGAGGTTGACTGATCTTAGGGTACCAGGCTCTGGGCAAGAGGAGCACTTATTGTGCCCCTAGGCAACAGAGGCAAGCATCAAGCTTAAAATAGTCCCATGCTTTTAACGAGAAAAAAAAATGAGTCAATCTGTATTGGGCCTTAAGTACTGTCTTTTTTCACTCATGTCCTGACTGCAGTTAGGAGTCAAAGTTGGGGGTGAAGGGTGTAGAGGTGGAGGGCTCCAAATCACTCTCAAAATCTTACCACATTTCTGATAAAGGATCACACTGTGGATACTTTTAAACTTTTAGGGATTCCAGGATGCTCCTAGAATGTTAGTAATCATGTGTTTGAGAGCCTTTGAAAAGAGATAACTGAAAACACCTGCAATGTTTGAATTCCTAACTATGGGGTCTATTACGTTTGTCCGCCCGCCACCGCAACGGCAAAAGGGACCGCCCGCCATAGGTGCGGCGGTCCCGCCATTCAAATTAGGATGCGCCCGCCACACTGGCGGGCGCATCCCACATTGTTTACATTGCGGCAGGCGGTGCTGTAAGCAGCACCCACCGCAATGTAAAAAATGCATGTTGTGCATTTGCATGCACAACGTGGCAGGCACCGCGCGGTGCCTGCCACCTTGTGCATGCAAATGCAGGGGGGTACCATAGATACCCCCCATGTGCACCCCCTTCGCCCCCCAATGTCCCCCAACAAGGCAGCGAAAACCGCATGCCTTTTCATGGTGGCAACGCCGCCATGGAAAGGCTGCTCTCCGCCAGCATGTTAATATGGATGGCAGTGTCTTGCAGGCACCGCCACCATATTAAGCCCCTTTTCCGCCCGGTCAACTCGTCGACGGGCGGAAAAGCGGCGGACGGTCTTCCCGTCCGCCGCGGACCCCCCAGCCATCCTAATGTGGCGGGGGGTCATTCAGGCGTGGATGGCGGGCGGATCGCCCCCGCCGGCCCGGCGGGGGCGATCTGCCCGCCATCCTAATAGGCCCCTATGTTCAGAGCTGCAGATTATTTAATCAGTTAATACCAATAAGTTTTAAGATTGTTATGCATAGCACTCTTAAAGACCCTCTTTCATTTATTTCAGTTTCTGAAATTCATAACTCCTTGCTATGACATCACAATAGTTGATAGCAAAGCGGGTTATCAACTATTGTGATGTCCTAAAGGCCTTCCAGACCAAGTGACAGGGCTCTCTGAGAGGCTGTCAGCAGAGCTTCACTTGTCTGCTTTGACTGAGAGCAGAAAGCACAGCTGTACGAGGGGTAAGGAAGGCAGGGAAGGTAGTGGGTTTTTATTAAGGATGACAGGCATACATAACAGAGGCCATGCTATGTATGGCTCCCCATTACTCCTCTACCAGTGCGTAGCAGTTGAAAGCAGGGGCACAATATTTTGGGGGACACACATAACATAAGGGGAGCAACAAATGCCTGGAATGCTCTACCAATATACATCACAACATCTACCAATTTACTAGCGTTCAGGAAGAATTTGAAAACCTGGTTATTTACAAAGGACTAGTCTTTTCCCGTTAAGATCCAGGCTGCTAACTAAGTAGATAATACGGGAAACTAAGATTAGGTTGTTCCTCTTCAGGATTCCTTGCACTGCCATTCAAGCCAGCACCAAGACCTCTCCAGGTAAACGAGCGCTTTACAAACTATTTAACATAACATAACATTATGGATGGGTAAAAAGTGAATTACGGGGATCTTTTTCATCTCGGGGTTCTAAGTGACATCACACACAATTTATGCTTCGCTCTCATTGTCTATTTGACATCACTCAGAACCCCTCGGTGGAAACATCCCTGCAATTCACTTCAATGTCAGTTGTTCCTCCATCTATTTTGCAACCTGTCTCTGCTTCCTTTTCTGATGTCAAGTATAAGCACTCCACTTTTGTAACATTACTCAAGTAAATATGAAAATGCTGTTCTTGCTGCATAATCCACCGTCAACTGTGTAATTTGAATTTTTACCAAACAAAAATGTTTCTAGCTCAAACTGATACAACGTTATTGCTGCACACAGGATGGCACACAGCAAAATACAACAAACAGTGACTGGTTACTGTTGTGTTAAGTTAGTTCTTAAAAACACATGCCATTCTAATGTATGCGATGGCATTCTAATGCTGTTGTCATGGGGACTGTGAGATCCCAGGTGTGACAGTCGGTCCTGGTCTGCCTGGGTTCGTTTGTATTAATCTGACTTCTGAAATAAATCTCTTAAAACACATTGCTGCGTGGTCTCAAAAGTAACCTTTCATCTCTTGATTTCTTTGTTTGGCAATGTGGAGTTTCACATTCATGCCCAGATAGCATTAACATTCCCATTTAGTGGGTTGGGAGAAGGTCTCTGCATGTGAGAGAAAAGATCTGAACTATTTACGTCATTTAATAACTGTGGAATGATTGGTTCTTCTGGTTTTGTTTCGCTATTAACATGAAAGCATGCAAAATGACAAAGGGGCAGATTTACAAGCCCCTTGCGACAACTTGGCACCACTGTTGCGTCACTTCTGTGACGCAGCGGCGTCGTAAAACATGCGCCACGTTGTGACATATTTACAACGTGACACATCTAGGGAGATGCGTCACGTTGTAAAGCCCTGCGCTACATTATACCTACGACAGGTATAATGTATGCAGGGTGGGCGTTCCGACGCAAGAAAGCCTCGTACAAGTGACGCAGTGAAATCTACAAGATTTCTCTGAGTCACTTTTACAATGCCACAGCGTCAAAACCTTGCGCCTGCTTGAAGCAGGCATAAGGAGTGACGCAGCATGATAGGAATAGGCATTCCTGCCCATTGCTGGAGTTGTGTCGTGCTTGCGACACGACTCCAGCAATGCGCTGCCCTTACGCCACGTCACGCATCTGTCTATCCTTGCATTGTAAATGCGACGCATCCATGGTGGCGTAAGGGTTATTTTACGTGTCGCAAATTAACTGGCGCATCTCTGCTAATATGTAGAGATGCGCCAGTTCTTGTAAATCTGCCCAAAAGTGTTCTGAGAGAAGTACTTACTTCCAAAGTGCACTAAGGGGCATATTATCAAGAACGGCGTTAAAAATTATTGCCGGTTTAGCGGCAGAAAACTGCCGCTAAAGCGGCGATAATGGGCTTGATAATATGCCCTTGAGAATTCCAATAGAAGTCCATGTTCTGGTGTGAACATGGGCTTCTATTGGAATTCTCCAGGGCATATTATCAAGCCCATTATCGCCGCTTTAGCGGCAGTTTTCTGCCGCTAAACCGGCGATAATTTTAACGCCGTTCTTGATAATATGCCCCTAAAACTTGAGAATAATCCCAAATATAATGAATTTCTTTTTAATTTCCTCCTCGAAGTGCCTCCTACTTGAACACGTTTAAGAAATTTGAATGTACTATACTATTCTATTGAGGTATTTCTTGAGGAAAAGAGCTGTCTCAGGAGGTTCTGTAGAGTGAATTCTGGGGAAACTGAAAACTGAAGACAAGTTTAAATAGATAAATGGAATGCACTGAAAAAATTGGATTGCTTTTCTTTCTAAGATGTCTGCACATACAGGCTTTTTTTCTGCATGCAGCATTTTAAGGGTATCATACAATTTGCCTACAGTCACATATTTTGAATTTAATAGCCACAACCACCATGCAATTTTCTCACCCCCTAGTTCATAATTCCATGACCATAGATACAAGAACCCCGCAAGCTTCATTTCTCTCGAAGAATGACCACCGCCTGACATCTGCGAGATCCTAATACGATTGAATAAACCTCTGATTGTTGAACATCTTTGAAAGATGTCTCCTTTTGTTTATTGGTAGACAAATTCACCACTGGCTCACCTGCCGGCTCCAAATGTAAATATTTTTCATAGTTTTCGCAGGAAACTATTGAAGCTAAAACTTTGGCGTTCCTCTGTGGATATATGCAGATGCCCAGAAGCCTTCTTAGGTTGCGAGGCCACGGAGGAGTACACCTTGTGTAATGGCCCGTAGAAGTATTTTTATTGTGTTGCTGTAAGTCAGTCTTTTATTGTTAACCTAATTTCTTCAGGCGCCCTAATGCAAACATTGTATATTGCTCAGAATGTTTCTCTAAACACACCCACACTGTTTTCCTTTTGACAGTGAATGATCTTCGGCTTCCTCTGGGAAATAACACTTCCTGTAGGCGGGATATGTAAATCTCCCGCCTGCATGTATACACCAGCAGTAAATCCAAACACACCATTGCATTGATTGAGAGCCAATTATCACAGTCTGATCGATGAAACCCTCAGCTTTCATACATATTTCAAAATGTTTCCGTAAAGTATTCGATGTGCGTAGAGTTTCCTTTGGCTGTTCTGCACATAGGTGATCTCACTCTTAAGATTAATAGAAGTGAGTGAACCAGAGAATTCATAGGACGAGCCGAGCCAGAGCTGAGCCAGGGATCTGGCTTGCCTCTACCAGCTTAAGTACCAGCGTTGCCGAGCAAAGAAAGAAAATAAATCATGCTTTTTTTTGTAAATTTTGAAAAGACGTACATTGTGATATATGGGTTCACAGATGTAAAAAATAAAAGTCTGATTACCGAACATTTGAGTTTCAACCTTCTTCAACAATTGCCATTGATTGTGTGTAACAAGATACGCATTTCAACATGAGAAGGTTTTAGGCATGGTGTTTGCTCTGCCTTGCAACCACACACTTCATGTCCCACCTATAAATAATAATATACATTACATTCATATCTCATCTTTACTCTGGCCTCTAATGCAGTGTGTGATCTTGGCCAGGTATGGTTTTCTCTATGCAGTCTCCCTTGAAAAAAAAAAAATATATATACATATATATATATTTTAGACATGAATACAGCCCGAACCACTGAACGGAATTACACCAAATTTTGCAGAAAGGTAGATCTTGGCCCAGAAAGAGTGCTTTTTGTAATTTGGTGTAAATCTGTTCAGTAGTTTTGAAGTAATTAAAGTGAAACGTTTTATGTATATCTAGAGATGCGCTCCACCGTGGATCTGCTGTGGATCCTCCGCAGATACAGGTGGATTTGCGTATCCACACACCAACAGCAGTGCCATGATTGACTGGCCGCAACCTGAGAGGAAAGCTGCGGACACCATTTTCTTCATCAGGACTCAGTTCCCAGCTGGGAAAATGAAATTTAAGAGTGATAGAAGGGGTCAGGGTAGAGGTACCCTGATCCCATGGAACTGATGAAGGGGTCTGTGAGAGACCCCTGAAGGGCAAGGAATTAAAAAAAAAAAGGTTTCTATGGAGGACACGAGGATCTGCGGAACCACACGGATCATCATGGATCCTCACAGATTCGGGAGCATCCACGGATCCTCACAGGTTTGGACAGATTTGAGTGGATCCGTGGATCCAGACTCCATTAAAAAAGCTCATGCACCCACTA
Organism: Calotriton arnoldi; assembly: GCA_963921515.1. Taxonomy (NCBI): domain Eukaryota; kingdom Metazoa; phylum Chordata; class Amphibia; order Caudata; family Salamandridae; genus Calotriton; species Calotriton arnoldi. The sequence goes on along the minus strand of CAWUFW010010232.1, from coordinate 178,980 downwards.
ATAGACCCACACACCTACTCACACACTCACTCACTCACACACCCACTTACACACCTACACAACAACTCACACACCCACTCAGCCACTCACAGTCCCACTAAACTACTTAAACACCCACTCATAGACCCGTGCAGCACTCACACTCCTATTCACACACTCACACACCCACTTACACCCCCACACAACCACTTACACACCCACACACCCACTCACACATCCATACACTCACCCACACACCCATATAGCCTCTCACACACCCACTCAGAGACCCAGAAAACAACTCACACACAAACTCACAGACCCACACAGCCACTCACACACCCAGGCTACAGGGACATTATAGATAAGAAACAGAATTAAAAAACATAGAAGTTCACTAAAAACTCAGAGTTTACAGGGACGTTATAGTTAGATTTAGATTTTACACTCATAAAACCATAGAAATTCAGCAGTTATAGTTATCTCAAGCAGGGCAAAGATTCTACACACTACATACTAAGGGTCTTAGTAGGAGTTTGGTGGTCACTGTGGCAGTGCAGCTACTGCCACACCGGCAGTCCCACCATTGCCGCACCTGTGGTCCGACCTCCCTATTACAAGTAGGGCGGTCAGACCTCCATGGGACCACTGCTGCTACAAGGGATTCACGATCCCTGGTGGTATTGCAGCAGTCTGAGGCCCCTAATATTCCGGTGATGCAGCTGTGGCACCGCCAAGCATATTAGGAGTTTCCTCACTACCACAGTTTTCATGGTGGTTAGCCCGCAATGAAAAGTGTGGCAGTGAGGAAACTAAGGGGGCCCTACAGGGCCCCTTGTTGCCTATGCGACAGGGGATGCATGCAGGGGGGCACATGGTGTGCCCCCCTGTATGCATGCACTGCCTGTTCATTCAGGGCATGGACTTGACAGTCCATACCCAACCCTGCAGAAACTGCCTTTGACCCTCCCATTACAGTGCCTTTTTCATAGGCACTGCCAAAGAACCGCCCGCCAGAGATAAAAAAAAGTCGTAACCTGGAGGGCGGTTTCAAATGGCTTTGCTGGTCTTGGAGCGGGGCGGCGGCATGGCTGCCCCGCTCCAAGACCACCAAAGTCATAATAAGGCCCTAAGTATTGTAAGCAGTCTTGAGTTATTAGACAAAATCGTCTCTGCATGAAAAGTTCTACTTAAAAAAGAAGACTGAATGCACCAGATACTAACCTTTGCACATGTGCTTGCTTGCTTAGCTTCAAAAGATAGGCTATCTGTCAAGTGTTCAGCACAGTATGAAGGCTGCAGATAGTATGACCTTTAGCCCCTTCAGATCTTGATTATTTTAAGCGAATAGTGTCTCTTTGGACAAGTTTTGCATAGTGTATACAATGTTCTTAGTAGATACATTTTAATACTCTGTGGTGTATTTCTGATGAGAGTATCACTGTGGTACAGAGTAAACTCTCTCCATAGAGTAAACACTGTTTACAGTACCCACTTTTCTACTCATATCAACTTAATTTCTCAATGTTGATTCGGTGACTTTGAGGGATTTGATACAGATAAAGCCTGTCAATAGTACGGCATTAATTTTGGAACACACGTTGAGTTTCTTGAGTTTCCATATATATGTGATTGGTTATTAATGTGAACTATGCAAGCTGTAAAGTGTATTGTACAGGGTCAATGTTGCACATAATGCCTGTTCTCTACACCTAAAGGAGCTTTATCTGTGATGGCATGAATGAAGCCTGATATTCTCCTGAACTATTTTGTTGTTACTGTCAGGCCTGTAAGACCATAGTAACTAATAAACCAATGTGCTGGAAAACAAGGTTTGGATGATTACATCCGTGATGTCATCAGTGATGTCATCAATGATGTAATTTGATATGTCATCAGTGATGTCATAAATGATGTCATAGGACATGTCATGAGTGATGTCATATGTGAGGTCATAAGCAGCGCATGGCGGGGGCTCAAGTTATAGTTAGTGCTGTTAACTGGTGAATTTCTGTGTTTTTTTAGTTTAAAACTTTAATGTTGTCATTGACAAATCCACCTAACTGTAACATTATTTTAACCTCGTTTTTTTTCAGTGAATTTCTAAGGTTTTTTAATAACAAAAACAGATCTTTTATCACATCTCAGTATAACGTTACCTTAACCTTTTTTTCAGTGAACTTCTAGGGTTTTTTTTAAAGTAAATTCTTTTTCAATATGTATGTATAGTAGAATAACTGAATAATATATCGTCTGTGTGGATATTATTCTGAAAGGGAATTGCTTTTGTAATGTAATTTATCAGGAAAGGGTGCACACTTTGCATAATGTTTCTAAAAAATGGTGTTTGAGTATAACAACAGTATTTGTGTTGAGATTGTCTATCTTCCCAGATCTTCTGACTCTCATATTGAGACATTGCCCCAGCAAGTTCATTAATATTAAATAGCATACTTTTCATGGCTTTTGTATGTGTTTTTACGTTAAGGTCATAATTATAATTCAGAAAGAGAGTAATCAGTTTTTTTAATATCGTATAGTATTAAATTTCATTATATGAATAATTTTTTAAGTGTGTGATTAGTCACTAGAGTTCTATATTTTGTTTTAATCTGCTGTTTAGGGAGTTCTTTTCCATGTGTTCAGTTATTATTTAATGTTAAGCTGTAAAAAGAGAGTCATTAACAATATAGATGTAATATTATTATTATTTTTTTTAAATGTGGTGACTCTCGCAGGACGCTGTTTTGAGTCAAACACAGTAGCAGATTACAGAAGTGGATTATAGTAGTAAAATTGATTACGATTTATTTCATTGAATTTAAAACCATAATATTTTTACAATCTTGCAAAAAGCATGTGAGAGTTGAACACACAATCCCCTGTGTGGATTCCGAGTGGGCTGTACTTCCTGTTCGGCTCTCGCGATCTCCCTGCAAGTTTGTGTTTTTGGAATTAAGTTAATAACAGTAGGTTCTTGTAATTCTGGACAAATTTAGACATTAGAGATGTTGATTAGCTTGGAAAAATTGATTATGAATTGTACCATGAAATATATAATGCAATAATATTTTTACGATCTCGCGAGACGCTAGCGGGTATCTCACGAGAGGTTCGGGAGAGGAACCACTCCCTAAGGCAGGATTGTGATTGGCTCATATGGATGTCTTTATTTAGATGAAAAAGATTCCATCTTTTTGCTTTATTTCTCTATTGGATTTTGGTGAGAGTAGACATTTGACTTTCTCTCCTTTCCTGTTTGCCTCTCTTCACAAAGATGTCTTCATTAGGGGTGGACCACAAAACTCCACAAAGTAACGTGGAATGGAGTTTTTTCTCTCGTGCGGCTTTCCAAAGTTAAGTTGGTGAGCGCTTGCGACAATGTCTACTCGAGCACCTGGAAGCAGCAGCGCCCTCTGGCACGACACGGAGTGCCATTTGTGCTGATTTTACAGCACGGGACAAACTCCTGGTGCTTAAAATCAGTGCAAGCAGCTGGTGGAACTCCGCTGAGCGCGGCTGAGTTTTTGCAGCACTTTGCGGAGTTTCACAGAGAAGAACTACAAGAATTCTGCCCAGGCCTAGTCTTCATCAGATTCAGATGAACTCTGCACCAGCTCAGCCATCTCAGCCACCCATGGAATCCTTGGTGTGGAAATTCTTTGAAATGAGGCCAGGTGCCAAGAAAGTTTCTGAGAAGTACGTTACCTGTAAACTTTGCAGAACAGAGTTCTGCTGGGGTAACAGAAATAAACAATGTAGCATGAGTACCACAGGGATGTGAAGACACCTTGGATCCATGCATCTGCAAAAGGCTTGCAAAGGCAGAGTTGGCTGGTGCTGGAGAGCTAGACAACTCTACAGGGGCTTCAACATCATTTTCTCAGGAGATACTGTGCCTGAGCAGGTTCTAAGTGCACAAGCGGACAATAACCCTTCTTTTTAAAATTAAGATCTATTTCGCTGCTTGTGTAAGCAGGTCATTTGCTCATCAGAGACAAACAGGTCTGCCCTGGAGAAACTTGTCCAAGAGCACAAGTGCCCCCTAGGCAGTAGTTTTTATTTTTTTAACAGTTTTTTGTATGTTTTTCTCTTTTTTGTTTTTAAGCCGAATCTGTTGGGGTTTGTTTCAAACATCAAGTTGTAAGCTTTTCTTATATCCCTCTAAAAAAACTTAAAATACCCAAAAAATATAAAAAATGTTTGAAAATACAATTTGATTATAGCTGTTGAAAACCTTTAACAAAAACAGCTCTTTTTGCGAGAGCCACGGTGGCAATCCCTCTTATGTAGTCCGAGGGGCAGTGCTTCCTGGTTTGCTCTCACGAGCCTCTCTTGATATTGTACTTTTTATAATGGACTTTGTATTTATGCTGAATATATATCCTGATGTAGTATGTATAATTTATATACACCAGAGTAGTAACAGTGTGCTTAATTTAATGAACTCCAATCCATTATATAATTGTGTGGAAAAAAATAGGTATTCAGTCAAAATATCGAGTTGGAAATGCCGACTTACACTAATATCGAGTTTTAAATATCGTGACACAGAAATATCGATAGCAAGAATATCATGGTGAAGAATATCAACTTTAAGGTAAGAAATATTGATTTTTTAATTTGTTTTATGCATTTTAGTATATATTTTAAATGTATGTAATGAATTTTTTTGTATAAGTATTGTTTATGTTTTTTAATATATGTGTTAAATATTTAGTAGATATTCATTTTATTTTAATTAAATGTTGCGTTTTTTAGTTCCATAGCAGGTTGTGAGTTTATAGGGGAATAGGGTAAGAAGTAATTTAATTATAATAAATTAATTAATATTTATTTATTTATTATCATTTATTTAATTGAGATTTTATAATGTTAATTGTGTTTTTAATTTTTTGGGGTAAATTGTAGGTGCGGGTTGTGGGGTGTATAGGGGTAAAGGGTGGGAAATAATTTATTTTTAATTCATTAATAATTCGTTGTTATTTAATATTAATTAATTAATTAATTGACAATTAATTATGGTAATTGTGTAATTAATTTTAGGTGCGGGTTGTGGGGTTTTAATTTTTAATTAATTAATAATTAGTTGGTAAGTAATATTAATTAATTAACAATTAAATATGGACATTGCATAATTAATTTTAGTTGTGTGTTGTGGGGTCTTTAGAGGTACAGGGTGGGAAGTCATTTATTTTTAATTAATTAATAATTAGTTGAGAATTAATATTAATTAATAAATTGATAATTAATTAGGGTAATTGTTTAATTATTATTTCTAGTGTGTGGGCTTTGGGTTTATAGGGGTGAACGGTGGGGAGTAAATTAATGTTACTTACTTTAGAATTAGTTGTTAAATACTATTAGTTATATAATTGATTTTTTTTTAAATTGTGTAATTAATTCTTTTACAGTTTATTTTTAGGGGTGGGTTTTGGGGGTTATAGGTGTAAAGGGTGGGTAGTTAATTACATTTCATGTGCTTTAATTTATTTTTTAATTATTAATATTTGTTCAATTGAAAATTAATTATGTTAATTATGCAAATACTTTTTTTTTATTTTCGATGTGGATTGTGAGTTGTGTGGTGTTATAGGGTAGGAAGTAAATAGACTAAATTTATGTAATAATAAATGTTTATGTTAATAAATTATTTCTAAATAAAAATATTTTTAATATTAAATTTATTTTTATTTTTAACATATTTATATTTTTTTGTATTGATTTTATAAAAAATATTTTTATTTTGTTGATGATATTTTGTTTGTTTCTAATTTTGAACTGGCTGGAGTGAGAATAGTAAAGTTTACCCCTCCGCAATCCAACACTTTCCCTACTGTTGCACTCACTGGAGTGGGAATAGTAAATTTTATCCATCCGCTATCCAAAACTTTCCCTACTGTTGCACTCACTAGAGTGGGAATAGTAATTTTTACCCCTCCGCTATCCAACACTTTCCCTACTGTTGCACTGACTGGAGTGGGAATAGTAATTTTTACCCCTCCACTATCCAACACTTTCCCTACTGTTGCACTGACTGGAGTGGGAATAATACATTTTATCCATCCGCTATCAACACTTTCCCTAATGTTGAACACATTGGAGTGGGAATAGTAATTTTTACCCCACCGGTGTCCAACACCTTCCCTACTGTTGCACTCTTTGAAGTGGGAATAGTAATTTTTACCCCTCCGCTATCCAACACTTTCCCTACTGTTGCAGTGACTGGAGTGGGAATAGTAATTTTTACCCCTCCGCTAGCCAACACTTTCGCTACTGTTGCACTCATTGGAGTGGGAATAGTAATTTTTACCCCTCTGCTATACAACACTTTCCCTACTGTTGCACTGACTGGAGTGGGAATAATACATTTTATCCCTCCGCTATCCAACACTTTCCCTAATGTTGAACACATTGGAGTGGGAATAGTAATGTTTACCCCTCCACTGTCCAACACCTTCCCTACTGTTGCACTTATTGGAGTGGGAATAGTCATTTTTACCCCTCCGCTATCCAACACTTTCCCTACTGTTGCACTGAGTGGAGTGGGAAATGTAAGTTTAAAGATTTTTAAATAGTTTATTGTTTTAATTTATAATAGAATGTTTTTAATAGATTTTATGTTATTGTTATATGTTTATATACATATATACTTAGGGGCCGATTCCGATTCGGGCCGGAAATCTCTCTGACCGAGCCGGACCCGGAGAGATTTCCGACCGAATCGGACCCGTGCAGCCCGACCGAACGAGTACGATGCGTCCGTATGCTATCGTACTCGAGTCGGTCGGACTCCCATTGAAGTCAATGGGACCCGGTCGTACAACGCGTACGCGGGCTCCCATTGCCTCAATGGGTGCGAGGCGAACAAGGGCGCCCCCTACAGCGGGTACGCGGCGAAGCGACTCGCGCCATACACGCACAGGTAGGGGACCCATGGGTCCCCCTGTGTGCGACTCGCGCGGCTACGCGCACAGGGGGTCCAACACGGACCCCCGAAGTACGGCTCTGACTGCTCTTTCGAGCCGGACGGCGCGTGTCGGTCGGACTGCTCGCGGCGCGCATCGTACTTACCCGGCCGGGGAACGTCTCCATTGCGCGGTGCGAGTCGTGTCCGAGCGAGTCGGTCGGTGCGGTTCGACCCGGGAACGAGTCAGTCGGAGCAGTTGGGACGCCCCGAACGAGTCTGTCGGCGATTTCGCATCGTACTCGCTCGTCTGGACGCGCGTACGAATCGGTCGGGAAATAGGGCTCTGAATCGGATCCGGTTATGCCGATTCGGAGCCCTACCGGCCGAGATCGGAATCGGCCCCTTAATTGTTACATTTTTATTTAAAGTTATAATTATAAAATACATTAAAATTATTAGTTTAATAATTGTTTAAAGTAAATATATATATATAAAGTAATTATTATATATGTGTGTTTAACTTTTTTAAATTAAGTTTATTTGTTATATTTGTTAAAATGTATATTAAATCTATTTTTTTTTTAAAATACATTTTATTCTTTAATATATTCATAAGTTATTAATTTATTTTATACATATAAAAATGATATTTTGCACAACTATATTTATGGCATTGATATTTTTTCCGATATTTTTGTTCTTACCATTATACATATAGGATGTCGATATTTTTGACATCTACATTTATAACTCGATATTCTGGTATAGGGGTTTTTTAGTTGTCGATATTCTGTCAGTGAACCAAAAACATCACTTAGGTTTATGAAAAAAAAACACTTTCTTTATACGCATAAGATGAACATTGAAAAATAGCACACACTGATACTCATTTATTTACTTTAAGTCTATTAGAATTAGAAAAAGTTCAATCACTACTTTTTTACGATCCCATAAGAGTCTTGTGAGATTGTAAACATTTTATTAGAGGAACAATTTACACTTTACGTTATTACTAGCCTTATAGTCCCCATTAGTATGGTGTGGGGAGAAAGTAGACTCTCAAATGAGACCTTTTCATAGTATAACAACAGTGAACAGTAGGGTGTAGGGAAACACTGGGATCTCACTGACACCTCTCCACAGCCTAACAACTGTGTATAGTAGACTATGGGGAGAGACTGGCCGCTCCAGTGAGACCTTGCATGAAGGTAACCTGTGTGTAGAATAGGGTGTAAAGAGACACTGCTTCTCCACTGACACCTTTATCCAGGCTCAGCAATATGTATTGTAGGAGGGGGAAAGTACACACCTCACATATAAGACCCTATTATTGCATAGTAAGTATAACAAGTACTGGCCTGTCCTTTGAGACCTCGCCCCAGGAAAATAACCAAATATATTGGGGTGTGGGAATGGATTTGACTGTGCAGTCACAGCTCTCCCCCAGGATGACAGCCATATACAGTAGTGTGTCAGAAACATTCTCATCTCCACTAACACCTAACTCCAGAACAAAATGGATGTGCAGTATGGTGTTGCAAGGAGTGGCCTCTCTGCTGACAACTCTCCCTAGATCAACAGGGATACACAGTGGTGTCTAGGGAGGGAATGACCTGTCCTCTAACACATCTTACCAACGTGAGAGGTGTCTGTAGTAGGCTTTGAGAAAAATGTATCCCTCTGCTCAAACCTCTTCCCATGATGACAGATATGCATAATTGGCTGTGGAGCAGAACTGCCCTGTTTGCTGACAGATCTTTATTGCATTATAAGTCTGCACAGTACAATGTGGGGAGAGACTGGCCACTCTCCTGTGACCTGTGTCTTGGAAGATGGATGTGCAAATTACGGTGTGAAAATGAGTTTACGTCTCTAGTCACAGCTCTCCCCAGGATGACAGCTGTATAAATAAGGTGAGGAAATGAAATCACCTTTATGCTTAGAAGTCTTGCATGACAACTATATCGACTATGATGTTTAAACACACTGCCCTGTCAGCTGAGACATCTCTCCAGAGTAATATATGTGCAAAGTAGGCTGTACGTAGTAGGGTATAGAAATGGAGTATCCTCTCACAGAACTGTGGGGTTGATTATGATGGCGGATGGACTTAAGTCCGTCAGCCATCGTCCCGGGAATTGGGAACGCCCGCCTATATGGCGGCCATCCCGCCAATGAAAATACAATGCGACCGCTACTGTGGTGGTCGTATTGTACATGTTTACCATTGCGGCGGGTGCTGCTGGCTGCAGCACCTGCCGCAATGGCAAAAATGCATGTTGTGCATTTCCCTGCACTGCGGGGCAGGCACCACACAGTGCCTGCCACCCGGTGCAGGGAACTGTAGGGGGGCACTATAGGTGCCCCCCAAGTGCAAAAGTACCATGCCCCTGCACAAGGGAGGCCCGCAACAGGCCCCCAAAGTACATCCCTGCCAGCCTCACAATGGCGGTTGAACTGCCATAGACAGGCTGGCGGGGATGTCTCATCCAAATCTGGCGGCTGGTGCCTGCTACGCACCAACCCTATTTTGTGGATGCAGGTGGGTCCGACAGGCAATCGTAACGATTGCCTTTGTCGGACCCGTGGCATGGCGTCCACCAGGCATACCGCCTGCCATCCTGATCTGGAAGGCGGTAATTGGCCAAACGATGGCGGTGAACCTGCCACCGGCAGGCTGACGGTGGCGGGTTCACCGCCATCATAATCACCCCCTGTGTCTTGGTTGATTGGTGTGAACGGCTGAATGTGGGGACACACTCACCTCTCCCCTATACCTCTCCTCATGGGGACAATGAGGTATAATAAGGTGTGCACAGGGACTGACTTCTCCTATGAAACTTTTCTTCAGAGTCACATACATATATAGTAACATGTGCAAAAGAACTGCCCTCTCCACTATCACATCTTCACCAGCTGATAGTGTGTAGTAGAATATGACGATACACTGGCCTCTGTACCAAAACCTCTATCTTGTATGGGAGGTCTGTATACTGCAGTGAGCACAATGACTGATCTCTCTAGTGAGATCTTACTGTTGCATGAGAAGTCACCATATTTAGGTATTCAAATAATTGCCTTCTCCATTAACAATTCTCTTTAGCACAAAAGATATGCATAGTACCATATCCAATGGCCAATCAATGTTAATGTGACTTACCTGAGTTATTCAAGCTCAAATAAATTCAGGTTGCCTATGTGAGGAGTGTGTCTTCGGATTGGGACTGTGATGTTTTGAATAAAGTTATGACCGTCCAGCCATGGAGATGCACCACCGCAGAAGAGGGGGTCCGGGGCTTTGCAAGTTTCCTAGCCTGACACGTAAGTGCAGGCGCTGCATTGAACACTTTTCTGAATGACTCTGTGTGTCACTATGCCCACTGGGGCTTAATAATTTACAGATTCGACATGCCTAAATATCATCAACCCCTTGGGGTCAATATTTTTTGTGAACTTCTAATACCAACATGCATCTCACTTGCGGCTAAATGGGGGCAACACTGTTATTGGCTGAAGTTCGTGATGAGTTTGAGCATGGCTGCCAGTGAACGAGGACCTAATGGTTTGAAACGCGTATGGCCAATCAATGTTAATGTGACTTACTTGAGTTGTTCAAGCTGCAATAAATTCAGGTTGCCTGCATGAGGAGTGCGTCTTCGATTTGGGATTTTGAATATATCCATGTGAGTGCTCCGAATCGTGAAACGAATTGTTGTGTAACACAGCGTGTCCTACCCCCACTATCTACGGATGCACCCACCACGAGTTCGGCGGTCTTTGGTGGGATCTGTAATATATATATATATATATATATATATATATATATATATATATATATATATATATATCAAACAGCTTGGTTGTGTGGAAACCCGAGCCTCTTACAAAGGCGGGCCGTGGCAGGGTCGCAAGTCCTTATATTCCAAAAAAGCGCCGTCCCAAATTCTCCAAAAGGACAACACACCTTGGCCACAAAGTTTCCCCAGCGTGATTTTATTTCAGCAAAGTCACCCTATGCGTTTCGGAGTGTCCGCTCCTTGCTCACGAGTAATGTGAATGCAAAACAATAAAGTATTTAAATAAATCATGTGATATTCCACATCATAAACAGTGAAAACAGACTTCATGGAATATTTTCAAACATATTAGTGGAGATAATGTAATATATCAATCACTGCCACAGTATCCACAATAATTTTACCAACAGTGTACATAAATTCATTAGGCTACTATTTATTTACAAATAGAATTTAGCAAGTGTGATAACGGTGCCAGGGAAGCGTTACCATATTTTCTATTGGTCGCGCCTCTGCGTAGACTACATTTGCCATAAGTCTCGGGAGCATGCATCAAAAAATAACAACTTTATTTAGAGTCCGTCGGGGATAACAACCACCGCCACCAGTAGTTTTGCCCGGTTGTATACACATAGAAATAGAGCGATTCACTACTGTACAGCCCCTGTGGGCTAATTCCTTTATAGCTGCGTTTAAATTACCAAACCTGTAAAGGCTGTTTTTGAAATGCGTCTATAATACGCATTCAATTCATGTCTCATCCCAGTGGATGACATACATGAGACAGTTTAGAGTAACCACCGCTGCCACCGGTAGTGTGCTCATTTGTATATAAATGAAAAATAAAGAACAAACAAAGCAAAATTAACAAAGTACTGCCCCAGTGGGCTAATAACTATGTGGCATAAACTAAATCCAATAGGTAAATTTCGGACTCACCAAATTATAGTTTACAGTCATACTATTTAAACTATGAATGTGGGATAGCCGACACAGTTATGGGCACATTTCAAAAGGTCGTCCGCTATACCAGACCCGCCACCACATCATACTTAATCACCCCAGTGGGCTACTGTATGCAACATGATTGCACCAATAAATTGTCCAAGTAGAGACTTAAACTCTCATCTTCCTATGATGAATAGTACATCCATTAAAGAATTTTAGTTTACTGATGGAAAATATTCAATAGAAATTTCTGGCAGATATTGTACTCAATTTGCCTTCCACTTGCTTTGTGACATATCCAAGATCTGAAAAATAAAATTTAACAAAAAAGTGAATATCGTGTACCATATATCATCCTTAATTTACATTTACAAATCCAATTCAATAGACAAGAGAAAGTGAAGATAAAAACATATTTATAAAATCAATTTACATGATGACGGCTTCTTTTTAAGAACACTCCTTTTGGACAGTAGGCATCTTAACCTAAATGTATAGCTAGTGCTTCATCACTGTTATGCCCTGTTGGCTGCATTGTGTGATATTTTATAATCAACCTAGATTCAAGGCGTCTTAATTCTTTTACTCTGTCGCCTCCTCTCTCCCTTCTAGGAATATTGTCCAGTACAATGAATGATAGTAACTTGTTGTTCTGATTGTGGTGGGTAGCAAAGTGCCTTGCTATTGGGTATTGTTTATCGTTATGTGTTATTGCCCTCAGATGCTCCAAAATACGTTTCTTGGCTTTATGTATTGTACTTCCGATGTAATACTTGTTGCAGGGGCATCTGAGGGCATATACCACATATTCCGTGTTGCATGAGAAATGTTTTTGTATTTTAAACGATTTCGGAATTACACTTCCTTGGTCACTGGCAACAGAAGGACGTACACTTGCAATGAGTGGACCGGGGGGGTACACAACTGTGAGTGACATTGTTACTGGCATTGGCGCCATGCTTTAACCCTTCAGCAAACCCACTGGGGTTAACATTGTTTTTAATGGGAGGCGTCCAGCAGCACCCATTTGGATTTAATGAGCGGGACTACAAAGACCAGGGTGCAACATTGCACACTCCTACTCTGCGATACCTCTACGCCCACTGGGGCAGGATTTTATTTAAATAAAGAGGCGTGTTCCACTCATTGCAGGTGTACGTCCTTCTGTTGCCAGTCACCAAGGAAGTGTAATTCCGAAACATGTTTGGTGCGTGCTGGGAGGTGAAGGCTGGCTCCACTGCTGTCCTCACGATGGAGGTTCCAGCTCCCCGGGTGTGGCCTTTCTACAGAGGGCAACCTTCGTTTTTTCATGTATATATATATATATATATAAATATATATATATATATCCATCAGCACTTCTGCACTCTCTGAAGATGGAACTGCTAGTTTTAGAGGACATAGTTTATCAACGAGGCCCTTAAGAAGGTGATCCCATGGGTCCACTTCATCAACGATTTATTTTTAATATGGGTAGGAGACAAGGAGGAGTTGATAATCTTTTTTAAATCATTGAATAACAACCCTCAACAACTGCAATTCACTTATGAAATGAGTAACGTTAAAATCAGTTATCTGGACTTTGAAGTTCACATTGACAATGGCAAAATGTGTACTAGGTTACATCGGAAACCAACAAGTTGCGATAGTATTTTATTTGCAAATAGTGCACATCCAAAAGCATTGAAGTGCATTGTTCCATATGGGGAGTTTTTAAAAGCAAGAAGGAACTGCTCTGAATTTTAGGAATTTGAAATTCAAGGACAAGCAATGTTTAAAAGATTTATAAGACGATTATATTCAATCATGGTACTGGAAGATGCTTTAGAAAGAGCAAGATCGAGAGATTGAGACAAATTATTAATTCCAAAAATCTCTACAAAATGGAAGAAGACCGTACTATAAGATATATAATGGATTTTAATCAATCAGATATTGAAATTAAATAAAAATTAAATACTCATTGGAACATTCTTAAAAAAGATGAAGATTTGAAGAAAAATGTTTTGGACTACCCAACAATCACATATTAAAAGACAGCCTCATTAGGTGATATGTTCGTTCAAAGCTACTTTGTAAATCAGAGAATTGAAACAAAAAATTGGCTAAAGAAACCAGACTTTTATAAATGTCAAAAATGGAAGGCCTGTCAATTTGGCCATAATACCACATCACTTAAGATCAATGGAAGTGTTAAGGAAATCAAAGAATGGATCCATTGTGAAACAACGTATGTGGTATATATTTTGGAACGTGGTTGTGGCAAGAAGTATGTCAGAAGTACATTAAACAAGTTGAAACTCAACATACTTCAACATTTGGATGCAATTGCCAATCAAGACTACAGTTATGTAGTTGCAAAACACATTTGGGAAGTACATGGAGAAAATAAAGAAGCACTTTGTTACTAAGGAATACACGATATATGTATCAAGCCCAGAGGAGGTGATCATAAATAGGCTTTAAGGAGATAGGAATCTAGATGGATACTCACAATAGGCACCGAAATTCCCTGGGGCTTGAATACAGATGCTGAACTTTTTGTACATCTATGAATGGCATTTTATGAAGTTTTATGTGGTTTTGAGAATATTTAGAAAACAATTGAGAAAGAGAGAGATGGGACAGAACAGATTTAATAATTTCCTGAAATATACTTTTATCATATCTCATTTATTCTCTGAAGATATCTATATTTTATTGGTTTTGGGTCCTTGACTTTGTGTTTATCCTTCCATTTGTCTATTACATTCTATAAATTTATTCTCATGCCTTTATATGGAATAAGACTGCTGAGCATGCATTTTTCCTAGTAGTATTTTAATCTTTGGCCTTTGGCAGCTTTTTTATTTACTCAAGTCCAAATTCTTTTTTGGGTATTTCAGGAATATTGTTTGCACTTTATGAAATTATGCTGCTGAAAATATGCACTTTAAAAACACTTTTGCAATTTTTTTTAACTAATTCTGATAAATTTGCAGTTTTAAGATACTATGAAACTGTTTGAAAATTCGATGTAAACTGAACTTTGCATTTTGCTGCTCAGCAAGATTATCTTCCTTGCACGTTTTGCACTGCATACACTATTTGCACTTTATATGCACTAACTGTTCAATGTTTACTTCAATATGTATTTTGGAAAATGTATTTTATACAACTTGAAATATGAAAGAAAGGGGCAAAAATGAAATGTAACTAATCATCTTGGTGGATTGCATTGGACTAGAATTTTTCTTTCTTTTTCTCTTTTTCCTTCAAGGATTTGCGTACGTGGCAGGAATAGGATTAAATGACGGTTCAGGGGATAAGTCAATCTAAATCCATAATTTTAAGTTTAGGGAAGTTAAGGCTTGTCTATTTAAGAAAGATGGAATTTATAGTGAGTCATTATTTTGATGATTTTCTTATCTATGAATCTGAATGTATTTTATGGTATTGATGCCCTTTGGGAATAGGCAGTGTTATGAATGTGTCTTTTTAAAAATGCTCTTGCTTTCTGATAGCCAAATAACGGAATGCATGCTCTCATAGCAAAGAGCAGGGGTGCAGTGCACCCCGTGGCAGGCACCTCAAGGGCACCATAGTTGCCCCCTAGGCCACCATTCGGCGGCCTTGCACCCATGGGGGCCCTGCTGGGGGCCCCCAAAGCTGTTATAGTATAGGATTGAGACCGAACAGGGTTTGATCGCATCCTAATTCCTGAGCTGGAACCGATGACTGGAGGTCGTTCGGTTCCAGTTCCAGATCGATGCCGGACGGACTCGGGTCTGTCCGGCATCGTAATCGGCCTCTTAGTATCATTGGTAGATGCAATCCCGTTAAGATGAACATCCTCCTGATATTTCTTTAATTTGTTCAGGGCAATCCCACTATGGGTCCCAGATTATTTTTTAGACTTCTGGAAGGTGCTATCAGAAGCTTTATCTGGGGTTATAAGAGGGTGAGATAAGCAATTTGACTTATGAAACTTTCATATAAGTGAGGGGGGCTTCAACTCCCTCATTTTAAGCTATACGTCTGGGACGCATTTGCAGGGCGCCTGCACAGTCTATTAGTCTCAGCTGATCCAGATACAGCAGCTTTCGGTTATCAGCTAGTGCTTGGGCCAAGTTCAGACTTTTTTTCTATCTGCTGGGGGATCCTAATTATTACAAGAGGGTACAGTTTAATGTGGTGATGGATGCTATTCCTGTTTGGCAGGAAATTTGTAATAAATATATAGTAGCTTTTTTAAATAAAGAAATGCCGCTCTGGGATAATCCTGCTTTTCCACCAGGGCCTGGATGCGATATGGGGTGCAGGGCATGGGGCAGCTGTATGATTTGAATGGCTTCTGCTCATTTGCTGGATTACAGGCGATCTATGAGCTTCACAATATTTTTTTTCAAGTACCTACAAGTGAGGGATTATTGTTTGGCAGGGTGCAAATACTCGGTCGATCTTGAAGGTACAGAGCTAATTCAACATCTAGATAAACTAGGCAGGAAACCGTTGATAAGCATGGTATATCAGGACTTTTGTCAATATGCTACCGATGATAGTGTGCTACTTGCAACAAAATGGAGCCAGCTACTATATTCCGATATTCTTGTTTTGGAGATCCAGAGGGCATTGGAGATCACGGATTGCTCGGTACACTCTATGAATCTGAAATTACAACAGTTCAAGACTATCTGCCTCTTGCATCATACCCCAGAGATAATTTCCAAATGGGGTGCAAATGTTTTGTTGGATAAAATTAGATGCCCTAAATGCATTCTGCTAATTGCAGATACTGTACATATGTTTGCCACAAGTCCTGCCCTACAAGAATTCTGGGTTGGGGTAGCTTAGCTAATTTCATTTGGCCTAGGCTTCCAAGTTTTATTATCCCCTAAAGAGAAATTGTTGGGAGTCCCGTTTGAGTACGATGGGGGTATTAAGTGTTGAATGACCATAATGATAGTCTGTGCCCGGTTATGTATCACTAGGACATGGATCTCTGCTACTCCCCCAAAGGCATCCAAATGGTGGGCTCTCACGGGACAAATTTATGAGTCTGAGCTGGCCTTGGCCAAAGCAAGAGGTCCTTTCTCTTCGAAAAAGTTAGATAAAATGTGGGTAGGTTTCAGCTGGGATTTCTCAAACCATAAAGTTGATTGATTCTGTCTTTGTCAGTCAATTGCTGATTCTGGGTATAATCATGAGGGTGTTGGTGATATCCAAGTCCCAGACTATATTATATCATGGATTTTTTTTTCTGTTGTTATATGTTTTTTTCCTTCTTTTTTTCTATTTTGTCTGTACGAATATGTTTTCTTTTTATTTTATGTATGAAACATTTCTGACTTGAAATAATAAAAAACATTTTTTTTAAATCCTCTACGCTTTCAGTCTCAAGAGTATTGCCTCTCCATTATCATTGCTTCTGATATGTTTGGGTACTGTTTATTTAAGATTTGAAGAAGTGTGGTTCGCTTCTAGGCTTCTGTGCTACTATTGAGGCAGTGTGAATTTTACGTTTAATTCTCGATTTATGTTGCACAATTCTCTTTTTTATTCTCTTGATTGCATTTTCCAATGTATGCTTTGCCACATGGACACTTGCCACAGTAAACTACATTTCTAGTACTGCAGTTGGTCAATTTTAAAAGTTTTATTAGATTGTTATTGCATAGGAATTAATCACCTTATATAATGTGCATACACATGCAGCAGTTTCCGCATCTGTGGTGTGCTTTCACTAGGCGGAGTCCAAGAAGGCTTCTTGTCTTGATGTTCACAAGTCTTTTGACTGTGTTGATGTAAATCAAATTATGTCTAATATTTATGTTCCTTCTTAAGGCAAGGATTGGTGCACCTTGGAGTTGTTGTTTAAAGACCTGAGACAAGATGTCAGTTAATTTTAATTGCACTTGGTTGGGGCACCACAAGTCCAATATGCTAATTTTCCTGCCCTCATTGGGGCTTCTGGGATGCTCTGTAGCCCTGGGCTTGAATACGTAAATAGAGGCTTTGCCGTGGGCAGAAATGCTTGTTCCTTAGGTCCTTTTTATTTTACCCTGGCTGCCCCGGTACCACCCAAGGCACCAACAACTAGGGTTTCTGTTAGGGGCTCTGAAGGAGTCTGAAGGCCCTGTAGCTCCAGTGCATGTGTGGCACTCCATGGTGTGCTGCATGGGAGCTGGCTGCAGGTGCTGACTGCGGGAAGGAAGACTGGGGGCTGGGTTTCTCCACCCCCTCAGACACATTGTTTTGGGCTGATGCTGCTGTATTTTTTGACTCAGTGCACTGGGACTCTGCTAAACATGCCCCAGTGTATGTTCTCTGGCCCTTAAAACATGTAAAAATTGCCCATAATCTAGATAGACATATTTAACTTACCTATAAGTCCTTAGTATATGGTACAAAGTATACCCAGCTGTAAGCTAAATGTCACTGTAGACCGCAGCAGACATTGTGTCACCATTTGAGTGACAGTGCAAAACTGCAGGCCTACAACTATAGCCTGTCTGTGCAGTTTTAAAACTGTAACTTCAACTTGCCAAATTAATCCCTTTTCACAAAACCTAAATCCTCCTTTTAAATATTAATAAGTCTCTACTAAGTAAGCCACAAATGCCTTTAGGGCAGGGTGCATGGTATTTAAAAGTAGGACATGTAAAAGTGTATTGTTAAGCGTGTCCTTACAGTGAAAATGCCTTCAAAGGAGCCGTGTTCACTGTTGCTGTGTTAGCTGTTCCATAGGAGAGCTTTGGGATACAATATTACATTAAATATTTTAGCTCCACCTAATAAACAGCTAAAAAGTTGATTATTGGACTTTTTAAAATATTTATTACAAACCTAATTCATTGGTCAAGTGGAGTTTCTATTAAATATTTTAGAGCAGATATTTTCAGGAAGTTACCTGTTACCTGCCTAAAGCCTCTAGAAGCCTATTTGCATGAGCTTCCAGCCATCACCCAGAAGCCAATTAGCCCCGTTGATGAGATGTTAACTTGCTTCTAGAGCTTAAACAAAGGCTTTGAGTGTGGGGAGATGTTCTGTTCCTCTGACAGGATGACCATCTGAGCAGTGGCCATGAACATAATAATGTTCAAAGAGTACTACCCTGTCACAGACAAATGCAGCTAAAACCTAGGCCTGCCTTTGTCTCTCTAGTCTGCCAAGCACCAATTCCAGTAGGATAGGAACTGTCCCCAGACCACAGAGGAGAGTTTCTCATTTCCCTGGCCACACCTTTAAGGTGGGCACAGACGCTCTGCTCAGAGGAAGAAATATTCTGCCATGTTGGATTTAGGTAGAGAGGGCCACCATGGGATTGTCTGCAGTAGGGCACACAAGCACTGCTGCAAAAATGGGTACAGTTACCCCTTGGAACTTTTTCCCTATTGCTAGGGGGAGGCCAGGAGTCACCACTACCCACACAGGCTAGTGCCAGGCATAAATGTGGCACCACTTGGCACCCTCTTCAGAACACTACAGGACCTGCGAAAGACAGAAAAATAACTGCACCTGGTTTTGAGACCCGTGGTGATACCTGGGAGGTTGGACCTGCTCCCAGTTATACCCAGGCTAAAGAACTAGACTCCTTTAAGCTACAAGAAGACAACAAGCTTCTAGAGGTCCTTTTCCTGACGATCCCAGCTGACTAGTTCCAACTGGACCTGCCTTCGACCCTGCTGCTTTTGTTGGAGTGAGTCTTGACCAGTGATGGGCAGAACTTGCAGAATTTCACTCCATCTAATTCAGCAGAGTTACATAAAAAACTCAGTGAGATTCTGCGGAGTTCCACCAATGGGCGAATGTATGCATGTTGCGCTACTCGCTTTGCGATTTAGTCCCAGTAGTGCGTTCCACCCTAAAAAATCAGCGCAAAGTGTACCATGTGGTGTGCAAGAGTACGCCACTCAAGTTGATTTTGAGGCCGCTTGAGTAGAAAATCTACTCGAGAAGCAGTCCTCTGACTACGCTCGCGACCTCCCGCATTAGAAAATCTCAATAGAAGAGATCCTAGCAACCAGAAATTACACAAGGTGATGCCCAATCTCTCTTGCACTCACCAGCTCACATTTCTGAAACCTAGGAGGAAAAATAATTCTGCAATGTGGAAATTAGGGGAATTTGTCTGGAACCCTGTATTACAAGAGTAACGTGGAGTTGCCCAAATTCCACCAATTCTGCAAGCGCAACGACATTTTCTGCCCAGTCCTAGTCTTGACACCCAAGTGCTGTTCCTGAGGTCCTGGGACCCTTGGTTATTTAAAGGTATATGCCTGGGACTTAGAAACTTTTTGCCTCCAAATACCTCTGGAGGGCCAGGCCAAACCAGCCAATTCAATCCATCAAAGGTACATTGCACCTAGGTCAAATATTCGGCATCCCTCACTTTGACACACCCACATAGCAGAGTATAAAACCCCTGACCATCATCCTTTGCACAACTACAGCATTGAAGGGCCATACACCACAGCTGTTAGGAGAGTCACATTATCACACAGCACACCATCACACCCACCTACATCAACAAACACCAACACCTCCAACACACACCTGACACACCTTACACATCTCCACCAGCACCTTCCTCCCTGCACTTGTCTCTTATTTGCACAGCATACGCCATGTAAACGAAAAAAATGCCTAAATTCACAGACAATGAGTTGTCAGTGATGGTAGATGAGATTATTAGAGTAGAACCACATTTGTTTGGAAGCATGGTCCAACAGACACCACTTCTTAGAAAAAATCAAATGTGGGAAAGGATTGTCAACAAAGTCAATGCAGTAGGGACCACCCTGCTCACACTGCGTGACATCAAGAAGAGGTGGCATGACCTCAAGACCAGGGTGAAATACCATGCCAACAGGAACCATGAGGCGGCTCAGAGAACTGGCGGTGGCCCTCCCATTCTACCACTAACATTCACTGAATGGGAGGAGAAGGTGCTTGCCATCCTGCATCCAGAGGGTCTCACGGGAATATCTGGGGGAGTGGAGACAGGTAAGTGCCAACAAATGTATCCCATCACACTGCCATGTACTGTCTTGCACAACCATAGAGCTACACTTCCAAGACCAAAATGCACTTTTGTACAACACACTCTTTCCAACACATGTCTCACATATCTACCATTTCCTTCCTCTGATTCACCTAAAAGGTAGGTAGCCATATTTTCATCGGGGTATGGGTACAGGTAGCTAGCACTAAAATTCCCACCAGGCCCCCTTGCCTCACAGCTGAGCCGGATGGAACACTCCCCCACCCCAGAGCAATGTGTAACCTATTCCCTTCCTCTGCTCCACCTCACAGGGAGGTAGCCTTCTCACCAGGGAGGGGGGGTGGGGTCAGGCAGCCAGCACTACAACTCCCACCAGGCCCCCTTGCCTCAAACCTGAGCAGGATGGACCACTCCCCCACCAAGAGCCATGCGTAACCTATTCCCTTCCTCTGCTCCACCTCACAGGGAGGTAGCCTTCTCACCAGGGAGGGGGGGGGTGGGGTCAGGCAGCCAGCACTACAACTCCCACCAGGACCCCATGCCTCACAGCTGAGCAGGATGGAACACTCCCCACCCCAGAGCCATGTGTAACCTATTCCCTTCCTCTGCTCCACCTCACAGGGAGGTAGCCTTCTCACCAGGGAAGGGGGGGGCAGGCAGCCAGCACTACAGCTCCCACCAGGCCCCCTTGCCTCAAAGCTGAGCAGGATGGAACACTCCCCCACCCAGAGCCATGCGTAACCTATTCCCTTCCTCTGCTCCACCTCACAGGGAGGTAGCCTTCTCACCAGGGAGGGTGGGGTGGGGTCAGGCAGCCAGCACTACAACTCCCACCAGGACCCCATGCCTCACAGCTGAGCAGGATGGAACACTCCCCCACCCCAGAGCCATGTGTAACCTATTCCCTTCCTCTGCTCCACCTCACAGGGAGGTAGCCTTCTCACCAGGGAAGGGGGGTGGGGACAGGCAGCCAGCACTGCAACTCCCACCAGGCCCCCTTGCCTCACAGCTGAGCAGGATGGAACACTCCCCCACCCCAGAGCCATGTGTAACCTATTCCCTTCCTCTGCTCCACCTCACAGGGGGTAGCCTTCTCACCAGGGGAGGGGGACAGGCAGCCAGCACTACAACTCCCACCAGGCCCCCTTGCCTCACAGCTGAGAGGGATGGAACACTCCCCCACCCCAGAGCCATGTGTAACCTATTCCCTTCCTCTACTTTACCTCATAGGGAGGTAGCCTTCTCACCAGGGAGGGGGGTGGGGTCAGGCAGCCAGCATTACAACTACCACCAGGACTACATGCCTCACAACTGAGCAGGATGGAACACTCCCCCACCCCAGAGCCATGTGTAACCTACTCCCTTCCTCTGCTCCACCTCACAGGGATGTAGCCTTCTCAACAGAGAGGGGTGTAGAGACAGGCAGCCAGCACTACAACTCCCACCAGGCCCCCTTGCCTCACAGCTGAGCAGGATGGAACACTCCCCCACCCCAGAGCCCTGTGTAACCTATTCCCTTCCTCTACTCCACCTCACAGGGAGGTAGCCTTCTCACCAGGGAGAAGGGGATAGGCAGCCAGCACTACAACTCCCACCAGGCCCCCTTGCCTCACAGCTGAGCAGGATGGAACACTCCTCCACCCCAGAGCCATGTGTAACCTACTCCCTTCCTCTGCTCCACCTCACAGGGAGGTAGCCTTCTCACCAGGGAGGGGGGTAGGGACGGGCAGCCAGCACTATAACTCCCACCAGGCCCCCTTGCCTCACAGCTGAGCAGGATGGAACACTCCCCCACCCCAGAGCCATGGGTAACCTATTCCCTTCCTCTACTACACCTCACAGGGAGGTAGCCTTCTCACCAGGGAGAAGGGGATAGGCAGCTAGCACTACAACTCCCACCAGGCCTCCTTGCCTCACAGCTGAGCAGGATGGAACACTCCCCCACCCCAGAGCCATGTGTAACCTATTCCCTTCCTCTGCTCCACCTCACAGGGAGGTAGCCTTCTCACCAGGGGGGGATAGGCAGCCAGCACTACAGCTCCCACCAGGCCCCCTTGCCTCACAGCTGAGCAGGATGGAACACTCCCCCACCCCAGAGCCATGTGTAACCTATTCCCTTTCTCTGCTCCACCTCACAGGGAGGTAGTCTTCTCAGCAGGGAGGGGGGGGGACAGGCAGCCAGCACTACAACTCCCACCAGGCCCCCTTGCCTCACAGCTGAGCAGGGTGAACACTCCCCCAACCCAGAACCATGTGGCAGCCATTTCATTGCTCTGCTTCACCTTACAGGTAGGTAGCCATCTCATGCTCTCTTGCATCAACCCTGAACAGGATGGAACACTCCCACATTCCAGAGCCATCTGACATCCATTTCATTGTTCTGCTTCACCTTACAGGTAGGTAGCCATCTCATGCTCTCTTGCATCACCCCTGAACAGGATGAAACACTCCCCCAACCCAGAGCCATGTGGCAGCCATCTCCCTCCACAGTGCCTCCTAACAGGTAGGTGGTCAGCTCACTAGGGAGGGGGTTGTTGGGACCTGACAACAATACCACAACAACCACGAGGCCCTCTGGCCTCCCTCCAAAACAGCATGGAGCACCCTCCCCACCCCAGAGCCATGTGGCAGCCATCTCCCTCCACAGTGCCTCCTGACAGGTAGGTAGTCAGCTCATGCACCCTGTCCTCCTTCTGAAACTGCATGGAGCTATATGATCACCACATCCCTCACTTGGTAGACAACTCTGTACAGCTCCATATGGAACATCCAGTGCGCACACAGCTAAGCCCACGTATATGTCACATAAATCACACTTTGAATCACAAACTCCCATGCAAACAAATGCTGGGCACAATCACGCAATGCACACAATGCAATGTGTAAGTCCCATTGTTTCAAAGCATGAAGACTCATATGAACACAACACATGCATGGACACTCAGTCAAACGACCCAAACCACATGATGTCAAAGCAAAATAACCACAGAAATTAGGAAGTTTCGGCATAGCTGAAACAGATTAGCAGAAAAGTCTACAATATCCCAGCCTAAACTAAAGTGGATGAGCACCAAGTTGGTAGATGATGACATGTCCTTGTAAACACACTATCTGTACATGTCAAATGGTTGGTATTTACATGTCACCCTGCTAACAAGTAATGTATGTACCTCTACATCATGTCATAATGCCGAAACACTTGGACAAATACCAAGTGATTGCAATGTAAAAAGTTTGGTTTTCTCAAATAAAACATCCAAAACAGGGTCACCAAAGTTGTGGAGTGTTTGTAACATGCTGACAATCTAACCTATGTTCAACAGGAGATTCGCAATCAACAGCTGGCGAGACCACCACCAACCAGCAGAGCCAGTCCCCCCCCCGAAACTTAAACTCTTAGATGCAGATTCTCTCCGTTTCTCGGATGAGGAGCACAAACCTGGCCCCTCAGGACTGCCAGGGCGCACTTAGTCTCAGGGCCTCATTGTCCCCACCACCACCACCACAACTCTCAACACAGCAGCAACAACAAGTATGCTGACCCCTGCTTTAATGACCTGTGCAGCAGCCACCTCCACCATCACTACCGCTGCCTGCCACACTGTCCCTGGCTCAGTGGTTACCAACACCACCACCCACGCTGAGGATGCCAGGGACAGTGTGCGGGTGCGTGGACAGCCAACGCCACAGGTCCGTGTCCACAGGGCAGGTGGGAGGGCAGCTGGGGGACAGTCACAGGAGGACACTGAGACTGAAGCCCTGGCCACCATCGCAAGAGTCCTTGGTGCGTACCAACAGAACCAGGGACAGATGGGCCAGGTTGTAGAGGAACTGCGTGAGCTCCGCCTGCTGCAGAGGTCCATGGACACACAAATGGGACAACTTGTGGAGCTCATGGGCCAGCTTGTGGGTGTTCTGAGGGACATACATGCTGCTCAAATAACGGCCCCCCCCCCCTCCAGTGGCCATCCTGCTGATACTCCCACCACCTCAGCTGCGGCCACAGGGAGGGGTGAGCTTCAAGACAATGACTCCTCAGACACCTCTGAGCCTGCAGCAGAGGCACCCCCTGCAAAACGCAAGAGGGGACATCCGAGAAACACCACAGGAGGATCACGTGGGAATGCACCAAGCCAATCCAGGTCACTGAGCCAGCCATGATGTCACCAGTGTTGCACTGAACATTGACTTTGTTGATCATCCGATCCCACATTGCCATGTTGATGGCACGAGTCTGTTGGTCTGTATAATTCCACTATTGTGGTGACTACTCTATTTGTCTCTGTTACCATCACTGACAACTGAAACACTTTGTATGCACAACTAATATCTCACTCACAGTAAAATAAACACAATGGGGGATATTCTCAAGAATGTGCGATAAACATCGCCAAAATAGGTTAACGCAAGTTTACATATCGCCATCTATCGCGGGAAAATAACCCCGTGTTAACGTGGCATTCATAACACGGCGGTAACATGCAATAGTAACCTGATAATGCGGCAAATGTCCGCGATAACACTACTGGGACGGCGATGAAAATCTAAACCTGAACACAAAAAAGTTGCGATGGGCCCAACCGCGATAAGACAATCAGCGAAAAGCAGCGCCAGGCCTGCAAATCACACACGTCAGGCAGGTAAAATCACTACAACAGCAGAAAAAAAAATAAACAAACAAAAAACGAACTACAGCGAAGCACATTGGAGGCAGCCGGAGGAGGTACAGAGGACGGCCAGAACCCCACAAGCCCCACGGAGGACCAGCCTGGGACCTCGGGGATAGGGAAGGGCAAGGACAAGAAAAAGAGGAAGACGCGGTTCAGTCTGCAGGAAAACAGGATCCTGATCACGGAGGTGGTAGAACACCATCAACAACTGTTCGTCACCTCCACTGTGTCATTGGCAACAAAAACATGGAATATGGCAGTCCATCTTGGACAAGGCGAATGCAGTCGGAGTGCTGAGGAGGACAATGGAAGAGCTCAAGAGGCGCTGGAATGATGTGAAGCGCAAAACCAAGCTGAAACTCGGCAACAACCAGAAGGCAGCAATGCAGACTGGAGGTGGGAGTCCAGCGCCACAGGAGGAGCTGGATGAGATGGAGGAAATGGGGTCCACAGTCATCAGTGGGGAGACGGTGGCAGGAGTTGGGGCACCGGACACTGCTCAACATGACCTGACACAACAGCAACAGGGTGAGTAACCACCAGGGACTGGGGGGACGGGTGGAGATGGGCACAATGGCACACATGCACAATCAAGTATAGCACAGTGCACACCCACAATGACTCTGGATCATTGTAGGAGAGTAGGATCTGCTTCACATGGGTACCCCCACTTTTTGCTGATGCTTCACTGTTTTTCGACTTTAGTCTGGCTGGGGCCCTGCTAATCAGAACCCCAGCCTAGCTGCTTCCTCTCTAAAATGGTTTCCATGTGCCTTAGGCACATCTCTGATTGGAATCTGGAGTGCCCTTATAGGTCCCTAGTATATGGTATACTATGTACCCAGGGCATAGGTACCTCAGAGGCCTACCAGGGGCTGCAGCATGTATTGTGCCACCCCTGGAAGGCCATCCAAAATGACACCACAGGTCTGCTACTGCAGCCTGGGTAAGGTGGTGCATGCACCCCTTACAGTGGTATGGGCTACCTATATCACTACCATTGCACACACATATAAACCTATAAGTCACTCCTATGGCAGGCCTTACCAATCCTGAAGGCAGAGTGCTGGGTTTTTATGTGAGAGGGTGCCCCTGCATGAGCAGAGCCCCTCTGCAGCATTCGGAGTCCCTCCTCTGATGCTGTTTGTGGTACAGCCTGACCATATACTCTTAAGTGCATTATATCCTCGCGGTACAATGCTAACTTTGGACTGGCTGCACCAAAACATGTCGTGTTTGGTGTCAAACATCTTGGAATACTAACCCCCCGCCAGTCCTGGCGGCGGGGGTAGCATTCCACCCTTCTAGAGGGAGGGACATGTACACACCGGGCTACCCGGTAACTTCTTTCCAGAGCCCTGGCATCACAAAATGGATGCCGCTGCCACAGACACGGGTCTGGCCTCCTGCTGCTGACTGAAACTCCGGCAGGGGAGGCCTGGACAATAGGTTTCCTGTCCCAAGGAGGTGTAACCACCTCCCCAAGCAGGATAATGTGTATTGGGGCTGGGCGGGAGCACCCTCTGGTGCTTTGAAGTCCTGCACTGGGGGCACACTTGGAGTCCCTGTGCATATGCCAGTTCAAACCGGTTGCAGGGGCTACCTGCCCCTGCTCTGGCGTGAAACTGGACAAAGGGAATGGGTGTAACCACCCCTCTTCCCTGACCCTCCCATAGGTGGGTCCCCAGAGTATGTCCAACCCCCTAACTTTGTATAAGTATGGGACCCCAGTCCTTAGGACTTTAGATTACCCTGGACGAAACTCTGACACTGAATCCTGGACCTTCGACACTCTACCTGAAGATTAGAGGACTGAAGAATCTCCCTTGGGGTCAAGGAGTGACTCCCCTGCTTGGCAGGCACCTAAGAAGCAATTGTCCGGTCTGCATCGCTGAAGCTCCCGCCGGACGCCGAAGTCTTTGCATCACCAGAGGTGGATTTCCAGACTTTTCCGAGGCTGCCCTGAGTCCCCAGCAAAGCTGAGGCCCGTAGCTGTCGTGGGTAATGTGGAACCGTGACCCCTGGACACCGAGTACTTTTGAAAGTGCATCCTCTTCCTGGTCTCCCATGAAGTTCTGCTTTGGGCTCCGAGTAGCCCCCGCCTCCAGCACCAACTGCACCGAAGATCACTGCCCTCGACTCCACGAGTGTCCTGTGAGCCAGCTCCAAGTGCGTCCACTTGAAGCTCCTTTGCGGTCGCTAGTCCGTTGGCTAGTGGGCCCTTCTGAAGGCAACTCTTCTTCTGCTTGGGCTTCCCTGGTTGCTCCAGACGTGCCCTGACTTACCTTTGCTGAGTGAGTCCCTCAGACCTTGCTGGTCTGTACCACCATCCTTCTTCTATTTCCACGT
Organism: Calotriton arnoldi; assembly: GCA_963921515.1. Lineage (NCBI taxonomy): Eukaryota > Metazoa > Chordata > Amphibia > Caudata > Salamandridae > Calotriton > Calotriton arnoldi. Next base: position 151,344 of record CAWUFW010010232.1, on the reverse strand, counting down.
GACTTGCCGTTGCCAAGGCTTGTTGGGTCCAATCCGGTCGCCGACACCCCTGCAATCGACAAACGTTGTGGGACAGCTCGAATCCAGCTCCTGGTCATCGTCGACACCTCCTGGACCTCATAGCTGAAGAGTCAAGACGACTGTCAACCTACCTGAAGCACCCGACATCGGTGGGCATCTGCTCATCGCCTTCCTGGTCACTGGCTAGTGACCCAGACTCTGTCCCCTCTGCTTTCAGGTTCTTCAGATCTTCGATCCACCCTTGGATCCACCCGAACACTTTCGACTTGGTCGCCAGCAGCACTTTGCAGCAGATCGCCCTTGAAAACGACGACGAAACCCGACCCCGAAAGACACCTATGCACCCGGCTTCCCTGGGTGAGGTAACTCGAGTACTCTGGTGCTCCCATGGGTATAGACTCTAGAACAACCTAGTTCTAAAGGGGTTTGCTCCAAGTCCTCTTCTAAGTGTCCTTTTTCTTTAAAACTCCAACCGCGACATTCCCCATAGAAGTCAACGGTGGCTCGCGGCTGTGTTCTCACACTGCACGCGTCCCCCGTGGGTCCCCTGTGTCACTACCTTGGGTGGTTCCTTGAGGGCCAAGCACTTCTACAGGCTCTAGGCCTTGTGTCTAGCTCAGTCGTGGTTCTTATACCACTTTATTGGTATATGGTTTGGTACGCCCCTAGGGCTCAAACGTGTATTTGTGCTATTACAGTTGATAACTGACTTGTAACTTATGTACTTCGAACTCTAGCCTCATAAAGAGACTAGAGGGGTGTGTTTAAGACTAAATACATATAGTTTATATATATACCTGGTGTGGTCCTCTTTCATTTGGTCACTCAAGAGATTATAGACTGGTAAAACAAGCTGCTTTACATTCCTTCAAGACTTAGCCTGAAGGCTGCTCTCCATAGCTACCACTAGGATAGCTTTGAATAAAGGTTGTCTTTAACCTATCTCCAATAAGGGGTTGTTTGACTGGTGCAAGGTGCCCACTATAATTAATGGACAGCATATACCAGGCCAACTTCTCACATTGGTGTGCAGCGTGTGGGATTCCAGCTTGCTATTGTTTTACCAGATAATCTCAATTGAATTGATCAATTGAAAACCACTAAGGGTACCTTAGGTACATATAAAACAAGCTTAGGATACAGTACGTTCTACTGAACTTAGAGTTGTGTGTTAAGGGATAGCACACCCTTTCTACAACTCAAGAGAGTTTAGTAGGCCACACTAGAGTAGGTAGTGCATACACCACACCACACTAGTAATGTCTTCAGGGCCAGGAACCAGTGGGTCCCAGCCAGAAGCCAATGGGCTTCTTCCCTCCAAGTATGATAATCTCCCATTCTTGGAATTGAGAGCATTAAGCACTGCTAGGAAACTGAAGACAGGCAAAAGTGCCAACACCCAACGCCTCATAGAGGTACACCTGCTGGATGATCTCAGAAGACTACCAGGGTCAGAAGGGGTAGGCAGACAGGGTGGGGCAGAAGATGAGGAAGGGGCCAGGGATGAAAATAACCAGGACCCAACCTCTGAAACTGGCCAGGAAGGTGACAATGACCTTGACCTGGAAAATGCAGCTACTCCTGAGGATGAGGAGGAGGATCAGAATGACCTCCCCTTTGTCCCCCCAGGAAGAGTTGTGAGTGTGCCCAGAAGGCCTAGATCTCTTTCTCAGGAGTCTAACCACTCTGACACCTCAGTAGGGACCTCTGTTTCCTCTCGTAGGAGGGAATCCTCCAGTGAGAGGAAAGAGAGACTGCTCAAGTATGGAGAAGCTCAGTTGAGACTCAGAAGAGAGCAGTTGGCTATAGACAGGGAGTCCCTAGAGCTTGAAAGGCAAAGAAAAAGTTGGGACTAGAGTCCCATGGTGGCAGCAATTTCCCCAGAGATAGGGAAAAGTCTTATGACCATAGAAACCTGAGCAAAATTGTCCCTCCCTACCAGAGTGGGGATGACATCCACAAGTGGATAACTGTACTGGAGAGGGCCTGTAAAGTACAGAGGGTCCCTCAGGAGCAGTGGGCAGCAATCTTGTGGCTCTCCTTTGCAGACAAAGGTAGAGATAAGCTCCTCACTGTTAGAGAGGAGGATGCTGACAATTACAAAGTCTTGAAGAGTGCTCTGATTGAGGGGTTTGGCCTAACCACTGAACAATACAGGTTAAAGTTCAGAGATACCCAAAAAGCACAGACTCAAGACTGGGTGGACTATGTGGATTGTTCTGCTAAGGCTCTGGAAGGTTGGTTGATGGGCAGTAAAGTATGTGACTTCACAGGATTGTACAATCTTATCATGAGGGAGCAGATTCTTAATAACTGTCAAAATCAGCTGTTGCATCAGTACCTGGTGGACTCTGATCTGACCTCTCCCCAAGAATTGGGAAAGAAGGCAGACAAATGGGTCAGAACCAGGGTGAGGCAGAAGGTACAGAACCAAGGTGGTAACCCTAAGAAGCAAGATTCTAAAACTCTGATAAGGGTGGGGAGAAGGGTAAAGACCAGAAGTCTTCACAAGGCCCCCAAAAATCTTCTTCAGGTGGGGATTCACAGTCTAACAAGGGAAAAGGCCAAAAGAAACCATGGTGCAAAGTCTGTAAGCAAAAGACACACTGGACCAGTGATTGCACCAAGTCCAAAGACTCTATTCCAGCCCCCACCAATGCCCCTAAGGCACCTGTTCCCCCTAGTGCAGTTACAATTGGTGGTGGGAGTACACAGGCCAAGGGTTTAGTAGGGTTGACCCTGGGTAATGAGATGAGTTCTGGCCTAGTCAGAGAACTCACTCAGGCTGTCCTAGTCTGTGATGGAAGCATGGATGTGACCTCCTCTGTGAGTCCCAGTAATCTGGGCAAGTACAGGCAACAGCCCTTAATCAATGGAAAAGAGGCTTTGGCATTTAGGGACACAGGGGCAAGTGTCACCATGGTGACACAAGACCTTGTGGATCCGGGGCAGATTATACTTGGTGAAATGTACCAAGTGACCAATGCTAGCAATGTCAGAACAGACCATACTCTGGCAGTTGTTAACTTCTCCTGGGAAGGGGTAACTGGCCTTAAGAAGGTTGTGGTGAGTGCAAACCTACCAGTGGAATGCTTGCTTGGCAATGATCTTGAAACTTCAGCTTGGGCAGAAGTGGAGCTCAGGACCCATGCAGAAATGCTGGGGATCCCTGCAGATGTGTTTGCTGTGACCAGGTCACAGAGCAAAATGTCTAACACTGAACAGGCCTTGGATCCTGGAAAAATGGACCAAGTGCCATCCAAGAGGAGGAGTAGTAGGGTTAAGGCAGTGCCTTCCCCTTGGCTCAGAAGGAAGATCAGTCTCTTGAGGGGGATGATCTCAGTCCTGAGGGAGGAACTGTCCCAGAGGAGCTTGAACCTGACCAGGTTGAGTTCTTGGGGACAGGGGGCCCTTCCAGGTCAGATCTGAGCCAGGAGCAGCAGAGCTGCCCCTCTCTTGAACCCCTCAGACAGCAAGCTGCTGCTGAGGCTGCTGGGAATGCTAGTGGTCCCCATAAAGTGTATTGGGATGATGGACTCTTGTACTCAGAGTGTAGAGACCCCAAGCCTGGTGCCACCAGGAGGTTGGTTATACCTCTGAAGTTCAGGGGCTTCCTATTGACCCTAGCCCATGACATTCCTTTAGCAGCTCACCTGGGCCAGAACAAGACTTGGGACAGGATTGTCCCTCACTTTCACTGGCCCCACATGTCTGAAGACACCAAGGAGTTTTGTCGCTCCTGTGTAACCTGCCAGGCCAGTGGCAAGGCAGGTGGCACTACAAAGGCCCCCCTGATACCACTACCTGTGGTGGGGGTGCCCTTTGAAAGTGTGGGGATTGACATTGTTGGTCCCATGGATCCCCAAACAGTATCTGGGCACAGGTTTATCCTGGTGGTAGTGGATCATGCCACCAGGTACCCAGAGGCTATTCCCCTTAGGACCACTACAGCACCTGTAGTGGCAAGAGCCCTCCTGGGAATTTTCTCAAGAGTGGGCTTCCCTAAGGAGGTTGTATCAGACAGGGGTGCAAACTTTATGTCTAGATACTTGAAGGCAATGTGGAAGGAGTGTGGAGTGACTTACAAGTTCACCACACCCTATCACCCACAATGCAATGGTTTAGTTGAGAGATTCAACAAAACCTTAAAGGGCATGATTAAAGGGCTCCCAGAAAAGCTCAGGCGAAGATGGGACATACTCTTGCCCTGCCTTTTATTTGCATACAGGGAGGTGCCTCAAAAGGGGGTTGGCTACAGCCCTTTTGAACTTTTGTTTGGTCACCCTGTCAGGGGTCCATTGTGCTTGGTGAAGGAAGGATGGGAGTTACCTCTCAAGCCCCCAAAGCAAGACATAGTGGACTATGTACTTGGTCTCCGCTCCAGGATGGCTGAGTACATGAAAAAGGCAACTAAAAACCTTGAGGCTAGCCAGGAACTGCAAAAAGCCTGGCATGACCAAAAGGCTGTACTGACTGTTTACCAGCCAGGACAGAAGGTGTGGGTGCTGGAGCCAGTGGCCCCAGCAGCTCTCCAAGACAAGTGGAGTGGACCCCATACCATTGTTGAACAGAAGGGTGAGGTTACCTATTTAGTAGACCTAGGAACACCCAGGAGTCCCCACAGGGTTCTCCATGTCAACAGATTGAAACCATATGTGGACAGGGCAGACATGGGCTTGCTCATGGCTACTGATGAGGGACAGGAGGATGAGAGTGACCCTCTCCCTGACCTGCTCTCACAGAACCCTGATGATGGGTCAGTGGACGGTGTAGCCTTGGCAGGCAGCCTCACTGCTCAGCAGCAAACTGATTGTAGACAAGTGCTCAATCAGTACAGACATATGTTCTCTCTGACTCCAAGTCAGACCACCTGGTGCACTCATGAAGTGGACACTGGGGACAGTCTGCCTATTAAAAATAAGATTTATAGGCAACCTGACCATGTCAGGGACTGTATCAGGACAGAAGTCCAGAAAATGTTGGATTTGGGAGTTATTGAACCCTCAGATAGCCCTTGGGCTAATCCAGTGGTCCTTGTGCCAAAACCTCACACCAGTGGTGGGAAAAGAGAGATGAGGTTTTGTGTGGACTACAGGGGTCTCAATGCAGTCACTAGGACTGATGCCCATCCAATACCTAGGGCAGATGAGCTAATAGACACTTTGGCCTCAGCCAAGTATCTAAGCACATTTGACCTGACAGCTGGCTACTGGCAGATCAGACTAGCTGATGATGCAAAGCCAAAAACAGCATTCTCAACCCCTAGTGGACATTATCAATTTGTGGTAATGCCCTTTGGTCTGAAGAATGCACCTGCCACTTTTCAGAGGTTGGTGAATACAGTCCTTACAGGTCTGGAGGCCTACAGTGCAGCATATCTAGATGATATTGCTGTCTTTAGCTCCACCTGGGAGGATCACCTGGTCCACCTCAGAAATGTTTTGGAGGCCCTGCAAAAGGCAGGCCTCACTATCAAGTCCACCAAGTGCCAGATAGGGCAGAGTCAGGTTGTGTACCTGGGCCACCTTGTGGGTGGAGGCCAGGTTCAACCATTGCAGAGCAAAATCCAGACCATCATGGACTGGGTTGCTCCAACTACCCAGACTCAGGTGAGAGCCTTCTTAGGCCTGACTGGGTACTATACGGGCCTGATTCACAGAACTAACTTACGTCAAAAACGTAAAGTTAGTACTTTTTGGTATTCACAGAATACACTTACTCATTTTGGTATTCACAGAATGAACTTACTCATTTTGGTATTCACAGAAGTTAGTAGTCCTAACTTTAAGACTCCTAAATGCCTTCTGTGCATACCGAAAGTCTTAAAGTTAGGATTTTCTCAGTTTAGGAGTAGTACTTACTACTCCTAAACTGAGAAAATCCTAACTTTAAGACTTTCGGTATTCACAGAAGGCATTTAGAAGTCCTAAAGTTAGAGTCCTAACTTTACTACTCCTAAACTGAGAAAAATCCTAACTTTAAGACTTTCGGTATTCACAGAAGGCATTTAGGAGTCCTAAAGTTAGGACTATTAACTTCTGTGAATACCGAAATGAGTAAGTTCATTCTGTGAATACCAAAATGAGTAAGTGTATTCTGTGAATACCAAAATTACTAACTTTACGTTTTTGACGTAAGTTAGTTCTGTGAATCAGGCCCACTGAGATTTGTCAAGGGGTATGGATCAATAGTAACACCCCTGAATGACTTAACTTCCAAGAAAATGCCCAAAAGGTTCAGTGGACAGCTAGCTGTCAAAAGGCATTTGATGACCTGAAGCAGGCCATGTGCACTGCTCCCATTCTCCAGAGTCCTGATTACTCCAAGAAGTTCATTGTCCAAACAGATGCATCTGAATTGGGGGTAGGGGCTGTACTGTCACAATTGAATGATGAAGGTCAGGATCAGCCAGTAGCTTTTATTAGCAGAAGGCTGACCCCAAGAGAGAAAAGTTGGTCAGCCATAGAGAGGGAGGCCTTTGCTGTGGTTTGGGCTCTGAAGAAGTTGAGGCCATACTTGTTTGGTACTCACTTCCTTGTTCAAACAGACCACAAGCCCCTCCTATGGCTAAAACAAATGAAGGGTGAAAACCCCAAACTGCTTAGGTGGTCCATTTCCCTACAGGGGATGGACTTTACAGTGGAACATAGACCTGGGTGTAACCATGCCAATGCAGATGGACTCTCTAGGTACTTCCACTTAGAACATGAAGACTCAACAGGTCAAGGTTAGTTTAATGTCCCTACGTTTGGGGGGGGGTTGTGTAGGAGAGTAGGATCTGCTTCACATGGGTACCCACACGTTTTGCTGATGCTTCACTGTTTTTCGACTTTAGTCTGGCTGGGGCCCTGCTAATCAGAACCCCAGCCTAGCTGCTTCCTCTCTAAAATGGTTTCCATGTGCCCTAGGCACATCTCTGATTGGAATCTGGAGTGCCCTTATAAGTCCCTAGTATATGGTATACTATGTACCCAGGGCATAGGTACCTCAGAGGCCTACCAGGGGCTGCAGCATGTATTGTGCCACCCCTGGAAGGCCATCCAAAATGACACCACAGGTCTGCTACTGCAGCCTGGGTAAGGTGGTGCATGCACCCCTTACAGTGGTATGGGCTACCTATATCACTACCATTGCACACACATATAAACCTATAAGTCACTCCTATGGCAGGCCTTACCAGTCCTGAAGGCAGAGTGCTTGATTTTTATGTGAGAGGGTGCCCCTGCATGAGCAGAGCCCCTCTGCAGCGTTCAGAGTCCCTCCTCTGATGCTGATTGTGGTACAGCCTGACCATATACTCTTAAGTGCATTATATCCTCGCTGTACAATGCTAACTTTGGACTGGCTGCACCAAAACATGTCGTGTTTGGTGTCAAACATCTTGGAATATTACCCCCCCGCCAATCCTGGCGGCGGGGGTAGCATTCCACCCTTCTAGAGGGAGAGACATGTACACACCGGGCTACCCGGTAACTTCTTTCCAGAGCCCTGGCATCACAAAATGGATGCCGCTGCCACAGACACGGGTCTGGCCTCCTGCTGCTGACTGAAACTCCGGCAGGGGAGGCCTGGACAATAGGTTTCCTGTCCCAAGGAGGTGTAACCACCTCCCCAGACAGGATAATGTGTATTGGGGCTGGGCGGGAGCACCCTCTGGTGCTTTGAAGTCCTGCACTGGGGGCACACTTGGTGTCCCTGTGCATATGCCAGTTCAAACCGGTTGCAGGGGCTACCTGCCCCTGCTCTGGCGCGAAACTGGACAAAGGGAATGGGTGTAACCACCCCTCTTCCCTGACCCTCCCATAGGTGGGTCCCCAGAGTATGTCCAACCCCCTAACTTTGTATAAGTATGGGACCCCAGTCCTTAGGACTTTAGATTACCCTGGACGAAACTCTGACACTGAATCCTGGACCTTCAACGCTCTACCTGAAGATTAGAGGACTGAAGAATCTCCCTTGGGGTCAAGGAGTGACTCCCCTGCTTGGCAGGCACCTAAGAAGCAATTGTCCGGTCTGCATCGCTGAAGCTCCCGCAGCAAAGCTGAGGCCCGTAGCTGTCGTGGGTAATGTGGAACCGTGACCCCTGGACACCGAGTACTTTTGCAAGTGCATCCTCTTCCTGGTCTCCCACAAAATTGTGCTTTGGGCTCCGAGTAGCCCCCACCTCCAGCACCGACTGCACCGAAGATCACTGGCCTCCACTCCACGAGTGTCCTGTGAGCCAGCTCCAAGTGCGTCCACTCGAGGCTCCTTCGCGGTCGCTAGTCCATTGGCTAGTGGGCCCTCCCGAAGGCAACTCTTCTTTTGCTTGGGCTTCCCTGGTTGCTCCAGACGTGCCCTGACTTACCTTCGCTGGGTGAGTCCCTCAGACCTTGCTGGTCTGTACCACCGTCCTTCTTCTATTTCCACATGACTTGCCGTTGCCAAGGCTTGTTGGGTCCAATCCGGTCGCCGACACCCCTGCAATCGACAGACGTTGTGGGACAGCTCGAATCCAGCTCCTGGTCATCGTCAACGCCTCCTGGACCTCGTGGCTGAAGAGTCAAGACGACCGTCAACCTACCTGAAGTACCCGACATCGGTGGGCATCTGCTCATCGCCTTCCTGGTCACTGGCTAGTGACCCAGACTCTGTCCCCTCTGCTTTCAGGTTCTTCAGATCTTCGATACACCCTTGGATCCACCAGAACACTTTCGACTTGGTCGCCAGCAGCACTTTGCAGCAGATCGCCATTGAAAACGACGACGAAACCCGACCCCGAAAGACACCTATGCACCCGGCTTCCCTGGGTGAGGTAACTCGAGTACTCCGGTGCTCCCGTGGGTATAGACTCTAGAACAACCTAGTTCTAAAGGGGTTTGCTCCAAGTCCTCTTCTAAGTGTCCTTTTTCTTTAAAACTCCAACCGCGACATTCCCCATAGAAGTCAACGGTGGCTCGCGGCTGTGTTCTCACACTGCACGCGTCCCCCGTGGGTCCCCTGTGTCACTACCTTGGGTGGTTCCTTGAGGGCCAAGCACTTCTACAGGCTCTAGGCCTTGTGTCTAGCTCAGGCGTGGTTCTTATACCACTTTATTGGTATATGGTTTGGTACGCCCCTAGGGCTCAAACGTGTATTTGTGCTATTACTGTTGATAACTGACTTGTAACTTATGTACTTCGAACTCTAGCCTCATAAAGAGACTAGAGGGGTGTGTTTAAGACTAAATACATATATTTTATATATATACCTGGTGTGGTCCTCTTTCATTTGGTCACTCAAGAGATTATAGACTGGTAAAACAAGCTGCTTTACATTCCTTCAAGACTTAGCCTGAAGGCTGCTCTCCATAGCTACCACTAGGATAGCTTTCAATAAAGGTTGTCTTTAACCTATCTCCAATAAGGGGTTGTTTGGACTGGTGCAAGGTGCCCACTATAATTAGTGGACAGCATATACCAGGCCAACTTCTCACAATCATGTCCCTGATCTCCTTGGCATACTGCAGCACACATAGAAACAGCAAGTAGGCCCCCGTCGACAATGTGCACAGAGCGGGTTCTCCCCACACATCACTAATATCACAACAAACCCATGCACATGTGCTGAACCCAGCAAAGCGGCGTGTCTGTGAGCCACACTGACAATGCAAGTGACACTGCATGACGAATAGCATGGCTGCAGTCAATATATCATGACATGTTGCACGCCACAACACTGAGGTGGCTGAGTGTGGACCACATCCGTAAAGGAGCAGGTCACACTCTGACACATCCACGTGCACAAACAACCCCTGACCTCAACAACACAACTGCGGACAAACCATGCCCCAGAGTCCCAAGTCCCACCAAGAGCCCAATTTCCCTAAGAATGCAACATCTCAGCACTGTAGAAGCACAGAAGTCAAAGGCACACCGCCTCAAAGGGATAAGGGCCAGCCAAATCAGAGCTGCAGGGGCGACTCTCCCAAAATGCAGCACACACACATAATATTCAGAGCACATCAACATTGACAACAATGTGGTATAAACTGCAACACGTTCACAACAGAACAGAGGACACAACTGGTGCCGCTTGTGTGTAGAAACTGGTCAATCACATTTGGCATAGCAGGTAAACGTGAGATGATAATGTACAAGTACAAACACACATCTGTGATGTCGTCGAAATGTCCACTGTCACGCATCAAATAGGCAGCTCCTCCCAAACAGTCACAATGTACATTCTCATGCAGTTTGTATGTAAACCTGTACAATGTGTCAACATACATGTGAACGAAATGTTAAACTGCATCTTCCCTTCACATTGCAGAGGGAGAACCAGCACCTCATGCAGAGCAGACCCAACAGCTCTTCACTGATGATGAAGATGACCACACCTTCAACACCGACGCCCTCCAAGAGTTCATGGACAGCTACGGCACCTCACCTCCAGGAGCAGGGTAGCCCAGCTGCATCGAGGAGACCCCACCACCTGCACAGGCCACACAGCAGGAAGCACCTACCACCCCAGCTGGCTCCCAGGACCCCCACAGACAACACATGGCCTTCCAATGCCGTGTGTTAGAGGGCCAGGAGAAGATGGCTGATCAGGTGCGGGTGGGGTTCGACCTCATGGCAGCCAAACTTGATGCCATACATGGGTGTCTGAGTACCATCAAGGACCACTTACAGTCCCTAACGGACACCCACAGTCCGCTCCATGCTCTCCAACGATCCATGGCTGACATCGCTGGAGTCATGATACTGAGACAAGAACAACTGTCCAGTCAGAGTGGCTCCAGCAATGTCAGCCGGGAGTTGGGACAGATGCGGGGGCTCATGGAGAACATGGAGCGGATGACGGCGGAAAGAATGGCTGCCACGGCTGCACAACAGCGAGATGTGGCTGGGACCTTCCATGCCCTGCAGCACATCGTCATGGCATTGCTGCCTCAAGGCCTTGCGCAGATGAATGCTGCTGCTGCTTCTACATCCACATCTCCGCCCCCTGATGTGTCAGTGCCTCACAGTGCGGCAGGCAATCCACCACCACCCACGTGTGAGGCACATGTGACATCAGAGGACGAAGATGCGGGTGAACCAACCTTACTGGTAAGGAGGAGGCAGTAGCATTCATCTCCGCCAAATGGCCTGTTTCTGCTTGGTTCTGGCCTTTGCATCATCACCTTCCACTGTCCCCCGATACACTCTACGACACTCACCTTGGACCTCGACATGGACTGCCATCTTCTGTTTGGTTACCAATGACACAGCGATCAGACTGCAGACTGAACTCTTCCCCTTCCAATGTACTTGTCATTCCCTGAAGGACTCTGGCTGGCCCTCCACGGGCCAATAATGTGAAGTGAGGTTTGCATGGCCCTGTACTGCTCCAGCTGCAACACTCCACTGGATGTGAATTAAACATTCAGAATTGCACAGATGTGTCATGCCTTTGATCATTCAAGTATGAGAGTATGGATGAATGTAGGGTCAGTGATTCCCCCTTACGTCCATGTTGCTCATGTCGTGGGACTTGAGTCACAGGGTGCAACAGTGCCGATTGCGGTCCGGGTGGCGTAGACACTACAACAGAGACATAAGCATCAGTTACTTCCATGTCCAGCCCAGAACTGAAGCACACCCAGAGCCCCGGGCTCATTGTTCCCACCCCTACGCTGGCCTGCCATATGCCAGGCCAGTCCACTCCGCTTACGCTCAGGGGGGGACGACAAAGCTACATGTCCCAGGTCTTCCCTGTAGTGATCTGCTGATCACTGGTCTAGTCGTCAGCATGCCACAGCCACTCCCTGAGGGCTGGTTGTGAACCACACCACACCCATCCAGCACAGACATCACAGGACATGTGACCCTGCCAATAAAAGGGGCCTAGCACGTCACATACCCTACTGCCGGAGATGACATGATGGCGTCCGCACCACACGACCCAATCATGAAGGGTCCATGACTTGTGGCGCACTGAGTTGGTGGCACCCGCTGCACTGTGGCCCGCACTGGCCTACCACCACGGGACGATGACTTGCGGTGCACTGAGTTGGTGGCACCCGCTGCACTGTGGCCCGCACAGGCCTACCGCCGCGGAACGATGACTCGCGGTGCACTGAGTTGGTGGCACCCGCTGCACTGTGGCCCGCACGGGCCTACCGCCACGTGACGATGACTTGCATTGCACAGGGTCAGTGGCACCCGCTGCACTGTGGCTTGCAGGGGCCTACTGCCAAGTGACGATGACTTGCGTTGCACAGGGTTAGTGGCACCTGAAGAGCTGAGCGGGTGTGCAGCCTGCGATGATGCGTTGGCCTCGATACGGCGTCCAGCGAATCAGGACTCAAATTGAACAGTGTGCCCTGCTGGACCGCAGTGTACGTGCAGGCAGCAGTCAGCACACACATGACTCCGCGGTGCGGTGCCGCAGGGTGCGCTGGGGGCCTGTGGTGCGGAATCCAGCGATCGGCTGAGGAGGATGCACCGGCACGTGGTGGGCCCTCTTGGGGACACGCCGGTGGCGGCAGGTGAGCATTGAGGCCTGGGTGCGCAGGGGCGGTCAGTCATCGCTGGGCGGAGGACCGGTCTGGGGACCTGGGCTGGGGTGCATCAGGTGCACAGGATCGCGCAGGCACCACCGGTCACGGCGGCTGACTCGTGGCTGGGTGGGGGGCGCCGCCCTTGCTGACACGGCCCTGCATGCGATGTTCGTGATGTGCGCGGGTTTGTTTGTGACGTAGCCACCTCGTCTCCAGTGTGAATGTGCCCGTTGGAGGTGGTCGGCCACGTGTGTGTAGGCCTATGGGCAGGTTGTGGTGGAGACAGAGACACACGCAGTAGTCACTTTGGTGGTGGATTGGTGACATGTGCATTCCCACAGTTGTGAGTTGGGGGATTGTGGAGTTGAGGTGTGTGGTGTGTTCAGTTGGTACTTGCCGATGGGCAGTGCATTTCCATGGGGGCCATCCATGGGCGCTGGTTGGTGGCGGACTTGCGGACATGTGGGGATCATGCACACTGCCTGGGGTATTTGCGACGACATTGGTGGACAGGCCACGGTGGTCCACTTTTGTATGCACAGTGATGGCATGTGTGTGGCTGCTGTTGCGGTGATTGTGTGCAGTGTCGGCAGGGTGCACAAGTCATACACGTGTGCTGTGAATTGCCCCAACACGTGCGTGATGCCAGCTATGGCGTAGTTCCCTTGCGTGGTCTCAAGATGTTCCTGCACAGTGTGGGGAGTGTGAGGGGCAGGGGTATCGAGCTGACACACACCGTGATGCTTTCAGGTGTGATGAGTCCTGCATGATGTGACCGTAGCAGCAGTTCGTGTGGTCGTTACCTTCCTCTTCATTCCTACGACGGTTACGGCCACATGTAGTTCTGTTACGGTCTTCTCATGCATGGTTTATCTGGCCTGTGAGCATTCCGGTTTGTCCAAGTGCAGTACACTGTACCAGATTAGGCATGTGACTATACGGAAGTTTGACCATTGTCACCATTTTTCCCACAGGTTTCTGAAGACACGGTGCCCTGTTGGAGTTCCCCGTTGGGAATGGGACGCGTTGGCTGAGCTTTTCGTTTTGTTGATTTATGTATTTGTAATAAAGTTCTGTTTTTCCACTACCGTTGACTACTGGACTTCATGACCTTGGGGGGAGGGTCCGGGGGGGGGGTCCTGGGAGTGGTGGCGGTGGGTGTTGTGGCCCTCTTGGGTCTCCGAGCTCCATGATCAGTGTCTCCATGGCATCTGTTGGTCTTCAGATGTGGCTCTGGGCTGGGCTCCCTTTCTACTGCAGTTGGTCGTCCTGCTTAACACCAGTAAAAGGCAGGTGTTAAATCCCTGCTGCTAACGCGCCTTATCGCCTGTTCTTGGTTCGCATCGCAGATCTGACTGGTCGTTGTGAATATCGCGAAGTGGTCTTTTCATGTGTTTTTGCACAGGAACGCCTACTCTGCATATCATTAGCGTTAGTTGTCGCACTCATCCGTAGCGATGTTTTTTGCGGCAGCTATCGCTGGAAAACTGGCGATATCAGCAGTTTGCACCAGCTTGAGAATAGGGCGATAAATCTATCGCCACTTTTGCGGCGCTAAAGTGCCGATAAATCGGCTATGAGTCCTTGAGAATATGCCCCAATATGTTAGAAAATAAACACAATTGACACCCCTATGCCTTTGTGTCAGTTCCATGTGTATCATAGTAACTACAATGTAAACTCTGTTCCAATGTACCTCAAGCTTTGATTGTGACTATCCATTGATAGGGCGGAGGCACCTAGAATGACACAAGAAGATGACATTGAGTTGTCATATGATGGCATAACAGCAACAACATACCACTAGTCAACACCGTACAAGATTCATTCCAGATAACACTGACCAACACCTTCAACATAGACATGAGGTAAGTGGAAACATACACAGCGCCACACACATTAGCCCGTAGCAGTGTGTCAACCACCGCCAGCATCCCAACACATCATCAATGCTTCGGCACTAACAGCAAAGCAAACAGACACAGTCATAGTTGCACAATGCTAACTTACACTCAAGGGAAGTTGTTGGTGATGAGCTGTTGACGCAGTTCAAGACCTTCCTCCTCACCACTATCATCGTCACTGGGCATGTGTGGATTTGCAGCGGGGGGTTCCTGCTGATCATCATCATCCAGAATCTGGGGGATCTCTTTGCGCAAGGCCAGGTTGTGGAGCATGCAGCATGTGACTATGATCTGACACACCTTTTGGGGAGAGTAGAGTAGTGCACCACCACTCTTGTCCAGACACCGTAATCTAGCCTTCAGATGTCCAAAAGCTCTCCCCACTACATGACTTGTCCTCCCATGGGCATCATTGAAGCGGACTTCCCCCGGCGTCCTTGGATTCCTCAGTGGGCTCAGCAACCAAGGCCATTTGGGATACGCTGAGTCACCTAGTTGTGAGAAACACAAACCAACAATGTAATAGAACTAGTTGAGGAGACCAGCATGTCACACATACACCACACTACTTGACACAGCTCACTCACCAACAAGCCCCGCCCGCTCTGGATGCAGATTTTCCATCAATTGTGGGATTTATTTATTTCAAAGGTTTTGTATAGCGCGAACAAGACCCTTACGGTTATCAGAGCGCTTTACAGTGCAGATGTAAGTAACAAAAAACAAGCGTAGAAAAATATAGGTGAGTCTAATACCAAATAGTAACTAATAGTATATAAATGTTACAGGTGTATATAGATAGTTCAGGTAAATTTAGCCATGAGAATAGCTTTCACTTCTTTTTTGAAGAATGCAGTAGAAGGATTCTGTCTCGTTTCTGAGGGGAAAGCATTCCAAATCCTGGGAGCCATTCCTGACAAGGTGCGGTTGTATGTTTTCTTCTTGACAAATTGTTGTGGTTTCAGTAGAAGATTATTGGAACTCCTGGTGGATCTGTCACCACATGAGAGCACCAGTTTCAGAGCTAGATAACTCGGAGTTTTGTGATGTAATGCCTTGTGTGTCATACAAGTGATTTTCAGATGAATTCTCACCTCGAAAAGTAGCCAGTTGAGGGCTCGCAGGTCAGGGGAGATGTGGCTGCTTCTTTTGGAACCTGTGATGAGTCTGGCAGCTGCTTTGATTGAGGCTCTAAGAGGGGCCGTCGTCGATCTGGGAAGGCCGCATAGAGTGACACTCCCATATTCCACTCTAGGGAGAGCTTGAACTGCCTGTTTGAAGTCATTTGCGGGCAGGAAGGGTTTCAGTCTTCTCAAGGTTTTCATCTGAAAATTTGCTCCTTTTGCAGATTCGCTGATGTGTTTATGCATATTTAGATTTCTGTCCAGAGTCACTCCCAACGATTTCGCTGAGTTGATAATGAGAGGTTGACCTTTGAGTGCTGTTAGGTGGTTCATCCAATCGAGGATGGTGGTTGATTGGTTGGGGGGAGCGATTAAGAGGAATTCAGTTTTGAGGGTGTTTAGTTTCAAATGGTTTTCGGCAAGCCAGCTCTGCATTTTTTGAAGTGTTGAATTGAGGGATTTGATGTCTTCAAGTGAGTGGATCTTTATGTAGAGTTGTGTGTCGTCTGCGTACATGTGAAAATGGACATTCAAGGAGCTGAGAAGATCGGTGAGTGGTTCCATGAAAAGGCTGAAAAGTGTAGGTGAAAGGGATGATCCCTGCGGTACTCCTAAAGTGACTGGGACGGGCTTCGATAAGGATTAATTAACCTTGAATCTTTGTGATCTATTTTGTAGGAAGGAGGTGAACCAATTTAGAACAGATCCAGATAATCCCATTCTGTATTTCAGGAGATCAATCAAGTTGTCGTGTTTAACGGTGTCCAAGGCCGAGGATAGGTCAAGCAAGATTAGTAAACAGGCTTCGTTTTGGTCAAGGATTTTTAATGCGTCATCTATTATGTGAGTCATGGCTGATTCAGTACTGTGACCTGCACAGAAGCCGGATTGGTATTGGTTGAGTAGGTTGAATTGATCTTTGTGTTTGCCAAGCTGTGTGTGAACACATTTTTCTAAAAGTTTGGCCAGAGTGGGGATGTTGGATATTGGGCGATAGTTATTTAGGTCCGACGGGTCCGCCGATGGCTTCTTTAAGATAGGGGATACTTGCCCTGCTTTCAGGATTTCTGGGATGGTTCCTTGAAGGAGAGAGGTGTTTATAATCTTGGTCCATAGAGGCAATAACAGTGGAATGAAGTCTTTTATGTAGTTTGCAGGAAGAGGGTCTGTGAAGTGGCTGGAGGGGTTCAGGGCTGTGAGCGTTTTTAATATAGTTTCTTCACTGTAGGTGTTGAAGGAGGACCAGGATGCGTTGTTTTTTAGGTCGAACTTTGCGGAGCATGTGAATGGGGCTCCTAGCGGGGGCCGTGAAGTGTCCATGTGAGAGTTGGTATGAGATATTAAGTTGTTGAGCAGGTCAGTCTTTATGTTTTCTGTCTTCATATTAAAGAAGGCGGCAAATTCCTCGCAATTGGGTAGTGAGTCTGGGTTAGCTTGGGGGCGGTGGGGTACATCCTTAGATTGAGATTTGATTAGTTCGAATAGATTTTTGGGACGGTTCTTGGCTTGGTCTAATTGCTTACTGAAGAAGTCTGCTTTTGATCGTCTGATCTTTCTGTAGTAGGAGTTTCTCTTGCTTCTTAGTAGCTTGAGGTGGTCAGAGGATGGTGCCGATCTCCATCGTCGTTCAATTAATCTTAGAGATCGTCTGTCTTCATTTAGCCTACCATCAAACCAGGGTTTTGAGTCTTTTGTGGTGACTCTTTTCAGTTGTAAGGGAGCTAGTTTGTCTTATACCGTGTTCATGGAGTGGAAGTAGTGATTAGTCAGACATTGTACATCCGATAAGCCTTCAGGGGGATTCAGGATGTTGGTACTGGAGGTTGTAAGTCAGAGCCGACATTTTTTAGGTTCCTCTTCCAGATTTTTGTTCTCGTGGGTTGGGTAGAAAGTAATTTAATTGTTTCATTGATGTGGAATGTAATGATGTGGTGATCAGACCAGTCGCAGGGGAGGGTCGATTCAAGCTGAGTAGAGTCTGCTTTGGAAATTACTAGATCGAGGGTTGAGCCTTTATCATGTGTGGGGCTGTCACAGATTTGGGTAAGGTTAAGGTCTGAGAGGAAAGCTTTTAGGCTATTGACTCCTGGGTCATCAAGGTTATCCCAGTGGAGATTGAAGTCACCAAGGAATATTTGACTATTTTGTTGACCGTCATTTGTAGCTAGAATATCCATGAGATGTTCGATGAAGGTGAGGTTATCCCCTGGCGGGTGGTAGAATGCGTGAAGTGAACATATTGGTTTATTATTACTAGTGATGTCTAAACAAAGGTATTCACAGGAGGATAATACCGGGGAGTGTGAACGGTTCACTGAGATATTGCTACGATGTATGCAGGCAATACCACCACCTGGCCTATCAGTTCTATCAAGCCTTGTTTTGTCATGATTTGGGGGAACTAGTATGTCTAGCATGGGCGTGGATGTTAATTTTAGCCATGATTCGGTCAAAATTAGTAGGTCCGGTTCATTAGTGAGAATGAGGTCAGGTATATTGGCTGCATGTCTTGAGGCCGACCTACAGTTTAGAAGAATACATTTTAGCCGAGTCTTGATGGGTGTTGTGGTGGGTTCGTGTATGATGGGGACTCGCATGAGGTTGTTTTCCATTATACCTATAGAAATGTGTCTTGTAACTCTATGGGTATTGGGGGGAATGGATGGGATTAGGGAAGGTTTATGCAAGTTATCTGAGTGCGCAGTATTACGGGGGGAGAACCGGTAGCTCATAGGAACGGAGCAGTGAGTTTAAGTCTTTCACTGATAGAGAGTTTTTCTTCCGGACCGGACGAGATTGAGGCATTGGGGTAGGACACTGTTCTCCACCTTGGGGGCTCATGTTTCAGGGAGCTTGCGTGCGGCTGCTGGGTAAGTTTTGAATTGTTGATGTAGGGGTATGTCGTGGATCCTAGTTTGGAGCGCGTGAACTTGGGTTGTTGTAGAATCAGGTCATGTAGAGTTTGGATGTCCTCTTTGACTTGTTGTAGAGATAGTAATATCTCATCGAGTATGGGGTCTGGTGTCGGGGGTAACTTATTTAATGTATGGACTGTGGTTAAAGTAATTGTGGTTGAGCCATGTATGCAGTTTGGGGGGGAGTCGTAATCTGGTTCGTTCTATAGTAATTTTCCTGTGTGGCTATTCCACGAGGGGGGGAGGTGTAAAGGCGGGATATCAGGAAGTATGGATGTGGGTTATATATGGGACAGTGAGATTAGTGGTGAGGGGAGAAGGGGTGGGTGGGGAGGCGGGAAGGGAGGAGGTAAGGGCATGGGGTGAGATTGAAACAGTGTGAATATTGGTGGTGCTGGGGGCGGAGAGGGAATTGAGGAGATGTGTGCTATCTCGAGGATGTGAGGAGGTATGGATGTGGGGTATGATTGGTATAGAGGGAAAGTTGGTGAGGGGAAAGGGGGCAAGTGGGAAGGCGGGATGAGAGGAGATAAGGGTGTGGGGTGTGATTGGAACAGTAGGAATATTGGTGGTGCTGGGGGACGAGTAGGACTTGGGGAGCAGTGTGTCATCTCCGGGGGTGATGGTTAGGTCTGGGGTAGGTGTGTATGTGAGATGGGACACCGGGGGAGAATGTCTTAATGGGGAATCAGACAGGGCGATGGGAAGTGAACTGGGATTGCGATCGGCTGGGGAGGTGGGATGGGGTCTTACAACTTTTTCCTTGATGAGAGGAAAGATGTTATCCAATAGGTTTAGGTTATGGTCCGATGATTGCAAAAGGATGATACCATTATTGTAGATGGTAATTGTTGCTGCAGCTTTGTAGAATGGGGAGGGGATGATAGATATCGTGAGACCATGTGCTGTTTTCCTAGTGGAGGCGATCGAGAATTCTTTTACGCAGTATGTAGGGATCATGTGCAGAACCCGGAAATTTAGCACACACGTGGGAGATAATCAGATCCGCTTGGCATACCACTTGCACATTTATTGAATGGTAGTGCTTCCTGTTACGGTAGATGTGCTCACGTGCCTGTGGTGGAACAAGGCCAATGTATGTGCAGTCAATGGCTCCAACAACATTAGGTATGTGACCAAGGTCATAAAATTCCGCCTTCACATCTGCCAATTCATGTGTCCTTGGAAAGCGAATGTAGCTGTCCTTGTAGGTCAACAATGCAGATAGGACATCACGCAACACCATGCTGAACATAGGTTGAGAAATCCCACCTGCGATGGCCACCGTGTACTGAAATGACCCAGTGGCAAAGTAATGCAGGGCTGCCATCACCTTTACTTTGATCGCTCAGCCCTCCACAGGGCTTGGTCGCCCCACTCACTGCTGCCGCTCCTGCCTGCCTTGTCGCCTCCTGCCTGCAGATTCCTTCGCTCGCTGCCCGCTGCTCCTGGGACTTTCCCGCTGCCCGCTGCTCCTGGGACTTTCCCGCTGCCCGCTGCTCCTGGGACTTCCCGCTGCTCCTGGGTCTTTCCCGCCACTGCCTCCCTGCGGCCCCGCCCCCCCGTGATTCCATTCGCCGCCCCGCTCCCGCCACCCAGCTGCTCCTCCCTCCCGGCTCCTTACTTAAGGGGACCGTAGGGGACCACAGAGTGTGATCGCTCAGCCCTCCACAGGGCTTGGTCGCCCCACTCACTGCTGCCGCACCTGCCTGCCTTGTCGCCTCCTGCCTGCAGATTCCTTCGCTCGCTGCCCGCTGCTCCTGGGACTTTCCCGCTGCCCGCTGCTCCTGGGACTTCCCGCTGCTCCTGGGACTTCCCGCTGCTCCTGGGACTTTCCCGCTGCTCCTGGGACTTTCCCGCCACTGCCTCCCTGCGGCCCCGCCCCCCCGTGATTCCATTCGCCGCCCCGCTCCCGCCACCCAGCTGCTCCTCCCTCCCGGCTCCTTACTTATGACGCCCCCTAAGCGACCGCGCAGCGGCCGCGCGCAGCGGGAGCACCGACGGAGCGCCGAAGGTGCGCCAAAGGTAAGCCCGTCTGCGCCCGTCCGCCCCTGGCCCGCGCCCAGCGCCAGGACCCCTGGATCCCACCGATGCAACACCACTCGACGGACCTACGACGCCGCCACCCTCACCGCACTCAATGCCGACCGGAACCCTGCCTGCTACCGAGCCTCCCCGAGACGCACCCACGGACCCTTCACCTGCCAAGCCTGCCGATTCACCTGCCCCCGGACCTGCACCACCCCCGCCAAGTCGAGCACCAGCAGCAACCACCTGAAATGCATCCTGTTGAACACCCGCTCCGTCCACAGGCACGCCGTGGAACTCTGGGACCTGCTCGACGCAACAGCACCGGACGTCGCCTTCCTCACCGAAACCTGGATGAACGCCTCCTCAGCGCCCGACATCGCCATAGCCATCCCGGACGGATACAAGATCACCCGGAAGGACCGCGTCAACCAGACGGGAGGAGGCATCGCCATCGTACACAAGAACACCATCCGCATCTCGACTAACTCCGACGAGACCTTCACCGCCGCCCGAGCACCTACACTTCCAGATACACACTGACCCCAAGACCACCCTCCGAGGCACCCTCATCTACAGACCCCCGGGACCACGCACACTATTCAGCGAAGACATCGCAGACTTCATCAGCCCGCACGCCATGCCCTCCGCTGACTACATCCTCCTAGGGGACCTCAACTTCCACCTGGAGAACAACAACGACAGAAACACCACCGCCCTGCTGGACAACCTCGCCAACCTCGGACTCAAGCAACTGGTGAACACGCCCACCCACTACGCCGGCCACACGCTTGACCCCGTCTTCTCTTCCAGCAAGCACATCTCCTTCAGCCACGCAACCGGACTCCACTGGACCGACCACAGCTGCGTCCACTTCAGCTTCAGAAAGACTGCGACCCACCACCACCCGCAACAGGTTCCCCGCCGGAGCTGGAGCAAGATCACCGCCGAGCAGCTCACCGCCTCCCTCAGCCAGAACACACCCACTAACACAACGGACCCAAACGAAGCAGCCAGCAACCTCGCCAAGTGGCTGACCGCCTGCGCCGACGACCTCGCACCACTAAAAACCCTCCCAGCAGACCCGGAAGCAAGAAAACCCCTTGGTTCACCAACGAACTCAAGGAATCCAAGAAGAACTGCCGCACTCTCGAGAAAGCCTGGCGACTCGACCAGACCACAGACAACAGGACCGCCCTCAAGCACGCCACCCGCAAACACCACCAGCTGATCCGTGCCACCAAGAAGTCGGCACTCAAAGAACGACTGGACAACAACGCCCACGACAGCAAGGAACTTTTCAGCATCGTCAAAGAGTTCTCCAACCCCAGCGCCGGAAACAACGACATCACCCCCTTGCAAGACCTCTGCAACTCACTCGCCGCGTTCTTCCACCGCAAGATCACCGACATACATAACAGCTTCGACGCACAGACCACGCACCCTACCGCCGAACCAACGCCCGCCACTACCACCCTCTGCAACTGGACCCCGATCAGCACCGAAGACACCACCCGCACGATGAACTCCATCCACTCCGGATCACCAACCGACCCCTGCCCACACCACGTCTTCAACAAAGCCGACGCCACCATCGCACCCCATCTCCGGGATATCATCAACTCCTCCTTCCACACCGCCACCTTCCCGGAGAGCTGGAAGCACGCCGAGCTTACCGCCCTCCTGAAGAAACCAACGGCGGACCCCACCTACCTCAAGAACTACCGTCCCATCTCGCTCCTTCCGTTTCCGGCCAAAGTCATCGAGAAGACCGTCAACAGACAGCTTGCCGCCTTCCTCGAGACGAATGGATCCCTCGACCCCTCGCAGTCCGGGTTTCGGGCCAACCACAGCACCGAGACCGCCCTAATCGCAGCCACCGACGACATCAGAACCCTAACCGACAACGGGGAAACAGCAGCCCTCATCCTCTTGGACCTCTCCGCGGCGTTCGACACCGTCTGCCACCGCACCCTAGTGAAGCGTCTCAGCAACATCGGAATCCGAGAGAAAGCACTGGAATGGATCATCTCGTTCCTCGCCGGAAGAACCCAGAGAGTCCGCCTCCCCCGTTCAGATCCGAGGCCACCGAAGTCATCTGCGGCGTTCCACAAGGATCTTCACTCAGTCCTACCCTCTTCAACGTCTACATGAGCCCCTCGCAGCCATCGCACGCCAACACAACCTCAACATCATCTCCTACGCCGACGACACCCAGCTGATCCTCTCCCTCACCAACGACCCCACCACCGCCAGAGCCAACCTACACGACGGGATGAGAGACGTCGCCGACTGGATGAGGAACAGCCGCCTTAAACTGAACTCAGACAAGACGGAAGTCCTCATCCTGGGTTCATCACCCTCCGCCTGGGACGACTCTTGGTGGCCCCCGGCCCCTGGGCACCGCGCCCAAGCCAACGGACCACGCACGCAACCTGGGCTTCATCCTGGACTCCTCCTTGTCGATGACCAGACAAGTCAACGCCGTCTCATCTTCGTGCTTCAACACCCTGCGCATGCTCCGCAAGATCTTCAGATGGATCCCCACTGAAACCAGGAAGACCGTCACCCAGGCACTCGTCACCAGCCGACTGGACTATGGGAACACCCTCTACGCCGGAACCACAGCCAAACTTCAAAAAAGACTCCAGCGCATCCAGAACGCCTCCGCACGACTCATCCTGGACATCCCCGACACAGCCACATCACCGGACACCTGAAAGACCTGCACTGGCTCCCCGTCAGCAAGAGAATCACGTTCAGACTCCTCACCCACGCACACAAGGCCCTCCACGACCTGGGCCCCAAGTACCTCAACGACCGCATGACCTTCTACACGCCCACCCGCCAGCTACGATCAACCAGCCACGCCCTCGCCACCGTACCACGCATCCGCAGAGCCACCGCCGGAGGAAGATCCTTCTCCTACCTGGCAGCCAAGACCTGGAACTCCCTCCCCACTCACCTTCGGCGAACCCAGGACCATTTCTCCTTCAGGAAGCAGCTCAAGACCTGGCTGTTCGAGCAGTAACTCCCCCCTCCCCCAGCGCCTTGAGACCCTCCCGGGTGAGTAGCGCGCTCTATAAATGCATTGATTGATTGATTGATTGATTGATTACTTTTGGTGTCAAAGCTGTTGGATAGGTTCTGTGAGGCCTCAAATGGGGCTTTAACACAGCACATAGCTCTTGAAGGGTAAGGCGATTGAGACGGAATTTCTTAATGATGTCGGTATCCTCCATTTTCAACAGGTCTGGTATAGGCCAATACACCAGTGGTCTTCTCCTACGTATTGTGGCAGGGGATACATGTAAAAATGAGTCAAAGATGAGATGTGGGTAACAGCTTACAGAATGACTAACACAACCACAACATTGGCAGGACTGTTGAACACGCTTAATGCACAAGTGACATGCATAGACACTTTGATCTCCTGTTGTCATTCATGTAGCCAGGGTAGTACGAACGCAGGAAAGGGCTGTCTCAGCCCCCTGGTACTCCGAAAGTCTCAAGAAGGAAAAGACCAGGTGTAGAGGCAGAGAAAGAAAATGGAGGAAAACCAAGCGGCCAGAGGATAAACTGGCCTTTTCAGTAGCACACAAAGCCTATTTAACAAACTGTAACTCAGCAAGAAGAGACCACCTAGGCTCGAGAATACGGGAGGCAAAGAACTCTTCTAAGGAGCTCTTTAAAATACTCAAAGAGTTCACAAACCCTAAAGCTAACAGTCCCTCTATACCCCCGACACAAACACTATGTGATAACATAGCAAATCATTTTAGGAATAAGGTAGACAAGATCTACAGCTCTCTAGCGGCAGGAGCAGCACCGAAGGGGTTGGCCCCTCCGAAGAGAGACCCCACACTACCTAGACTCGACTCTTTCACAGCTATTACCACAGAGCAAGTGGTAGCAGTGTTGGCACGAACGAAATCAGGTGCCCCCTCAGACCCGGCGGTGCCATTTATAATGGCTGAACTCGCCCCAATTTTAACTCCGTCGCTAGCTGAGGTTTGTAACATCTCCCTGGCTACGGCTGTATTTCCCAGGAAATGGAAAAAAGCGCATATAAAACCTTTGCTGAAGAAGGCTCTGGCAGACCCGGCGGATCTTCAAAATTATAGACCAATCTCCCTCCTCCCTTGCAGCTCGAAGGTCATGGAGACATTGGTAAACAAACAACTTACGGGATATCTGGAGCAGTATGGGTTATTGGACCCCTCGCAATCAGGTTTCCGTGCAGCCCATAGCACGGAGGCGGCACTGGTGGAGGTCATGGATACGATCAGGATGTCACTGGACAGAGGGACGCCCACCATGCTAGTGCTCCTTGATCTATCGGCAGCCTTTGACACCATCTCTCATCGTGTCATGTTGGACAGATTGCGGGAGATTGGTGTCGAAGGTTTGGCGTGGACGTGGCTGCAGAGCTTTCTTAACAATAGAGCACAATGTGTCCAACTAGACTCATTCGTCTCTCAGACCACCGCAGTAGACAAGGGATTTCTAGAAAGGCGACGGAATTATGGTCGTCGGACTGGTGGCCGGAGGAATTGGGGGAGGCACCCAATCCAACCAATCAGGCACGGAATTTGGGTATCCTGTTTGATAATAAGCTCTCGATGGAGGAACACGTGAAGTCAGTATCGGGCACATGCTTTGGCATCATGCGGATGTTGAGGAAGATTTTTCCTTGGATCCCTTTGGAGGCCAGAAAGACCCTAGTACAGGCACTACTAGTTAGTAGACTGGACTATGGGAATGCACTACTAGTAGGAATTAGGGAGGACCTTGCATCTAGGCTACAGGTAGTGCAAAATACGGCGGCCCGACTGGTCCTCAACAAACCAGTACGTACCCCCTCCCGACCTCTTTTGCAACAACTACACTGGCTGCCCATGAGGAAGAGAGCAGTGTTTAAGCTCTTGACGTCGGTGTTTAAAGCACAGCAGGGCATTGGCCCGGTCTACCTAAGGAAGAAGTTAGTTCCCTATATATCTGCCCGTTTATTGAGATCTAGCAATCGTAATTTACTACGTCCCTGTAAAATCAGGAAAGTCAAAATGGGAGGCGCGCTTTCTCACATCTAGCCCCGCTCCATTGGAACCGCTTGCCGGATGAGCTACGTGCCTGCACAAGCTTGGGGCAGTTTAAGAAGCAGTTAAAAACCTGGCTGTTCTAAATCCGCAATTTTGTCCTAGCCTTCAGCACTGTGTAGCCAAAAGCGCCGAGAGATCCCTGTGGGGATGATTCGTCGCGCGATACAAATGAAAAATAAATAAAATACTAACTACTGTCAACTCAAAATCAGACTATGTGTATGGCATATGGTAACCTGTGGGTAGCTGACACAGCACATGTAGCTAACAGCATCAATGCTGAGTTGTATGTAGCTGCAGTCACTGCACAACCTCAACCTTGAGTCCCACTAAGCACAACATCATTACAAAATGAGCCCAGTGAGTGTCAGCTGGACAACTATCCATATAAATACATCACTGTGTACAGACATATATGCACATTACGTTGTCAGCCCATCATGACTGTGGGAGGAGTTTGCATTACACATATTGGCATGTTCACAAAAATGATAGGCAATTCAACATGAAATCTGTATAGATGTCCACATGGATGAAAATGACATGTGAGTACGGACAGACCAATGCATTCAATCACATGTGTACTGCTATGACATGTGTGGGCAGACAAGTTAAATGTCACACTCTCAAATCCCTTTACAAAGTGATGCAATTAGTTTTGCCAAATGTGTTGGGATCAGTGATGCAATTCGCAAAACGAGAATGCAAATGCACAATATGTTTACAGGGGCGGTAGGCGTGCTCCGCCACTGCGGGGACCGGCATTGGCCCCAATTGAATGATGCAGGATTGCAGTAGAGACATCTTGACCCCCGCAAGTGTGACATCGCCTATGCGAATGACCTTGCAGCCAATGGGAACCCCATCACAGTAGTGTTTTACAATTTTTGAACGTCGCGGTAGGCGTGCTCTGCCACTGCGGGGACCGGCATTGGCCCCAATTGAATGATGCAAGATAGCGGTGGATAAATCCTGACCCCGCGGTGTGACACCGCCTATGCGAATGACATTGCAGCCAATGGGAACCGCCATCACAGTAGTGCCTTCCAGTTTTGAACGTCGTGGTAGGCGTGCTCCGCCACTGCGGTCACAGGCATTGGCCACAATTGAATGATGCAAACCAGGCGGACCAATTGCATAAGCAGAGTACCACTGGTACAACCCTATGGGACTATATATGTCTGTGAAATAGCCACACCTGTCACTTGCATACAGACACTGCTACCTGCCATTCATCACCACCAACTGCTGCTGTACCTCATCTCTGGACCCAGTCATGGCTCGTACTGAGAACATCAGGGCCCGTCCCTCCACCACAGAGGAGCTGGAGGTCCTGGTGGACGAGGACCTTGGCCAGTACGGGCGGCTATATGGTGTTCCAGAGGTACTGGTAAGTGAATGTGCAAATTCTTTGAGTGCTCAGAATGCTCACACTATGTAACTGTACACTAGTATGTGCCTCTGAGTGCAAGCCAATGTTAATGCATTCAGATTTTGCTATCTGCATGGGCCATACATGATGTACAAGTTGTTGCACTTGAGTATGTGGGGAGGATACACCATAGACACTGGTGCAGCTCCATTCAAGCCAAAAATCACACATGTTGTTCTCAGAATGGGTAATGTAAATGTGTGAGACACTGCCTGCAGAATGACTTCACGTCAATGGGGTGTATAGCCTTATTCCCCCTGATCCCTGACTGCATGCAATGATGATATGGACATAACGTGGTTTAGCAGTAGTACAGTTACACTGCTGACTTGATGAAATCTAACTCTGTACACACATTCCCTGTGGCATGTCATGTATTAGTTCATTAAGTGTACATATGATCATTAGTGAGAGGCTACCTGTCAGTTGGTCAGAGGGTACTGATTAAGAATATGGCACTTTACTACGTCTTGTATTACATTGCATGCTGTTACAACACGGTCGTTACAACGACCGCGTTGTTAGTACGTGATGCATTTACATCGCAAGTATTGACTTCCACTAGGGGGTGCGCTGGACTTAGGAATAATATTATTTACTATTCCTACTCCAGTTTGCGCAACAGTAGGGAAGGTCTTGGAATTCATTTCCAATACCTCAGCGCCCCCTAGTGGAAGTCGTTGTAAAGACTTGCGATGTAAATGCATCGCGTACTAACAACACGGTCATTGTAACAACCGCGTTGTAAAGGTATCGCTGTGTAATGACCACGTTGTAAAGGTTGTTTCCCACTGATTAATGGATGTACTGCTTTGACAGTGACCCTATGGAGATGTGCCCAGTCTGCACAAGAGTACAAGGCCTGTATCTGTCTCGATTCGTTGCAACTCACCTCTCACACATCTGCAAAATGTACAGTGGACATTTCATCCTTCTTTTGGTGCCATTATGTGTAGAGTCTCACATGTGTATGCATTTTGTCATCATTCTCATTCTACATGCATGTGATTCTTGTGATGGACCACTATTTGCGTCAGTGAAAAGCCCTCTGGACTGTCAAGAAAATGCCCAATGTATCAAGGCCCCATCACTAAAATGACTTATAAAGGCATATGTGTAGTCCACCCTCCTATATATGAAGCAGCAATTAGAGGTCTGAGGAGTACACAAGATAGGCCTACACCTTGTGACAAGAGTAGGAGAATGTACGATCAGGTACCTAATTGTGACCTCCATGACACGTGTAACTATGCAATGGTCCTGGACATTAAGGGGTGTGTAGTGTAAGACAGTGAGTCTGACCACTACACATCATTTATAGTGTATTGTCTGTCATGCTCACTCCTATAGTGCATCACAGATGAGGCCCTATTTCACCATGATTTCTGTGCTGGCACTCTGCATGTGTTTGAGATGGGCAGGTAGTCAGTCCATCATAGATGTTTGCATTGGAATCAGAAAGCTTGCTCAGAGTGTACTATGTGACATGGTCTATGGCCTCTGCTGTCCATTGATGTATGTGTATACATGCTCCTAGACTGGCCCACAATGGTCCACAACACAGTGTTAAAAAATTCCTCATCTTGTCTCCCATGCCTACAGCTCAAGGTCCATCAGTGTAAGGCTATATGAAGGGCCATCGCCCACAAGGTGCGGGCCCTGGGGGTCTCAAACCGATGCCATACTCACTGCCACAAGAGATGGGATGACATCTGCTGCCTCAGCAAAAACGTAGCGGAAATGACGCTGGGCTGGTCCTTCGAAGTGGCAGGTTGGCGCGCCGGAGCATGACCCCACTATTGGCCCGCATCCTGGCAGTGACACAGCCGGAGATGGATGGATGCTTGTGCTTGAGGGCCCAACAGCAGCAAGTTGGGGGTGAGTATTGTTCAAAGTGTGACTTGGCGCATGAGTGACTGCATTAATCCAAGCCCAGAGCAAGACAGGACCTCTGGGATGTATCTAGTGTGATGCAATCGCTTCTAAGTCGCCTCACTGGCGAGTGCAGAGGTTCTGCATGTGTACAACGTTTGGATTCTCATGTGGGAAATACATGAACGGTGTCATAGCAATTCATCTTGACATGTTTTCATCTACCATCTGGTGAATGTTGTCTGAACTGAGACATTCCTACACAGGAGAAGACGTTGTGTGAAGTGTGTAGCCCAGTACACTTGTCAGCCTTGTGTGTGCTGTGTGGCTCCCACATTAGTGTGCTCATGTGATGATGTGTAAGTGGCTAGAGACATGCACAAATGTGGACTCAGGGTGCACTGAGTTAGCATAGGTTATCACATGAAGTGATTCCCTGCCACAGTAACAGCAAGTGCACATGCGCTGTGGTGTAGATGGTGATGATTGCAGTGTTGCATTGGCTGATCTGCATTTGCTACTTGTGCACATGGCAACATGTCTGGGATGGTTAGACAGTGGAAGTTTGATGCAATGTAGCTAAACGTGGCTATTGTGACATTGGTTTGGCAGTAGGGCTTAACATGGTTGGATGTGATCAGTGGGTATAGCAAATTGTGATGTGAGTGAGGTGTTGGACTGTACCTTTTGATGGAAAAAACAAATGTCACTCAGAGTGGCAGTCCTCAGTATGTGTGCATTGTGGAGGGGTGTCCATATGCATCAGTGCATGGTGAAGTTGTGGCTACTGCTTCCAATCAGTGAGTGATTTCTTGGGACATTGATGTGTAATGGATGTCATCAGTCAGCACAACGTAGGGATAGACCCTAGGTATTGGCACACATTAGCTGTCCTTATGGCATGTACTCATAGCTTCATCTACAGAAGGCCCTCTCATGCCTTGGATCATTGACGGCTTGGTAGGCAATTGAAATGGTGTTGGTATGTGACATGTCACAACACGCAAAGTCCTTGCATCACATTGCCCTAATCATGCTATTGTGCATTGTCTTTGTGACAACATTAGTACATGGGGTTTAGTAGCACTTCATCCCCACAAAATATGTGTCCATGTGACAGATGCAGCAATGTGAGTCTCAGACACATCAACTGGCAGGGAACTGCAGTGAGCATCATGTTAGGGTGCATTGAGAGATTTGTGGTGTGCACTTCCATGTAATTGATACATCTACAAAGTGGTTACCATTGTTCAACAGTAGTTGTGCTTCAGTGCTAAACATAGTGGATGTAAGGAGGTAATGTCACTTAACAATGGATGGGTTTCACTTTGTATCTGTGGGGTTCAGTGTTCTCATACTTCAAATGTGAGAAACACTACATATTTGGATGTGTAGCTCTCTTACCTGCAGGCATGTAGGTGTGCCTACGGACAATAGGATGTGATGTTGAGATGTAGACACATGCACAGCAATTTGGCTGTGTCAACGCAACATGGAGCATGACTATCCACTAAGCATGTTTCCATGCATCAGCTGTTCATGCCGGAAATTGGGGTTATGCAGACAATACATGGAGAAGTTGAATGGGGGACTGTCAGTCCAAGTATTTCTGTTTGTATTGCATATCATGTTTGTGAGCAGGCCACTTTACTGAACCTATGTCTCTGTCTCTTGCAGCATCTACCGAGGGCAGGGAAGGAGAGGGGTCCGACACCGTAGGAGATGCTACTGGCATAACTGGTCCCCGGGAGTACAGCGACACTGAGGGGACCAGCGCCTCGGAGGGGGACAGGAGTGCCCTGGAGGAGTGCTGTCCGGAAACACCTACCACCACATCTTCACACTACAGCAGTGACTCCTCGGTGTTGGTGGGCACAGGAAGTTCAACATCTGCTTCTTCGTCCGCCACACCACATCCTGTGTCCACCCTCCCTGATGCTCCCCAAAGTGGTATACGGGCCCGCTGCCCTAAGAAGGGTAGAGTCTCCTTCCCACCAGGCACCACTGCCCCTGCCCCTGTCTCCCCTGCTGCCCTCAGTGTGGAGGCCATAGACATCTTGCGGCAGCTGTGTGTGGGTCAGACTGTGCTCCTGAATGCCCTCCAGGATCATGGCAACAAGTTGTCACAGGTTGTTGGGTTCATGGAGGGCATTCATTCGGACGTGGGTGGTCTGCACAGAACTGTCCAGTCTTTGTTCTCCACAGTGATGGCAGCCATTCTGCAGTCCCAAGCTCCCAGTCCAGTTCCTGTCCCTTCCACAACCATACTCCTAGTGCCCCCACCTGACCAGAGCACACACACACACACACCAGAGCACTCAGGTACCCAGTCATCCACACGCAGCACACAACAACAGCACTACAAGCAACACAGACACCATACCCCATCCCCACAGCACACAAAAAGCATGATCGTTTCTAAATGCAACTGTCTCTAATGTTGGCAGTTACATTGCAAGCTATTTGTTTTTAATCCTGTCACAAGGTAGCATAATAAAATGTGTTCTGGCTAAACTTGTAGTCAGTTTTAACCAATACTCACCTTAGCACTGCACTCCACCCACAACACACCACTCTCACATAGGGTTTCAGGATAACCCCCTCTTCCAGAAAAACATCCGTGAGCTCCTCCCTCGCAGCGGGGGGTTGTAGCCCGTGCCACGACTAGGCTCTTGACGCGAGGAGGCACCCCTATGATGAAGCATGGCACCTTTGGTGTGTGAGGGGACCCGTCCTTCAAAGGGATCCCCCTCCCGAACATGGTTGGTTCTATCCACATGCCCTTTAGACTTACCTATTGGACCCGTGGGCTCTTTATGTGATAGATATTCAAAGTCGTACCAACCCCAAGAAGACCATTTGAGGCCTACACATTGTGAGTTACTCCTCTATGTGTTTTTACTCTGTACACTCCTCACCTGTACAATACTACTGTAAACACCACTTCAGTCAAAAATGTTCCACTCAATGCCATGCCAGTGTTTGACCCTCCCCACTCCTCCATAGTGTGACACTATACTGTGGGAGGATGATCTGTGTCCAGAACCATTGTGCCCCTCAGCACTATTTCACAATTTGTTATGTGCTATTTGAGTCTACTTGATTGCAGTCATGGTTTCTCATGTCCAGTACAGATGAGTTTCCAGCACAGTCCTCTAGTCTTGTTCCATGCATATGTGTTTGCCTGAGTTGTGCAGCAGTAGGTGATAGCAAAAGTGTGTATCTGTTTGCTGAGGTACTGCTACCCATCCTGAGTGTGAAGTGATCTGTGTGCTGTGATGAATTGTGATGTTCAAGTTCATGGTGGTGAAATCAGATGTCTGATGCTGGTTTTAGTGGTGTTCACACACTGCTTACTGTGCATGCACTGCTGTCAGTGGATGTTGCATTGTGTTTGCCAGGTGTGAGTCCCCCTGATGGCCAGCTGAGTTTGCTCTGGGATGTGTTTGGATGTGCATATGTTATGAATTTGTTGTTGAGGGATGAAGTCTTTGGCCTGTGTTGGCTTTTTCTACTGACAGGTCCATTTGTGTGTAATGTTGTTTTTGAATGAAATTGTTTGTGAGGAGTGTGTGTATTTGAATTCATTCAGATGGGTATTGATTTTGTACTGTGCATTTCTTGTGTGCATGTCACATACGGCAATGTTGAGTCTTGTTTATTAGCTTGTTTTGTGTGCACAATTGTGCTATAACCTCCTATCTTTGAACAGTCACTTCTCAGGATTGTGTGTGGGAATGCTTGTGCAACACACTGACACCATGCTCACTTTGTAACCGGTGGAGTGTCTATGGCTGTCTTGGCAGATTTGTCTGGATGCACATACTTTGGAGTTATATGTGTCATTTGTTTATGTTTATTTGGATTAGGTTGGATTATGCTGTCTATGCAGTTGACCAGAGGAGAAATTTGATCAATTCCAGGGTGGTCTGGGATCACATTGCCTATCCACTCTTTTGCTCCACATGGCCATGCTTCTTTTGGTGTGGTTTGTGATACATGTATTTAGCAATTGGGTTGAGTTCAGCATTCGATCAGACATCCTTGAGTGGACCTCAGACATTTTTAGATACACACTAGGATGTAGCATTGGGTAGCAGGGAACTCATAGGAGCTTATTTTCACCTTTATAAGAGATTGTCCCAGGTGTAGAGCAGTGATGGGGAAGATGGGTAGGTGAGGGGTATGTGTGAAGGTTATTGTTAAGTTTGACAGTCAGGGAAGGTAACCGTGAGCCAGGAGTGTTGTGCTGGTGGCATACACATGTCATATTAGTTAATACAGATGAGGGGCAGGTCACTGTATGGCTTATGACAGGTCATCTCATTCTGGTCCAATGCATTACTTGCATTGCTGGATCACAGTGATACTGCACTGATGATTACTTTCATACAATTGGAATCTCTATGCCACACATGTATTATTTGTTGTCCTAAGTGTTGGACCTCTTGAATTCCATGTTCATATGGTACCAGTCATTTCTCCATGCATTTCCTGCACTGTGCCCTCCACTTTTGAGTAGTTTACTTGTTATCATACAGTGCTGCTGACTTATAGTTTGTGTATGAGGCAGAGTAAGAGTGTGTGAGCTGTATCAAGGACTTAACATGCAGACTGACCAGTTCCAAGGTTGGTAATCTGCACAGTGAATCTTAATTTCTTCAATTACTCACATTTATTCACATGAGTGGAAGGCAGGTGTGAGGAAGAGGAGGGTTGTCATGAGTCTCAGGACGGAGTTTACTGCTATCAAGATGGACTCTTCCTGACACTTGGCATTCATTCAATACTTTATAGTTGGTGCTACCTTTGTTGAGGTGGAGTTATGGTGTGGAGGTGTTCAGTTAAGTAGCAGTGTAGTCAGTGTTGTTGATGTACAGGACATACTCACATGGGGTCATTTAGTGCAGCAGTACACAAGTGAGTCAAATGCACACTGGTGCTTACTTTGAGTTTGCTGTTTGAGTCTAAAAAATTGTACAGTGTTGCATGGTATGGGCTGTCATTATGTGGTATGGTCTGCCATTTTATGTGATGACCCTACCAATGTCTGCTTGGGGTGTGTGCTGAACTGTGATTATGTGGCAGTGGTGGCTATCTTCATATGTCATCTACCTTGGCTCTCTGACTCATCCAACACCTTGTGGACTACTGTGAACTTCCCATACACACCCTGTTTGCTCTGCCCTCCTCTGTTCCACCTTGTATGTGGACTAACCCTTATTTGACTGCAATGATGACTATTGTCCCTTCAAAGAGACTCTTGCCTCATCCATCACTCCTGTTGCTGTACATTTGATAATGGTCCTACTGAGATGTCACTATAGACAGTGTGCCTGCACATGACTCCTTGCAGCAGATATGTTGTGCTGACTGGAGGATCTTTTACATTTTTTGTGGGGTGGAGGTTGTTATGAGGATCTTGCTAGCCTGGGACAATGTGCTGTACTCCTACAACATTGTGGACAAGTTTTTCCACCGCTTCACTGCTGCTGTGACGTGACCACCACGACCGGGCTAGATGCCATCATTTCTATGGAGATGGGTGCCCCCGATGGTGAGGTGACAATGTACCTACGTACAAGACATGGGTACTTTGACTATGGTATATGTTCCTGTGTTCACCAGGGTGTCCGATGTAGACAGGACACATATTTCAGTGCGACTGTTGTGTGTTGTTGTTGTACAGGGGTTGCATGCGGGGAGATGTTTTGAACTTACCTCTGCTGTTGACCGCGACGGCGTCTTATCTGCTGGTAGTGGATCAGGAACAGCAATGGCAGGCTTGTAGAGCAGGATCCATGACGGGTAGCAACATGTAGAGGTGTCTCAGACTCGAGTTCCTCTCTCCGCAATTGTGCTTCTGCCATCTCCGATGAGCTTGTTTTACTGCCGCGTACTGATGGGCTGTTTGACGCATCGTGATCTGGTTGGCGGTCGTAACATCATTCCGCATGGCGGGCTTTCTCTATTGGCTCCCTCCGGCACCGTTGTGGAACGCAATTTCTGGTGGATCCGGAAACACCGTGATGGCCGGAAAAAGGGCTATCTTTGCCCATTGTAATATGGCGGTCACGATCACCGCTTCCAGAGTAACTAAATGGACGTTTTCTGCCAGCACCGCGGAGGTGCCTACGACGGCCATCGTAATCAGCCCCTAAGTTAGAAGATAAAACTTCTGACTGGGTCAAACTTGGTTTCTCTATATGATCCGCACTCCATCATTGTCTGCCTTAAATTGAGCCTAATTTCCGGTCAAGCCTAACCAGATGACCGCAGTTGGTGCTTAATGCTTTTTGGTGCTTTTTTAATTTAAAACTTTAGAATAGATATCTTTCCCTTTATTGATTTTTTTTTAAGATTTGGTGTCATTTTGTTCATTAAAGTATTCTCTATTTTTATAAATTGGAATGGGATTTTTATTGTGTTGTATTTTTGATTTGTTTTGACTGTCTTGACATTTCTAAATGCTTTACACATTTTTTAAGTTATGCTTTGTACCATTGTTACCAGGGACTGAATTTAGGTTTACATTTCTGAAAATGATACTGGACCTAACAAGAAAAGTGACATTATTACTTGTGGTGGACTGCTATTGACCCCAAATATTAATACACTTTCTCACATAATGTAAGAATGGCAAACCTCATTACAAGGCCTACCCCAGGCCAGCACCAATTCTTGAAGGGCCTCTTCTGCAACAGGCTACATGTATACAAATACCTGGCTATGCAAGATGCATCCCCCACACATGCACAAACGTGTGCTCACATGTTCACCGTAACCAGCACAGAGCCTCTTACCATAGTTTTGCATCAGCTGCCTTATCATAAATGGCAGACACTGGCAGTCTACACTCTGAGTCCATGTATCGTGAATTTTCTGTGAGTGAGACTCAGAGAATAGAACCTCCTAAAACAGAATGATTTATGAAGTGTAGAGTTGGAAGAGGAGGTATATGAAATCTTAACATGTATCTTTTCAGTTTTGCAGATTTGATTTCAATAGCATTCCTTGCAGTAGTCCTTTTTACTACTGCAATAATCTGTAGTATGAGTGCCACTTCAGAGTCACTTTTGTGTTCCAGTTCTTTTTGTAGCTTGGTTTTAAGCATCTGCATTTTCTGAATGGTTACTTTAACAGATGCTGATAGTAGGGAAACATTTACAGCTTATATCAACAGTATCCATCCTACCATCAAATTCATCAGCAGCAATGTTAAACAGAAGCATCATCTCCCTTTTTTGGATGTGCTACTCACCATTCATGAACAAAAAATTATAACTGATCTGTACCCAAACCTACAGATTCTCATTTGTATCTAAACTGGACTTCATGTCACCCATACCACACTAACCTCTGCATCATCTATAGCCAAGCACTCAGAATAAGACGCATCTGCAGCAATGAGGACACCTGCAAAGACCATATACAGGAGCTTGCTACGTTATTTAAAAGGCGAGGCTATCCTCTGCATATCATACAGCAACAAATTGACAAGTCTTTGCAGTTACCCAGGGAAGCACTTATTTGGAATACCAACAGAAGAAACAAAAGTGACAGAACTCCATTTGTGGTTGACTATCATCCATCAGCTCTCAACTACAGAAATATAAGTAAAAAAACATTTTCCCCACTGTACACTTGTGAAAAATTTCAAAAGGTTTTTCCAAAACAGCAAGTCATTGCTTACAGCAGAGCTCCTAATTTACGATCTCTTATTGTGAGAGCTGAACTCAGGCAAGCTGTAACAAATGCAGGGGTTCATTGCTGTGACTCTAAAAGGTGCATCACATGTAAATACCTTTTACAAACATCATCATTAACTAGTTCTGTTATGAGAAGGACCTATGGAATAAGACAACATCTTACATGTCGATCAACATGCATTATTTATTTGATTCAGTGCCAAATCCAAAGCTGTAAAAAACAATATGTAGGCCAAACAGTGAATGACTTCCATACACGATTCAGGAACCACAAATCGGTAATAATTAACAAGAAACTTGACCAGCCTGTAGCCAATCATTTTAACCCCATGGATCATTCACTCTCAGATTTGAAGATTTTCCCTGTGGAACATGTTTTAAAGGAAAAACTATTGGACTCCAGAGAAAACTTCTGGATGTACCATTTAAAATCACTGCAATCAGATGGACTGAACATCACTTACAATACCACCAGATTAGTGCATATCTCGAGAGATCACAGGACTGAATTGAGTCCACATTCCAAATGGAATCTTCACTCATGATGCTTTTTGAAAGTTCAGCAGTGCCATCCGTGCAGCCACTGAGCAAACCATCTTGTACTACCTGAGGAAGGCAAAAGCTGAAATGTTGTAGCGGAAATATATTTTTGTTCATGAATGGCCCTGTGCTAATCCTATGCTTAAAGACTTTGCTGTACAAATGGCAAAATACTTTGTCCCTTTCTATCTCAGCATGGATGGCATTGTGCTAATCCTATGCTCAAAAACTTTGATAGAAAAGCAGACATTTGTGGTGAGTAAATCTAGAGTGTCTCTGGTGTTGTGGGGTGCTCTATACAGGAGCTGCTCTCCACCTTCACTTGGGAACTACCCAGAGTTCTCTGTTTCTATGACAATTTAGCTGCCTGTCACAGTGCTCCAAAGCGGGGTTGATATGGTCAAGGATGGAGTCAGCTCACTCCAATACATATTCAAACTCCGCACAACTCAAGGCAATACCTTATTTCATTAATTCCACCTTAACGCCTTTCGGCCTACACCCGTGACCTTGATCACACATACAGGAGTACCATTTTGACAATTCATTTATAGTTATAATGTGATGGTTTAGTAATAAATACAAACTAAAATAATTGTCCTTTGCTGTCCTGTCTTGGCCAATGTGGTTCGTAAGTTACAAAATTAAGAAATAATTCATGATTATAATGAATTGCAATTCATACGAAATAAAAAAAATCTTAATCTAATGCATGTAATCCTTATTGTGCATAAAATACTCTGTGTGTAAAATCACAATTGGATTGCATATATACTCACATTTTGCAGGGTACTGCAAGTAGTAATCCTTATGGGCTAGATCAAGTGAACTAAGGTGCATTATTTGTTAAATGTTTTCATACCTTTTGTACATTGCTTATTACTGGCCTGAGCTGTCTTCTATTGCACTTTGCTTCTATCCCTGTATGTCGCCCCAGTGGGCTGTTGCATGTGTTGTAATAAAACCAAGATAGCACCCTGCTCCTGTCAAAGTATTTCTATTTCTAGATGTTCTTGCTCCTTTGGATTATGTTGTCCTTTGTTTTGCTAAAAAGGTCATCAAGATGAGAGAAGCATCATTTTAAAATACACATTAGTCTTTTATCCTATATATCTCTCTAATATGGGCCTTCATTACTTTCTCTTTCTCTACATCTTTCTATTTCGAAATAATTGCTTTGACTTTCGTTTAGCTCTCATTCTTGAATATTGACTAAATTATTTTTTCGTTCTGGTTTTTCAGATTAAGTGCTTCATTAAATATATTATGATTGTGAAGAAATAATTTTCTTTAGATCAAGTTAGCAATGCCAGCAAAGCATATGCGTATGAATCTAAATGTTATGATTAATTGTCTTTTTTAAATAGCATATGTTAATGTTTGCCGTTCCAGTAGCAATATATATTTAACAAACATTGGAGGTCATTACGATGGCGGACGGAAAAACAACCGACCGCCATGGTAGCGGGAAATCACCGCCCGCCGCTACCGCGGGAAAACCGACGGCTAGATTAGGATCCTCTGCGGTAAAAATCCAACCGCGGCGGAAAGGAGACCCGAGAAACCGCCGTTCGCCTGCGGAGAAAGGCCCAAACCCGTCCGCGGCGGTCGGTTTCGCAGCGGAAACAGCCCAAACGACCGCAACCACAGCGGAGACACCGCCATCGAAATTATGATATTCCCGACATCCCCGCGGTGCAGTGCGTTGTTTCCGACCGCCGCGGTCGACAACATTGAAGAATCAGTGAGACGGCGGAAGCGCCGTAGCCGAGCCACCACTGCGGACGCTCCGTTAAAAAAATGGCGGTCGCTAGAAAAACACACAACATGGCCACAAAGTGCACCAACCAAACAAGGCATGCACCCAAAAATAGCTAACACAGCCCAAAGACACACCCCCATGGGAAACTCCAAAACTACAAATCCCAGGTTCACACACACACCACACCTGCTACCAATACCCCATCCTGACACACCCACAGACACCAGTATAAATCCAGCCCCCAACATACCACAATCCTTTGCAAAACTCCACAACTGAGGGGACATCCACCACAGATGACAGGAGAGGCAAATCTGCACAACACACACACATCACCACCACCACCACCACTTCCACACCTGCACCTCTAACACCTTTGCACAGCACACACCATACACATCACAACCACCACTACCACTTCCAAACCTGCACCCTAAACACCTTGACACATCACACACCATGTCACCACAGAGAATGCCCAAATTCACTGAGAGTGAGTTGAGGGTCATGGTCGATGAGATAATCAGGGTAGAAGCACAATTGTTTGGTAACCAGGTCCAACAGACACCACTAGCAACAAGGACGCAAATGTGGAGAAGGATAGTAGAGAAGGTCAATGCAGTAGGGACCGTGCCACGCAATAGAGATGAAATCGTGAAGAGGTGGCACGATCTGAAGGCAGTGGTCAAAAAGAAGAGAGCCAAGAACCATGAGCTGGCTCACAGGACAGGCAGTGGCCCTCCCGTTCCACTCAAAACATTCACTGAATGGGAGGAGAAGGTGCTTGGCATTCTACATCCAGAGAGTCTCTCAGGAATACCCGGGGGAGTGGAGGCTGGTAAGTACAAACAAATGCCTAACATCACACAAATGTACTATCTTGCACTATTACAAAATAATACCTCCTAGGTTCAAATTCATTCATGTGCACAACACTCCCCCAACACATCTCTCACAGATACAACAGACACTCCCCTGAAGCCCCCCAAAGGTAGTTAGCAACATCACCATGGGTACATGTGTACATGCTGCCAGCACTACAACTCCCACCAGGCCCCCTTGTCCCACAGCTGAGCAGGATGGAGCACTCCCCCACCCAGAAGCATGCCTCAGCCATTGTGTGCTTCACCCTCACCTAACAGGTAGGTAGCCATCTTTACAGGGAGGTGTCTGTGGAATAGGGAGGCCTACACTACAACTCCCACCTGGCCCCCTTGCCCCACAGCTGAGCAGGATGTAGCCCTCCCCCCACCCAGAAGCATGCCTCAGCCATTGTGTGCTACACCCTCACCTAACAGGTAGGTAGCCATATTTACAGGGAGGTGGGTGGGTGTTTGAGAGGCCTGCACTACAACTCCCACCAGGCCCCCTTGTCCCACAGCTGAGCAGGATGGAGCACTGCCCCCACCCAGAAGCATGCCTCAGCCATTGTGTGCTTCACCCTCACCTAACAGGTAGGTAGCCATCTTTACAGGGAGGTGGGTGGGTGTTTGGGAGGCCTGCACTACAACTCCCACCTGGCCCCCTTGTCCCACAGCTGAGCAGGATGTAGCCCTCCCCCACCCAGAAGCATGCCTCAGCCATTGTGTGCTACACCCTCACCTAACAGGTAGGTAGCCATCTTTACAGGGAGGTGGGTGGGTGTTTGGGAGGCCTGCACTACAACTCCCACCAGGCCCCCTTGTCCCACAGCTGAGCAGGATGGAGCACTGCCCCCACCCAGAAGCATGCCTCAGTCATTGTGTGCTTCACCCTCACCTAACAGGTAGGTAGCCATCTTTACAGGGAGGTGGGTGGGTGTTTGGGAGGCCTGCACTACAACTCCCACCTGGCCCCCTTGTCCCATAGCTGAGCAGGATGGAGCACTGCCCCCACCCAGAAGCATGCCTCAGCCATTGTGTGCTTCACCCTCACCTAACAGGTAGGTAGCCATCTTTACAGGGAGGTGTCTGTGGAATAGGGAGGCCTGCACTACAACTCCCACCTGGCCCCTTGTCCCACAGCTGAGCAGGATGTAGCCCTCCCCCACCCAGAAGCATGCCTCAGCCATTGTGTGCTACACCCTCACCTAACAGGTAGGTAGCCATCTTTACAGGGAGGTGGGTGGGTGTTTGGGAGGCCTGCACTACAACTCCCACCAGGCCCCCTTGTCCCACAGCTGAGCAGGATGGAGCACTGCCCCCACCCAGAAGCATGCCTCAGCCATTGTGTGCTTCACCCTCACCTAACAGGTAGGTAGCCATCTTTACAGGGAGGTGGGTGGGTGTTTGGGAGGCCTGCACTACAACTCCCACCTGGCCCCCTTGTCCCACAGCTGAGCAGGATGGAGCACTGCCCCCACCCAGAAGCATGCCTCAGCCATTGTGGGCTTCACCCTCACCTAACATGTAGGTAGCCATCTTTACAGGGAGGTGGGTGGGTGTTTGGGAGGCCTGCACTACAACTCCCACCTGTCCCCCTTGTCCCACAGCTGAGCAGGATGGAGCACTGCCCCCACCCAGAAGCATGCCTCAGCCATTGTGTGCTACACCCTCACCTAACAGGTAGGTAGCCATCTTTACAGGGAGGTGGGTGGGTGTTTGGGAGGCCTGCACTACAACTCCCACCTGGCCCCCTTGTCCCACAGCTGAGCAGGATGGAGCACTAGTCCCACTCATAGGCATGTGACGTCTGTGCAGCCGCACATGACACCATGCCACTTAGTCCACAGTCACCAACACAAATAATGCAAAACAGTTGTGTTGTAGTAACCATGCACAAGTCTCTGTTCAAAATTGACCCACATTGTGTACACTGTGCCAGGCATCACACACTGCAACACTAACAACGATCATGCTGCCCTGAAGCAGTGTCTGGCCGTTTGTTTGGCAAAGTGCAAATCACCCATGTCATACCACAGTGTTGCAATGTAAACAGTGGAAGTGCAGTGTACCCAAAAACTACACTGCAGCTGGGACTCACAATGCTAAACTAAGCACATCCCAAATGTCCTGCAACACACCCAGCTACCACAGTGCTGCACTGAATTGCAGAACAGCACCTTGTCTGAATTAAATTGTCAAAGGTGTCTTGTTTGGACCACCTATGTGTGTATGCATTGACAATGTTCACATCTCACACTGTCTGTCTGAACAGTGCTGGTATAGTCTGGCCCCAAAAGCACACATTGTCTGCACAGGGCTGAGTACATCTCACACACACACCACTGTTGACCACAACATGTCAGTGTATGGATGCCCTGGAACAACTGCTTCACCAGTACTGTGCACATGTTCTCAGGTCCACAAATACCATGAAACCATGACAGTGTGGAAATGTATGCTGGGTGAGATCTTCACCCTGCTGTATGTCACCACTGTGCTACGAGACTATACCCCTTACCCTATTGTGCCTTCAAATGTCGGGGGAGTGAACCCCACAGCCAGATAGCTGGGACAACAGTGATGGGGGCTATACCCCATGACCAAATGTAATCTGAAATCAATGGGTACAAAAAGCCACACACACATCATGCTCACCACACGCACATTCCATCCAAAGATTTCTACCAAGTCACATAGCCATGTCATTGCTCACCTTCACCTCAAACAGTAGTTAGCCATCTTCACAGTGAGACGGTGTAGTGTGTTTGGCTATCCGTCCCACAAAATGCAACATGCATGCTGTTCCACCACTATGGAGGATGGGACACTACACCCCCAATAAGAAGCATGTGGCAGGCAATGTATGCTACCCACCCAACTCACAGGTAGGTAACCGCATCTCACAGGTCGGGGTGTGTGGGGCTGGGAAGCTTGCACAACAACTCACACGGGCCCACCTGACCGCCAGCACACAAGACCCATTACTTCCTGGCACCAACATGCATGTGTCAGTCATTGCAATGTACACTTCAAAAGAACTGGCATGTGGACATATCATGCTGACTTGTCCCACACTGGACCAAGATGGAAGCCCTCATCATACACACACAGAGAGGTCTCTCAAATACAAGGAAAACACAGCAAACACAACATATCAACAGCCACAACATGCAGCCAGATATGCATTTAAAAAAACATGTTGGCATAGGACACCAGGCCTCTCAATGCACAACTGCACACCCAGATAGCATTGGCAACTATAGTGTGCACACACCTAAGAAAATGAAACTGTGACAGCAACCAAAGTGTGAATGTCTGAAACACATGTAGATGGAACTCCGAGCACAACCATGCACACCACTACATGCCATCTGACAGTAGCAGTGGTCCAGACCACCTAGGATCTAATTAAAGCAAACTTAAGCATGTCTGGAATTGCAAATACAGATATCTACACCACATTGAAAAGGTATGCATGAAACTACAATGTTCACTCACTGTGCAGAGTAAACCGCTGCAAGGGCTCAACAAGTGACACATACGCGTAAATGGATGACATATGATTGATCAATAACAGGATGCCAACATGAGACTGTCAATGTTAAAAAATTATATTGTGCATGTCATGTCTTGACAACTCCCAATATGGACAAGTAATGCATGTACCACAACAGCTTGTAATGCATCACTGGATGTCGGTCAATGCAAATTTGTACAGTGAACAACTGCTGGATGTACAAACAGTTGATGTAACACTGCTAACACAA
This sequence comes from Calotriton arnoldi, assembly GCA_963921515.1. NCBI lineage: Eukaryota > Metazoa > Chordata > Amphibia > Caudata > Salamandridae > Calotriton > Calotriton arnoldi. The sequence goes on along the minus strand of CAWUFW010010232.1, from coordinate 107,803 downwards.
ACTTTGATGGGTGCAACACAATGACCATTTCTCATCTGACCCACAGGTGACCAAGAACTCACTGCAGAGGATGACACCACCCTGCAGAGCCAGTCCCCCCCGGAACAGAGACAACTGGATGAGGACTCCCTGAATTCCTTGGATGAGGAGCTCCACGCTGGCCCATCTGGTGTGGCAGGCCGCAACCAGTCCCAGGCACCCATTGTCCCCCCAACCACATCAGCTGCAGCCCCTGACCATCCTCTGACAGCTGCTGTCACGGCCTGTGTGTCAACCACTATCACCACCACCACCACCACAGCTGTCCGCAACACCCTCCCTGCCCCAGGGGTTGAGCAGCCCACCACATCGACTGCGGAGGCCAGGGAGAGGATGCAGCGGGCCAATGTGAGGACCGGACAGGACCGTGGCAGCAGTGCAGCTGGTCGGGACAGGATCATGCAGAGGGGGACTGATCCTGGGACGGAAGCCCTGGGCCACATCGACAGAGTCCTTGGGGCCTACCAACAGGCCCAGGGACGAATGGGCCGGTTAGAGGAAGAATCTCGGGAGCACCTCCTGCTGCTGAGGTCCATGGACACACGCATGGGACAGATTGTGGACCTCTTGGGGCAGCTAGTGGCGGTTCTGAGGGACAGGCAAGCGCAACATTCTACCCCTCCGCCTCCCCTGTTGGGCAGCAGGATGACACTTCATCATCCTCCCCTGCGTCCACAGAGGGGGTGAGTCCTCAGACACCACTGCCCCTGCAGCAGTGGCCCCTCCAGTCAAGCGCAAGAGGGGCCGTCCAAGGAAAGGCCATGGGGCCTCACGTGCCAAAGCACCTGCCAAACGCTAGTCCCCGAGCCAGCCATGATGGCAGACCACTGCACCACTGCATTGACCTTTTGGACTATCCTTCACCACACTGCCATGTGAATGGCATCTATCTGTTGGACTGGGTCTCCACATCACTGTGGGGACTACTCAAGTATCTCATCTACCATGACTGTCAACTCACTTCTTCAATTCCCCCCTTCACATTTTCTCCACCCTCGCATGTCACAGTTGTAAATAAATACACCTTACACACATGTTGTTGTGTCTGCTCCGTCTTTAATACAGGATGTGCAACCTTCACTGTGTAGGACATGGTCCAGGGGAATGGAATGTAGGTAACAAGTGAGATGCTGAAGGGACCTAGGGAAAACCGCAGAACAAGAGTCACTTGTATGGGTGTGGCATTGCACACATCACACAACACTTGTCAACAAGGTACTCAGATCTACAAACTTTACACAGAGCAACAGTCACCATAGAGACATTCTGTATCACACTAACCAATCACACATACATTGACAGGCAGCAATGAGTCAACACCAAGCTGCAGTCAGCAAGCTCACATACACCCACATAGCAACAGCAACACCATCAGACCATTTTGTCCCTTCTACATCGTCACTCACCTTCAAGTGAAGTAGCGGGTGATGAGCTGTCGACGCATGTCGACCCCTTCCTCCTCTCCACTGCCCTCGTCACTGGATCCGGGTTGATTTGCAGGCGGCGGCCTTGGCTGCTCATCATCGTCATCCAGGATCAGGGGTATTGCCTTGCGAATGGCCAGGTAGTGGAGCATGCAGCATGCCACCACTATCTGACACACCTTCCCTGGCGAGTACATAAGGGCACCTCCAGTACGGTCCAGGCACCGAAATCTTGATTTTAGGAGACCAAATGTCCGTTCTATCACACGCCGTGTCCTCCCATGGGCATCATTGTATCGCACATCAGCTGGCGTGACGAGATTCCGCAATGGGCTCAGCAACCACGGGTGGTTCGGATATGCCGAGTCACCTGGGTGTGAGAGACACAGATTAACCTTGCAGTCCCAAAATGCAACACAACAGCATGTCACACAAACACCACTCTAATCCACTATGCATACTCACCCACAAGCCATGCACGCTCAGGAAGCAGATTGGCCATCAGCTGAGGAACGATGCTGCTGCGCAAGATGTGGGCATCATGGGCTGAGCCGGGAAACTTGGCACACACGTGTGAGATGATCATGTCCGCCAGGCACACCACTTGAACATTTACCGAGTGTGAATGCTTCCTATTGCTGTAAACCTGTTCACGTGCCTGTGGTGGCACAAGCCCAACATGTGTGCAATCAATTGCACCAATGACATGGGGGATATGTCCAAGGGCATAGAAATCGCCCTTCACAGCCACCAACTCAGGCCCCCTGGGAAAATGGATATATCTGTCTTTGTAGAGCACCATGGCCGACAGGACATCCCTCAGCACCATGCTGAACATCGGCTGTGACATCCCGCCTGCACTTGCGACCGTGTGCTGAAATGAGCCTGTTGCAAAGAAATGCAGGCATGCCATCACCTTAGATGTTGCGGTGAAAGCTGTTGGATATGTCCGACGTGGCTGCAGGTGGGGCTCCAACATGGCACATAGGTTCTGCAGGGTTTGTCAGTCCAGCCTGAATTTGGGGATTATATCCTCATTCTCCATGTCTGCCAGGATTGTGAACGGACGATGGATATTGTGCCTCCTCCTCCTAGGACAGATCACAGTGCACAGATGTCAATGCAGAAGACCATGAAATGTGCATCACATAAATGTTTTCGACAGACACATTCCCAAGTCTTACAACATGCACCATTAACTGACAGGGCACTTCACAAGTAGGTACACATCAGGCACACTACTCGTACACCTGTCCCCTTACCAGCAGCAATTATCTGTGCACCCCTCCGGCTCATTCGCATGCACAGTGTGATATACTAACAGATATGGGTGCATACCTGTGAGTATGACCCCCAGCATATGTTACTAATTGCAATACTACCCGAACACACCATGATACACCTACCAAAACAGGTTGCACATGGCACACTTCAACTACACACTGACCACCGGCTGAGCGTGGGGGACACGTGTGTGCATGTGCATTGGACAATGTGCCAGTTGCTGATGCCCCTAGTTCAGTAAATGAGACGACAGTGTGCGTTACATTGCACACACAGACATTGACCATTATCTACATATGCTATGCAACACATTAACTGGACAGTCTACATTTCATTACACAGCACATGTGACATGTGCGAGTGTATGTGCCCATGCAATGTATTGGCGACCCATATATGGTATGTGTTGGTGACGTGGAGTGACATGTCCCTTTTGTGCATTTGCCCTCATGAGGACCCTTCAATTGTTGAGACACTGGGCACTGTACATGTTGGCCTATGCAGAGAGCTGGAGGACACGTTAGGTGCAGCACAGCTACTCCACAACTCCATTAACGCTCACTCCAGGCACTGTCTGGCAGACATATGGCGGTGCCTACTGCCTGGCCCCTGTGGTGTGGCACCGCCCATAACCCAGGCACGATCGCGGGTGACACCGCCAGATATGTATGTGACAATGGCGGTCACCATGCACCGCTACCCAAATCACGGTCACTCCAGGCACTGTCTGGCAGACATATGGCGGTGCCTACCGCTTGACACCTGAGGTGTTGCACCGCCCATAACCCAGGCATGATAGCGGGTGACACCGCCAGATATGTATGTGACAATGGCGGTCACCATTCACCGCTACCCAAATCACGGTCACTCCAGGCACTGTCTGGCAGACATATGGCAGTGCCTACCGCTTGACACCTGAGGTGTGGCACCGCCCATAACCCAGGCACGATCGCGGGTGACACCGCCAGATATGTATGTGACAATGGCGGTCACCATTCACCGCTACCCAAATCACGGTCACTCCAGGCACTGTCTGGCAGACATATGGCGGTGCCTACTGCCTGGCCCCTGAGGTGTGTCACCGGCATGGACCATGCCCTTGCAGCCAATGGGAAGCAGCCTTGCGGTAGCCTGATGCGAGTTTGAAAATCGCGGTAGGCGTGCACCACCCCCGCGGAGGCGGTCACTGGATGCATTCAAAAGATGCACCACCGCGGTAGCGCGCGCATGGACCCTACGGTGTGTCACCGGCATGGACCATACCCTTGCAGCCAATGGGAAGCAGCCTCACGGTAGCCTGATGCGAGTTTGAAAATCGCGGTAGGCGTGCACCACCCCCGCGGAGGCGGTCACTGGAGGCATTCAAAAGATGCACCACCGCGGTAGTGCGCACATGCACCCTACGGTGTGTCACCGGCATGGACCATGCCCTTGCAGCCAATGGGAAGCAGCCTCGCGGTAGCCTGATGCGAGTTTGAAAATCGCGGTAGGCGTGCACCGCCACCGCGGAGGCGGACATTGGATGTATTTGAATGAGGCAGACCTGGTACACCAATTGCAGCACCCTGGGACCACTGACACAGCCCCAGGGGCCTATGTATGTGTGGGAGGGTGCACCACATTCCCACAGCTACCAGGGACTGCTGACTGACAACCCTCCACCTGCTGCTGCTGCCTCAAGGGACTGCTGGCTGCCATCCACCACCTGCTGCTGCTGCCTCAAGGGATTGCTGGCTGCCACCCTGCACCTGCTGCTGCTGCCTCAAGGGACTGCTGGCTGCCACCCTCCACCTGCTGCTGCTGCCTCAAGGGACTGCTGGCTGCCACCCTCCACCTGCTGCTGCTGCCTCAAGGGACTGCTGGCTGCCACCCTCAACGTGCTGCTGCTGCCACATGTCCATTGTGATGTCGAGGACTCAGAAGATCCGTGCCAGTCCCTTCACCAGTGAGGAGCTTGGGGTCCTGGTAGACGGGGTGCTTGCACAGTACCCAAGGCTTTATGGCGGCCCTAATGTCGTGGCAAGTCTCCCAGACTGTGAGTGAGAGTGCAGGGTGTGCACATGTGGGGTGGAGGTGCTTCGGTATGTGTCAGTGGTTGTGGGGCTCTGACATGCACTGCCTAGCATGTTTACTACAGCGGGAAGGGCTTGGTGGGCTCTTTCACACGTTACCCTGCATGCCTATCCTGAGTAGAGGGACATGTCCTGTAGTGTCAGCCATACAGTGCAGCTGCATTTTGGTGATGCAGGAGTCTGGCCAGTTATCGTTTGTGTGAATGGCTGTGTTGCTCCCAATTAACCCACTCAGTGTCAGTCCACCTGCCCTGCACAGTCCCCGCCGAATGCCACATGTCCACATCACTGCATATACAGTGTGTTCCATGTGTGTTTGGGTCACGCCTCTTCATCTAAATCCCATCTCTGCCATGTAGATTGCACAGGAGCAGGCGTGGGAGAAGGGTGTGTGTATGACAGTTGTTGTCACTCTATGTGAGTTCCAGGACACAGTGAGGCTTTCACAGGGTTAGGACACTTAGGAATGCGCAGTGTTGGACACAGTGAGTCCAACAACAAGACACATGTTTTGCTATCTTCTCTAAGTGTAGTTGTAGGTAACTGCAGACAGTAGCTGTGGCCAGACTACACGTTGCTTGCTGGTTTGGTATCCTGCATGTGAATGGGATGTGGAGGTACTGTGTCCACCATCGAACATGCATGCCTGTACGTCTGATTGACCAATGACATTGCACCATGTTCACAGCAATTGTTGGCTATGGGACAGTTGTAGCTGGAGTTTTGGATGAGTCACTGTCATGCTACTGCATTTTCGTTGTGTTGTCATTGTGCACTGTGTCACTGGAACCTCACCCCTCTTGTCTCCCATGCCGGCAGCTGAAGGTCCACCAGCGTAAAGCCGTGTGGAGGGCCATTGCCTCCAGAGTCCGGGTTCTGAGTGTGTCAAACCGAAGGCGCACCCACTGTCATAAAAGGTGGGACGACATCTGCCGGCTGAGCAAGAACGTGGCCGAGATGACGCTGGGGCTGCTCCCTCGGACTGGCAGGTTGGCTAGGCGCAGCATGACACCACTAATGGCCTGCATCCTAGCTGTCACACAACCTGAGCTGGACAGACAACTGAAGGAGCATCAGCAGCGAGCCAGGGGTGAGTATGTGTTGCAGGCTGCCTTGGCTGGGAGTGGGTGCATGTGTCTACAGAGTGTGCAAATTGTCAGCTGTGTGACGTTGGTTGTGTGGTGCAATGTTTTGGGAGTGGCCTCTGTGCTGGGTGTATGTGCCATGCTTTTGCCCTAACGGTGCTTCATGAAGTGAGTTTTAGCACTGTGCATCTCTCTTACATTTGGAGTTGTGGCCTTCAGGTACCTTCTGCTGTGGGGTAGTGTGTGAATTCAGATGGATGGGAATGCCAACTGTGAATGCGTTTCAATGAATGCGTGCAATTCCAGACCTCAGATGTCTGCCAGTCAGACATCTGAGGCAAATGTGCAACAGTAGATGTGCCCATGGACTCGATATGGTGGATGGCATGTGTGCAGGGTCATTGTGGGCTGGTATGTTGTAGTCTGTGTGGTCTCCTACAGCTCCACACATGTAGGTGATGTGCACCATGTCGTGGTGTTCATCCTTGCCAACATCGGGACAGTGTGTGTGCACAGGCCATTTTGGGGCTGTGTCTGATGTGAGCCAACTGCAGGATGGTGTGCTGTGTGAGTCACCTGGGGCACTTATGGCAGGATGTGTGGCGGACATGCACCGTTGTGTTGAAATTTTGGGTGGCAAGATATATGTGTGCACAGGGTGGCATGCAATGTGCTGCACACCTCTTTCTAGGATGCAGATGTATTGGCACGTGTTAGTTCTGTTGATGCCACTCATCTCACAGTACTTCTCTCTCCTATGCAGCAGCTCCCGTATGTGCAGAGGGAGAGGGGACGGACACCAGTGGTGAGGCTTCCAGTGCAACAGCCGCACCGGAGCAGACTGACACAGATGTGACCAGCGCCGAGGAGGGGGACAGGAGTCTGCTAGAGGATTCACAGCCGGAGACACAAAGCTCCACCTCATCTAACGCCAGCGGTGACACATCCATGTTGGGGGGTACAGGGAACGGGGACTCGGCCTCCTCTTCCGCCACACAGCGTCCAGTGCCCAGCCTCCCTTCAACCTCCACTGGTGCTGCCCGTGTCCGCACGAGTAGGAAGGGAAGAGTCACCTTCACCCCAGGCACAGCTGCCCCAGCCCATGTCAGCCCTGCTGCCCTCAGTGCAGAAACAGTCGAGCTATTGCGCCAGCTGTGTGTGGGGCAGACAGCACTTCTCAATGCCTTGCAATAGCACGACAAAAAGTTGGGGCAGGTTATAGCTTTCATGGAGGGATTACATTCCGACGTAGGTGGGCTACACCGGACTGTGCAGTCCTTGTCATCAACTGTGACAGCAGCCCTGCAACAGGCACATAGTCAGGGAGCGGCTCCCAGCACTCGGTCTGGCCCTGTGTCACTGTGCACCTCTGACGACAGTGACAATGCTCAACGGACCCCAAAGTCCCGATACAAAACCCGCAGCACACAGGAGCAGCAGCAGCCCAAGCGTACTAGGGCGCAGACACCATCCCCACATAAGAGTAAGGCCACCCCAGAGCGCAGAGAGAAAAGCCCATCAGGCGACAGCAAGGGCCACAAAGCAAAGAAAAAAGCATCAGGGTCACAGGTCTCACCTTCCTCCCCTGCCAAAGACTCCCCTGTCCCAAAGACGTCTCGCAGAGGCAAAATGACAGTTTCCACACCCACTGAGAAGGTGTTGCCTGCAAACATTACACAGGATGAGGGCCCCATGGATAATCCATCCTTGACCTCCACTCCCATCCCAAGCCCTGTGAAGCCAGCACGGGAGGACACTGTAGGGGGCAAAGCTGGTGGACAGAGGGAGGCAGGGCAGCGGCAAACACCAGGCAAGCGCACAGCGGGATCCAGCATGTCCCCAGAGGGAGGGTCACCATCCACACCAGAATCAGCTTTGGTGTTGGGGTCACCTGTTGTGTCTGCCCCAGTCCCCCTCAATCCCCAAACAGGGAAGCCTTTCAGGATCCCCAAGAAGTGGAGAGGCACCCCTCCACAATCTCCGGCACACACTGTGTCTCACCAGGGCATGAGTCCACCTCCCCGGGCCACCACCCCACCTGGTCCAAGCAGCCCCCCAGCTACCACATGCACAGTTGCCTCTTCCACAGTTGTTACTCCCACTGCCCAGGGCAGTCCTCCAACTGACCCCAACACACAGTCAGCTCCAAGTCCGACAGACAGCCCCATCTGAGTGGTGGTCACCCTCACACACCTGTCTGTCCACAGGGGTGCGTGTGATGCCCATTGTCAGGCCCATTACTCTGTTGCTGGGCATGGCATGGAAGAGTTGCATACATTCCCTGTGTAGCTTCTGATGTCACTACTCTGCACAATGTCTTTGCCTTTTTGTTCACTGCTGTTTGCCCCTTGCCTATGCAGCATCTCATGGACTCACTCTGCACTTTGTCCTGCCCACTGGCCTTGTCGTTCACTGCTGTGTGCCCCCTGCCTGTGGAGCTTCTCATGGACTCACTCTGCACTTTGTCCTGCCCACTGGCCTTGTCGTTCACTGCTGTGTGCCCCCTGCCTGTGCAGCTTCTCATGGACTTAATCTGCACATTGGACTGGCCACTGGCCTTGCTGTTACACTGCTGTTTGCCCCTTGCCTGTGCAGGATCTCATGCACCTCACCTGCACTTTGGACTGGCCACTGGCCTTGCTGTTCACTGCTGTGTGCCCCCTGCCTGTGCAGGATCTCATGTACCTCACCTGCACTGTGTCCTGGCCACTGGCCTTGCTGTTCACTGCTGTTTGCCCCTTGCCTGTGCAGCTTCTGATGTAACTACTCTGCACATTGTACTTGCCTTGTGTTTCACTGCTGTTTGCCCCTCGCCTGTGCAGCTTCTCATGGACTCACTCTGCACTTTGTCCTGCCCAGTGGCCTTGTCGTTCACTGCTGTGTGCCCCCTGCCTGTGCAGCTTCTCATGGACTTAATCTGCACATTGGACTGGCCACTGGCCTTTCGGTTCACTGCTTTTCGCCCCTTGCCTGTGCAGCATCTCATGTACCTCACCTGCACATTGGACTGGCCACTGGCCTTGCTGTTCACTGCTGTTTGCCCCTTGCCTGTGCAGCATCTCATGTACCTCACCTGCACTTTAGACTGGCCACTGACCTTGCTGTTCACTGCTGTTTGCCCCTTGCCTGTGCAGCATCTCATGTACCTCACCTGCACTTTGGACTGGCCACTGACCTTGCTGTTCACTGCTGTTTGCCCCTTGCCTGTGCAGCTTCTCATGTACCTCACCTGCACTGTGTCCTGGCCACTGGCCTTGCTTTTCACTGCTGGTTGCCCCTTGCCTGTGCAGCTTCTGATGGAACTACTCTGCACATTGTACTTGCCTTGTGTTTCACTGCTGTTTGCCCCTTGCCTGTGCAGCATCTCATGTACCTCACCTGCACTTTGGACTGGCCACTGGCCTTGCTGTTCACTGCTGTTTGCCCCTTGCCTGTGCAGCTTCTGATGTAACTACTCTGCACATTGTACTTGCCTTGTGTTTCACTGCTGTTTGCCCCTTGCCTGTGCAGCTTCTCATGGACTCACTCTGCACTTTGTCCTGCCCACTGGCCTTGTCGTTCACTGCTGTGTGCCCCCTGCCTGTGCAGCTTCTCATGGACTTAATCTGCACATTGGACTGGCCACTGACCTTGCTGTTCACTGCTGTTTGCCCCTTGCCTGTGCAGCTTCTCATGTACCTCACCTGCACTGTGTCCTGGCCACTGGCCTTGCTGTTCACTGCTGGTTGCCCCTTGCCTGTGCAGCTTCTGATGGAACTACTCTGCACATTGTACTTGCCTTGTGTTTCACTGCTGTTTGCCCCTTGCCTGTGCAGCTTCTCATGGACTCACTCTGCACTTTGTCCTGCCCACTGGCCTTGTCGTTCACTGCTGTTTTCCCCTTGCCTGTGCAGCTTCTCATGGACTCACTCTGCACTTTGTCCTGCCCACTGGCCTTGTCGTTCACTGCTGTGTGCCCCCTGCCTGTGCAGCTTCTCATGGACTCACTCTGCACTTTGTCCTGCCCACTGGCCTTGTCGTTCACTGCTGTGTGCCCCCTGCCTGTGCAGCTTCTCATTTACTTAATCTGCACATTGGACTGGCCACTGGCCTTGCTGTTCACTGCTGTTTGCCCCTTGCCTGTGCAGGATCTCATCTACCTCACCTGCACTGTGTCCTGGCCACTGGCCTTGCTGTTCACTGCTGTTTGCCCCTTGCCTGTGCAGGATCTCATGTACCTCACCTGCACTTTGGACTGGCCACTGGCCTTGTTGTTCACTGCTGGTTGCCCCTTGCCTGTGCAGCTTCTGATGTAACTACTCTGCACATTGTACTTGCCTTGTGTTTCACTGCTGTTTGCCACCTGCCTGTGCAGCTTTTCATGTAAATACTGTGCATATTGAAATGCCCACTGGCTTTGCTGTTGCCCAAATGTGTTGTCTCTATATGCAAATTGTGAATAAACACAGTTGGTCCTGCAGTGAGTTGTGTCAGTGTCCTTCCTGAATAAAGTTGTTTCTGTGTGTGCATGGTTTACTGTGTCACAGGCTCAGTATGCCACTTCAACATTCCCAATGGGTTGTCTCACGTTTCATTTTTTTTGCAGGGGTGGGAGGCACTTCATTTCTACATGACTGTGATACTTATGGGTGCAGTGCAGGTGGTTGGCAATGAAATCTTGTTGTCATCTTCCTTCTTGGCTCATGTTATCTATGGTGGACACATGTCAGGTTTGTGGGCAATGGCAGCACAGGGTGGGAGTTTGGGCACAGGCTTACAGGCAGGCAGGCCAGGGTCATGGGGTCTGTGTGAGCTTCCTTTCTGTGTGCCAATCAGTGTCGGTGTATGGACATCTTGTGGTGATGAGTTATCCAGGTCCCATGGCTTACTTCCAATGTGTGCACTTGGGTGGTGGAGAAGTGTATGGTGTGAAGGGAGTATAAAGGGGCATGGCCTGGACCACCTCTCTGCAACACAGGCCTCTTGCGCTTACTGGAGGTACCTGGTGGGCTAGTTGGCCCCCAGGGGCCCTCAGGATTGAAGGGGAATTAATTCCCCAACTTAAAACGCGCCACAGGGCGTGTTTGCACACATGTCACTTCAGGCCCCGCCCCCTTCCTTCACCACTGTGCAAACGCGCCCCGTGGCGCGTTTTAAGTTGGGGGATTAAGTCCCCTTGAATCTTCAGGGTCCCTGGGGTCCAACTAGCCCACCAGGTACCTCCAGTAAGCGCCACAGAGCTCCGTTGCAGAGAGGTGTAAAAAGGGGCGTGGCCTGGGCCACCTCTCTGCAACGCAGCTCTGTGGCACTTACTGGAGGTACCTGGTGGGCTAGTTGAGGGATTAATTCCCCTTGAATTCTAAGGGTCCCTGGGGGCCAACTAGACCACCAGGTACCTCCATTATGCGCCAGGGAGCTGCGTTGCAGAGAGGTGTTCAGAGGCCATGCCCCTTTTTACACCTCTCTGCAACGCAGCTCTGTGGTGCTTACTGGAGGTACCTGGTGGGCTAGTTGGCCCCCAGGGACCCTCAGGATTGAAGAGGAATTAATTCCCCAACTTAAAACGCGCCACAGGGCGCATTTGCACACATGTCACCTCAGGCCCCGCCCCTCCCTTCACCACTGTGCAAACGCGCCCGTGGCACGTTTTAAGTTGGGGGATTAAGTCCCCTTGAATCCTGAGGGCCCTGGGGTCCAACTAGCCCACCAGGTACCTCCAGTAAGCGCCACAGAGCTGCGTTGCAGAGAGGTGTAAAAAGGGGCGTGGCCTCAGACCACCTCTCTGCAACGCAGCCCTGTGGTGCTAACTGGAGGTACCTGGTGGGCTAGTTAGCCCCCAGGGACCCTCCGGATTGTAGGAGAATTAATTCCTCAGCTTAAAACGCGCCAGAGGGCGCATTTGCATAGTGTTGATGGGAGGGGGCGGGGCCTCCGGCGCGATGCCGGCTTTTTTTTAATTTTTATTTTATAGAAGGGGGGCTGTGTGGCCCCCCTTCCTTTCCTGGTTTTTTGGGCCCTGGGGACCCCATCCCCCAGGGCCTGACCCCTAATTTTTTTTTGTTTTATTTTTAATTCGGGAAGGGGGCCGCGTGGGCCCCCCTCCCGAGGCCATTTTCAGCCCTGGGGACCCCATCCCCTGGGGCATGGCCACTTTATATATTTTTTTAAATAATATTTACAAAGGAGGGGGGCTGCGTGGCCCCCCTCCTGAGGCTTCTTTTAGCCCCGGGGACACCATCCCCCGGGGCTCTGCCTCGTTTTTTTTTGTTTTTTGGGGGAGGGGGCCGCGTGGCCCCATCTCCCGGGCCACTTCTAGCCCCGGGGACCCCATCCCCCGGGCCTGGCCTCTCGTTGGGGCCCGTGGGGGAGCCCCAATGCCCCCACGGTCCCGCCGGCTCACCGCGTCCTGCGGGAGCCGGCATTGCTTTTCCACATGGGGAGCTGCTGACATGCAGCTCCCCGTGTGGGAAAGCAATTCTGCTTTGCTTCATTGAAGCGAGAGCAGGTTTCCCTGCTCTCGCTTCAATGAAGCAAAGCAGTTTGCAGTGACAGGGCGGGAGCCGCGAGGCTCCCGCCCTGTCATTGCAAACAGCAGTGTCCCGGGGGTGGGCACCCCGGGACACTGCAGGAGCCGGCCCTGGGGGGTGGCAGTCCCCAGGGCCATCACTGGCTCCAGGAGGGGGGCCGCGCGGCCCCCCTCCCACCATTTTCAAAGCCCCGGGGAGGTGGTGGTCGCCGGGGCTTGGGGGTCCATCACGGACCCCCAAATTTGAATAATTAGAGCTCCAGGGAGGTGGCGGTCCCCGGCGCGTGTGGGGGGGATCGAGCCCCCCCACACAGGTATTATTAAAAAAATAAGAGCCCCGGGGGGTGGCGGTCCCCGGGGCAGCGGGGGGGCCATGTGCCCCCGCAAATTTATTAATGAAAGCCCCAGGGGGTGGCGGTCCCCGGGGCTTGGGGGGGCTTGGAGGCCCCCACACATAAAAAAACAAAGCCCCGGGGGGTGGCGGTCCCCGGGGCTGCGGGGGGGCCGTGTGCCCCCGCTAATATTTGTGTAAAGCCCCGGGGGTGGCGGTCCCCGGGGCAGTGTGGGGGTATTGGGGCCCCCCCACACATTTTTTTACATGCCCCCAGGACTTGGCCCACCCGGGGGCTAATTAATAACGAAGCCCGCGCTTCGTTTTTTTATTTTCGCGGCCGGATCCGCGGATCCTCCGTGCATCTCAGCGCTTTTATTTAAAAAAATGCTTTTTTGGGCCCTGGGGGTCCTTGTGGGACCCCCTGAGCAGGCCTAGGGGGTCAGGGTGTTTCTACCCTGCCCCCTTTTCTTTTTTTTCGCATTTTTTATTCTGATTTCTTGTGACTCGGTTCTACCGAGTCACAAGATGGCTGCCAACACTTCCTGGTTTGGAGTGTTGACAGCCAATTAGAATAAAGCTCGTGGTCGGGAGGCTCCGCGGATCCTCCGTACCTCTAAATATTGAAACATTTATTTTTGATTTTCTCAGCAACTACTGAACGGATTTACACCTTTTTTAAAAAAGTCGCTTTCTGAGCCAAGCAGTAAATTTTTGCCAAATGTGGGGTAAATCCGTTCAGTAGTTTTGGCTGTACCCTTGCATAAAGTTTCCAATGGGAAATTGATTTTTTCACTCTTATTTTTTGAATTTCTCTGGAATTACTGAACGGATTTACACCATTTAAAAAAAAGGGCGCTTTCTGAACCAAGCACCACCTTTTTGCCAAATTTGGTGTAATTCCGTTCAGCAGTTCGGGCTGTAGCTGTGGCTAAAGTTTCCTATGGGAATTAACATGGAGAATTCACGTTTTGGGACCCCCCTTTTTTCTCCACCCCGCTTGCCGAATCACCCCAAAACTTTCAAGATAGGAGCTGACCGGAGCGGGCCATAAGTTTTGAAAATTTCGCGAAGATTCGTCAACCAGCGCCAAAGTTATTGGGAAAACAAAAAATGAGTTTCCTATGGAAACTAGGTCCTAACTATAACTATCTACTGGCGACCGCCAGTAGATAATATATATATATATATATATATATATATATATATATATATATATATATCCAATCCAATGCTCACTCCCAGGTAAAAAAGAGCACGGCACAGCTCCCGGTTAAACACAAGTGGATTTATTCAGCTTTTCAGTGCGTGGTTCATACAGTCCATGAAACGCTTGGCAGACGCATTTCAGCCGATGTGGCTTTCATCAGTGCCAGTTTCACAGGCTGGTCCTTTCACCTGGGGGTCATTAGGTGTAAAGATGTTGTGGTGACCACTCCCAGTGAAGTAGTCTCTCGGCCCCTCCTCCGCCTTAAAGGTGTACATCACCTCGCGCTCACACTCCAGGCAGCTGAATGCTGGTAGGGGTAGCCCTGCGTGGAACCCCATTAAGTAACTGGGAAATTCCAAACACCTAGTGGTGTCCCAATAATATTGGCTGATGGACCTCACTCCGCCGCAGTCACCGTGAATATGGATGTGTGGCTTGAACCACTTGTGATCCCCTTTTCAGGCAGTAAATACTGAATCCTCTCTCCCTGTGCAGAAATAGTTACCCTGTGGTGATGAATCTGCCTGGGGGTGTGACGCGTCGCATTTTAGTGCAATGTCCTATTTGTGCTGGCTCACGCGTTGCTCCAGACCGAAAGGGCGTGCCGCCTGCCAGTGTCCGCAATACTGGCCAAACATATTTTTCTTTAAAAATGCTTTTTTGGCTCTGGGGGGGGTCCCTGTAGGACTCACCCTAGAGGCCTAGGGTGTCAGGGTGTTGCTACCCTGCCCCCTTCTCTTCTTTACATATGTTTTTTCTGTGACTCAAGATGGCTGCCAACACTTCCTGGTTGAAGTGTTGGCAGCCAATCAGAGAAGTGCATTTCCCTGCACAAGCTCGTCTTTGTTCACAAAAACTGCTGAACGGATTTAAATCAAGTAGGCGAAAGGCACTTCCTTGAACTAACATCTACCTCCCTGCCAAATTTGGTATAGGTCTGTTACGCGGTTCGGGCTGTAGCTGTGGTTAAATGTTCCTATGGGAATTAACATTACAAATGCACCCTTATTTTGCACCCCAAGGTCTGGATCATCACTACACGGGTCACCCCCAAACTTTCGAGTGGATATTGGACTCAATGTTTTCACCAGCAAAGCAGGCGCTGGTTACTGACACGCCCTCTCGCTTTGGAGCCACGCGTTTTGCCTGCTAAATTTGGACTATGAAGTACGCGGAGCCCCCCCAGTGAGCGAACTTCACAGTGAGAACATCATTTCATTGTGGAGAGAGGAAGAGTATTTTACGTCTTTAAAGGTGCCGTACCTGTGGATCCAAAGATAGTGATTCCTGCATATGTCATCTGCAGAGGTAGCCGTGCAGTACGCAGGCTGACATTGTTTGGAGCACCACTGCGTGTTCGGACGCCGCATTACTGAATGGGCGCCCGCTGCAGATTCCGGCAGGCCTTTGCTGAGGGAGCAGCTAAGGTTGAAGAGGTGAACTGGGTTTAACAGCGGGGAGGGGCTAAGAGTATGCTCCAATAGGAGTCTAAATGCCAGCATTTAAATTAGTCCCCAGGTGCTGCGAGCCCCATAACGAAACCGGCACTGATGAAAGCCGTCAGGCTGAAACGCGTCTGCCTTAGCGTTTCGCCAGCCCACTGCAAACTGAGCTTGAAATTTTGGGAATAAATCCACTGTGTGCTGCACCCTAGCTGTGTCAGATCCATTTGTATTTCGAGTCGATATTGGACTCAATA
This sequence comes from Calotriton arnoldi, assembly GCA_963921515.1. Classification (NCBI taxonomy): domain Eukaryota; kingdom Metazoa; phylum Chordata; class Amphibia; order Caudata; family Salamandridae; genus Calotriton; species Calotriton arnoldi. The sequence goes on along the minus strand of CAWUFW010010232.1, from coordinate 92,154 downwards.
TATATATATATATATATATATATATATATATATATATATATATATATATTCACTGAAAAAACCATAGGTTTTAGGGACAGTTATAGTTAGTTGGACATTGCACTCGTACAAAACCCGTGAAATTCCCCCGTTATAGTTAGTTCAGCTAACTATAACTCGCGCCTCGCAATGCACTGCTGATGACGTCACATATTACATCACTCATGACATGGTCAGTGACATCACTGATGACATCACTGATGACATCATCCAGTGACTGTGTGTTTCTGTAAAGTTTAAATATTTTTAATATATATATAGGGAAAGGCGTATTGAAGAATGAGTGGGTGTATAAGTGTCTGTATGGATGATTTAGTAGGTGCGTGACTAACTCTATAAGTGAGTGATTAAACGTATCTTACTGAATGCATGGGTTAGTGACTAAACTGGGTGAATGTCTGTATCCGTCTGTCTGTTGCTGTGTAAGTGGCTGCATGGGTTTGTGAATAGCTACATGAGTGTCTATATGAGTTATTGATTGGTTGTCTGAGTATCTGTATGGGTGCCTGAGTGTTTGTGTGGGTGGGGTGTGTGCGACTCTGTGCATAGATGTGTGAGTGGGTGATTCACTGGGTGGATGGTTTCAAGAGTGCATCTGTGATAGACTGTATGGGTGGGTAAGTGTGTGTAAGAGTGTGTTAGTGAGTGAATGTATGTCCCAGTGGTACATGTGTGAGTAACTACATATGTGAAAGGCAGTATATATGTGTGTTGGAGTATATAAATAGCTATAAGCGAGAGTGTGTGATTATGAGAGTGACTGTATGGATGAGTGTGTGCTTGTATCAGTGATTGTATAAGAGCGTAAGAATGTGCTAGTATTTGTATGAGTAAGTGAGCTGGTGTGTGTATAACTGTATAGGTGAGTAAATGGCAGTGTGTTTAATTATTTGCATGACTGACTAGGTGTGTGAGTACCTCTATGGATGAGTGGCGGTGTTTGAGTGTCTTTATAGGAGTATGAGTGCATATGATAGTCCTGTACTGAGTAACCATAAGTATGAGTGACTGTACGGGTGAGTGAGTGGATGTGTGTGTAGACCTAAGAATCAGTGAGTGGGTATGTAGTTATTGGTGTTGGAGTGTCTATGGTTTTGCGAATGGCAGTCTGTAATTTAGAGTGGGTGTATCAAAGGTTATATTAGGGTGTGAGGAGGTGCATCAGATTATCACGTGGATGATGTCATCAGTGATGTCATTTGAGATGTCATTTGAGATGTCATCAGTGATGTCACTGACCATGTCATGAGTGATGTAATATGTGACGTCATCAGCAGTGCATTGCGGGGCGCGAGTTATAGTTAGCTGAACTAACTATATCGGGGAATTTCACGGGTTTTGTACGAGTGCAATGTCCAACTAACTATAACTGTCCCTAAAACCTATGGTTTTTTCAGTGAATTTGTAAGGTTTTTTAAATGCTAATTCCTAACTATAACATGTCTGAAACCTATGGTTTTTTTCAGTGAATTTCAAAGGTTTTGTAAATGACAATTTTTAAATGTATTAATTGTTATATTTATTTTTTTGATACTGATTTACTACATTTTTTTAAACTATTTATTTTTAGATATTTTATTTTTTAAATTACATTGTAATTACATTATACATTACATTACAAAATATACTTTCTCAGAATGAATTACTTTAGTTTAAATACTTTGCAAATAGGTAATAGACTTTTAAGTACAGTAGTTACAGTTGTTGCAATGGGCAACACAATTTCAAACACAATGCAACATTGAGCTCAATGTGAATTTCTAGTTAAATGCAATTAGTAACTTTAAGGATTACTTTTCTAACCACAGGACTGGATCCTAGATTCAGTCCTGGGACATCTCCTGTAAACAGTTGAGTAAAAGCGTTTTGGTTACAGTAGTGATTTTTAAGGAATATTATTGTATTTTAAAAGTTGACACAAACTTTTTCACATAGAACCACCAATGTTATCCTATGGGAGGAAATTCACTTAGCAGGTAAGTAGTGTTATCGTTACTTTTTCTTACTCAGTGGTGGATCCTGGATCCAGCACTGGTGCATCTCCTGTAAACAGTTGAAAGAATGCGTTTAAGTCATACAGGTGATTTTTAAGGAATATTTGTAGTTTGTGAAAATCGACACTTTGAAACTTTTCTGCTGAAAACCAGACAATGGATTCCTATGGAAGGAAATACAAGTTACTGGTAAGTACGGTTAGAATTACTTTTCAGGGTCAGTGCTGGGATAAAAGATGCAGCACTGGGTTCTCTCCTGATAACAGGTGAGTAAATCGGAATTCGTAGTTCGGCTGATTTTAGAGGAATATTATAAAGTTCTAAATCTCCACACTTAGAAGAATTTCCAAGTGAAACCAGTCAATGTTAGCCTATGGAAGGAAATTCAAGTTACTGGTAAGTATGGTTAGAATTACTTTTCAGGATCAGTACTGGGCTCAAAGATGCAGCACTGAGGTCTCTCCTTATAACAGGTGAGTAAATCGGAACTCGTAGTTCTGCTGATTTTAGAGGAATATTTGTATGTTTCAAAAATCGACAGAAACTTTTTCAGCAAAAAGCAGGCAATGATATCCTATGGAAGGAAATTCAAGTTACTGGTAAGTACGGTTAAAATTACTTTTCAGGATCAGTACTAGGCTCAAAGATGCAGCACTGAGGTCTCTCCTGATAACAGGTGAGTAAATCGGAATTCGTAGTTCGGCTGATTTTAGAGGAACATTTGCACAATGGTGAAGGAAGGGGTGGGGCCTGAGGTGACATGTCTGCAAACACGCCCTGTGGCGCGTTTTAAGTTGGAGAATTAATTCCTCCTCAATCCCGAGGGTCCCTACGGTCCAACTAGCCCACCAGATACCTCCAGTATGCGCCAGAGAGCTGCGTTGCAGAGAGGTGTTCAGAGGCCATGCCCCTTTTTGCACCTCTCTGCAACGCAGCTCTGTGGTGCTTCTGGACGTACCTGGTGGGCTAGTTGGCCCCAGGGACCCTCAGGATTGAAGGGGATTTAATTCCCCATCTTAAAACGCGCCACGGGTCCTGTTTGCACACATGTCACCTGAAGCCCCGCCCCCTCCCTTCACCACTGTGCAAACGCACCCCGTGGCGCGTTTTAAGTTGGGGTATTAAGTCCCCTTGAATCATGAGGGTCCCTGGGGTCCAACTAGCCCACCCTGTACCTCCAGTATGCGCCAGGGAGCTGCGTTGCAGAGAGGTGTTCAGAGGCCACGCCCCTTTTACACCTCTCTGCAACGCAGCTCTGTGGCGCTTTCTGGATGTACCTGGTGGGCTAGTTGGCCCCCAGGGACCCTCAGGATTGAAGGGATTTAATTCCCATCTTAAAACGCGCCACGGGGCCTGTTTGCACACATGTCACCTTTAGCCCCGCCCCCTCCCTTCACCAGTGTGCAAACGCGCCCCGTGGCGCGTTTTAAGTTGGGGGATTAAGTCCCCTTGAATCCTGAGGGTCCCTGGGGTCCAACTATCCCACCAGGTACCTCCAGTAAGCGCCACAGAGCTGCGTTGCAGAGAGGTGTAAAAAGGGGCGTGGCCTGGACCACCTCTCTGCAACCCAGCCCTGTGGCGCTCACTGGAGGTACCTGGTGGGCTAGTTGGCCCCCAGGGACCCCCAGTATTGAATGGGAATTATTTCCCCAATTTAAAACGCGCCACAGGGCGCATTTGCAGAGTGGTTAAGGGAGGGGGCGGGGCCTGACGCTCGATCGCGTCTTTTTCTTTCTTTTTTGTTTTTTTGAAGGGGGCTGTGTGGCTCCCCTTCTTTTTTACTTTTTGGGGCCCTGGGGACCCCATCCCCCAGGGCCTGATGCCTTTTTTCTTTTTAAAAAAAAAATACTGTAGGGGAAGGGGTCCACGTGGCCCCCCTCCCGTGGCCGATTCTGGCCCCGGGGACCCCATCCCCTGGGGCATGGCCACTTTTAAAAAAATAATTTTGGAAGAGGGGGGCTGCGTGGCCCCCCTCCTAAGGCCTCTATTGGCCCCGGGGACCCCATCCCCCGGGGCTGGCCTTCATTTATTTTTTTATTTTTTTTATTTTTGGGGAGGGGGGCCACGTGGCCCCCCTCCCGGGCCACTACTTGCCCCAGGGACCCCATCCCCCGGGGCTGGCCCTATCCTTTGGGGTCCGTGGGGGGACCCCAACTCTCCCACGGACCCTGCCGGCTCCCCGCCTCGTGCGGGAGCCGGCATTGCTTTTCCACATGGAGAGCTGCTAAGATGCAGCTCCCTGTGTGGAAAAGCAATCTGCTTTGGTTTTTGGAAGAGAGAGCAGGTTTCCTGCTCTCTGTTCCAAAACCAAAGCAGTTTGCTATGACAGGACGGGAGCCGCGAGGCTCCCGTCCTGTCATAGCAAACTACAGTGTCCCGGGGGTAGGCACCCCGGGACACTGCAGGAGCCGGCCCTGGGGGGTGGTGGTCCCCAGGGCCATCAAGGGCTCCAGGAGGGGGGCCGCGCTGCCCCCCTCCCTCCAATGGTGGTCCCCGGGGCTCGGGGGTCCGTTACATTTAGTGCCCCGGGGAGGTGGCGGTCCCCGGGGCGTGTGGGGGGGCATGAGCCCCCCCACACAGGTTAATTTATTTTTAAAAAAAGAAGCCCCAGGGGGTGGCGGTCCCCGGGGCTGCGGGAGGGCCGAGAGTCCTCCCGCACCATTATTTTTTAAAGCCCCGGGGGGTGGCGGTCCCCGGGGCTTGGGGGGCCTTAGAGGCCCCCCATATTATTAAATAAACCCCCGCATGCCCCCGGGACTTGGCCCACCCGGGGGCCAATTAACCACGAAGCGCGGGAGACCGCGCTTCGGTTTTTTTTTTCTCGGCGGGATCCGCGCACCCTAAGCGCATCCCGCCAATTTAAAAAAAAATAATAATAATTTTTTTGGCCCTGTGCAGGCCTAGAGGGTCAGGGTGTTTCTACCCTGCCCCCTTTTTGCGTTTTGCGCACTTGTTTCTCTGGTTTCTTGTGCCTCGGTTCTACCGAGGCACAAGATGGCTGCCAACACTTCCTGGTTTGGAGTGTTGACAGCCAATTAGCATGCAGCTCGTGATCGGGAGGGTGCGCGGATCCACCGCGGCTATAGATATCGAAACTTTTATTTTGGATTCTCTCAGCACCTACTGAACGGATTTACACCATTTTTAAAAAGGGTGCTTTCTGAACCAAGCACTACCTTTTTGCCAAATGTGGTGTAATTCCGTTCAGCAGTTTTGGCTGTAGCCTTGCATAAAGTTTCCTATGGGAAATTGATTTTTTCACTCTTATTTTTTTAATTTCTCCGCAACTACTGAACGGATTTACACCATTTAAAAAAAAGGTCGCTTTCTGAACAAAGCGCTACCTTTTTGAAAAATTTGGTGTAATTCCGTTCAGCAGTTCGGGCTGTAGCCGTATCTAAAATTTCCTATGGGAATTAACATGGAGAAAACACGTTTTGGGACCCCCCTTTTTTCTCGGCCCCCGCTTGATGAATCACCCCGAAACTTTCAAGACAGGAGCGGACCGGAGCGCCCCACTAGTTTTGAAAATGTCGCGATGATTCGTCAAACGACGCCAAAGTTATTGGGAATAGAATGTTACAAATTTCCTATGGATAATAGGTCCTAACTATAACTATCTACTGGCGACCGCCAGTAGATAATATATATATATATATATATATATATATATATATATATATATATATATATATATATATATATATATATATATATATCCAATCCAATGCTCACGCCCAGGTAAGAAAGAGCACAGCACAGCTCCCGGTTAAACGCAAGTGGATTTATTCCGCTTTTCAGCGTGTGGTTCATACAGTCCATGAAACGCTTGGCAGACGTGTTTCAGCCGATGTGGCTTTCCTCAGTGCCGGTTTCATAGGCTGGTCATTTCACCTGGGGGTCATTAGGTGTAAAGATGTTGTGGTGACCACTCCCAGTTAAGTAGTCTCTCAGCCCCTCCTCTGCCTTAAAGGTGTACATCACCTTGCGCTCACACTCCAGGCAGCTTTATGCTGGTAGGTGTAGTCCTGCGTGGAAGCCCATTAAGTAACTGGGGAATTCCAAACACCTAGTGGTGTCCCAATAATATTGGCTGATGGACCTCACTCCGCCGCAGTCACTCGTCAATATGGATGTATGACTTGAACCACTTGTGATCCCCTTTTCAGGCAGTAAATACTGCCTCCTCTCTCCCCGTGCAGAAATAGTTACCCTGTGGTGATGAATCTGCCTGGGGGGGTGACGCATAGCATTTTAGTGCAATGTCCAATTTGTGCTGGCTCACGCGCTGCTCCAGACCAAAAGGGCATGCCGGCTGCCAGTGCCCGCAATACTGGCCAAACATATTTTTCTTTAAAAATGCTTTTTTGGCCCTGTGGGGTCCCTATAGGACCCACCCTAGAGGCCCAGGGTGTCAGGGTGTTTCTACCCTGCCCCCTTATCTTCTTTACATATGCTTTTTCTGTGACTTGGTTGAACCGAGTCACAAGATGGCTGCCAACACTTCCTGGTTGAAGTGTTGGCAGCCAATCAGAGCAGTGCATTTCCCTGCACAAGCTCGTCTTTGTTCACAAAAACTGATGAATGGATTTAAATCAAGTAGGCAAAAGGCACTTCCTTGAACTAACATCTACCTCCCTGCCAAATTTGGTATAGATCTGTTACGTGGTTCGGGCTGTAGCTGTGGCTAAATGTTCCTATGGGAATCAACATTACAAACACACCCTTATTTTGCACCCCAAGGTCTGGATCATCACTACACGGGTCACCCCTAAACTTTCCATGACAACCTGAACCTACCTTAACACTTTTTGGGAAAATTTCTAGAAGATTGGTCAAACGACGCCAAAGTATTAGGCAAGTCAGAAAATGCTTTTCCTATGGAAACTAGGTCCTAACTATAACTACCTACTGGTGACCGCCAGGACAGCATTTGGGACCAGCGTATCCGAAAACCAGGGAGAGTGGGCGTAACATCATACTCCAATAGGAGTGGACTGCCATGAATATAATCAGGCCCCCAGGTGATACGACATCGCGGAAGTGAAACAGGCACTGAAGAAAGCCGACAGGCTGAAACGCGTCTGCCCAGCGTTTCACGGATGTAGCAGTTCTACGTTGTGTGCTGATGAAATTGGCAATAAAAGTTTCTTTCCTCTCACTGAGCAAGTGTCGGCCCCCTCTTTGTGGAGAGTGGGATTTGACTTTATATATATATATCATGTGATCAAGGCTGCATGTCTGGCAGCCGAAACGCGTCATTTGGACCTTGATGATTGAATAAACAACTATTTACCTGCATACTGGCTTTTGGAGTCTGTGCCCTGGTGTTGCGCTGCTGTGGATGTTAATACTTTGGGATTTCGCTGGAATATATATATATATATATATATATATCATTTAACGCTCATAGATGCATGCAGGCACCACAACGAGAAACGGACACTCCAATGAGCTGATTCTGCTTGATGAGATATCGTATTTTTATTTTTCAAAAGATTTTAGCGGTGTAAAGCGGTCATTACGCGTTTCGGCCAACGCAGTGGCCTTGATCACATGAGCGCATGACGGGTAAGTGAAACAACTTTATTCAACACCAGTGTACCACGTGATGGCTTGTCAGCTGACAACATGGACATAGTAAACATACTCTATATGTGAATGTTCATAAACAAAGAGAGCTATTTAAATACATATTCATTTGCAATCCTGATTGTAGTTCCTAATCAGAAAAATAGTACATAAGAACAGGTGCAATAACAAATATTACTCCAAATATTTGGTTCTCAGATGTTATTTTCAGTTAATTATGCAACTGTAATGCATTCATAATGGGTTCAGGGAATCGGCTGTGCTTATCACGACCTATAATGTGAGATCATGGATAATCAATCTGCTATCAGCCAGATGATGAGACTTTAAAATGTTAAATACACAAATGCAACAATAAATATAATGAAAGTCAAATATACAAAAATGATTCCACTGAATGTAAAAATAGGTACTATTAAAATATTTTTAAATATTTTGAACTGCCTAGTTAGTATATGAATATGTGCAAAAATGACAAGTACCAATACTTCTAATGATCAAAAAATCAGAAAAGGCAATCATAGCTTCCCTTGTCAATTTGATGTAAAAATGATAAAACATATGTCCATACAGAGGTGTAAAATGCTGACAATCTCAATACTAAAGTGCAAAGTGCAAAACAGTGCAAGGATACTTAAAGTGCAAAAATAAAAGAAATATAAAATTTAAAATTTAAAATTCAAAAATCTAATGAGAAAAGCAGCATATATAGTACTCAATGCACAAAATAATATGACATATCTTAAATTAGAATTTGTTCCGTCTATCATTCTACAACAATCACATCAATTGTGGAGTCTACTACTTTACGGGGAGCCCCCCATAACCAGAGACCCAAGATGTCAAAATCCAAGTTAGTCAAAACATTAAATCGTAGGGTAAAAGTTATTGCTGAAATCTTAATTTTAATTTTAGCTCCCAGTGATTTATTCCAAACTCACAAAACTGAAATTAAAATGGATGGAAAAAATTGAATAGAAAAAATTGAATAGAAAAAATTGAATAGAAAAAATTGGATAGAAAAAATTGAATAGAATATACTACAATGCAATACAGGGCCCAAACTACTAAGGTTAAAGAACTGCTAGGGTTAAAACTGCTAAAATGATTGCCAAACAGCTGTAAACCTACAGATAATGATGCAAATCCTCACAAGAGTTCAGACCTCGGGGGGCTTTAGTGTCGAGTTCGATAATGTACTGAGTTTCCAACTGTCTAAGCCTCTTCTCCCGATTGCCTCCTCTTTTGTTAATGGGCACACTGTCAATGACAAAGTACTGGAGCACATTAAGATTATTGTTGTGTTCCAGTTTGATGTGTCTCGCTACAGGATATGTAGGATCTGAATTGACAGTGGCCCGGAGGTGTTGCAGTATACGTGTGAAAACCTGCAGTTTGGTGCTTCCGACATAACGTAACCCACAGATACATTTTAAAACATAAACAGCGAACTCAGTGCGGCATGTGAAATGTCCATTAAGCTTGATAGGACTATCCGAAAAAGCAGTGGAATAAGATGTGGTATTAACCCCGAATTTGCAAGCACGACATGTGCTGCACTTAAAAAAGCCTTTTTTCGGGGTGAGCCAACTGCCCTTGGTGTCTAGCTCAGGGCTAGTATGCACTAAGTCATTGCGCATGGAGTAAGCTTTACGATATGTAAAATTAGGTTTATTGGGAAGTGTCTGTTGAAGTGTGACATCGGTAAGCACTATAGGCCATTGTGAATTAATGATGCCTTTAATGGCATTGGCCTGTTTACTGTAGGTCGAAATAAACCTGCAAGGTGCATCACTAGACTTATCATCATCTGCTGTATCATCAAACCCTAGTTGTGGAGACATAGCTGCTTCGTTAGGCCTAATGCCAGGTTTCAAAAGCTCTTTTCTATCTTTGCCATTGGCTCTTTTCATTGCTATGTCTAATTTGGTGGAATCATAGCCCCTCTCCATTAACCTTTCTTTGGCGGCCTGCTGTGCTGTCACTAGAGTTAAATTGGAACTGCACGCCCTGCGGATACGCAGAAATTCTCCGTAGGGAAGACTGGAAATAGTGTGCTGAGGGTGGAAACTTGAGGCGTGCAATAATGTGTTGCCAGCTGTCGGTTTTCTAAATAAACACGTTTCAATAACCCCCTTATCAATGTACACTGTGATATCCAAAAAATTGATAGTTGTAGAATCAATATGTGCCGTAAAGTGAAGGTTGTAGTCATTCCTGTTGATGCTATCAATGAAAAAACAGGCTTCAGTATGTGTTCCCTTCCACACTATGAAAACATCATCGATGTATCTCCACATGTTGACCACATGCTTGTCAAATAGTGCTCTATGTTCGACCTTGAGGACATGCTCCTCCCACCAACCTACGTGAAGACACGCATAGCTGGGGGAGAAGCATGCCCCCATGGCCACGCCCTGCTTCTGTTTGAAAATCTTTCCATCAAACATAAAAACATTATTGTATAGACACCAGCGTATCATTTTTGTCAACATAGCATTATGCCTGTACATTGAAATGCATCTGTGCTGTAAAAAATAATCTACTGCATTTATTCCATCGCTGTGCCTAATACTTGTATACAGAGCAGTAATGTACATATATATATATAGACATAGATATAGATATATATAGATAGATATATAGATATATATATCTATATAGATAGATATATAGATAGATAGATAGATAGATAGATAGATAGATAGATAGATAGATTCACTGCCCACCCGGGTCACCTACAAACCACTAGCTGAGGGCAAGCCTGTAGGGCCCCAGTGGCCCCAGCCAGCTCCCTGAATGCTGCAGGGGCCGGCATTGTTCCCGCCCGAAAGGCGCAGCTGTTTTTTCTTGCTTCCTCTAGTCGGGAGTAAAGTGTGTCTGTGAGCAGGGAATCAGAATTCTGCCCCATCAGGTGAAGGCATTTTCAAAGTTTCTGCGTAGTGGGAGCAGGATCCTGTTTCTCTGCCCACACTCTCGCTCTTGAGGTGAGCTCCCTGGGACACAGTGTGTGAGCCAGACAAGGAGGAAGAAGCTCAAGAAGGGGTGGGCCACACCCACCTCTCACCCACCTCTTCTTATGCAAATTTTTCAGCCCCAGCTCCCGGCTTGGGGGGTGGGCCGTGTGGCCCACCTTCTTTTTTCTAAAACATTGTAAAACATTTGGTGCCTGGGGATCGGGTCCCCTGGACCTATCAAGGCTCAGGGAGGGAGTCGTGCATCCCCCTCCCCTGTAAATATAAAGACCTGTACCCCTGGTCCCTTGCCCACCTTTTAATTTTGCAGCAGATACTCTGCATATTCGAGACAAAAGTAAAAAAAAAAAATTCTGGACCACCAGGTGTATGAGGTCAGGGTATCCCTACACTGCCTCTTTATGTCTTTTTAAAAAAAAAAAAAAAATATCGGACTCTGGACTGAGTACTGAGTTCTAAGTTGGCTACTGCCACATTGTTGTTGATATGTTTGCAGCCAGTCAGATCTCAGTATGAGCTCTGTTGGCTTCGCGGAACCTCTGCAGTGTGATATATACAAAGCATTTGAGCATTAGTTGCTCAAAAACTACTGAACTAATTCACACCAAATGTTTGGCTCTTTCTGGGCCAATATCTAGCTTTCTGCCTAATTTAGTGTGTCTGTTCAGTAATTTTGGCTGTAGCTTCTTCTAAATCTACTATGCAAAACTGAATGGGGAAAAAGCATTTTGAGACCCACCCTGTTTCTCGGACAAAGCTTGATAGACCCCTCAAAACTTTCCAGTTAAGAACTGAGGTGGAAGAACATTTTTTAGGAAGTTTTGAGAAGTTTTGCCAAATGACGGCAGAGTTATTGGGAAAGCAAAAAACGCTTTTCCTATGGAAATGTGTCCCTGACTATCTCTACCCACAGGCAACCACCAGTGGGTAAAATATATATGTTTATTCACTGAAAAAAAACAAAGGCAATAATGACATTATAGTGAGGTGTTGAAACAAGATAATGATGTAATCAATGTCATCAATGATGTCAAATGAGATGTCAATGGTGATATCATCAATCATGTCATTTAACATGTCATGAGTAATGTAATACGGGAAGTCAGAAGCATTGCATGGAAGAGGCTCAAGTTATAGTTAGCTCACTGGACTATAAAAGGCAAATTTCAGTAGTCTTTCCATTTTTAGACATTACGTTGTGTGTGAGTTTGTCACCTAACCATAATGTCACTTTAACCTTATTTCTTCAGTGAATTACTGATTTTGTTATGTCAGTGTTTTTTATAATACCTAGCTATAACGCCATATGAACCTTTGGTTTTTGTAGTGATATGTTTTTTTTTTTTATGTAAGTTAAAGTGTTTTTCCATACCTAAATATAATGTCACTTTAACCTTTTTTCAATCAATGTATGCTTTTTTACATAGGTTAAGGTATTTTTTCCTTTCCTAACTATAGTGTCACAAAAACTTTAGGGTTCTCAGTGAATTTCTAAGTTTCCTTTATCATTGTTAGCTATCTTCCCTTCTGCATATAGCCTTCTGCAATGCGCAGCAGGGATGTTGGCTGCTGGGCTTGCTGTCTGGTCAGGACATGTTCCCAACTTCCCTGTGATTGGCCAACCAACTTGTGTGCCCTTCATAACCATATAAAAAATCCAGTATGTATACCATCCTGTTGAGATAATAAATTGTATTTCTGGTTAAGAACAATCTACTGATTGTTTGAATTACCAAGAGTTCCACACCATGTGATTGCCATTGCCTCATCATCGAACAATCTTCTTCTTCTTCCTTTACACCATTTCATTTCTGAAGTATTTAAAAGAGCCAATTTGAACAGTATTTATCTATTTTGAGTTTTTTGACATTATTTATGATCACAGTTATATGTACATTAAATCAGTATTTATTCTTCTGTAGAATATTTTGTTACTAATTGTTTTGTATACTGAAAAACAAAAATAATAATTGTTATAAACAGGCATACCAAATTTACTATTTATACATTCATACTATATCTCAGTATTGTTAACATGGGAAAAAGTGTAATGAGTATCAAAAAGTTATAAAACTATCATGTATTTCTAAAACAACATGCATTATTTTCTTAGTAAAAATCAACAAATGTCATAATTTTAACAAGTTAAGATTTTTTTTGTTCTCAGCGAGTTCTATTTCACTTTGTGGACTGTTTCACCACTTGTGAGTACCCATGGGCCTTCAGCTCACGAACCTCTTCAAAGGTAGGCTTGTCTTCATGAAACTTTGAGGAATAATCTTTAGGATTATGAAAAAACATACAATAAGTACATTAGTATGTCAACTGTAAAGAGCAAATGCAAGAGATCACTACATGGCAGACATCATTTTCCCTACAACTTTACTCAATTAGCACTTAAAAAACAGAGACGAAATCCAAAACAGATACACATGATGCCCTAATCTACTAGCAAACAATAATTTACTCTGTGAAAAATAGTTACAATTTTATAGTGGTCATCCTCCTTCTTAGGCTGAATCATGATATACGTTCGGGGTGGGGGTGCGAAACTAGTTTAATTTGCTTTTGTGTAATTCTGCAAAATTACAGCAAAGTTTTGCAAAATTCCACATAATTATATGACATGGAAGTATGACATTTCACTCTATTTTAGCACAAAATAAATCCTCACCTCAAATTTCAGCGCAAGGATGCATTTAAACCAAAGTACCATGAAAACAGGTGCTCATGTTCTGCTGTTCCCGTGTGTTTGTAGTGCATTTGTACCTTGATTTGCACATTTACAGTAAACTTTCAATGTCAGTGGTGTGTAATTACATTAAGTGATATAATAATGTAATTTCAGAAATTTGGGTAACAAGCATAACACAAAATTTCTGAAATTATGCAAATTCCAAAGGCATAATTTACATTTTGCCCAGGCCTGATATATTCATGACATTAACAAAATCTATGTCTCTAAAAACTAGCAATAATACAGTAGATGTTATATTTTCTAGTACTTTGATTTCCAAAAATAATAGATTCAAATTTTTTTTCATTCTTTGGGAACATCTCCTTAAAAGTCATACAAGTGTTAGTGCGTTCAGTCCAACCTGACCTATTTTCCAAATATACTCTATAATGTAATCTGATGTAATGGTCTCTCTTTCATGAAAAAGGATGCCAACAAGTAGTCTACGTTTTTCTACATATTGTATCTGATGCATTTAACACATTTCCTAACTCTGCATGGGTCAAGACTTTGTAGAAGTCTAAGGGCCCGATTTATAATTTGGCAGTGAGGGAACTTTATTGCAATGTGACAGAGTACCCTCTCCACCAAACTGAAGGTCCTTATACCTCATTTAGAGTCGGGCAGACCTTCAGTATGTTGACAGCGGAAATTACTCCATCTCTGCCAGGGACATACACCTCCTACAGCCTGACAGAGTAAAGGCCATTGGAGGTTTGGCCATTTGTTGACTCACCCTATTTAGAGTGGGTGGACAAACAGCCAGTTTTCACTATTCAACACCGCCAGGTAAAACATGGTGGGAAAGGACAGTGAAAACTGTAAAATGACCCCCTACGCTATGGAGAAAACCCCCATGGTGAGAGGACCATTCTTTTTTTTATTTTCAAAAAGAAAATTCCACTTTGGAATTTTCTTTTTTTAAATAAAGAAAAACATTGAACTATGCCCCCAGCTCAAACATGTTGATGGAGCAGTCCATCAAAGTTTCAATGTATTTACAGGAACCGTTATGTCAGGGGTCCCTGTAAATGCAAGAGATGTCCGCTGGACTGGCGGATATCTCAAAATTTGGCTGGCGAGTACTCCGTGAGGGCAACAGAGTACTGAACTCTGTCGCCCTGAAGGAGTAAATATTCATCCGTCAAACTCTAAATCAGGTCCTAGGTTTCTGCTTTACAGTTTCTCTACTTTGCTTGTTTTAAAAAATCTAAGTTTCTCAATTGACTCTTTCTTATGTTACAGATATTACTGTACTGCCTTTCATACACAGGAGCTGGAGGACATCTTTGCATCACTTGATCCCTAGCTAAATCTTCTGTTTCTTGGCACTACCATCTCCTTTGGCACTGGTGTACCTTTGTTTACTTCATGTGCACATGCATCTCTGTCAGCAGCAAAAACAAAAGTATGCTGCTGAATATAGCTCTCTCTTCAAAAAAAGGTTCCTGTACTGGAAGTATGTTTCCAGCCTCCTTTAAACATGGCGTAACAATTCGACCTGTTTATATTCTGCTTTTGGCAGCACTTCTTTTTTAGTGTGCTTTCTAACCTCTAACATTTTGGTTCTATTAAGAATAACAATGAACAGCTTCCTCTTTGGAGCAAATGACTTCTCTGCAAGAGATCCTACAAACAGTTTCCGCTATGTCAAGCACATCTACTCTTTACCTGCTTAATTGACTTCATAATGATGTTTAATATCCTATTTGTTTCAGAATTAATCTCATTTCTAAGTTTAGATACATTCTTTCATTTTCTTAATCTACCTAGAACCATTCTTGATTTTGGTGCTTCATGTGTCATCTCATTAACATCTTCATTCCTAACTTGTGTTTTTCCTACTAATTTTCAAATACATTTTGCACCTTCTTTCCCCATTCTCCTTTGTTTGTACACTTCTACCTGAATATTTATCTGCTCTAGACTGACTCCTTCCTTCATCATCTTCTTGATGATGTTTTCTTCTTTTCTGTACTTTTGTTGACATGTTCTCTGTTAAACGTTTAGAACTGCAGCAACAAGGACAAGATAATAAAAAAATATATATTTTTAGATGTATAACTAATATATAATAATTTAGAAAAGATTCAAAAATAAGTAAAAGAATTATACATTTCTATCGGAAAATTAATAAAAGATTGACACAGTTTCACAGAGCCCAACTAGCAGGACTGTCACTGTTAAATACTCTCACAATTCTTGCTCTGTATGTATGCACTTTTAACCAACAAGCAAACTCACTTGAAAAACAGTGAAACTTACTCAAGTCTTGGAGAAGTGAGAGTTTGTGAACCCTCTGATTTAGCTGGAGGCTGTTTATTCAATTAGGACTTTTTACCCCTATTCGTTGTAAGTTCTAATAGCCTAGAATGCCACCACTGCAGGATATGCCATCCATTAAAGGCAAACTCACTTGCTATTGGTCATCACCTTCAACTTAGACCTATAACCAGGTAACAGGCCTTTAATGGCCAGTATAGCCTGCTACAGTGCATTATAAGGGTTATTATTTTAAGTGTCATTCTACACTTTTTAAATGGCAGGTAGGCTTAATAACTTTGCCTACAGTGCCTGAAAGTAGGCACTGTAGGCAAATAATTTTGCATTGAATTTTAAATATTGAACCCACTTTTTCCCATCCTTATTATTCACCAGAGCTGTACTCCGTAGCACCTTTCTCATGCTTACTTTTCTAAGAAATGAGCAAAGAAAATGATGAGGTACAGTGACAACACAAAGCACTGCTGAGCAACAAAGGTAGATACAGTAGTAGAATGTTATGGAAAGTGATTTAAAAAGAAATGGAAATAAGAGATAAAGTAAAAAGGGAGGGGCAATCAGACCTTTGGTATGGAATAGAATGGGAGGGTTTAAGGCACAGAATAAAAGAGACAGCAAAAATGGGGCCCTACATTTTACACTTTTTGCCTCACTATATTTTTAGGACCCTTCTAATGTGTAACTTCTTAAGTGTGTAAGAGACACTAAGATAATCAGAAACATTCCATATTATAGGTTATACTGTAAGTATGTAATATAGAGTCACAGGACACTATAAATATTGCATTCATTTAATATGTTCTTGCACAGTGCCTTGGCGCTATAAAACAACTTGGCCTCATTGCTCTCACTCACTGTCATAGAAGCACCAATTTTTCTCTAATTAGATGACTTTTCCTATCCTTGTTGTTCACCAGTACTGACCAGCACCTTTTTTTTATACTTGGCTTTATATGAGGGGAGCATACATATGGGTGGATATAAGGCTGGAACATTAAGGAAAATCGCTTGAGATACACAATGAAAGAAGAGGAAAAGAAAAGAGAGCAGAAAGAAAGTATTATATTGCATATGAAATCAAATGAGAGGGCAAAAAGCACAGGAAACATTCCATAGAATAAATAATACTATAAACAAATAATATACAGTGTTGCTCTACTCTTTTGAAACAGCAGCTATGCTCAATACCTTTACCTATAGTGCCTATTACCTCACCATTATACAATAGCTTCTGTTCACCTATCTGAATAACAATGTCATATAGGCATTGAATTTTAACTATTGAAGGCACAGAACAGAGAACACAGCAAAAATGTGCATCGACAATGGGCAGCTTTTACTTCACTAGAGTTTTGGACCTTTATAAAGTGTCACCACTTAACTGTGCAAGACATACATAGATAATCACACAAGCATTACCTAGCATAAGTTATACTATAACTAAATATTATAGACTGTCACCAGACACTCTTTAAACACTGTATTCCTTGAATATCTTTTTGTATAGAGCCTATTGTCTTGGCACTATAAAACAAGTGGCCTCATTGCTCTAGCTCACTATCATACCAGCACCTAATTTTCTCTCATGAAATCAGTTTTCCTATCTTGTTTTGGCATTACTGACCAGCGCCTCTTTTATATTGGTTTTGTGAGAGATAAGCAAACAAATGGGTAAGGTAAATGAAGTATGGGAAAGAAAACTTATAGTAAAAAGGATGTGTATGGTACCAGAAAGTAGAAAAAGACCTCACTTGGCAAGCAAAAGGAGAGAAGCAGAGAACAGTGAGAGTCATGGATTGCATATGAAATCAAAGGAGAAGGTGAAAAACAGAATAGATGAGAGAGCCAAAATGTTGACTTACATTGGACACCACCTACGTCCCCACATTTTTAACTGCATTACAATTAGTGATTTCCCAACTACGAAAGCCAGAGTCAGCACATCAACAACATCCCATAGCATAACTATTGCTATAAATAAATAATATACACTGTCACTCTACGTTATTTAAAGATCAGAAATGCTTAATAACTTTACCTATGGTGCCTAATATCTCAACACTATACTGTAATTTCTGTTCAAGGATCTGCATGACAATGTCATATAAACATTTGATTTTCTTTAACTAAACCACTTTTCCACGTCCTTAATATTCACCAGGGCTCAGTAGAACCTTCCACATACATTTTCTAAAAAACGTACGAAGAAACGTACGTGACGTGAAGAGAGCTCACAATTGAGCAACAACGATAGATACAGTAGTGGAATGTAGGGAAAATGATTTAAAAAAGAAATTGAAAGAAGAGAAGAGGAAAACAGAGTAGAGGAAAAATCTTACATTGAGTATTAAAGAAAATGGGAGGTTGTAAGGCACATTATACAGGACACACCAAACATGTGGACCTATATTGGACATCTTTTACCTCAGACAGTTTTAAGACCTTTATAATGTGTCACTGTTTTACTGAAAAAAACACACTAAGATAATCAAACACATTCCATATTATAATAGTAAATAATATATACAGTCATAGGACACTCTTTAAACACTGTGTTCCTTTGATGGAGCATGATTTTTGCTAATAAAATCTGCTCGGGAAAATCCCCCATGTGTGTGTTTTAATAAATTACTAACGTGTGTGAAAAACCATAATTACAAAAATGTGAAGATTTAGAAGGTACGACCGAAAATGTGCAAAGCCACACATTTTTCTAAGAGTCAGAATAACACATGTAGAATGGAAGATTTTTCTATAGGGTTATGAATAATAATAGAATGAGAAGAAATTATTAATTTGCGTGTCTAATATTAATGTTTTTATATTTCCTGAACTGCAGGAATATTCAAGCACAAACATGAAATTGCTCCTTAATTCTTTGTGAAAGTAGAGTAGGCCTAGAAAATGTAGAAATTATTTTTCTTTTCTCGCTGTCTTTCCTTGCTAAAACATGCAGGCCTAAGCAAATGTATTAGTTAGGGGATGTGCTTCCGTGCTCCTTTGTTTCTTTTCATGCCGTTTCCTGATGTCCTTGTAAAGAATAACATTTACATCCTTAGAGAGTGGAGAATAGCATGACTCTTTCCGGTCTGCGCGAGGATTCAGAATGAAACTGTTGATATGTAGCTACAAAATGTGTAAATTGTAGTTTTCTCATTCCTCTATTAGGAAGTTATACAATTTTAGACAAAGACTGTTTAGAGAAATTTATAAAGTCATCGTTAGGATTTGTTTTCCTCCCCTAGTTCTGACCAATGAGAATGGCTTGTAGGATTTAGGAGAGTTTCTAGCCTAGTGTAACAAAGTTCCAAAGTCAGTATAAAGACGTGGGTGGGAAAATGATCATCGGCTAGTTCACATTCTGGTGACCTGTCCTGCATCCGTGGTATGCTGTATGCTGGGCTGTGTTGATTCCTGATCTGGCTGGCAAACCTGACTGCGGAGAACTTTCTCTACAGACTTTGCACATCATCGGCTGGTGATGCTGCCCACACTATTCTCCTACGGCCGTGGAGATAGTTTTCTTGACTAATTGCACCCTGTGCATTAGTTTTCTCTAAAATTCTGAGAGGTAACCGAATTGTGATTACCCTGTTGTTCACTGTTTTTCTCTCCCCTTCTCTTTCTCACTTGAATTTGATGATTTTGAATTACTCTGCTTATGAATGCTGTGATGATTGACCTGTGATATTTGCGAACAAAGTGTTTTCCTTATGATTTGCATTTGTGTATGACCATTCATGTTTTCTGAAATAATACCAAAAAGGTACCTAGAAAGAATAGTGTCTGTCGTTATTTCCTTGAGTCATGACTTATTTTTAGGATAACATTGTCATATTATTAATGCATTTTGTAGTGTATTATGGTATAGCTATTTCTTCATTACAGGTCCTCGTGAAGGGATAGTTCTCTGATTTCTCTACTTAGTCCCTTTTAGCTCTACCAAAGATCCATTGGAGGACCTTTGATATTGCTTTTGCTAATAGAAAGGATAATGACTTATGGGCCCGTCATTATAGTATTTACGCTTCCTTAGGTATTGTAAAGGTTGGTGTGGGATGTTATATGAACCCCCCCCCCACCGTTTCCGCTGCATCAGTTTTTGGTAGTTGCATCGGATGGTTAGTTTAGACTAAAATACTAGGTGGAGAAAAAGGAGTTTTTACTGACTAGACAGAATTGACAGTTTAAAATATATGTTGAGTTAGTTTTGTCATATTGAGTTTTTGTTACGGGTCCGTCGAGGCCTGAGATCCCGGGATATGCCTAAGGGCTGTTCTTAGTGTTTGCGTACACTAAGGTGATGTACATTGTCTGCTGGTAATACAATACTAGGCGGTCGTCGAACTGAAAGTATTGTAAAGGGAACTTTGTTGAATGAGATAAGAGGGGTAATTTGGGTCACTTCAGTAAGCGCAACTGGGGAAGTCCCGAGAGTCCTACATTGTAAGAGAACAAGAATCACGCTGGTCGTGGTTTATTGTTGGAGTGTAGGGTTTTCTCTTCGAGGGCATGAATATACTTTTGATTTTTTTTCTTTTAGTGGAGCAGACAATTTGTGTTTATGTAGTTTGCTTTATTTGTTAAAAAGACCTTAAAAGACATTAACGCTGTTTTTGCAAAGGGAGGGTCAGTGGAAGGAGCGATACTGACGTCACAAAGAGCCGCGCTGGTATTGGACAGTTGGTGAACAATGTCACAGAGGTGCCGCGCTGGTACTGGTTAGTTGGTGTGAGCCGCACTGTGATTGGACAGCGAAAATAACTTTGATTGGAAGTTGAAAACATAACACGGACGAGAGTGTTGTTAGGATTTACGTAGATTAGAGTCATTATTAATATTTTACTTACAGTAAGCAGAGAAAATGAAGATAATAAAATTGTTAAAGACATTGTTTAGTACAGATCAACCAATTCCAATTAGAGAAGGGAGTCCAATAGCTCCTGAAGGTATGCCAGCAGCATTTATGACGTTAGAAATGGGTTACCATACGTGTGCATGGTTAGAGAATTGGGTGAAATATACAGAGGATCAAGGTGAATTAGCTTTTCCTGAAAATGCTACTTTTAATACAAGGATTCTAGAAAACCTGAGGTTTCGGATGAATGGTTTGAATCCAAATTCTAGACCAATGCAGTATGAGGCATTAGAAGAATGGGAGTATGAAGCATACAAGAGAGAAAGAGACAAGCATCAGAATAGGTATAAGAATACAGTGAGTAGATATTCTGAAGCAAAATGGGATGCTCGCAAGAAAATGTGGAGAAGAGGTACTGTTATAGAAACAAATGGATTATTTCCTGTTAGAGAGGCTGATGAGACTGAAAGGGGAAAGTCCAAAGAGAAAAAGAATAATACTGAAACACAGGATAAGAATGTGAATGTAAATCTAATGGATTCAGAAGACATTGATGAGAATTTCCTAAATGAATTATTAATGAGCAGACCACCACCATATCAAGAGGAACAGATTAGTTTAAGTACAGATGATTCACATACTTCAAATAATATACCTAGTGCTCCTTTGATTCAGATTGAGGCACAATCTTAGAATAAAGTAATGAATGGAGCAAGACCAGATCAGATTGAGAACAGGCAAAGGACAATTGTTAGGATGGAAGCAGTGAGAAATCCAGAAGTGTTGTCAGTACCAGTGACGATTGGTCCAGTAGTTCCATTATATAGTGATGGACAGAGTGTTGTGGGAGTACATGCTTTGGCAGTCCCAGAAGTGACTAGGACTAATGAAAGAAGTAGTGGAAGTAACAGTGCAGATATGAGTATACTTCTGAGACATGAAGAACAATTATTTGATTTTTCAGGGAGAAATGAGACACCAAAAAGGGTGGTGTATCAGGAACCTAGGAGATTAATAAGGACTGAAGAGAGATTGAATGCACAAGCATTTGCTAAACCTAGAAGTGAGTCAGGTGAAGAAGATGTACAAAAATCAATGGGTCCATCGCCAGAAGAATTAGATCAGTGGATTCGAGATATAGCTCCTGGTTGTAGTAGTCAGAGTAAGGATGATTGTGTTGGTGTGGCTAAATTAAAAGGAGTACTAGAAGAAATGATTACAGGTACAATCAGCCCAGAGAGACTGAGTAAATTTCAAGATGATGAGATGTTGTTTCTATGTAAGACTATTACTCGAAAAGCGAGAAATTTGCATGAGACATTTGTAGAGACAGCACAAGAGTATGGAATAGATATTGAAAAGTCAAAAGCATCACAAAAGACGTATAGATTAGATTTTACAGACAGAGATTTGGAAAATTTAAGTGTTTCAGGGAAGCGATTGCAAATTAAAGAGTTGATTAGTACACTGAAGCGTTGGGGTGAATTGGACAAGTGGAAAGGAAGATGGGCTAAAAAGAAAAAAGATGAAAATGCCAAAGCGAATGTAGCTTTTCCGTTGTACCCTTTGAGAGAACCAGAGAAAAAGATGGAATCAGATGATGCTGTTGGGGCTTATCCAATGAGAGAAGTACCAGGAGGTGGTTATGTTCATGTTCCATGGTCAAGACAGGACATTTTGTCATTTACAAATGATTTTCCGAGATTGAGGGAAAAGCCTGTTGAATGGTAAAGACAAGTTGAAAGGTTTGTGAAAGTATCAAAAGTTTTGTGGGTTGATTTAGAAGATCTTTTTGATATAGTAGTTCCAGCTAATTTGTGGATTGAGTGTAAAATTGCTGTAGATTGGCCAAATAAAGAATACCCAAGGAACCCTAAAACAGGAGCACCTTCTAATGAAGTTATGAAAAACTATAATCAGGTTATTACATACCTAAAAGGGAAGATTTCTCCAAAAGAAACAGATTGGGTGAAGATTGATAGAACGACTCAGGAACTGAAAGAATCAGTGCATGCTTATTATGAAAGGCTTCTTCAAGTGTTTAAGCAGTTTAGTGGTATAGAAAATATCACTGAAAAAGATATGTGACATTTTGTATATCGTTTTGTTTATGGCTTGAGACCAGAAATAAGTGCCATGATTCAACAACATTTAATATGTTGGCAGAGTAAATCAGTTGATGAGATTCTTCATTATGCGAAGTATTGTGGAGATGACATAGAAATGAGACATAAGAAATTAAAAGAGAAATTGATGTTAGCACAAATGAGAGCAGCTAAGAAAGGAGGATATCTGAATGGAGATGTGACTGATGATGGTCAGACTACAACTGGTAGGAAAGGTTTAGTTTCAAATGGCAATACAGTGACTCACATGGTTCCAATGGGTCAAGGAAGAGGTAGAGGTAATTTTGTGAACATGGAAGATTTAAAACAAAAACGTCCTTGTTTTAATTGTGGCAAGTTTGGACATTGGCGTCGTGAGTGTAAGGTGGTGTTGAATAATAATGGGAACGTAGGTTCATTTGATCAGGGACAAGAGCAGACGCAGAGTCAAAATCAGAACTATCAAGTGCAGATGAACCAGGTGCAGAATCAGAATCAGCAAGTGCAGATGACAAACAGGGGACAGAATTTGCAAATTCCACAAGCTCCAATGCATAATAATAATAATAATAATGTGAATGGTCAATTCCAAAGACAAAGTGTAAATACTGGTTTGCGGACAAATGCTCAACCAAATTCAAATGTGCAGGTTGTTTCACAGAATGTTTTGCAAACAGATGGGAGTGACTCGGATTCATCACAATGACGGTGCCTGAGGAGGGAGGAAGAGTGCGTTCTTGGCGCATATCTAGTGGTAGATCAGTCGGGTCCATATGTGGATGGTGAGGTTGATGGTAATGCAATTATTTTCCTCGTAGATACTGGTGCTACCCGTTCCACTGTGAGAACTGTGGAAATTCCAAACCTACCCCTCTCGGGAGAAAATATCCAAGTTGTCGGAGTATCAAACAAACTCATTAGAACACCAATAACTATGCCTATGGAAGTTCAAATTGGGAATTTCAAGGAATTACACAAATTTGTTGTGTGTGATTCAAGTAATGTTCATTTACTAGGTAGGGATCTGTTGTGTAAAATGAACTGTTCCATTTACTGTACACCGGATGGAATAGCATTTCACACAAAAGATGAAGATGTGGTCTTTAAAATGCTGAATCAAGGCACAGAAGTGAATGAGTTGTACCCATTGCTCACAGAGAATGATTTGCCTGTTGAGTTGAGAAAAACGGTGTTGTCTGATGTGTGGGATTTTTCTGGGAAAGATATTGGTTTGATGAAAGGAGTTGCTCCGATTCAGATTACAGTCAAACCTAATGCAGAGTTTCCGAGAACTCCACAATATAAAATGAGTCCTGATATTATTGCAGGAGTGACACCAGTGATAGACATGCTAATTGAACAAGGAATTTTGACAGAGATACTGGGAAGTCCATGCAATTCACCTATAATGGGAATTCGCAAACCTAATGGAAAATACAGGATCGTACAGGACCTGAGAAAGGTTAACCAAATAGTTATACCTTGTTGTCCTATAGTACCAAATCCAGCAGTGATTCTATATCAAATTCCATGTGATGCAGAATGGTTCACTGTGATTGATCTGTGTCAGGTGTTTTTCTCGATATCTTTGCATCCGGATAGCCAATATTTATTTGCATTCCGGTTCGGAAACCGTGTTTTGGCATGGTGCCGAGTTCCTCAAGGGTATACAGAGAGTCCCTCAATTTTCAATCAGATATTGAAAAAGTGTTTGGAGTCATTGGTCATGCCCAACAATTCAGTTTTAGTCCACTATATTGACGACTTACTAGTGGCGTTAAGGACTAGAAAAGATTGTGTGACAGATACGATTGCTTTGCTGAATCATTTGGCAGTGGGTGGTCATAAAGTGTCACCGACAAAATTACAATTTTGTAAGACTGAAGTGCTTTATCTTGGACATATCATTGAAAAAGGAATTTGAAAAGTTTCTCAAGATCGAATAAATGCTATCATATCAATGAATCCACCAAAAACACAGAAAGAGGTTTGAATGTTTTTGGGAATGGTTGGTTACTGCAGACAGTGGATTATGAATTTTTCACTGATCGCAAAACCACTTCAGAGACTGACACATAAAGATGTGAGAGATCCAATACATCTGGATGAGGAATGCATGAAGACATTCCTAGAGTTGCAACACAGTTTATGTCGAGCACCAGCATTAGGGATGCCAGACTTTGAGAAAGAATTTGCGTTGTTTTGCCATGAGCGTGAGGGTTACGCACTCTCAGTTCTAACGCAAACGCACGGGACAGCGCGAAGACCAGTGGCATCTTTTTCTGCTACTTTGGATCCCGTTTCTGCAGCATTACCAGGATGTTTGAAAGCAGTTGCTGCTACTTGTGTGAGTCTTGAACAAAGTGAGTCAATTGTTATGGGACATCCATTGAGAGTGTTTGTTCCACACTCAGTTGAGATTCTGTTAACGCGCACTCGAACACAACATTTGACGAGTAGCCATTTGACAAAGTATGAACAAGTGATTCTAGGTGCTGAAAATGTGACAATAACGAGGTGTACTAGTCTGAATCCAGCCACGTTATTACCAACTCCAGATTGTGAGGAAGTTTTTGATGAAGTGGATCATGATTGCCTGGATGTGACAGAATTGTGCACAAAACCAAGGCCTGATATAAAAGATACACAGCTTCCTGAATCTGATGTGGTTCTGTTTGTGGATGGCTCATGTTTGAGAGATTTAGAGGGTTGCTTGAGAGCTGCCTATGCAATTTGCACAGTAGCAAATGTGATTGAAGCATCGTGGTTGAAAGGAGTGAGTTCTGCACAAGTGGCTGAATTAAAAGCGCTCACTCGAGCTTGCATTTTATCAAGACAAATGAGGGTTACAATCTTTACGGATAGTCAATACGGCTTTGGTGTCGTACATGACTTTGGGCAGTTGTGGCCCCAACGTGGATTTTTGACCTCTTCGGGTTCAGCGATCAGAAACGGAGAGTGTGTAAAAGATCTTCTGATGGCATTACAATTGCCGGCACAAATTGGGGTGGTGAAGTGCAGTGCACATCGATCTGGTTGTGAGTACATCACACTAGGTAATAGATATGCTGATGAAATTGCTAAATTTTGTGCTTTAAATTCATACTTGATTAATGTGGAACCATCAGTAAATGAGCAAACTGAACAAACAGAATGCAAATTATTGTTCACATCTGTTGAGACTTGGGATGAAGTGAGAGACCTACAAGAAGAGGCAAGTGACTCTGAAAAAGAGGGGTGGATTAAATTGGGATGCACACGCAGGTCAGATGATGAGGTCTGGGTATACACTGATGGGAGAATAGTAATGCCAGAAAGTCTTCTTTCTCAGATGGCTAGAGTCCATCATGGGCCGACACATATTGGAAGAGATGCAATGATTAGATTATTTTAACAGATATGGTTTAATCCCAAATTCAGAGTGATTGCAGAGAGTCTCTGTCAGAGATGCACAGTTTGTCAGAAACAAAACCCAGGAAGAAAGACAGTGGTTAGCATGGGATGAATTGGGAAAGCAGCTGGTCCATTTACCAGAATGCAGCTAGACTTTATTGAGATACCCCCTTGCAATGGATTAAAATATGTCCTTGTGGTTGTTTGCTTATTTTCTCGTTGGGTTGAAGCATATCCAACAAGACGTAATGATAGCTTGACAGTTGCTAAATTGCTTCTTAGAGAGATTATTCCTAGATTCGGTTTTCCAGTCTCGTTGGAATCAGATAGAGGGACACATTTTAATAATGAAATAATTTGGATGTTTTGTACAGCATTACAGATTGAGCAAAAACTGCACTGTGCATACAGACCTGAGGCTTCAGGTGTAGTTGAACAGGTCAATGGCACAGTAAAATCAATATTGGCAAAAGTTTGTGCTTCCACAACATTGAAATGGCCTGATGCTTTACCATTAGTGTTAATGAGCCTAAGAAGTATCCCAGACAAGAAAACTGCATTGTCTCCACACAAAATCATTATGGGCAGGGCTATGAGACAGCCAACAGTTCCAGCAAATCAACTGATGAACATTACTGATGACTTGGTACTGGATTATTGTAAAGGATTGGCTGATGTGGTACGTTCTGTGTCTCACCAGGTTGGAGAAGTTGCGACAACAGTTCAACAAGAACAAGGCCACGATCTAAGCCCTGGGGACTGGGCCGTGGTGAAGAAGCATGTCAGAAAGTCTTGTTTAGAACCTCGCTGGCATGGCCCTCATCAGATCATACTGGTGACTAAGACAGCTGTTAAGTGTGCTGGTCTGTCGAATTGGATTCACGCAAGTCACACGAGAAAAGTCCCAAGTCCACTTGAAAATGAAGAAACTGCTGAAGAAGAGAGACATGAACAAAGAAATGTTCCAGAGCATGTTGAAGTTGGAGTAGAGTGGGCACAAGTTACTGGGACTAGTGAAGATAGCACTATCGCTGACAATGGTGAGAACAGAGTGACTCCTTCAGTTTCTGCAGTTGCTAAAGACAAGAGAAAGAGAAACTCATCTGAAGAAAGTTCAGGAACGAATGAAAATGGAAAAAGGACAAAGAAGGGAGACAAGTGGCCAAAAGGAGTGAAAAAGCTGAAATACACTGTCATTAGTAAGGTTTCTGAAACAATACTTGAAGTATCGAGTCAATCAGAACAAAGTTAAACAGAAGAAGAGAATCAAGTATGAAGAACAAAGAGAGTGAAAGTGCTGAGCAAGAAATACTCAGCACCAGAATGGACTTATGTGGTTGTAGGTGCAAATGAAAGTGTCTCAAATAATGATTGGGAAAAAGAGTTTCTAAAATTCTGTGTGAAGAAGGACAATTCTTTCAAGCCGCCCTAAGTGAACTGCTAATTTGAAGAGGGTGATCAAAAATAGAGAGGAGATTTATGTGATAAATTTCCAGAAAAAGTTTCTGAAGCTGTGGATTTTGGATTTTGAAGAGGAGCTCAAAGCTCAGGTCTTTGGTGTGGAGTGCACAAACTAAACTAGCCTAGTGAAATTACTAATTAATTTTGAGTAAAAATTTAGTTAGGATTTTTTGTCTATTTTTTTCTTTTTACATAATTTTTTGAAGATGAATAGAACTGAGGGGTCCATTACGATGTCGGGCGGAAGCACAACCGCCGTGCTGTCGGAGGCAAAAACCGCTAGTTACCGTCCGCCAGCAACGGCCCACACGCCCGCAAAATTAGGATGTGAAAAGTCAGGCAAACACCGCCTGCAAGCCTGCGGCGCCGCCCGCCATCAAAGTGCGCCCGTCTACGTAGCGGCGCGAGCCAATGGAGACACACCGTCTGACGAAATGACGTACCGCCCGGCGCACAAATTACGATGCCACAACCAAACAGCCCCACCGGCAAAGAGACACCGCACGAGATACCAAGGCGGAAACCCGACTGTTCAGTACGGAGACTAAAAAGGTGGCCCACCCAGAGATGAATCCTGCACTCCAGGCCATCCCCATGCTCTACCTGATGCACCACCTAGGAGTGAACGCACCACGACGACGCAGGTAGGCAGACACACAACAAGGGTATGAAAACACTGCACACAGTGCAAGGGCGGGAAAACTGTACATGGCCCCCCAGACACCCCTGTGTGGACAGGACACATCCACCACTATACCCACACATGTCCCACCTGTCAAAAATAAACAACTCGCAACATCCTGGGCACCCACTACCCGGGACCAGGAAGTGACGTCCCGTCACGGCACCGCAGCGCAGCGGCGATGACGCAGGTACACATGCGCACAACGCAGAGGCCAACGACAGCGCCATGCATGGGCTGC
The DNA here is from genome assembly GCA_963921515.1 of Calotriton arnoldi. Taxonomy (NCBI): domain Eukaryota; kingdom Metazoa; phylum Chordata; class Amphibia; order Caudata; family Salamandridae; genus Calotriton; species Calotriton arnoldi. The sequence continues at coordinate 63,794 of CAWUFW010010232.1, read as the reverse complement.
ACACAAACACCACAGGGTCACAACTACACACCCCACACACCAGCCCCACCCTGAAGGCACATGTCACGTGGCCTTCCTGCATCAGTCATGTCCCCAACCGACAACTCACAGTTGTCAACCTGATGTCACACAAGTGTCCCAAACAGGGGAGTAATGTGATGGCAAAATAGGACACACCCTTGTGTGCAAAACATGGCGAAGCACACAGCGGCTGCTACATAACAGCGCAGAATATGGACCTCGTCCGCAAAAGGCACGCCAGTCTCATCCAAAAATACCCATACCATCCTGCTCGCAATATCAAGCCATGCAATGTACAAAATTGAAAAACCCTGCTGCCTGAGAACAGGTGTTTCCAATTACTACACCCACACAGAAGCCCCAATGTATAGCGGAAACGCAGTGTCCCGCCCACACACGGGAGAGCAGATAGCACTGAATGGCCTTCCATTCCTACTCTGAAATCACCTTGCAACAATTTATGCAGGAGAATGGAGCCATTGTACCAACAAGAAGCCAAACAGAGCCATGCAGAGTAAACCGTACACTGGCAGATAGCGCCCAACATGAAAGAAAGTTAATAACACAAAATAAAATTATACCACTCCTCCATGTGGGTCAAATGCAAGTAATCTGGAAGGAGTCAGACACCACTGGCCTTGACCATTCATTGAAGCATGTGGGATGAGGGCCTGTGTCCTCCGCACAAGCTATAACCCAAGTCCTGCCTCCGTACAACCATTCCAGAATTCCCAGCATCGTCGGAGGTTGCACTCTGCTGACTGCACAGGCAGCCGGAGCACGCCATCACATCACCCTGTAGCAAAATGGCTGTTGCACCACTGCTTCCCAACTACGCCGGACAGATGCAGCTGTACATTGAGAGCTTGCTACAGATAGTGGGATGTGAAAATCTGGCTATGCTGAACATAAGTTACCGAGTAACTTACCGCATTGCAATGTTCAGCTGCGTCATCCCCGTTTTCTACTGTCGGAGGTGTCCGTTCCACTGTCCTGTGGATTTATGTCTCTCCAACCCGGCATGTCCAAAGGCGGACTTGGTACACTTGTTTGCACCCCTGGACGCCCACGACAGGATCTGTTCAGTGTATGGGGGCATGGCGTATGTGGCTGCAATCGGACACACACTGCAATGGGACCAGTGTGCCTCCACACAACGTATTCTGGATCACAGTTTCATCGAATGTCATCCAACATGTCCCATCAGGCTTCTACAAGGGACAACTTACGATGAACACGTTGCTAGCCACCATCCGCTTCATTGGATGGCATCCATGTTTACCACCAATGCCATGGATGCCCTGCTGGAAGGTATCGCATACCTGACAACTTGTCAATTCATCGGGCCCCGACTCAATACCCCCAATTGAACAATGATGTTCAACACCGTACCTATGCTTGGCTTTCGCACGGAGTGGGCAGTTAGCTGTACAACAACTATACCATACAATCTGCAACAAACACCTCACCATCAACTCCACTACCATGACATCGGACATTTTCGGGACATGCACTCTGTTCCTCACCATATCCCGTGTCTCTGCATGAACAGGGGGAGGCAGAGGTATGGGACTTGTGTACAGTAACCACATGGCCAATACTGCACGAACAACTATGCCATAATATGTATTCTGCGCACCTGAACACATGCACCTGTCAGTGCACACTTATCTGTCTGCTGTATTACGTGAGAACTGTCACCTCACCATCGTCTGTACTTCCGTGCCCGGACTTTTGCATGGACAACAAATGCAACCCCCTACAACATGGCCCTAGTTATTGTGTCATGTTCAGTAGCCACCACATTGCAACAACTAGTGAGACGCTGCTGCATGCATGTAGGCTCATGCTCTGATGTCACCTCTGACGCAGGTGTGTCGGAGTTACTATTGTAGTAAACCTGTACCATGGAACTGAGATGTACTGTGCCTATGATGTCAAGCTGTCTGGTAGGCAAAATGAATACTGTCTGTGTCAAAGTCTACAGCTCCTCAGTAATTAGCAAATGTACTTTAGCATAGCAAGGGCAAGGCAGTTGTAACTCTGAAGCCTTCATTCCACAGTCAACAACTAATCACATCTACCCGTATCCCCTTTTGTATGTGTAATCATGCTAAGTATATCCTCCACATGCATTTTGCTGCCAGTAGTGTCCACTATACTGCATCACAGAGGAAGTAAGTCCAAATACATGCCTTGAAGCAAATATGTGACTCGGTAGAATTATTTTACGAAGACAAGTACGAATGAGAGAGGATGAGAGTGTGTGAAGTACACGAGAGTCGTGAGATGACCATGTAGTCTAGTGTCATTGGATGTCAATGCATGAGAGTTGCCGCAACAGTGGACCTAGTGAAATACTACAGCTCGTGGGCCTGGACTTGTCAGACTCTGACGTGGCCCAACAGATCATCACATTAACACTGACGGCCTGGGCACTACAAAGCACAGTCCTACATATGTGTATAATTACCTTCACAGTCTGACATCACACTCATCAAGCAAAAGTAGGAGCCACGCAAAAGCATGCTACAGCAATGCATGACAAAACACACACACGATATCAGTGTGGGTGGGCAGGACTGCACAGTGAGTAAGAACTGCAGAAATTCACATACATGCTCAATTGAACAAGGCACAATCTTGACAGTCACACACCCTGCAGACACACTATGTCCGAAACATATCAAGTAGGAGTCATCCTGAACTGCAAGGACACACCCACACACTGCACACTGTGCAACATACAACACACACATGTGAACACATTCGCAGACCTGAACACGGATACAAACATCCACCATGGGCCTGGGTAACACGTGTGTAGTCGACATTGCCAGAGCGCACACACACACACCAACACTACCCCAAAGTCACACCACTCACACCACACACACCTACACCTCCCAAATGCACACATTGAAAGTAAGCCATGTGCCCAGGCCCAATGTTCATCACAAGACTAACATACACCTACACTGCTGGCCACACAGCAAGTAATCTCACACATACCCGCATACTCTGCACATGCTACCTGTCATCCTGTGGCTAGACTCACACCCTGTGCTTTGCTTGCACGCAAACATGACACGGATACATTCTCCCTGAAATACCACCAAATACATGCAGACAATCCGTGTCACAAAAATACTTATTCATCACACACACAAGTAGCAGAGTCTGAAAGAAGTGAAGTCCCTGCCACGTGTACAACACATTGGAATGTGAGACCAGACATTGCAATTGTTGAGGTACCATACACGGCATGTGCCTGACTTAACCATGCACACACAGCAACAACTGCAATAATCAACTACACAGACACAACCGACTACAGGAACAACAGCATCCAGTCACAGATTACATAGACATGCAGCAAAATTGTTCAACACCAGGGACAGTGGCCAGTCCGATGTGCAGAGTAGTGACACGAAAAGCTGCGTATGCAATGTGTGTGAGTGTACCCTGACATGGCCACCAACACTGCCATGGCAGTCACAATAGCCATCACAGCCACCACTGTGTCACAGGTAGATGTGTGAGTGTGCCTACCATTCAAACAGGATGGCAGTTTGACTCGGTGCTGTCTGTGTGCTACGGGACAGTTGGATGTCCGCCCCTGAGAGAGAAGCACAACTGTGGAAGACACACATGTGTCATGTGAAGCGGGAGTTCCGCTTGGCCCAGGTGGGTGGGTGGCACGGGTAGGTGCACACATGCATTGTTGAAACAGACTGTGTGGGGAGGATTCCGGAGGGCTATATTTCCACTGTGTTGGGTATTTGGAAAGCCCACCTGTCTGGGGATGAATGTGAACTCGTGTGGGCACAACAGGCGGGCACACGATCAATGCTGCATCAGGTGTAGACGTTAGCCCTCCCTCTGGGGACATGCTGGATACTGCTGTGCGTCTGCCAGGCCCTTGCCAAGGCACTCACATCCCCTGTCCACCAGGTGTACCCCTACATTGTCCGCCTGCACAGGCTACCCAGGGCACGGGATGGCAGTGGAGCTTGGTGGGTGGGAGGTCATGGCGCCCTTCTCCTGGTCACATCTCGCAGGCAACACATTCTCAGTGAGCAGCAGGGCACAAGTCCTAAATATGTAGTGGGGGACGCAGACGTCACGACAGGAAGTGACGTCACGAAAGGTGGCTTGCACCATCAGACTTATTGCCTCCCTTCGCCCACCCCTTACATGCGATTGCAACAGAGAAGCCAGCGCGTGCACAAGCAGCTCCGAGCTCGCCCCAGAGAGGCCAAAGAGTGAATGTGTGGGTCCATTTGCTCCAGTTATCGGGCCCCCGGTAAAATCAGTGGTGGGACGCCATCCACCCACGTGGTACCCTGACTCGAGACCTGGTGTGCAGGCAAAGTGTCCTATTGGCTTTGCGATATGTGTGAGTTGCATGACACTCGTTGGCGGGGGATGGCTCGGAGGCCCGTCACCCTGAGGCCCATGTCTCACCACATGGGTCCCTTGTCAATGGCAGCAGTTGTAATGACTATGCGCGCAGGGGTGGGTCTACCTTCCGTCTGGGATTGTGTTTGCGGCCTGGCCCGCTAGGGCAGCCACAGCCTCTGTGTGTTGCATGTGGTGTATCCGGACTCCGGAGGCTGTCATGCATTGTCACTGTTGTCCAGGTTTCGAGTCGGGGTACCACGCGGGTGGACGGCGTCCCCCACTTATATTACCGCGAGACAGATAACTGGGGCAAATGGACCCACACATTCACTCTTTGGCCTCTCTGGGGTGAGATCGGAGCTGCTTGTGCACGCGCTGGCTTCTCCGATGCAATCGCATATAAGGGGTGAGCGAGGGGAGGCAATGAGTCTGACGGTGCAAGCCACCTTCCGTGATGTCACTTCCTGTCGTGACGTCAGCATCCCCCACTTCTTATTTTAGGACTCGTGCCCTGCTGTTGTCAGATGTGCCACTGCCCAGGGGGTGGAGAAAGGGTCAGGAATGTCAGCCTGAGATTGGCCCAGTTGAAGGCCCACCTTGACTGGGGGGACAACCATTGGACAGTCTGGCGTAGCCCACCCATGCATGCATGTGGGCCCTCCATGAACTATGTCACCTGCGGCAAAGTGATGTCATGGGCAATGACGTTATTGAGGAGAGCTGTCTGCCTCACGCAGAGATGGCGCATAAGCTCAACAGACCCAGCACTGAGGGCAGCAGGGGTCACATGTGCAGGGGCAGCTGTGCCTGGTGTGAAGGAAAATCTACCCTTCATCCCTGTGCCGACACGTGTTGCACCAGTGGAAGTAGATGGGAGGGCGGGCATTGGCCTCCGCGTGGCTGAAGAGGAGCCAGAGTCCACGTCCCCTGTGTTAGCAAACATGGATGCATCACCTCTGTCCTCAGATGACTCAGAAATTGCCGTCTCGGCCTGTGATTCATCCACCACACGTCTGGCCCCTCCGAGGCGCTGGTCACATCTGTCACACTCAGCACCTGTGCAGCTGTTACATCCGATGCCACACCACTGTTGACCGTCCCCTGTCCCTCAGCACCCACGGGAGATGCCACATGAGAGAGAGCGAGGTGGCCTCACTCATCTGGCATCAATTAAACAGACATGTGCAAGGGAAGCAGCACAGAACATCCACAAATCCACATGTTGCACGATACCTGTGCAATTGCATACAGCCACCACAATCAACACGTAATGGCTGGCGTACAGTAAATGAAGCCGCTAATAAGTGGCACATGTGTTGTGCACATAGCACTACACCCGGCCTGTGTCACCCTGCGACCATAGCCCCAAATCGCGGTGTGCACACCCACTGTCCTGATGGTGGCAAGGATGACCACTACGTAATTAGGCCAAAGACATACCTGCATGGAGCAGAATGGGAAACCACTCAAACAGACTGCAACATGAGAGGCCACAATGGCCATGAGCCCATGCCATCCACCTGTCGTTCACACAAGCACAACTGCTGTTGCACAGTGTGCCAGATGTGTAAGTACCAGAGATATGAGGTGAGGCATCGCACACATATGACCGAACGAAATCAGAGTAGGCACAGTGCCTCAAACATACATGTGAATTGCCAATCCAGCCCACTACAGGTTGTTCCTGAGGGCTACGACTCTGAGTGCATTGAGAATGCAGAGTGCTCAAATTACATCTTGACTAAGGGTGGGCGTAGTTCGCGAAGTAGCGCTACGCGAAGCTACGCAAAGTGCAGTTCGCACTACGCGAGCTACGCGTAGCACTACGCGAACTGCGTAGTGCGCTGTTCGCAATGATTGCACAGTGCCGGATGCTTGTCCGCACTGTGCAATCATTGAAAACGGCATCTTGCACAGTGCGAGCTGTCTTTTACTGCCGCTCGAGTAGATTTTTAATCGAGTGGCAGCTTTCTCAACGCGGACTGGTAGTTTCTCATCGCGAGCGGTCGCGAGCATACGCTGACCACTCGCAATGAGAAACCTGACCTCCCCGCGTTGAGAATCTCGCCGGGAGGTTTATTTTCCACGCTCGCGATCGGCAACTTGATGTTGCTGATCGCGAACGAGAAAAAGTCTCGCCGGGATAGTCATTTAGCTTGCTCGCGGTCGCAAACTTGACGTTGAGGACCGCGAGCAAGCAAAATGACCGCTGCGCTACGCTACGCTAAGCTACGCGTGTTTGCACTGTGCTACGTGCAATTCGCGTTTTGCGAAGTAGCGCAAACTTCGCAAACTACGCGAGCGTAGCGTAGTGCTTTGCCCAGGGTTAATCTTGACCCTCAGGAATCGCATATGCATGTCAGATGCACACAGCACAGAGTACACTTACAACCCACTGCATCACACAACAAACATCACATTACCCAGATTATGGGTAGGCTGTGGACACATGCTGCCTCTCACCGCAAAAGACACCATCCCACAATACTGTACACTTGCTTGCTGCTGATGCCCCTACAAACATGCATCCGGCACAGGCTGTGTGACTGTCAAGATGCAGACCATTACTGGTGAAATGCAGCGCCGTGCTGACCAGACAATACGAGGGGGCATCCCCCAATTCGTTATCGCCACGTATTAGCTCATCCGGCAGATGACTTCACACCCTTTGTGGAATTGGCTGCACTGTCGGTCACACATACACAGAGGCATCAACTTGGATGCAATGGCTCATCACAAGCCCTTGGGCTGGAGGACTTCAAACTGCAGGGATGGTACACAAGAGCCTTGGAATGTCACTCATACACTTCTCAACATCACCCACATACACCAATCACAGTGGCATGCTGCTGACCCATCCCAAATACTCAGAGACGTGCAACAGAGCCAGGAAGTAATCGGACATGGCCTAACAGCATGTGTACACCACACGTGAATGCATGCTGCTGGGAGTGTGCACACAGTACCTGTCCATCCCATTCACATGCAGGTTGCCAGCACATTGAGCAATGTGTACTCTGCCCACATCTACTGTCCATTGTCAGGTGGACCAACACATAGATCACAAGGCAACACATCTTTGTGGGTGGACTCACTGTGTCCAACACTGCGCAGCCCTCAACGTACTCGCCCTGTGAATGGCTCACCCCGCAATGGAGGTCACATTCAGTGCCACTATCTCTCACACACATCAATATCACAAGGCATGGTGTGTCCAATCGACAGGGCTGAGTTTGTGCATTTCAGGAGAGACCTGAACAAAAGACACATGTAACCCACTGTACAGTCAGTGTTGTCTCCTTCTAGGATTGTGCGGTGAATGTGCAGCCCAGGTCTGCTGCGACTGAGAAGGCCAGCAGGGACCCAGCCAGCCATTCACACAAGCAATGACTGCCCTGAGTCCTGCATTGCCAAGTGGCTGCGTGACTGGATGTGTGACATGGGAATGCCATGTACCACCACTCGTGAGGGACATGCATGGGAAAGCGCCAGAGAGCCTACATACCCCTTACACCTGTAGTTAGCATGGTAAGCAGTGCTTGTTGGAACCCCACAGGCTCAGAATCATAGTGCTGCAGATCAACGACATGTGTGTCCCCCACATGCACTCCCACACACACTGTAGTTGTCTTACACACACAACTTTTGCTATGAATAGCCTTGGGCAGTGTGCGTGGAGCTCGGAATCCATGATCTCCAGCTCCTTGCTGGTGAGTGGACCTGGACATATCTTCAGAGTCGTCGACATGTAGGTGGACATGTGGTAGCAGTGGCAGGTGTTGTTGAGGGATGCCAGGCAGCAGTCCCTGGAAGCTGTGGTAATGCCGGTCTCCCTCCCACACTCATATAGCCCCCTGGGGCTGTTCCAGTGGGTCCAAGCTGCTGCAATTGGTGTACCATGTCTGCCTACTTCAAATGCACACAATGGCCTGCACCGAGCTGTCCCGGTACGCTTACCTCTATCGTCGAACACGCAGGATGCAGTCGCGAGGGCCATTGGAGATGGCCTCAAGGGCCTGGTCCATGGCGGGTACAGTCCGCTGGTGCCATGTGGAATCCACAGTTGAATGTGCGCCATGCATTTGCAGGTGTGGCCATGATTTGTGTGTGGGAGCATGTCCACAATGGACAGGGCCACTTCATGCTGTGTGCATAGGCATTGACGGCCAGTGCTCAGCCTCCACATGTCTGTTGGCACATCATCATGTACACATTAGCATGGGAGCATGGGATGTGCATATGCACACACATGCCATATTTCTCAATGTACATCTCACACTTGGCATGTGCAACGTTACGTGTCACTTGTGATGTGTGTTTGCATTCACACAGCTGTGTTGTCATGGAGTTGTCAATGTGTACACCTGTCAATGTGTGTTGGAGGTGTGATACGTACAGTGCTGTACATTGGGTGAACTAGGGACATCATTGACTGTCTCATATCCCATTGTGCAACAGGACCCACTTGTTTTGGCCGCTCAGCCTGTGTACATTGTGTTGTTGGTGTGTGCCATACTCACCCAGCCTCGGAAGCTGTGTCTGGCACAGCAGCTAGGTATATTGCCGTGGTGTTGTCGCCTCCCACCTATTCAGTCTGAAACCATCATGATGCCTTTCAAGCTATTAGGGCCTAAATCCCCATGTGCATGCTCATAGCAATGGTTTGTGTCAGTAGCCATTGCTATTGGTAAGGGGACCTGTGTGAGAGTATTGTGGCTGTGCTGTCCCTACTTGTCAGCTGTTCTGTGATTCTATTGCTTTGTCAGTAATTTTAGTTATGTGTATGTGAAAGTGCCATGTGGTGTGTTGCATTGACATGTGTCCACTTCCATCTGTCCTAGGAGGAGACCAAACATACATCGCCCCACCAATTGCTGTCAGACATGGAGGATGTGGAGGTCATTCGTAGATTCCGGCTGGACCGACCCACCCTGCATCACCTATGTGCCATGTTGGAACCCCACCTTCGTCCTCGCAGGGTGTATCCAACAGCATTCACCCCCACGGCTAAGGTGATGGCTGCACTGCATTTTTTCGCTACCGGATCTTTCCAACACACGGTAGGCAGTGGAGGTGGAATGTCCCAACCCATGTTCAGCATGGTGCTACGGGATGTCCTGTCAGCTATGATGCTGTACAGGAACCGGTACATCCGATTCCCCAGGGCTCGTGATTTGGCGGCAGTGAAGGGTGCTTTCTATGCCCTTGGACGCATCCCCCACGTTGTTGGTGCAATTGATTGCACCCATGTTGGCCTTATTGCACCACAGGCCATGGAGCACATCTATAGGAACCGGAAACATTTCCACTTCCTGAATGTGCAAGTGGTGTGCCTGGCGGACATGATCATCACACACGTGTGTGCGAAGTTTCCCGGTTCCACCCATGACTCACACATCATACGCCACAGCATCCTCCCACGAATGATGTCCAATCTTCAACCGGACCGTGCATGGATTGTTGGTGAGTATGCATACCCGTGTAGCGTGCTGGGTGTGACATGCTGTCTTGTATCCTGTTGGAATTGCAACGATTCTCTGTGTTTCTCACACCCAGGTGACTCGGCATATCCTAACGGGCCTTGGCTGCTGAGCCCACTACGTAATCCCAGGACACCAGCTGATGTCAGATACAATGAGGCACATGGGAGGACCAGACGTGTGGTGGAGCGGACTTTTGGACTCCTGAAGTCCAGATTCAGATGCCGGGACCGCACCGGGGGTGCACTGGCATACTCCCCACAGAAGGTGTGCCAGATAGTTGTGGCATGCTGCATGCTGCACAATCTCGCTATTCGCAGGCAGATCCCCCTGATAGTGGATGACGGTGATCAGCCAGGGCCCCCGCCTGCAGACCAGGCCGTGTCCAGTGACGAGGACAGGGGAGAGGAGGAAGCAGTGAATGAGCGTCAGCAGCTCATCGCCCGCTACTTCACTTGACGGTGAGTGACCATGTACGTCGGCTGATGTTGCTGTAGTTGTGTAGGTGTATGTGTGCATTGTCACGGCGGCCTATTGTTCACTGAGTGCTGTGTGGCAATGGTCCATGTCCAGGGTAGTATGCCACTGACAGTGGCTGTGGCATTGTGCCCTGTTGCTCTGTGAGATGTGTGTACATTGCTTGAACTTGATGACAAGTACTGTGTGATGAGTGTGTGACACACACATTAAATGGACTCTTGTTCTGTTTTTCACCCCTAGGTCCCTACAGCCTCTCCTGGCCTATCGACATACCACACTCCTGATGCATTACTGATCATGGGGACGGTTGCACATCCTTGATTAAACACAGAGCAGATACAACAGAATGTGATCCAGGTGTATTTATTTTGAACAGTGACATGTGATTGTGGGCAAGGTGATGACAAAAGTGGTGCATGCTGGAACAATGAGTTGACGGACATGTCCGCGTGATGGCCAAGGTGTACCCATGTTGTTCTGGGTCCACAGTCCGACAGACACATGCCATTCACATGGCAGTGTGGGGTAGGATAGTAGTCCAAGTGAATGCAGTAGATGGCCACCATGGCTGGCTGTCTCACTGGCGTTTGGAGCGTGCAAAGTCATCTCTGGACACCTGTTTCCTCTTCGGACGCCCCCTTCCACGTTTGAGAGGGGGGGGTTGTGTTTGTGGGCTGCTGGTGGTGGCTGAGGATTGCCCACTCGTTGTGGACGCAGGGGAACTGGATGTTGCACGGACCTGCGCCCCAGCAGGTGGTGGCGGAGGTGGTGTGGTTGGCCTTGATTGGGCCCTCACCGCCACCACTAGCTGGCCCATGAGGTCGACAAGTTTGCCCATACGGGTCACGAATTGGCCCATATGGGCGTCCATGGACCTCAACACCCCAAGGACTTCCCGCGTATCGGCAGATGACCGGGCCCATTGTCCCTGGGCCTCTTCATAGGCCCCAAGGACTCTGGCGATTTGCGGCAGGGCTTGGCTCCCAGGCTCTGATGGTGTTGGCCTGACCCTGCTCCTCCCACCTGAACTGCTGCCACCGACCTGCCCACTCGCCACAGTGGTCACCCGGGGCCTCGTTGTGGCTCCCAGGGTCGATGTCGGCGTGCGTGCAGCCCCTTGCGCAGGGTGAGTGGTCAGGGAGGCCCTGGTGGTGGTGGTAGTGGTTGCGGCGGTGGTGGTGGCCGCAATGACCGTGGCAGCAGGGGCCTGGGACTGGTCACCAGCCCTGGGAGATGGGTTGGTGAGTAGGAGGGGTCCTGGGGAGCGGTTGAGCCCTGCCACACCAGATGTGCCTGGTCGGGAGTCCTCGTCCGAAGAGGTGTCCAGGTCTTCCACATCCGTGAGTCCGGGTGGAGGGCTTGTGGACTGGCTGTGATGACTGCTGTCTCCCTCTCCAGCATCATGCTGTTCGTCACCTGTGGGGCAGAGACGAAAGGTTATTGTGTTGCACCTTGCAAGGTTTGTGTTAGATGTCTGACATTCACAGTTGGTGCACAGTTGTGCACTGATTTCCCAGATGCGTGTGTATGGCTCTACAATGTGTGTACGTGATCAAGGCAATGGAATGGTGTGATGGGTGCACATGGCATGGGACGGATTTGGATAGCCAATCGGTGTGTGTTGCAGTACCCCTACATCTTGTGGCTTTGGTGGAAACGGGGTACAGCCCCCTCGACGCTTTTGAGGTGAAATATGGTTTTGGGGTTCAAATGGAACGCTTAGAAACGCAGATGGCAAAGAGGTACAGCCCCTCAACGCTTTTGAGGTGAAATATGGTTTTGGGGTTCAAATGGAATGCTTAGAAACGCAGATGGCAAAAGGGGTACAGCCCCCTCAACGCTTTTGAGGTGAAATATGGTTTTGGGGTTCAAATGGAACGCTTAGAAACGCAGATGGCAAAGGGGTACAGCCCCTCAACGCTTTTGAGGTGAAATATGGTTTTGGGGTACATACTGTGACATATGGGTGCAGGAGGGGACATGTGTTTTGGCCACACGACACTGCAGAGACAAAGGTGTGTGTTTGTCTGACATACCAAGCATATCTGCTCACTGTTATCATTTAGGGACATTACACTGCAAGCATTGTAGTGAGTGAGTAATGGTTGTGTGCCACACAACGTATTGCAGTTGGGACAATTCCTTGGTGTGCGTGCTACCCTCAGCCATGTGCAGCAATGCAGTGCTCTTGGGGTGTTGACTATATTAGGTATGTTGTAAATCACAGTGTGACGTGCGCTTCAAACACTACAGACACATTATTGGTCATCGGCAGGAATCTTTGCTGAACTACTGTATATGGGACAACTGATTAGATGATATACCTTTCATGACACTGGGGCTGAAAAGATGTGATGGATGAGATATTGAATGTGCATTGTGTAGCTGTGTGGTTCATGGGTCCAGTGGTGTATGTGACATTACTGTGGTTCCACTCAGTTACATTGAGACAAGATAGACTTACATGGGTGATGTTGTACGATGTCAACGGAACAAGCAGACACGACTACATGGACAAGACTTCGATGGTGTTGCTGATGTGTGTGATGACTGGCACAGTGCACGGCATGTGGGTCAGTACTCCAGTGAGACTTGTGCATGCAGACGTGACTCCTTACGTGTTAGTGTATTTGTGATGGCTCATGTGGGCTATGACTCTGTAATTCATGTCCGTGTGCACATTAGTCACATGATTATGACAGGGAGCAGTGCTACCTGTTCCTCTGCTACGTGACATGTCCCAAATGTTAGTCGTAGTACAGTCCTCATGCCTACAGACACCCCGCCCTGTACAGTAGTCTACCTAATTGTTGGTTTGTAGGGAGCAATGCAATGGCTGTCACATGGTTATGAGAGGGAGGGGTGCTCCATCTTGCTGGTCTGTGGGAGTGGGGGCCGAGTTGTGGTGAAGGCTTACCACCCACAGACACCCCTCCATGTAGGGAAACATATCTGGCTGTCGGGTGGAGTTGTGCACTGCAATGGCTGACACATGGGTGTGGGGAGTGCTCCATCTTGCTGCGCTGTAGGACTAGGGGCCTGGTGGTGGTTGTACTTCTGCAGTCCCCCCTCCGATACTCGGAGTTTGTTGTAAGGCTACTTACCTGTTACTCGTTGGTTAGTGCAGCTATGGCTGACACATGAGTGTGGGTGTGGGGAGTGCTCCTTCCGGCGCATCTGGGGTACAAGGGGACCTGGTGGGAGTTGTGGTGCTGGCTGACTGTACACATGCCCCCATGGTTTTGTTTGTTGGTACCTTTGGGCTGAGTGTGTGGGAGTGTCTGTTGCATGTGTGCGAGATGTCTTGTGTATTGTGTACTGGACATGGGGGTGTTTGGCCCTCGGTGCTATTGCATTCTGGTAGTGCATGACAGTACATAGCGGTGTGCTGGTATACATTTGTTTGTACTTACCAGCCTCCACTCCCCCTGGTATTCCGGTGAGACTCTCCGGATGCAGAATGCCTCGCACCTTCTCCTCCCACGCCTTGAAGGTCTTGAATAGCGCGAGATTTCCGCCGCCAGTCGTGCCAGCCAGCTCACGATTCTTGGCCTCCTTCTTCCTGACCACGCTTTTCAGGTCGTGCCACCTCTTTGTGATTTCACCCCGGTTGCGTGGCATGTTCCCAACTGCATTCACCTGGTCTACGATCCTGCTCCACATTCTGTTTCTGGTGGCTACTGGTGTCTGTTGGACCTGGTTCCCATAGATTTGTGGGTGCACCTTGATGATCTCATCGACCATGACCGTCAACTCAGTGGCAGTGTACTTTGGCATTCTTTGTGTTGCCATGGTGTGTGGTTTGCTATTTGTGGAGCTGGTGTGGTGGTTGTGTGGTGTGTGGTGTGTGATGTGCAGGGGATTTGTGGTGCCGTTGTTTCAGTGGTGATGGTGGTGGTGGTAGTGGTGGTGATGTGTGTGATGTGTGCGTGCGTGTGGTGTGCTGCTTTCCTTTGTGTCTCTCTGGGTTGTCTGATGGCGTCTTCGCTTTGTCGTAGTGCAAGGGATTGTGGTCTGTGAGGAGGCTGCTTTTGTACTGACCTATGTGGGTGTGTCATGATGGTCTGTCGTTTTCAGGTGTGTTGTGTCTGTTGTCCTGGGATTTGTAGTTTTTTAGTTTTGGCAGGGGGCATGTGTCATTGGGATGTGTTCTGTGTTTGGGTATTTTGGTGTAGTTTGCTGTGTGGACTTGTTGGCCATGTTGTGTGTATTTCTTTGTTCCGCAAATGATTTCCGGGCATGGACGTGGCCGCCAGGCCTTCCGCCGTGTCAGTTATTCATCGCTGTTGTTAACCGTGGCGGGTGGGGAATATGTGGATTTTCCGCACTCATGTCGGGGAGATCATAATTTCACGGTCGTTGTCTCGGTCGTCAGAGCGGGCGGATTTGAGTTTTCGGGCGGGATTGCGTCTGTGGCGGACGGTTAATCTTCTACTCGGACATGGACGAGCGGAATTTTGTGTGTTTTTACCGCCGCGGGAGGAGGTTTCTTCGCGACTTCATAATTGCTCGGTCGGTATTCCCATGGTGCAGGCGGGCGGTTTTCTCATGCTATCGTAGAGGGCGGATTTTTTAACGCCGGTTATCGTACTGGGCCCCTGAGACTGGTAAACAGAATCAGGGAATATGTAGGCGAAAATGCTTTAATGTTTGTGTTTTCTGTGTTTTATTAACAATGTTTGTGTGGTTGATTTTAACATTTGTAATACCTCGCTTTATGTTTATTAATATAGTAAATACTACTACTAATAATAATGAGCATGTGACTTTGGTTACTAAAAATGTTCTGAAAGAAGATTCTGAGACTAATATGAAAGAAATAACCGGTAGTGTCTTACATTTGGATAAATCTATTAGTGATTATTCGTTAAACGTCTTTACAAAATTACTTTATGAATATGTGGACACAATGGATGCGAGAGATTGTTATGTGTGCATGCGATTACCCACGTCTGTGTCTGAGGGGGTGACTTAACACCATTTGCCTCTAACATATTGTATATTGTGTAGTGTACTAAACAGTTTGTTTTATGCTAAAGGGCCATTTCAATACTTTAATACAAATTATGATTTAGTGTTTTCAGAAATTCCTATTAGAAAGAATATGAATACAGTTTATAGTGCTAGAGATGCAGAATATTTGAGAGAGTTTTTCATACTATCAAAAGGATAGATACAGTTTATTCACATAGACATAATTTAACCTGTAGGTTAAGCAGAGTAGAGGTTGATTTTATAAATTCTGTAGAGGATAGACGTAGAGAGTTTAAACGCAGGGCTGCTGAACAAAAGAGAAAGGAGCCTCCCTGGGCACATAAAGAAGGAAATTATCAGAAGACTGAGACTTTTGCTGCAATGGCTCTGGATTGGCCCCATATGGGAAAGCTTTGCATACTAAGGCAGAAAACAGATTATAATAACCATTTCATTGGTTCCAGTGAATGTGAGCACACTTTCTTAATTACTGGTGGTTGAGGATTAAAGGGTGGTACAGATCCTGTTTACCCTGGGGTATATTTCATATGTGGTAAAAATGCCTATTATAGGTTGCCACCACATTGTATGGATGTTGTTATATGGGAATTGTCTTTCCTAAAATTTATCATGTGAATGATAAACAAGGATTCAATGAAAAGCAACTAACACGGAGAAAAAGGGGATTGAGTGCTGCTGAAATAATTGGGGATATATTTGGTGCATTGATACCTTCCGTTGGGGTTATTATAAATTCACAGAAAAATTGAAAATTGTCTACAGTGGTTGATCGTTTATCAACGGATACCGCTGGTGGGTTTCTGTTGGTTGATACTGAAATGGTTGCTATGAGGACCATGGTTTTACAAAATAGACTTGCCTTAGATGTAATATTGGCAAAAGAAGGCGGAGTCTGTAGTATGTTAAAGATTCAACAATGTTGCACTTATATCCCTGATAAGAGTAAGGATTTGGAGGGATATATTAGTAACATTACTCATTTACATGATGATCTGTCAAAACTGAAGGCTGATGGTGCATGGGAGAAAATTGGTAAGAGTATTTCTTCCATAGGTAACTGGTTTTCTGATTTTTCTAATAGCTTATTAGGGAGAATACTAACACCGATAATTGCTATTGCTGCAAGCATACTAATGATAATACTGCTTTACAAGTGTTACAGGAGTAAGCCTACTGAGGGAAAGCGACAAGCAAGGAAAAGGAAAAGAGAAGAAATAGAAATGGAAGATTGAAAAGGGATTTATTATGATGCCTGGAAGGATATAGAGGGTGTTAGGCTGAAACAAATGAGAACTACTGCATTCTGATTGTTCATTATCAGATAGTAATCTGATATGGGTTGGCGTGATGGTTTGGGATACCATCAGATGAGGGATTGATGGAGCATGATTTTTGCTAATAAAATCTGCTCAGGAAAATCCACCCATGTGTGTGTTTTAATAAATTACTAACGTGTGTGAAAAACCATAATTACTAAAATGTGAAGATTTAGAAGGTACGACCGAAAATGTGCAAAGCCGCACATTTTTCTAAGAGTCAGAATAACACATGTAGAATGGAAGATTTTTCTATAGGGTTATGAATAATAATAGAATGAGAAGAAATTATTAATTTGCGTGTCTAATATTAATGTTTTTATATTTCCTGAACTGCAGGAATATTCAAGCACAAACATGAAATTGCTCTTTTATTCTTTGTGAAAGTAGAGTAGGCCTAGAAAATGTAGAAATTATTTTTCTTTTCTCTCTGTCTTTCCTTGCTAAAACATGCAGGCCTAAGCAAATGTATTAGTTAGGGGATGTGCTTCCGTGCTCCTTTGTTTCTTTTCATTCCGTTTCCTGATGTCCTTGTACAGAATAACATTTACATCCTTAGAGAGCGGAGAATAGCATGACTCTTTCCTGTCTAGGCGAGGATTCAGAATGAAACTGTTGCTATGTAGCTACAAAATGTGTAAATTGTAGTTTTCTCCTTCCTCTCTAGGAAGTTATACAATTTTAGACAAAGACTGTTTAGAGAAATTTGTAAAGTCATCGTTAGGAGTTGTCCTAGCACCAGCCTAGTCTTAGGCCCCCTTTTGATGTGTGTTCCCAAGGGGTTCCAACTAGGTTGAGGTCCAATTTTTTCTTCAGGATGTAGGAGAGAAAAATAAAGCTAGCTCTAAATGCAATATTTTAGAGTGACCTGACACCCAGCTTTAAAGCACGCTGAATTTGCAGAATACACGCTTTCCCACATTAATATCTATGCTAGTGTGATATGTTTGATCATACATTTTCAAACATATTTGGTACAAAGCAGGGGTGAGCTACTCTGTTTCAGTTTGGATTCTCCTTTCTCATCTACTCTTGTCAACACTCAGACAGGCGCGGCCCGTGGTAGGAGTGCCGGTCGGGCGGTGACGCGGGGCGGGGGAGGGGCAGGGTGGGGGGTAGTAAACTGTGGATTAAGGCCGAATACAGGTAAGGGAACATTTAAATAAATAAAACGAATTTCATTGCGCGCACTGCATCGCATTTGGCGATGCAGCGCTCACAACGAAATTCGTTTTATTTATTTAAATGTTCACTTACCTGTATTCGGCCTTAATCCGTAGTTTACTACCCCCCACCCTGCCCCTCCCCGGCCCCGCGTCACCGCCCGACCGGCACTCCTCCCACGGGCCGTGCCTGCACTCAGACTATAGGAAGTTATAGCTCTACAGCTGCCTACATATTAAATTATTTCCAGTAGTTTTTGGTCTTACTTCTAGGCTTAATTTTGCATGTTTTTACAGTTTATAAATGGGATAGTCCACAAATGTTTCCTAAAGTTAAACTGCTGTTTCTAATTCTTCAGATGTAGTACTCACTTTGAGTGGACGAGTAAGGTGCAAAGTAAATGTTCACTCCACATGCAAAGGTGAATCTCACCACTTTAGTAGGCCTTGCAACAGCCCGTTTTTCGCAATCTTGGTGAAAGGTGTATCCAAGGGATTCCCCATGGATTCAGCTCCACTTTTATTCCCAGGATATAAGAGAGGAAAGATAAGGGGGCATATTAGCAAGAACCTCGTTAAAATTATCGCCGTTTTAGCGGCAGGAAACTGCCGCTAAAACGGCGGTAATGGGCTTGCTAATATGCGTTATAGAATTCCAATAGAAGCCCAGGTTAGATGTCCTGCACATCTAACCTGGGCTTCTATTGGAATTCTATAGCGCATATTATCAAGCCCATTATCGCCGTTTTAGCGGCAGTTTCCTGCCGCTAAAACGGCGATAATTTTAACGAGGTTCTTGCTAATATGCCCCAAGATTTTTCTAGGTGCAATATTTTGCAGGTGCCTGACACCCAATGCCAAACCATGCTAACTTAGTATATCACACACTTTCCTTGCTTCAACCCTGTGCTGATCTGCTCTGTTTGATTATGTGCTTTTAGACATGTATGTTTGGAAGCACGGACGATCAACTACTGTTTCAGTTTGAATTTTCCTTCCCACTTACTGCAGTCAGCATGCAGACCACAAGCAGTTAAAGCTCTACAGCTGTGTACACTTTAAATGATTTTCATTATTTTTCAGCCCTACTTTCAGACTTCATCTCACATTTTTCAAGGGTTAGTAAGAAAGTATCCCACACACCTTTTTCAGAGTTATACAGCTGTTTCTACTTCATCAGATGTAGTACTGGTATACCTTACTCACATTGAATGGATGAGTAAGGTGCAAATTAATTGTTCACTCTACTTTGTAAATGTGAATCCCAATAGGACTAATAGCTGCTCACTTTTCGCACTCGTTTTGGAGGGTGTTTTTAAGGGGTTCATTGTATGTCAGTTCCCATTTCTTTCTCAGGGTGTAAGAGTGGTAAGAAAAGATGTTTGAAGATGTAATATTATGGAGCTGTCTGACACTCGACTTCAAACCAGAATCACTTTGTAGAACACACACTTTCCCACCTTAAACACTGTCCTGAGTTTTCTGTGCAGTATCTAAATGTGAATCTCGCCTCTTTGGCAGGCCTGTATTTAGCCTACTTTATGAGCGATTTTTGAATTGTATTTCCCAAGGGCTCCTTAATGGTTTACTCCCAATTTCTTTTTCAGGATATAAGAGAGGATAGTTAACATGTCTCCAGCTGGAACATTTTGGAGCTGCTTGATACCCAACTTCAAAGCATTCTCACTTTGTAGAATGCACACCTTTCCACCTTAAACCCCACACTACTCTGCTCTGTTTCATTTTCACTTTTGAAAAGAATGTGATAGGAATTAGGGATGAGCTATTTCAGTTTCACTTTGGATTTTCCTTTCCCATCTGCTCCAATCATCACGCAAGCCACAACAAAATAAAGCTCTGAAGCTAACTACACATTAAATAAATTGACTGTCTTACTCTCAAACTTCATGCTGCATGTTTTCAAGAGTCAATAATGCACTATTCCAAATATTGTTCCCAGGGTTAAAGTGTTCTTTCTACATCTGTAGCCTCTTCCACAAGCCTTTTAAAGGCCTTGGGGAGGATGTCAGGTCCAAGTGCTTACAAGGGCCCCCGGGGCAACATTATTTTATGGGGGAAGGAGGGCATTTGGCCCACCTACCCGCGCCATCCATTGGCCCTGGGAACCCTAATATCGGGGGCCTGATGGCAGCAGTGTACAGTGGACCCACATCCCTGGGGACACTGCTGTTCCCAGCATGCAAGAGTGTAGGCAGGGAGAACTTAAACTCCCTGCCCTCTCACTTGTGGGCAGGCAACACAGATTTGCTTCTACCTGGCAGAAGGAGAGAAGAGCTGCTCCTGCCGGGTGGGAGCAAACAAGTGCAGCCAGCTACCACCACACCTGTCATGGGTGCGGGTAGGGGAGCCAGCAGGGGGCCCTCGGGCTCATCTCTCGGCCCCTAGGGCTCCTATTGCTCTGGGTGTCTCTTCCCTGGTGGGACTGGTGCACCCACATCAACTTTGGGTTGCTTTGGCCCCAGGAGATGGGGGTCCCTGGGGCAATGTAATGGCTCAGGGAGGGAGGTGAAACATCCCTCTTCCGATAGAAAGTAAAGTGGCTCCAGGGGATGAGGGTCCTAGGCCTCAAAATGTTTTGGGGAGGAGGGTTGTGTGGCCCTCAATTAAAGAGAAAGTGGCCCAAGGGAATGAGGTCCCCGGGCTTCAAAATAGCTCAGGAAAGGGGCACATTCCTCACTCCCCTAAATAGAATAGAGGCCCCAGGAGATGGGGCCCCATGGCCTTTCAAAGGCTCAGTGAGGGGGACCACACATCCCAATCCCTATAAATGAACCTAACTGCCCCTGTGGTTGGAGTCCCTGAGCCTCCCTAAAAATCATGGAGGGTGGCTTCACGCCCCATTCACCCCCCCAAAAAAATATTGCACCGACTCCCCAAGCCCTGACCTACCCCAGGGGGCTTTTTTCTAAAATGAGTGGGAGCCTATTCAAATTTGCAGGAATTTTTCTTTTTAATTAATTGGGCCCTAGGGGTAGGTTCCTCTTTGACTCCGCATTAGGGGTGGGCAGTGAACTCTGCTCCGCTGGTGAAGTTCATGGAGTGGAGAAGTGTGGTGCAGCGGCCAGGGCAGCTGACTTCGGAGCACAGGGTTCACGGTTCGATCCCCGGCTCCGGTGGCAGCTCAGCTCAGCACCATGTGACTCTGGGCAACAGCTCACTTAATTTCCACGACGGCCCCCAGCGCCTTGAGACCCGTAAGGGTGAGTAGCTGCGCTATATAAAAACGGACTTACTTACATTTTGCCCACTCTGCACTCCACACGAGTACGAAGTTCGGCATAAACTTCGCTGCATGGCGAAGTTTACTGCCCACCCCATAATCAGACACAAATGTGGCATTCTGTGGCTTCCGTAGCATCACTGATCTTGCGTCGCAAGCCTCATTTTGCAAGGCATGCTCTAACTCATCCTAACATCCGTGAAAAATTTGCGAGCAAGGAAGGAAACGCATTGCAACCGACCAATGGGGAGATGCCGGAATTGCATATTAAAAACAGCTCTGATTTCCCAAGTATGATGGAATCCCCAGAATCCCGCCTGCCCTGCTGGAGTCTGGGGCTCCTACTAATGCGCCCCCAAACACCAAAGGGGCGACTGAGTTGTGTCACCCATACCATTACCCCCAATATACAGTGCATAAATTGCAGTCTGACTGGAATGATGACAGAAGAGTGTGCCTTGAGATGGGAAAGCCAGCAGATTTTTATGGCGAGCTGTACCGGGCCCTGGCGACACCTGTTACAGCAGCAGCGGTGTGGACGGCAGGTAAAAACCCAAAACAAATGCACTGACCCGGCTGCTGCATGGAGGAGCAGTGCGGGAAGCGAAAGTGCTGGGGCTGGGAGCCGAGGTATGCAGGAAGGAGACCCTTGTCCATTTGAAAGTACATGCAAGAGGCTGAGCTCACCATCCCCCATGCTGAAATGTGCAAATGCACAGAACTGACCCAGTCAAAATGCGAAAGGATATGTACATTCGGGGTGCACAGTTTCGTTTTACCCGTTAAGTGTCTGCGTAGATTACAGTGCAGGTTGCTCCACTGCAACACCGTTCATGTCTCTGCTGCCTTGGAGCTCTCGATGCTTGTGCGCTTTCTAAATGCTCCGTGAGCAGCTTGCTTTTCCTTCTGCAGCTGGGATGGTTAGGCACAGACATAGCAGTGGTGCATTCTTATTGTTTCTCCTGCTTGTTGTGAGGCCTCTGTGTTGTGGACAGTCTGTAATATCCATGCATTGCTGCTTATTTACTGCTGGTTTCTGATGCCTATGTGTGATTCCTGTGTGTTGCCCCTGCATGTTATGTGTACTAATGCCTCTGCCACTGAATTTACACCAATGTGTGACATGCAAGAGGACTTTTTTTTGCTATTTTGTGATTTGAGTGCCACAATTTGATACAGTTATGTTCAGCGGACCTGAATTCCGCCTCTCGCAGAACTCTGTGAAATTTCATGGAGTTTGCATGTAACTCTGCGGAATTCCACTGAGTAAAACTCTGAAAGCGCCGCCCAACCCTACTTGCCAACAGGCCTAAGTGGGCAGGGTATCCCTACCCAGCATCCGTATATTTTTTTTAATCTTTTTACAGGACAGGGGACTGAGTCCCCAAGTCCTAAAATTACTGCCACCACATCTTTGTTGATGTTGTGGCAGCCAATCGGATAATATCTTTTGGTCTGTTAGATCTGCTAATCTGCCGTAGTGGGATATATGTATATATTTTAACCCTTAACTTCTGAACAGATTTTCACCAAAAATATGCTTTCTGGATAGAGGTCTAGCTCTCTGCATAATTTAGTTTAATTCCGTTCATCTGTTTTTGAGGTATCGCTGTTCAATTTTCCTATTGAAAATTGCATTGGGAAAATGGGTTTTGAGACTCGCCTTTTTCTCGGCTCCCGCTTTATGGATCACCCCAAAACTTTCCAGGAAGAAGCTGAGGTGGATGAGACCATTTTTTAGACAGTTCCGTGAAGATTCATCAAACAGCACCAAAGTTTTACCCCCCCCCCCCAAAACAAAATCCAAATAATGTTTCCATAGGAAAAGCGTTTTTTCACTTGCCTATATCTTTGGCGCCATTTATCGAATCTTGACAAAATCTTCCAAATACAGTGTGCCAGTGATTCTTGTTGAGCATGGAAAGTTTCAGGGTGATTTGTTAAGCGGGAGCCTAGACAAAGGGTATTAAAAAAAAGTGTGATTCCCATGTTAATTTCCATAAAGTCTTTAAGCACACCTACGGCCAGAACCGCTGACCAGAATTACACCAAACTTGACAAAAGGTTAGCTTTTGGTCCACAGATTGTGCTTTTTGCTATTTGGAGGAGAAATTAAAGGAAATCCAAATTTGTATATCTGCGATCATGAAGCCTTCGCAAATAATAACGGTCTGCAGAACTGGCTGCCAACAATTCAACCAGGAAGTGTTGACAGCTATCTTGGAACTCGGCTTCAGCCGAGTCCCAAAATAAACACAAATAAAATAAAAGGGGTCAGGGTACGAATATCCTAGCCCCATAGCCTTGGTACTGGGGTCCCAGACGGACCCCGGCAGGGCAAAAAACAATTCTTTTAATTCACAGCAAAATTTTCAAATAATCACGAATATCACCATGAATTGGAAAAAAAAAACACAAGTGTGAACTCCTGTGCTTCTTTGTAATTGAGCATCTGGGTAGGCCAGGTCCCAGGAGCATGTGTTTTAAAAAAAAAGAAAATATGGAGGGGGTGCACGGGCCCCCCCAAAAGCTTATTATTGCCCTGGGGACCACCACCTCCTCAGTGCTATTGTTTATATTTAGCTTGAAGGGGAGCACAGACCTCCCATGCCCCAAGGACCACCACCTACATCGAGCCAATTCATTTTTTTAATAGAGGGAGGGGCCGCACAGCCCCCATCCATCCAGGGCCATATACGGCCCTGGGCACCACCACCACCTCTCCGGTACCAGCTCGGGCACAACAAGGGGAGGGGCAAATATGGCCCTGAGTACTGCCACCCCAGCCAGGGACAGCTCCTTCTGTGTCCCGGGGTGCCCACTCCCGGGACATAGGTGTTTGCTTTTGCTTGGTGGAAGCTGTGACAGTTCCCGCTAAGCAAAAGCAACCACTCTGCTTCCAGCAAGCAGGAGCTGTCAAACCACTTCCGCTTGCTGAAAGGGGAGGTTTGATCTCTTTCCCTGCCCACAGACATGCAGGCAGGGAAAGAGATGAATTATTGCTCTCGCACGCAGGGAGCTGAATTTCCAGCAGCTCCCTGTGTGTAAGAGCAATGCCGGCACACGCAGAAGGTGAGGAGCTGTCAGGAAACGTGGGGGGCTTGGGGCTCCCCCGCAGGCCCATAGCACACTGGGTGCCCTGAGTGGGACCAGGGCACCCAGGGAGACATGGCCAGTCCTCGGGGAAGGGGTTCCCGGGGCCAAAATCGGCCTGGAGAGGGGGGCCGCATGGCCTTCTTTCCC
Source organism: Calotriton arnoldi (assembly GCA_963921515.1). NCBI lineage: Eukaryota > Metazoa > Chordata > Amphibia > Caudata > Salamandridae > Calotriton > Calotriton arnoldi. Next base: position 39,451 of record CAWUFW010010232.1, on the reverse strand, counting down.
ATTCAATATGTATATATTAAGGCTAGGCTAAGGGGGATGGGGCCCCCATTCAATTAAGGCCAGGCCCCAGGGTCTCCATGGCCGAAATCAGCCCAGGGAGAGGGGCTGCACAGCCTTCCCCATTAAGTCGTGGCTGGGCCCTGGGGGATGGGGTCCCCTAGGCCGTTCTGGCCCTGATGCTCATTTCACAAAAAATAAACCTCAACACATAAGCATGTGCTATAAACATAGCAGACACCCCCAGTGAAGCTACACTTCTGTATAGGACATATGATCCTAACTCTTGTGCTTTGCAAGGCAAAGCAGGTGTGTTTTTTGGTAATTCCATATTGAAAAATGATCTGAAATCCTTCGTAGATGTGAATGCATTGATCTACTGGAGGGCCATCTGAATGAGTGGGTTCTTTCTTGTCCTCTCCTGGTGAGAGCAGAGTCCATGGTTCTCCATTTAAATTGCTGGGAGTATGCACATGTGGAAATCACTTGGATGCTTCCTCATTTGGCCCTGCCCACCTAAGTAAAAAGCCACAGGTCTTACTGCCTTTTGCCAGGATGATGGACAACTTAACAAGCGCTCCCACCGGGCATTGCCCACAGATTTTGGTGAGGAGTTCTTGATGCCAAGGAATAAGAGGACATCTACATCAAGCAAAGAAGCGCTTACTACATATAGTTAAGAGGAAGGACCCTTGTTTGGTAGGGATTTACCGCTTTGTAGTCTAGTCGTCTTCTCCATAGGAGGATTCATGTTATCACATATTTCTGGATAAAGACAAACCAGGAACAATCACATTGCCAAAATGCACACAAGGTCACTAGTGACATTTCCTCGTGCTCCATTACGCAGCTGTAGCCTAGAATATGTACCGGACAATTACCCAAGGAGGTAGCACTTATTAATTAACCAGTAGAAAGAACTCCACTTGGGTAGATATTATGTACAAAACTATGGACTCTTGTTAGATAAAAAGGGCAGGTGCAGTGGCCGAGTCACTCACATAGCTACTGACATACTGACACAGATACTTAGACACACACTCACACACTCAGGCACTCACACACCCACTGACAGACCCACTCAGACACTCACAAATGCACTCAGAACCTCACTCAGATAGTCGTGCACTCACAGACCCATACAGCCAATCACAGACCCATTCAGACACTCATGCACCCACTCACAGACCCACTCAGACACATACACCCACTAAAAGACCCACTCAGACACTCATGCAACCACTAACAGATCCATACATCCACTCACACAGGCATTCACAGATCCACTTAGAGATACACACATACTCACAGACCCTCTGAGACACTCATACTCTCACTCACAGACTGACTCACACACTCATGGAGGCACTCGCAAACCCACTGAGGCACTCTCACACCTACTCACAGACCCATTGAGACACTCCTGTACTCCCTCACACACCCATTGAGACACTCATGTACTCACTCACTCACTCACTCACACATGTACTCTTAAAGATTACAGGTTACAGTTAGGAAATAAAAATTAAAAAACCTCAGAAATTCACTTAACAAAACAAAGGTTACAGGAATATTATAGTTTGGAAACAACTTTAAAAACACAGAAAATCATTGAAAAAAACAAAAGTTACAGGGATGTTATAGTTATGAAATAGAATAAACGAAAAGTTAGAAATTCACTGAAAAAAAGCAAAGGTTATGGGGACTTTATAGTTAGGCTCAGATTTCACTCATACAAAACCAGTGAAATTCAGCAGTTATAGTTACCTGAGCTAACTATAACTTACACCCCCTCAATGCACTGCTTATGACTTCACATATTACATCACTGGTAAGTGAAATCGCTAATGACATCACTGATCGCATCTCAAATGACATCACTGATGACATCATCCACAGAACCACTCACACCCCTGTACAATCTCTCATACACCCACTCACACACCACACAACCACTCACATACCAATTCATAGACCTATATAAGTATGCACCCAACGAGTCACTTATCCGTAGATCCACTCACACACCCACTCACTCACTCATACAGCCACTCACACAACCACTCAGTCACCCATACAGCTACTCATACAACTACTCACTCACCCATACAGCCACTCATACAGCCATACACTCACCCATACAGCTGCTCACACTCCCACTTATTCGTTCATACAGCCACTCACGTAGCCAGTCACTCACCCATATGTCTCTCAACACAGCTAGTTAGTCATCCATAGAACTACTCACACACCCACACAACCTCTCACATACCCATTCACACATCCATATAACCACTTACACACTTGCTCACTCACCCATACAGCCACTCACATAGACACTCACTCTCCAAAACAGCCACTCACACACCAACTCACTTAACCAAACAACCACTCAAACAGCCACTCACTCATGCATACAGCCACTCACACACACACTCACCCATACATACAGTCACTCACATACCCACTCACCCATCCATAGAGCCACTCACACAACCACTCAGTAACTGATACAGCCACTCATGCACACACACTTACCCACCAATGCAGCCACTCACACAGCCACTCACTCACCCATACAGCCTCTCAACAGAGCCACTCACACACCAACATAAGCATTTATATTCCCCGGTAACACATCCATACAGGTAATCACATGCCTACTCACTCACATATGCAGCTACTAGTACAGACACTGCCTGTGCAATACAGCTACTCACACACCCACTCACTTACTCACATACCCACTCAAACAGCCACTCACTCACTCATACACCCAATTACAAACCCATTCACTTGCCCTTAGAACTACACACAGAGCCACTGATTCACTGACACAGCCACTCACACCCAATCACGGACCCATACAGCCACACATACACCACTCACTCACCTATATAGCTACTCACACAGCCACTGAGTCACTGACACAGCCAAGCACACAGGTATTCACTTACCCATACACCCACTGACATCTCCACGTTTTCACCCATACAGCCACTCATGCACCTATTCACCCACCCATACACCCACTCACACACCTACTCACTTACCAATACAGCCACTCACACAGCCCCTCAGTCACACATACAGCTAGTTACACACCCACTTATTGACCAATAGAGGCACTCACACACCCACTCACATCTAAGCCTAACTTTAATATCCCTGTAACCTTTGGCATATCTTTGATAAAGGTTGGGACCAGCCAAAATGTGTCAGGACGGACACAATGATGGAGAATTAAAGAAATAAAAATATTTTTGACTTGCCTGGAGTGCCCACCTCTGCTCTTTCCTATGAGAGTGTTCGAAGCATGTATATATATATATACATATATATATATATGTTTTCTGTTTTTTTGCAGCAACAGCCCCCACAAGGAAGAGCGAATGCAGGCAATCCCGGTAAGCAGAATTTTCTTTTATTCATAAAGTCATGGCACGATGACTGTCCTGACGCTTTTCGGCTGATCACAGCCTTTGTCAAAGTCATTTTTTTGTTAGATTTTTTCATTTTTAAAGGGACAGTGCAATAGACATAAAAAACAGCATATCCATTATCACTATGCCTTCCTTCTAATACAATCTGTTCCCTCAACTTGCATAATTTACATTTCAATGCAGTTACTGTATTTTTATACTTATTTCAAGAAATTAATTTTACACTTTTTTTATACATATAAAACCCGCCTCTTTGGCATCATCATAGCAATCTAACAAACCCTGGACCGGGAATCAAAGATAGGAAGCATACCCTTGGGCCAATGCCCTATTTCTAATGGATGGCGTTGTAATGCCCACCCGAAGTCAAACGTTTCAAACAATATACACAGCATGGCCATCCTAGTATCAACAGCTTATCAGAAAGCAAGCACATATAAATACTAATTCATTGATCAGGGTAAAACTGAAAGGATATCTATAAATGGATAAATACTAAAATAGTAGGATATGATTTCCAATTGATCAATTTCCATAAAATATGTATTATATAGATCATTGTAAGTTAATTCATTATCCAAACGTTAAGTTTCATCAAAAACATCCCATCATACCCATAAATACAATAAATAATTATAAATGTGAAAAACTTGATAAGCATACGTAAAGTGCCAAAGTGCCACACAATCTTAAACCGGAAAATAGCATCACAGTATATAAAGTGCCGTAGTGCGGGAATGACCCATCTCATATTGCATTGCATTGCATATATATATATATATATATATATGCAATGCATATGCATTGCATATATATATATATATTCACTGGAAAAAACCAAAGGTTGCAGGGCTGTTATAGTTAGGATATAGGATTAAAAAAACCTTAGCTATTCACTGTGCCAGGAGACATGTTTGCAGAGTGGTACAGAAAGGGGTATGGCCCTCAGAACACCTCTTAGCAAACTGACTATGTGGAACTTGCTGGAGGTAACAAGAGGGATACTTGGCCCCCAAATACCCTCAAGCCAAGGGGACTTCATCCCCCAACTAGTACTATGCCAGGAGGCACGTTTGCAGAGTGATGCATAAAGGACGTCCTTGATGATTGCACAGGTAGTGCCTGTATGATTCTATAAGTGCCATTGCCAAGGACAGACTGAGAATACCGGGTGTTTATGACAAAGTGTAAAAAACATATATAGACATATTTGACAAAAGTTTCAGTGTGGCTATTTAGTAAGATACTAATGTAACTTTCCCCTTTGTATTCATTTGTCGAAATATCTACATCAAAAATTCATTTTCCTTCTTCACAGCAACACCGGAGGTCGCAATGACATCAGTAGTCACAAATACAAATGAAAAAGTGTAAAACAGATATATAGACATATTTTACACAAAGTTTCAGTCAAGCTGTTTAGTAACATATTGGTTTAACTTTATTATAACAACATATTTGTAAAGAAGCAACAGTTTAAAAACTAACTTTCAACATGTGAACTCAGGAACACAACATAACTTTAAAACAAACATCAAACTATCCATTGATATACAGACTCATGGGGAATCAAAAACTGGTGCAAAACTAGTGCAATGCACAATGATTGACCCTCTCTAGAGGGACGAACAAAAAATATTCATGTGGGACGACATCCATCTCATATTATCTTAAAACCTATCATAGAAAATGTCTTCAACTAGCGATCTACAAGAGGGAAGCTGGAGGACCATCTACATCAGTGGCAGCAGCAACAATACCCGGCCAAAAAGTTCCTTTAGATCTACTGACTACTACAACAGATAACGCTCCACAGTTTTCAAGAATGCCCACGTATTGCATGGATTGTTGTGTTGTTATAACAGCTGGTGAGCAGTGTGTTACAGCTATTTAAAATGCTGCCAAAAATCATAAATGGTATTTTTTACTCTTTTATATTTTTTGCATATTTCATAAGAGGAGTTCATAGTGAGCAGCAAGAGGCAATGAAAAGCTGAAGGACCCTTGACTTCAATAGCAGCACAACAACACCAAAGCAGAGAGTCCATTCAAAACACTGATCTCAACTTCAAGATTTGGCTCCACAGTTTTCCCCGATGGCATCATACTGCATGGATTGTGTAGTTGTAGTTAGTGCTGGAGAGCAGTCCATAACGGCCCTTCATAGTTTTTCTACATTAGCAGGCCTTCTCCTGACTACTATTGCTCCTTCGCGTCAAAACGCTTAGAGTATGGATTGTGGGCCACAGCTATTTCTATTGGGCTAAAGAGGCTGCAAAAAAAGAGAGGTATTGACAGGGACTTGGGTTTGCCAAATGTGCAGATTACTTGGTTTTGCCGGGGAGGGGTAAAGTTTTCATCAGTTGCTGGCTTTGCTTAAATCCATGGTGGATTCCCAAACTCCTCATCTCATGACTGTGCACTGTGGTAGCATTGACCTAGGCACATTGACTGAGGTAGGGCTGGAAATCCTAATGAAAGATACCTTTGCAGAACTGATGTCGCTTTTCCCTCACGCTGTCTTGGTGTACTCTAATATATGCCAAAGACAGAAATGGAAGTGGTCAAATCAATTTTGTCCACAGATTGACAAAGCCAGGAAACATGTTAATAAAACTGTCTCTGCATTCCTCAGAGACCATCGCATGGGCTGTATCTATAACAACAATCTGTGTTTTGACATGCATGGAATTTATAGAAATGATGGAGTGCACTTTACAGATGAAGGTAACAGAGTGTTTCTAAGTAACCTGAAACTCTGCATCCCATCTTATGTGTAGCAGCCATATACACACAACCAACAAAACGGTTCTTGTCAGAGCCACCCTAATACCCGAAATATTGTGAAGTTTTTTTTAAAGGGGTTTTTTTCTTTCGTTTTTCGGGATTTTCACGATGACGTCACGATCCCCATGGATACATCGCAAAAACAGAAAGGAAAAGCAGACATTCAATGACCACCAAAACACCCAAAAATAATATGTAAAAACATTGCCCTACACACATTACTATATATATACTTCTTTAAAAGCATGTTTAAACTCCATTTTTTGTACTAAGCTCCTTTAAAAACCATCTTTCAGACCTATTTTCTGATTTCGCGGTTATTCGGAACATCACAATGACGTCGTTAACCGTGACAATCGCGCCTTTCTCATAAAGTGAAAACACATATATGCACACACATTACAGTATTCTACACTCTTGAGGTTTATTACTGTACACTTAAAACTCATGCTTTTCTACTGTATTTCTAGAACAACCATTGCTGAAACGCGTTTGTTGTTGCTGGATGAAATAAACATCTTCAAACGCCCCCGCGAGTGCTGATTTTCTTTCAATTTAAGGAAAAGGAGCGACAATATATATATATATATATATATATATATATATATATATATATATATATATACATATAAATACACCTACTGACGGTTGCCAGTAGATAGTTATAGTTAGGACTGAATTTCCATAGGAAAATCTATTTTTGTTATGCTAATAACTTTGGCGCCGTTTGACGAATCTTCACTAAATTTTCAAAGTAAGTTTGCCTCTCACTTGAGCTGCTGTTTGGAAATGTTTGAGGTAGTTCGTTGAGTGGTGGCAGAGAAAAAGGGAGAGGTCCAAAAATGTGTTTACCCCTTGCAATTTCCCACAGGGATAAGACACGACTACAGCCCGAACCGCTGGACGGAATTACACCAAGTTTGGCAGAAAGCTAGATCTTGGTCCAGAAAGATCTCTTTTTGTAATTTGGTGTAAATCTCTTCAGTAGTTTTGAAGTTATGAAAGAAAAAATTGTATGTATATCTAGAGATGCAGAGGCTCCATGCATCTGACAGATCTCATGATGAGATCTTATTCATTGCCACCACGTCAACCAGAAAGTGGTGGCAGCCATCTTGGGACTCGGACTCAGCTAAGTGCCAAGAAAAAAGAAAAGAAAAAACCCATAAGGAGGCAAGGTAGGAAACCCTGAACTCCTAGGCCAGGTAGTAGGGTCCCCATCGCCCAGGGCTCCACCGTGATAGCAATGCGTAGGGGGGACATGTGGCCCCCCTCCCTGGGCCTTTTAATGCCCTGTGGACCAGATCCCTCAGGGCCTTGCAACAATTAGAAAAGGGAGGGGGGCCACACGACCCCCCCCCATGAGTCATCAATGGCCTTGGGGACAGCATCTCACAGGACTGACTAATGCTATGTCTGGGGTGTCCACCCCCGGGACATAGCGGTTTCCCTGCCCAGAATGGCATGGGCAGGGAAACCTGTGTTTGCTCTCGCTTGGCGGGAGCAATTTCAAAGCTCCTACCAAGTGAGAGCAAACACAAAGTCCAGTCCAGCTGACGAGAACTTTAAAAATGCTCCCGCCAGCTGGGAGCGGAATTGAGGTCTGTTTCCCTGCCCACAGTGATGCGGGCAGGTAAACAGATCTCAATATTGCTCATGCCTGCATGGAGCGTCATTTTTAGCTGCTCCCTGCAGACAGGAGCAATGCCAGCTCCCACTGGATGCGGAGAGCTGGCTTGGGCTGTGGGGCCTTGGGGCTCCTCCGTGGCCCCAATCGAAGATGCAGTGGGTGCCCCTGGTGGGCTCCAGGGCACCCAGCCTTTCTTTGCCGGGCCATGGTATATGGGATCCTTGGGGCTAAAATCGGCCTGGGGAGGGGGCCACACAGCCCTCCTCCCCCTTCAGTATTTGGCCGGGCCCCAGGTGATGGCCCTCCTCCCCCTCTAGCAATTGGCCAGACCCCGAGGGATGTGGTCCCTGGGGCTGAATTTTGCCTTGGGAGGGGAGCTGCGTGCCCCTCTCCCCATTTACAATATGACTGGGCCCCGGGAGAATGGGGTACCCAGGTCCTACATCGGTCTGGGAGTAGGGCTGCGTGCCCCTCTCCCTCATAAATCCAGTTGAGGGCCCCAGGGGATGGGATCTCCAGGGCCAAATATGACCCAGGGAGCAGGGTCCATGTACCCCCAGCCCCTAAGAAAATGTGCCGCGATCCGGGGGTGCGTCTCTGGAACCAGAGAGGGGGGCTGCAAGCCCCATCCGAGTTTGGCTGCCTTTGGGGGTTTGACCACAGGGCCTAGCCACGGGCCAGGCCTTGTGGCCAACCCTCTGTTGCACCTTGGCCGTGCATGGCATTGGGTTAGCTGCATTCGGGGGGTTGGTTGCATGTGGGTGTTGGCCGCAGGGCCTGGCTTCAGGCATGGGGCTGGCTGCATGCGGGCAGTTGGCCTACACAACCCAGGACCAGAATACCTGAACAGCTTCATACACTTTCACCAATCCACCAAACACCTACGCTCTGCCTCATTCGCACACACTCCCTGCATCTGCAGAAGCAAAGCTGGAGATCGCTCATTCTCTTACATCGCACCCAAGACTTGGAACCATGTCCCTCATAACATGAGAGCCTCCTTCTCACTTCTTGAGTATTGTAAGAAGCTAAAGACCTGGCTGTTTGCATAAGCACCTTGGGGAGCACACACCTACACACCTGTCTATGTGCCTCGATACCCTCTTGGTTGATGAGTGTGCTATACAAATCAACAAATCATAATATAGCATAACATAACATGCACAAAGAGGTGAAAACAAAGCATTAACATTTGAGGTAAAAAGAACAGAAAATAGGTGCCCATTTAGTAGCTAATTTGAATAAATTGAAACCAGAAAAACTGGATAAATCCCAACTTCGCTGCTAAACCAAAGGGTGTGATCTTAGGCAAATATTTTATTTCACTGATCCTGCTTTTTTCTTCATTATCACATATGAAAGCACGTTTTAACACGTACAAAAACCTATTGTGTTTTATTTAATAGATTGCAATGTTGTTCTGTCTATAAAAATTTGACCCAAATACAGGGTTCACATATCATCTATCGTGCCTCTTATTTCACTAATTGCACTGTCGCAAGCGTGGGGTGGGGGCAGGAATGGGTCTAAGTTCATGTTTAAAAACTATCACCTTTAATAAGTTCTCAGTACAGTGCTATATTGTGACATAGTAATGTCAAAGCAGCCGCAAAGCCTTTGCATACTGATAGCTGGGTTAGAGTCTTATTAGGTTTTTCCAGTAACTTAAAGGCAAAAACACCAGATGAAAATAGGTGCTACCACGTATGAATTCTGGCGCTTTTTCTTTTTTTCCATATATGTGACCTATATGCCTGAGTACATATCTGAGATACACCATATACTTCCATTGACTGGTGATGGGAAATGGTCTCTGTTGATGTACACAGTTCATTTGGCCCGTTTGGATCTTCCACTCCACAGGGCTTATTTACAAGCCCCTTGTGCGTCATTTTTAACATGGGAAAAGTGACGTACGAATGGCGCAAGGGGCCCTCACATGTTAATACAAAACACTGGGGCAGATTTACAAGCCCCTTGCGCCTCCTTGTGCTACTATTGCGTCATTTTTTTTTACGCAACGGCGGCGCAAACAATGCAGCCAATTTACAACGTGACGCATCTAGTAAGATGCGTCACGTTGTAAAGCCCTGCGTCACATTATACCTGCACCAGGTATAATGTATGCAGACTAGGGGGCAGATTTACAAGCCCCTTGCGCCACTTTTGTGTCACTTTTCCCATGTTAAAAATGACGCAAAAGTGGCCCAAGGGCCTTGTAAATAAGCCCCTTGGTGTTTCCACGCAAAAAGCCATGTAGAACTGACACAGTGGAATTCACAACATTTCACTGCGTCACTCTATGCCTTCACTGCGTCAAAATCCCTACGCCTGCTCAGACCAGGCGTAAGGAATGACGCAGGGCTTTTTGTATGGGACTCGCCTATCTGTTGTGGCACATTGCTGGAGTTGCGTCACTTTCATGAGCAACTCCAGCAATGCGTCACTTTTGTGCCAACAGATGCGTCAGTATTTCTGACGCATCTGTTAATCTTTGCTCCATGGAGCACTGTATTGTAAATACAGCGCATCCATGGTGGCGCAAGAACATTTGGCACTGGCGCAAGGAAACTGACGCATCTATGCAGATGCTCAGGGGCAGATTTACAAGCCCCTTGCGCCACTTTTGCGTCACTTTTCCCATGTTAAAAATGACGCAAAAGTGGCGCAAGGGGCTTGTAAATAAGCCCCTCAGTTCCTTGTAAATGCGGCCCACTGTATTTGCATAAAGATGCTTTATCCTGTTTTCGAGAAGTGATGTTCGGGGCTTGGCTCGCGCACGGGCTCTAAGAGCCATGTCAGACTCTTGACTCGGCTATGGCTCGCCTCTCCCTGTTACTTTTTTGTCCTGTGCACCTATAGTTGTTTGAGAGGCAAGTGTGGGATGCGTGTACAAGACCCGCTGGCCACACATTCCTTTTTGTTCCAAAATCCAGTTATTTTTTCTGCTTCTCGTAAAATGTGTTTACTACAGTGCAGGATCCCTGTGGCATGCTACAGCCAGCTACAGACTCGCTCGACCGTGCCCACGAGGAGGTCGCATTCCTGGAGTTCCACTACATCGCTGCTTTATGGAGTGGAATATTGCTCATCTGAGAGGGCTGTCGAGCAGCGGAGCGTTTCCAACAAGGCCCTTGTCCGGCCATCATGTGGTCCCCCATCAGCCCTCGGTACTCCACTCTTTCATGCCTTGTTAGATTCGAGTCATGTATCTCTATGTACCTTTCTAGACAGTGTGATCTGTGTGGAATGAGCCGATTCCATTGAAAGGACACATAATCCACACAGAATCTATTGAATGCCTTTCCTTTTCATATGTTGAGTTTATAAAATGTCAGGTTTGTGTTGCACTTTGGCACAGCATGATTTAGCGATAATTTGCGAGGCTTTACGAATCGGTGTAGTAAGACACACCTGCGTGAAAAATTGTGTACCTTTCCTTCTGCACATATTGTGAAATGCTTTCGAAAACTTCTCAAATTGAATTAAATTTGCTACAGGGAATGGTGGGCATTTGCCTGGACCCCTAAATTATGGATGAAAGTTTCGGGATAATAATAAGTTTGAAATTAATGGGAAATTAAGAAGAAGAGAAAGGCCAATTTCAGGTTTCAACGAAATTATTCTTGTTTATTGTGAAAACAGCCTATCAATGGTCTCTAACCATAGTGTGTATGGGCTACAAATGCAGCTGGGAATGGAGGAAACCAGGGTCGGTGTGGCCTATACGGCAATCAGGTAGTGCCAAAGGGCTATTCTGACATGTCAGTGTGTGGGGCAGTATTTTGGCTGTTTCAAGGCCTGTTGGATGATCTAGTGGACTGGTTTGTACTATTGATTCCCCTAATATTATCACCAACATTGCCTGTAGTAAAACAGATGCATGCAGACTCCCATACCTTGCAAAATACCTATACAGCTGTCTCTACAAGGTCAAGATTGCCCTGATTTTGCAAATATAGGCCACTTTTTTAGCTCTCTGATTCACTGGAGGCTGGTTAGGTTGAGCCTGAGCCAGCGCGCAAGCGCTGCTCTGGCGATGATCTGTTGTAGTGCAGTACGGGAGAGAAGCCCCGCCCACTCCCCCGCCCATATTTTTCATTGGCTTGTGTCTTTGTCCTTCATAAATGCTGTCTTCTGATTCCTTAATAGGCTTCTTAGTCCCTCCTTAGTACTGCCATGTCGTCATTTGGAACCCCTCATGGCTACTGGCCAATTTACTTCGGTTGTTACACGGTACGCCTTCTTGTAAGCACTATTTTCTTCATTGAGTTTCTCTTGTCGCAGGCACGACATGCTTCATTTACATTCAGCGTGCAATGCGCAATTCTTTCAATTAAATGCTCATGCACTGTTTCCTGCATCCCCAGCGGACGCTCACGGCTTCAGCTTTGCTGTCACACATAGCATCTTTGTTTCCTGCTAATCCAATGCCGTCCCAGTGTGCTGTCGGTTCCGTCCACGTCCCCTCTCCCCCTTGTTTTCTTTTGCTCTTCTGCTTTAGGTGAGTGTTGGGAGGGCGGGCCTGCACAACCTTTGCCTCTCTTCGGGCAGGAGGAGGGCACGGTGCAGGTGAGCAGCCGCAGGAACTTCTGGTGGAAGTTTGCCGGTAGAGCCCGGCAGCCCCCGCTCCTCCTGACCGAAGGGTCCGCTGTGGGGCTCCTCTCTGCCATGCAATGCCCCGAGATGTGCGATGATGGCTCGGGAAATCAGCCAGGTGGAGGTGCTGGACTTCCTGTGCCAGGCTGGCGGGGCACGCTACAAACGCGGCCCTGTTCGCCCATTTCAAGCGCTTCCTGCGGGACACCCGTCCCTCTGCCCAGGACACATTCTCCTCTCGTCGTGGATTTAGCCATCCCGTTCTCGCTTGGGTCTGAGCACGGGGCTCTGTGGGGTCCCACTCATGTCCCTTTTGCTTCCCGCTGGGGCTCAGAGGCAATATTGAGCTCGCGAAAGCCGGCGGTGCCCTCCCCTACCAGGATCTCCCGCGCCATCCATTCAAGCCAACAAGTTATGAGTTCAATGCACTGAGCAGAGCCACGAGATGAAGAAGCGGGGCTCCGCGCTGCAGGTAAGAGGGAGGGGAGGCTCTGCTCGCACCAAGGGCTGGGATGGAGGGTCCGGGATGAGAGCTCTCAGGCAGGACCGGCAGCAACGTCCAGGCCAGGGGGCGCAAGGGGAGACAGAATCTGTGCCAGGAAGAATTCCTTGACACACGTCCCATGCCCTGCCGCTCACCCATAACCCCGGCAGGACGGGCAGCCAGCTGCATAACTGAGGTTTCAGGGGTGCGGCTGACCAGAGTGCCATTAACACGCGTGCGGGGAAGTTAACACCTCTTAGCGCGTGATCCTGCTTTATTTCTCCCCCCCTTTGCAGTGGGTCGGGTCCCCTTGTGGGCTGCACGGATCGTACACCTTCTACAAGGCTTTCCAGTGCCGCTTGGAGGGCAGAGACAAGACCCTGTGCCTTGGCGACTTCTTCCCTGTGTGGTGCCAGCCCAAAGGGCACCCGGTCTGCATAGAGAAACTGCAGCTGCTGTGGGAGGAGAGGACCAGCGGGCAGCTCCAGTCCAGCTCCAAGCTGTAATTCCTGCCCGAGGACACTCCAAGGGGCCGGAGCAGTGAGCACAGCCAGGTAAGGGGCATTATTAAAGGGTAGAGCCCGCTGGCAAGAAGGGTTTCAGTGCCAGAGTTATGGATGATGACCGTGCTTGTGGGCTACAAAAAACACAAGGCATGCTATTATAGTTCTGTGATTACTGGTAGGCAAACCTGAATAGCATCTGCTTCTTTTATGAACGTTTTTCTTTTATACAGGGCACTGAGATTCACTGATTTCATCCACATTCGGTGTACTAGAGCTGCGTTTGTCACGTGTCGTGGATCATGGTGTAATTAATTAGAACATTCCTCTATATTTATATATGTGTGTGTGTGTGTGTACATAAAACTGTATTTTTAAGTGTCTCAGTGTGATCAAGGGCGGAAATTGGGAAATGGACTTGAGAATAAAAGCAGTAAGCAGCCCAGGTGTGGGGCAGTAGGGAACCCTGTAACAAGGAACGACGGACATGGCTAAATGCTCATATGGTCCAAAAGGCGAGACCGATTGCATTGCAAATGCTTGTTTTTTTATGCCAGGGCCCAGATCTGGCTTTTTCACTGGTGGTGCTTGGTAAACAATTATTTTCTGGCGCCCCCAATGACCTCTTCCTCCACGGATTTCCTCAATGCCACCGTTCAGCGGTAACCCTCATCTCTCCATAGGCCCTCTTTCACATGCATTTAATTTCTTTTATTGTGCTACTCATAGCAATGTAGTGTCTCAGAGCATTTTATATCACACACATTATATAGAAACAATGAATCATACAAGTGTATGAGTCAATGTAGAGGAAATGTTCCATGAGAAAATGAAGACTACAAGACGTAGGAGTCGGTTGTATGATAGAGGCACGCATGGCTAAACCCCACGTGCCTCTACCATGCAGCCCGAACCACGCATGCCTTTACCATGCAATTTCGTGGTAAAGGCATGAATGGTAAAGGGTTGTATGATGGAACCATGCATGCGTTTACCAAGCATGCCAGTTCCACACAGGCTGAACAACGAAATTCTTAACCACGAATATGCCTTTACCACGCATGCCTTTACAACGAATCATGCGTTGTTAAGGCATATCTGGTAAACACATATCCGTGGTTAAGACTTTACAGGTAGGTCTTAACACCCCGACCCCTGCCCCCGGCCTGAGTTTCTAAACTACGCCCTAGTAACTTTTTCGCCCCACCCTCCCCATATCCCTAAAAAACTACCCTCTAAGCCCTAAAAACTACCCTGCCCCCTAAGCCTTAAGAAGTATTACGTTCCCTGCTCCCCACCCTGAGCCCTAAAACGGCCCCCAAGCCATGAAAAGTACCCCGAACTCCCCCAGCCCTGAAAACTACCTTGAATCCCTTCAACCCTGAAAACTATCCCAAACGCCCCCAGCCCTGAAAGCTAACCGGAACTCCCCCAGCCCTGAAAACTTCCTCGACCCGCCACCAGCCCAGAAAACTACTCCCGAACCACCCCCAGCCCAGAAAACTAACCCCAACGCACCCTCAGCGCACAAAACAACTCCAAACGACCCCCAGCCTCACTTAAAATAACCCTGTCCCACCCCCAGCTCACAAAACCTTCCCGATCTACCCCCAGCACACAAGACAACCCCGACCCGCAGCCCACAAAAGTATCCTGACCCAGCCCAACTTTAAATAACCCCGACTCACCCTCAAGCCCCACTTAAAACAACCCCGACCCACCCTTAGCCCACAAAACAACCCGATCCCCCCCAGCCCCACTTACCCTACCGCGATCTCTTCCTGCTTCTGTCCGTCGGCAAACCCTACCGTGCATATGCCTTAACCACGCTGTTAGACCTGGCATCATTGGCGCGGGTCTCCCTTCCTCTTTTCGCTTCTTACCTTTTATGTTGGCTGGATTTAGATGCTCTGGGCGCTGTGCCACTGCCAATCAGTGACACAGCGCGAATGCTCCCTGTGTAAAGATAACTGTATGAATTGGGATAATCATAATTGGCTCGTTTGGTTTACCTGTCAGTCCCTATTATCAGTGCACTGTGTGTGCCCAGGGCTGGTAGACCAAATACTGCTGGTGGGCCGGCAGCGCTGATTTGCGCTACCCACCGAAGCAGCTTTTAAAGTATGTCCGTGTCGCAGGTTCTAATAGCGAGTTACCCTCCATTTCACTGTTTACTATTGTAAGGCTATCCGTTCTCATAGGCCAGAATGGGCAGGCTGAGTATTACATGCCCTAATTCTACCTGCCCCCAGGAACCTGATAGGAACATCGAATTTGATATGTTTAAGCTCAGGACATTGAGATACATCTTTTAGTAAGGATTATTTGCGTAGCCCATGTTCGAAAATACCTCTGCTAGAAACGAGGTATTTTCTGGCCTCAGCTTTCCTGTAGGCTTTGCTAGCGTGTTTATTGGCCGTCTGGTTTTGGAGCAGCAGGGCCAGCTGGGTCAGACCTGGCTGGAGAGAGAGATCGGCATTTAGAGTATGGAGAGGGGTGACTCTTTGATCTGAGCAGGGCCGTGCCTGGCAAGGTGAATGATGGCTCCACCTCCCACTGGGCGTCTGATAGCAGACCCCCAGATTCTCAAAGGGCAGGATGTCGCCTCCTAAACCAAGTGCTCCCCGACCCCACCGAACTGGTTCTGGCTGGATGCAGTGATTTGTGACTGCAGAGAACAAAGACTTTTTAGGTATAAAATGCTGCGCTGAAACCTGTTTCAAGTGTGTTCCTTCTGGATGTCAAGACGAAACTCTGTCCGAGTGAACAGAGGAAAGGACTTTGAAACTTTCACCAAGCTTGCCGAAGAAACTACCCGACGGCCTGAATTGAGAGCGCCTCCTGCTGAAGTCTCAGGGACATTAGACTTCACCCCGTCAGCCGTCCGAATTCCTGTGCTAGGGATTCTACTTGCAGGTGAGGCCTCCGTCGAGTAATCCGGAACCTCTAGTTCTACTGTGAGGAACGCGGACTGGTAACCCTTGTTAACTCTGTGTGTGGGCTGCCGCAGCTAAGAGAGAGCTGCCGCCGCTGAGCGCCCGCCTTAATTTGAATCTCCGGAACCTTCGCTGAATCTGTGTGGGCCGCCGCAGCTAAGAGAGAGCTGCCGCCGCTGAGCGCCCGCCTTAATTTGAACCTTCGGAACCTTCGCTGAATCAGTGTGGGCTGCCGCAGCTCAGAGAGAGCTGTAGCCGCTGAGTGCCTGCCGTTGTGCCAGCCTGGTCGAGATCATCGTGATTTGTCCTGTGGGCAGCCGCAGCTAAGAGAGAGCTGCTGCAGCTGAGTGCCCGCACCTTTGCCAACCTGGCCTCATCGTGATTTGTCCTGTGGGCCGCCGCAGCTAAGAGAGAGCTGCTGCTGCTGAGTGCCCGCACCTTTGCCAAACTCCGCATCATCGTGATTTGTCCTGTGAGCCGCCGCAGCTAAGAGAGAGCTGCTGCTGCTGAGTGCTCGCACCTTTGCCAACTTTGCATCATTGTGATTTGTCCTATGGGCCGCCGCAGCTAAGAGAGAGCTGCTGCCGCTGAGTGCTCGCACCTTTGCCAACTTTGCCTCATCATGATTTGTCCTGTGAGCCGCCGCAGCTAAGAGAGAGCTGCAGCCGCTGAGTGCTCGCACCTTTGCCAACTTTGCATCATTGTGATTTGTCCTGTGGACCATCGCAGCTAAGAGAGAGCTGCTGCCGCTGAGTGCTCGCACCTTTGCCAACTTTGCCTCATCGTGATTTGTCCTGTGAGCCGCCGCAGCTAAGAGAGAGCTGCTGCCGCTGAGTGCTCGCACCTTTGCCAACTTTGCATCATTGTGATTTGTCCTGTGAGCCGCCGCAGCTAAGAGAGAGCTGCTGCCGCTGAGTGCTCGCACCTTTGCCAACTTTGCCTCATCGTGATTTGTCCTGTGAGCCGCCGCAGCTAAGAGAGAGCTGCTGCCGCTGAGTGCTCGCACCTTTGCCAACTTTGCCTCATCGTGATTTGTCCTGTGAGCTGCCGCAGCTAAGAGAGAGCTGCTGCCGCTGAGTGCTCGCAACTTTGCCAACTTTGCATCATTGTGATTTGTCCTGTGGGCCACCGCAGCTAAGAGAGAGCTGCTGCCGCTGAGTGCCCGCACCTTTGCTAACTTTGCATCATCGTGAATCGTCCTGTGGGCCGCCGCAGCTAGGAGAGAGCTGCTGTCGCTGTGAGCCCACCACAGAGCTGCACGACGAAAGTCATCGCCACCACCAGCCCGGGCCAGGGCCCGCCTGTCCCCAAGTGCCCGAATCATTGTGAGTGCACGTTGCGGACCACTGCAGTCAAGAACTGTGGTCGCTGGGAGTCCGCCTGTCACCGTCTCCACTTCTTCAAGAAGCTACGTGCTGTGTCCCCGTCCAACGGCAGGTATCTGGTCGCATAGACCCAGGCCTTGAACTCAGTCAGTGCCACGTTCTGGTGAACATGTTATTGTCTTTTTAAGTCCCTACAGATTTACGTGCATTGTGACTGGTTAAAACGCTTTTGAGAGTCTCGTGCTAAACCTTAGATAAAGATACTATTTTTCTATACCTATTTGAGTTGTGTCCTTTTGTGGTGTCGTTACTGCCTTATTATGCATGGTCATAAATGCTTCACACACTGCGTCTGAGATAGGCCTAACTGCTCGTGCTACGTTACCACAGGGTTGAGCAGGGGTTATCAAAGGGGGTAGCCCACTTGCCCTGACTTAGGAAGAAGGGTCCTTATTTGGACATTGGCGCCAGCCATGGCCAACTAGAGACCCCCATTTCTAACACACGCACATGTATGGTTAAGGCATATACGCAGTAGGGCTTGCGTTGTTCAGCCTTTGTTGTAAAGGCTGTACATTGTTCAGCCTTCCTGGTAAAGGCTGTTTCCCATGGCAAAGGGGTATGGGTGGCTAAGGTCGTGACCCTTCCACCCGCCCTAAGCTACAAACCCTCTACCTGCCCCCTGCCCTGTGGTCCAAATACCCCGACCCTCTCCCGCCCCCACTCTGTCCCTAACCTTTAATATACACTACCCTGACCCCCTACAACCCCCTGCACTGCCCCTAAAACTACCCCAACCCCTTCCGCTGCCCTTAGGCCTAAAACCCTAACCCCTATTTAAAAAAACTACCCCAACCCCCCCACCACTCTGAGACCTAAAAAAACTACCCTGTCCACCTCTAAGCCCTAAAACAACCCTGACTACCCATTCTCCTCCCCCTGCCCTAAGGACTAAAACCCTGTCCTTAACATACACTACCCCGACGCTAACCCATCCCCTGCACTGTCCCTAAAACTACCACAACCCCTACCACTGCCCTTAGGCCTAATACCCTAACGCCTAATTAAAATAACTCTCCGACCCTCCCCCTGCCCTGAAAACTATCTCGACCCCTCAGCCCTGAAAACTACCCCTTATGTCCCCTCCCCAGCCCTGAAAACAACCCCTGAACTCCCCAGCCATGAAACGACCCTCGACCCCCCCAGTCCTGAAAACAACCCCAACCTCAACAGCCCTGAAAATGATCCACCACGCTGTCTGCATTCTGTATCCACCAGCAACCAGCAGACAGCAAAGGAGTTTTCCTATTTAACATCGAGCTGGGCCCAAAACAAAGGCTGATTTAAAGGGCCATCAGCTCTCCTTTTTTCTAAGTATCATCCTGTGTGGCTGCCATCTGGAGCCTAACACCTAGAGACTAACGCAATGGAAGGAAACAAAGGTGCACAGCTTGTTATCACTTTACAAGTACTTAACGGAAACAATGATTTGGAGGCAGAATTTTAACTTTGGTCAACTCCCTATGTATGAGATGTGCTTTCACTGTAATTACACAAATAATGATTTAAATGGTGTTGGGACGGAAAAGTCCCTGCATTGTTATGGATGTGCACCCCTACAATAAGTGCCCAAGTGCACCAATGTGTGGATCCCTGTTAGACCTGTCATCCTTCGGGAGGTCTTCCTCCAAGCTTTTTCTCTGCTGCCTTTTTGCCTGCTTAACTCCACTTTTTGCTGAGCACTTTACCACTGCTGACCAGAGCTAAAGTGCATGTGTTTCTCCCCTAAACATGGTGACAGTATATATCTGATTGGCATAGTTTAGTTTACCTATAAGTCCCTTTTAAAGTGGTTTACCATTTACCCAGGGCCTGTAATCTAAATGCTACTAGTGAGCCTGCAGCACTGGTTGTGCCACCCACACAAGTAACCTTTCAAACCTCTCAGCCTGCCATTGCAAGGCCTGTGTGTACAGTTTACTGCCACTTCGACTTGGCATTAAAAATCACTTGCCAAGCCATAAATCCCCCTTTTATTTCACATGTCACCCCTAAGGTAGACTCTAGGTAGCCCTAAGGGCAGGGTGCTCTGTAACTAAAAGGTAGGCCATCTACTTTTGTGTTTTACATGACCTGGTAGTGACAAACAGCTAAATTCATTTTTCACTGCTATGAGGCCTACTCCTCTCATAGGCTAGCATTGGGAATTCCTTAAAACACTTTTAAGCTGTAATTACTGATTAGAAAGGAGTAGCTGCACCATGTTTCATGTCTTTGGAATGGTAATGATAAATCCTCTATACTGGTAAAGTTGGATTTAGCATTTCTGTTTTAGAAATGCCACTTTTAAAAAGTGACAATTTTTCTGCTCTTACTGCTCTGTGTGCCTAGCAGCCTGTCTCCGATACATGTCTGGGTTATTTTATGACTACACTTTGTGCATTCCCTCTAGACAGCTACTAACACAAGAAGGATGGGTGTGACAGAGAACTCATCTACCTTTTGATAGCTCTTCCTGGGCAGGAAAAGGGAGGGGGAGCTGACACTTCCACTTAACTAGGCAGTGTCCTGTGTCTCACACAAAGGGCTGATTACCCCCCACTTATTGCCTGAGAGTCAGGGCTGGGATGAAAGGGGACCTGTGCAATTCAAGGGCTTGCTTTGAAGTAACCCCCACTTCAAAGGCACATTTGGGTATAAGTAGGTTCTGACCCACAAAAGGACCTGCTCACAACTCTGCCAGGAGTAAAGACTGCTTTGCTACAAAGATTGCCACTCTGCTCAACTGACTGTTCTGAAGAAACTGCTTCTCTGCTTTGCTGAGCTGCATTGCTGTCTGCTGATCTCTGCCCAGCTGAGGACAAGGACTGGGCCCATCTCACTTGAACCCAGAGTGACTCCAAGGGCTTGCTGGCTTACCCTCTGAAGTCTAAGGGCTATCAAAGGCTTCCTACAATCCTGCTGCTGGACTCTGCCATCTGTGAGTCTTCCCTTGCCTGAGGTGCCACTCTAGTCCTGGGCCTCCGAAGTGGGTTCTGCAGCTGTTTTTGCTTTAGAATCGACGCAGTGGCGACTTTGCAGTGATCGGAAACGACGCATTGCCCTTCGACATAGGAGCCTATCGATGACATCGCCACGACAGACTGCACGGCTCGACAACAATGGTCAGTGCAGCTTGATGATGGCGCAATGCTTGCATTGTAAAGGGGTTCAAGGCCAAACCCTTCATCAACTGTACGGTTTGGCATCAACACTTCACCTCCATCCACGGGATTGACAAAGCAGCGCCTCCTCAACTCTTCGCCTTGAGTCTTCAATGTCCATGCGTGTTCCATCCAAGGTTCCTTTGTCAATGGTATCTGTCTGAGTCCTGTAACTGGCCTTCCCTGCACCTTGGACGGCCTGAACTTTGGATTTATCCCGGCCTAGTATGATTCCAAATAACCCCTTAGCGCTATTGACTCTTAAGCACATTTTTTGGTTTATTCTTTAAAAATTCATAACTCCGGTTGTACTTATTGGATTTTTGTTGTTTTGGTCTTGATTTTCTCATAAAATTATTCTATGATTTTCTAAACTTGTGTGGGTTATTTTTGTTGTGTTTACATTGTGTTACTGTGTCTGTGTGTGTTGCACGAATACTTTACACATTGCCTCTTGAGATAAGCCTGACTACTCTGTGCTAAGCTACCAGAGGGTGAGCACTGGTTATCTTTTAGTGTTTATCTAGCTTACCCTGACTAGGATTGTGGATCCTACTTCGATAGGGTGCATACCTATGCCAGCTAGAGACCCAATTTCTAACAGTCCCTAATGCTGATTTTTGTTGTCATAGGCTAACATGGACACAGGCCTGCTTCATGGATTGTGGTCTTATTGGACTAGGAGGGGCACCAAAAGCACGACCCTTACCATGGTGGAAGGCTACTGCCTTCACCAGGAGTTAAGCGCACAAGCCCTGTGGTGGCAGCATACAATTTAGTGATCAGTAGGAGTGAAAAGGACTTATTTTACCTGTGTCACTAGAGCGAGGCCTACGGGCTCAGTCACTTTTAAAGTTCCACTGATGTGAGCTTAATTCACCCTTGGCCTACATCAGATTGATGTGAAGTGCTGCGCAACACAGAGGTGTTGTATCTGCGCTGGGTTTGTGTGTGTCTGTGAAGAATATGTTTAGTTACACTTCAAGGAGAATGGGTACAATACAAATGCAGTACTGAGCAGTGCGTGCATGGTGATTGACGCATCTGGGCCTATCAGTGGTACAGTACCTGAAGGATGTAGTGCTGTGCAGTGTGTCCAGAATAAATGCATGTGCTGGATGTATGTGTGCCAATGAGTGGTACAATACAGGAGGGTATAGTCAGTGCATGTTAAATGCATATGCTGAATGTATGTGTGCCTGAGTGGTGCAGGGCAGTCCGTGCATGTCTAATACAGGTGCTGGATGTATGTGTTCCTAAAAGTAGTACAGTACATGAGGGATACAGTACTATGCAGTATGTGTATGCTGTATACATGTACTGGGTATATTTGTGACTGTGGATGGTACAATAAATGGAGTGCCTCGGGTTCGATTTTGGGAGATCCAGAATTGCATGGTGAAACACAGAGAGGAGGTAGAGCAATAGCACAGACTGATTTGTGTATTGCTGCATTCCCGTAAGCTGGGTCGGTCACAAACCGGGGAGGGGAGAGTGAGGCTTTCCCTGTACATGTCAAAGGGTGTTCTTTAATTTAGTGAGAGGTCACAAGGAAGGAACCCAGGCCAATCTCAGGAAGGAGATGGGGCTGATAAGAGCAGTGTTTAATTTGAGCCAGTGGTTTCCAAGCCCTGCACTTAATTGTCAACATCGGCACTTATGACATTCTGCCACTAAGTGGCACCAATGCCTAAAACAGAGACGATTACAAGAACATTTATCTATTGATTAATTATACATTAAAAATGACTAATACCTGTCACCCAAGCCATTCTAGTAGGTTGGGGGCCTGCAATAGTCTGAATTGTCACTTTTGTAAGAGGGTGATGTTAGTAGTTGTGTTGGCACTGTCATTGGCAGCGCAGGCAGGGGCAATGGGTGGTGCAAGCTGCACTGGCCTCCTGACGAGGGCTCCTGACACATGTTTTTTGCATATTAAGCACTGGATGAGAGAAATATAAAGTGTAGGGCTGATGGCCCAGGGCTAACATTTAAATGCACATATCACTGTGGCTGACATCCAGGTGTGATCTCTGGTCACTCCAATGGCCTGTGTTGTGGAACTATCAGCTTTGGAGACACTCCTGTGAGAGACTGCTTTTCAAAAGGAAGAGGGAGCAGAGGTAGTGTACACTTCAAATGAAGCAGAACCCCAATCTAAAACTTCAAAGACTCAGACCCATAATCACATTTGGCGTCTTGGAATGGACTATATGGAGGGGAGTTTGAGATCCCCAAATGTGTCACCTGCTAGGCAGCCAGATGGGCTGTGTGAAGAGGGAAGATCTGCAAGACATTTGTGTGTGATAAGGACTGGGGACCAAAGCCGATTAATCTCCATGCTGCATCAGAAGACGCAGTTTACTGGGCAAAAGCACTTAGTCCACTTTTCACAGAGATAAGGCAGACAGGCCTACTACCCCCGTCCTGGCGGTCTTCGATAATCTCGCCAATTTTCAAGTCAGGTGACAAGAGTCAGCCAAAAAACTACCAGTTGGTCGCTCTACTAGATAATGAGGCAAAAAAAATTGAGGGGAACACTTCTGGACGAAATACAAGAATGGGCCGAAGATAACACGATAATCCCTTTGAATCAGACGTGCTTCTCCAAATCAGTCGGAACGGTAACAAACATAACAACTATGGCTCTGCTTATCGACAAGGCCGAGAAAACAAAAATGCCACTACACCTATGCTTTATTGAATACAGGGCCGCCTTCGATCATGTGAATCGCAGCAAACTATGGACAAAATTGGCCAACTGGGGTATATCCCAAGCTTTGCTCAATCTGCTAATCAATCTGCACACTGAGACCTGGATTCAAGTAAAATTGGGGGATGGGTCAACACTTTCGAGACGGATACCAACAACAAAAGGTCTCAAGCAAGGATGTGTGTTGGCCCCGACCCTTTTCAACCTGTTCCTAGCAGACCTTATCCCGCTTTTAAACACCAGCAACTCTCATTCTCCAAGCGTTACCATGTCTACTCTACGCGGATGATTTAGTTCTAATTAGCAAACGAAGGTGGGCTTACAGCACCTTCTTAATACCACTTTTGAATACTCTGAGGCAAACAACTTGAACATCAACTTGGAGAAAACCAAAACCATGACAATCAACAAGAACTCGAAGAAAACACCCATCTGGTTTTGGGGTCATACACGCATTGACTCAGCAACAGAATATAAATATTTAGGGGTGGTCATCGATAAAGGAGGGCACTTCACAGCCCAAAGGGACTCAATCAGGAGGAGGGGAACAGCCCTGGCAGTCTCGCTAAGAAATCTTAATTCCAAGCTAAGCGGCCCCTCACTTGCCCCACTATCTGAAGTAATACGGGCAAAACGCCTACCCACAATAGCTTATGGGAGTGAGGCACAGAGGGGCAGGGGTTCCAAGCTCCTAGACGACACGGTTGCAAAAGCGTACAGAAGAATCTTTGGCCTAGCAAAAAGAGTCTCTCCAGCACAGATCAGGCTCGAGTTCGGCGTTCAGAAACAGACCCTCGCAAGACAAGGTGCAATAGCCATCTTCTGGGACAAAGTACGGAAATCAAACACAGGAACCCTCAACTGGTGCCTGTGGTCAGAACTACAATATAATACGGCATCGCTTGCTACAAAATATCTACAAGCAAGTCTGACCACCCTGGGGCTCACCGAGCTCTGGGAAACACCTACTAGTCATTGTCTCTTTAAAAAAACAGTAAAGAAAACTGTAAAGCGCCTATCCTGGGTTGAGGGCAAAGCAGCATTATCCAAGAGGTCACATGGCTGGATGACCTTGGGAACCTATTCCACCCCCGCTGCCCAAAAGAACTTAGTCCTGGGACTTGCAGACCTATTAAAATTCAATTCTTAAAATACCGACTTGGCCTGCTACCATGCACAAAGCACTTTCCCCACTGGCTGAAAAGCCAATTCGATTCCATCTGCCGCTTGTGCGGCAAAGCGCAGGAAGACATGCTGCACCTGCTTTGCATCTGTAAAGAAATGACACAAGAATGGAAACAGCTTTTAAAACCACTTTTTAATAACAGAGGCATCCGCACTCGGAGGCAAGCGGTGCTGGCGCGTTTTGCACCCGAGGACACACAGCTGAACTGCCGCCTGGTAAAGTTTCTGAGGCTAGTAGAGAAGAAAATGCCACAATAGCCATAGGCAGGCCTCAGCACTAAATCGCACAATGTGATTTTATTGCCTAAATGTAAAAAGGTTAAATGCCGCTAAGTTGTTGATCTAATCACAAAATCTTGCATTTTAAACATGACAGATCAACTGACTTAACTGATTTAAACTGATCTAACTGTTTTTTTATTAAATGTCTCTTTTTATCTTTCTTAAAATTGCAATTTAGAATGAAAATTTTTATAATACATTTTTTAGCAATGTTTTTAAGTAACTACACTAATAAAATAAAACTTGAATCCATGCTGCATCACCCAGGGAATCCAAAACCAACTGTCCTGGAGCCTGAGCACCAACATCTGCATGATTTCCAAGTGTTCTCTGTGAAAAAGAGGAGAGCATTGGAGGGAGCAAGGTCCAGTGGGAAGCCTTGTCAAGTGGACTCCCTGTGTGAGGTGTGAGGAAATGGCTTGTGCTCCGATCAGGTCAGTGCCCATGTGCAGGACAGAGTCAGTGGCTCCCATATGCCATCCTTAATTTAGCTGTATCGTGCTGTGCCAATTGGGCGGAGTCCTGCATAGTAGTGAGGTAGTAACCCCATATGCCAGGAGGAGCTGCCGTAGAAAATACTGCTGTATGGTATGGGTTTGAGCCTTGTGCAGTAGCGAGACAGAGACTCTGTATGCCAGAAGGGGTGTCCATGGTGAATTTCACTGTGCTGATCAGGCCGGAGCCCACAAACTGTCAGGTGCAGTGACCTCGTAAGTCAGAGGGGATCACCGGGAGTACCAAGGACTACGACTTGTTCTGCCCTCTGCCGGAAAAGTGAGAACGCTATGGGAGCCTGCAATTACTGAAATATGTGCTACCAGGAGAATACTGAATTCTCATTGGCTGAAGACGAAAAAAAAGGCAACATGTATTGCAGCAATGATTTATGCTGTCTGATAAAGTGTGTGCTCCTAGTAAAGGATGAGAGAACCTTTTTGCCACTCTATCAGACCCATACTCCATGCTTTGCCTCTTACCGATTTGCATTTGCCATTGCTTATTTACCCTATGCAGTTTTAAGATTATACTTAATCTTTGAACCTTTCTTTATGGAAGTTCTGCAATTATTGATTTTGAGCTTCATGCGCTATTCTCACTCTTGCCTCTCATTTTTGAACTCTTCATGGGTTCTGACTGATATCATTTTCACCCCATTCTTAGAATAGGGATTCTTTCCTTTATGGAATGCGTTGAGTGCATTATTTTAATATGATCTGCTCTAACCATATTTTTTATTATCAATTCTGTAATCTGATTGATATCTAACTAATCATTAAAGAATCTGAATTTAGTAAACTTTTAAATAGAAAATAAAACCCTTCAAGTTGATGAGCTTATCTGACTCAGAAGTAGTGTAAGATCCTGGGATAGATATTGAATTAAATGTAGAAGACACATAGGGGCCGATTCCGATCTCGGTCGGAGGCGCACCCAATACTATTCGGTCGGGAAAAAAGCCATGCGAAAGCCAGTTTCCCGACCGATCCGTACAGCACACCGAACGAGCAAGTACGATGCGCACAACAGCAAAAATCCCGGCCGAGCCGTACTCACCCAAACCAGGTCCTGTTCTCCGACCGAGGCGAATCCGGAAACGCCGAATCGAGTCGCACGGAAGGGAAAATGCAGCCCCGTCCGGCCGGACAAGTACGATGCGCTTTCCGTACGCGCCGAACCCGTCGCTACGCACGGCACGTCAAAGCATCCGGGAGAGGCGCACATAAGCTCCGAATCGCGCCACAACACGATCCACGGCTACGAGACGAACACAGCACCGACGAGGACGACGCGAAGCGACGAGGACGAAGCCAAGCGACGAGGACGACGCGAAGCAACGAGAAGGACGAACGACACGAACCAACCATGAATCCCTTCGTCCCGATCATACCAATATTCTACATCTACTACCGGAACAGGCACGGACGCGTACGGCGCAGAAGGTAAGTCAGACACCAACCACAAAACACATACAACACGTACACGACACATCACACACATACACTGGGAATCTGAATATACTTACACCAGCAACAGCAGCACCATAGGGGCGGGATGCCCATCACCAATGCCACATATGCACACAGGGGCCTGAATGCGCGCCACCACCCCAACCCAGGGGGCTGGATGCCTACCACTACTACCACCCTTAGCCAGGGTGGCAGGATGCCTACCACTACTACCACCCTCACCCACGGGGGCAGGATGCCTACCACTACTACCACCCTTAGCCAGGGGGCAGGATGCCCACCACTACTACCACCCTCACCCAGGGGGGCAGGATGCCTACCACTACTACCACCCTCACCCAGGGGGGCAGGATGCCCACCACTACTACCACCCTTAGCCAGGGGGGCTGGATGCCTACCACCACCCTTAGCCAGGGGGCTGGATGCCTACCACTACTACCACCCCCACCCAGGGGGGCAGGATGCCTACCACTACTACCACCCTCACCCAGGGGGGCAGGATGCCCACCACTACTACCACCCTCACCCAGGGGGGCAGGATGCCCACCACTACTACCACCCTTAGCCAGGGGGCAGGATGCCCACCACTACTACCACCCTTAGCCAGGGGGGCTGGATGCCTACCACCACCCTTAGCCAGGGGGGCTGGATGCCTACCACTACTACCACCCCCACCCAGGGGGCAGGATGCCTACCACTACTACCACCCTCACCCAGGGGGGCAGGATGCCCACCACTACTACCACCCTCACCCAGGGGGGCAGGATGCCCACCACTACTACCACCCCCACCCAGGGGGCAGGATGCCCACCACTACTACCACCCTCACCCAGGGGGCAGGATGCCCACCACTACTACCACCCTTAGCCAGGGGGCTGGATGCCTACCACTACTACCACCCTTAGCCAGGGGGCTGGATGCCTACCACTACTACCACCCCCACCCAGGGGGCAGGATGCCTACCACTACTACCACCCTCACCCAGGGGGGCAGGATGCCCACCACTACTACCACCCTCACCCAGGGGGGCAGGATGCCCACCACTACTACCACCCTTAGCCAGGGGGCAGGATGCCCACCACTACTACCACCCTTAGCCAGGGGGCTGGATGCCTACCACCACCCTTAGCCAGGGGGGCTGGATGCCTACCACTACTACCACCCCCACCCAGGGGGCAGGATGCCTACCACTACTACCACCCTCACCCAGGGGGGCAGGATGCCCACCACTACTACCACCCTCACCCAGGGGGGCAGGATGCCCACCACTACTACCACCCTCACCCAGGGGGCAGGATGCCCACCACTACTACCACCCCCACCCAGGGGGCAGGATGCCCACCACTACTACCACCCTCACCCAGGGGGCAGGATGCCCACCACTACTACCACCCTTAGCCAGGGGGCTGGATGCCTACCACTACTACCACCCTTAGCCAGGGGGGCTGGATGCCTACCACTACTACCACCCTCAACCAGGGGGGCAGGATGCCTACCACTACTACCACCCTCACCCAGGGGGGCAGGATGCCCACCACTACTACCACCCTTAGCCAGGGGGGCAGGATGCCCACCACCACTACCACCCTTAGCCAGGGGGGCAGGATGCCTACCACTACTACCACCCTCACCCAGGGGGCAGGATGCCCACCACTACTACCACCCTTAGCCAGGGGGTGCCAGATGCCCACCACTACCACCCTTAGCCAGGGGGCAGGATGCCCACCACTACTACCACCCTTAGCCAGGGGGGCTGGATGCCCTACCACCACCCTTAGCCAGGGGGCTGGATGCCTACCACTACTACCACCCCCACCCAGGGGGCAGGATGCCTACCACTACTACCACCCTCACCCAGGGGGCAGGATGCCCACCACTACTACCACCCTCACCCAGGGGGGCAGGATGCCCACCACTACTACCACCCTTAGCCAGGGGGCAGGATGCCCACCACTACTACCACCCCCACCCAGGGGGCAGGATGCCTACCACTACTACCACCCTCACCCAGGGGGGCAGGATGCCCACCACTACTACCACCCTTAGCCAGGGGGGCAGGATGCCCACCACTACTACCACCCTCACCCAGGGGGCAGGATGCCCACCACTACTACCACCCTTAGCCAGGGGGCAGGATGCCTACCACTACTACCACCCTCACCCAGGGGGGCAGGATGCCCACCACTACTACCACCCCCACCCAGGGGGCAGGATGCCCACCACTACTACCACCCTCACCCAGGGGGCAGGATGCCCACCACTACTACCACCCTTAGCCAGGGGGCTGGATGCCTACCACTACTACCACCCTTAGCCAGGGGGCTGGATGCCTACCACTACTACCACCCTCAACCAGGGGGCAGGATGCCTACCACTACTACCACCCTCACCCAGGGGGCAGGATGCCCACCACTACTACCACCCTTAGCCAGGGGGGCTGGATGCCCACCACCACTACCACCCTTAGCCAGGGGGGCTGGATGCCTACCACTACTACCACCCTCACCCAGGGCGGGCTGGATGCCTACCACCACCCTTAGCCAGGGGGGCTGGATGCCTACCACTACTACCACCCCCACCCAGGGGGCAGGATGCCTACCACTACTACCACCCCCACCCAGGGGGCAGGATGCCCACCACTACTACCACCCTTAGCCAGGGGGGCTGGATGCCTACCACTACTACCACCCCCACTCATAGGATGGACAATGCATGACACAACAAGCACACCACAACCTAGGGAATGCAAGATTAAGACATCCCCCCACCACCATGACAAGCGTGTGAGCAGGCTGTGTCAAATGCCTACAACACCGAACATGACATTGAACATACAATGTGACCCCCTAGCACATGTGCCACACATATATGTGTGTGGCACCCACAATGCAAGCAGCCCATGACCATTGTGGCAATGGGGCCTAAACCCCCATCATCACAGTGACCAAAAGGCAAGTGTGGGGTCCATAGCTGAAGCACATTTTGACCATTGTGGCAATGGGGTCTAAACCCCCATCATCACAGTAACCAAAAGGCAAGTGTGGGGTCCATAGCTGAAGCACATTTTGACCATTGTGGCAATGGGGTCTAAACCCCCATCATCACAGTGACCAAAAGGTAAGTGTGGGGTCCATAGCTGAAGCACAGTTTGACCATTGTGGCAATGGGGTCTAAACCCCCATCATCACAGTGACCAAAAGGCAAGTGTGGGGTCCATAGCTGAAGCACATTTTGACCATTGTGGCAATGGGGTCTACACCCTCATCATCACAGTGACCAAAAGGTAATTGTTGACAAAGAAAGAGCTGCAACTGCCAAACTGCATGGATCATTCCTGGTCACAGAACCAAAAACTCATCTGTGGCAAAGTAGTGTATGTGTCCCATTGCAACATAAATTGGGGGAGCCAAATACTGCAGTGCAAATGAAACATTCCTTTGGCCATGTGCAGACAAACAACACCCATGGTGGCTGAGACCGTCAACAGTCATCAATGACACAATGACAGAAGTGACCATCAGAATGCAGAACCACATATTTGCACCAATGGGCACACAAATGCAGATACCCTGTGGAGACAGCAGATGTGAGGTGAACAGATACCATACCATGGCAGCAATGGGACACACAAACCATGATCACTGTGCTGACCGATGACCTAGGAGTCCCAGGGACAGCAGGGGAAACACACCAAACAACATACAGCCAATGGCACACCCAAGATATGCCAATGCAGTGGTGCAGATGCACAAACACAAACAGGCAGACCAACACTGTCATCATACACAGCAGGTGAGGGGTGGGGGTGCCATTGTCCCCAGGCAACAACACAACACATGAGGAGAGCTGAATACCAATCATACAGATGTGCATACACTGCCACACTAAGGTAACTCATGGATCCAAATCCCCTATGTGGGCAAGCAGGCATTGACAGGTGAGAGGGAGCACAAAACACACATGTCACACAGGCACGTAGGAACAACAACTGACACAGCAAGTCACAGACACACCACAGCACCACCCCCAGGGCCCCCACAATGTGGTGACCCTGGGCTGAAGAAAAATACCACTGTGATGACAAAGCTAAATGTCGTTCACACTGTGAACCACAGTCAGGTGTCCTGAGCAACTAACTACCATCACACCTACACAAGCACAAATCAATCAGCATGGCCAGTAAGCCAAGGCCAACATGGAGGCAGGGGACTAGCCGGGCAACAACTCTCATCTGCACACACTCAACACCACACCCCTCGACCTCCAACAATGTGCAGCAGTGAAGTACACATGCACTGGTGACATTGCACATGCACCCATTACTATTCCAGGGTGGTGGGTGGGAACCAAGGTGTAGAAACACATCACACATGGACACTCAACAAGACTCCTGAATGTCTGACACACTGCACACTACGCTGTACATGGACATGACGGCAATACCACACCGACCAATGGGATCCCAGCCACAGTCACACACCAATGAAGAAGCCAAGGTCACCCACAAAGAACACACATAGACAACAACCAACATTGCAGCCCGGACCCTAAGGAGTGCCAGCAGTCACACACACAACGTGTCACAATCACTGAAAGATAACACAAACTGGAAATCACATGACAGGGGCAAACAACAAGTGCCAAAGGGAAACCTGACTGTGACCCATCTGCGTCAGCACACAAACTCTGCCCTGACAGCAAACACACCTATGGGTGACACCCTGATGACCAGTAATGTGCCATGCACCCACATCACAGAGAACACAGGGAGAAGACTTTGGGGGAACATAGCTCAAGTCAGCAAGCATCACAAACAGGTACAACACTAGGGATCACAGCATGCGCAGATGAATGGAAGTGAACACACAGACATGCACATACAACACACACCTTGGGCGCAGGCAATGTCACACGTGTACACACTGCCATGAGGGGACTCCACTCCTGTGTGAGGAAAGCTGTGCCATATGTTGCCTCAGTAGGGTTCCCATCATGTCAGCTGAGCACTTGGTCACACAATCAACAATTAGCACCAAATGAGGGCTCCCATCACATCAGCCTGGTCATGGATGTGCCAACGGAATCATCAGCACAGATCCAAC
This sequence comes from Calotriton arnoldi, assembly GCA_963921515.1. Lineage (NCBI taxonomy): Eukaryota > Metazoa > Chordata > Amphibia > Caudata > Salamandridae > Calotriton > Calotriton arnoldi. The sequence continues at coordinate 7,295 of CAWUFW010010232.1, read as the reverse complement.
ACACTTGTATAGCAATGTTGCACTGACTACACGGATGAGTCCCTCCCCATTGATGCCCAAACCTGCATGTCCACTGGAGATGGCAACACGGTCAGGGAAGTAGACAAATGCAACGATGGCAGGCACAACAGATGTGCAGGGGTGGAAGCCACAGATGTGAAATTGCCAATGTAAGTAGGAAACCCATTGCCAAATACTGAACACATGACACCCTCAGATGCTGCTATTGATGACATGGATACACCACATGATAGGACACATTCCCCCTGGACCACATGGGTTCCTGCACAGTAACACTTCATAATCATGAGACCAGATATCACCATCACTGCAGCAAGGGCATGGTTAGCTGCACCAACAACATGTACATCTGAAGCATGAGCACTAGAGAAAAGAAAGTTGCTTTATTCAGCATATGTGTTGAGGCCAAACGAAGTCCTGAAAAAGAGCAAAGGCCAATGGCCAGTCCATTGTCAAAGTTCAAACAGGGTGACACTGGCAGATGTCACCCTACGCATGCCTGCACAATACCAGGGACAATCCACTAGGAGGGGCAACCGGGGGCAGGCCAGGCACCGCAGGGACAGGATCAGGGCTCACCAGGGGAGTCAGGGAAGGGGTGGTGGGTGCTGGAGAGCCACTGACAACTGCAGTGGAGGTGTCTGACATGGTGTGTGCCGGCACAACTGGGGGGCATGACACAGATGTCGTGGGTGCCGGCACAACTGCAGTGGACCCTGCAGATGGGGTGGACAGGTCCGCCACTGCAGTGCCCAAGTCAGACAGGGCGGTAGTGGACTCCACTGCAGTGCCTACCTCCAGGGGAGGAGAATGGGGAACAGGCAAGGTGGGTTGGACAGAGGGGGGACACCCTCACCACATCAGTGGCACAGACAAGCGCAGCGGGGGTGTGGTGCTGGGAGAGCAAGTGGCAGGGGGAGAAGGCCGGAGCATCTTGGGGATGGTATATCTGTGGGTGGGGGAACCTGGGGCAGGGTGTGGTGGGGGCACCTGTGCAGTGGGGGCCTGAGGGATGGAGGACGGAGACCTTGTGCCTGAGCTGCAGGGCGGTGGCGGGGTCTTGCTCTTAGCACTCCGGGGGACTTGCGGGTGGGGGCCTCAGTCCGTCTGCGCCTGGGGGAGGGTGTCCGGGGGCGAGGGGCACTCTGCTCCGTGTGGGTGGGCTTCCTCTTCCCCCGGGATGCTGGAGCAGCTTCATCGGTGGGGAAGAGGCCGAGGTCACAGAGGAAGAGCTGCTGTGACTTTGGGGTTGCAGGTGAGGCAAGGGAGGGTGCTTTGGAGGGAGAGGGAACTGAGGACTGCGCAGTGCATGTGGATGCGTGTGTGTGTTCCAGGGCCCCATCCCCTGTGAGTCTGGCTTCAGTCCCCTGAATGTGCTTGCGTGTGCGTTTTGTCATTGGCGTGTGTGTCAGTGTGCTGGATGTGTGTGTGCTGGTGTGTGCCAGTGTGTGTGTGCCTGGGATGGGTAAGGTGCTGGGGAGTGTGGATGGAGCAGAGGCAGGAGGGGTGAGGGACCGTTTGAGGAGGGACACTGCTGCCGTCAGGGAGGAGTCCATGGACCTATTGCCCCTCTGTAGGTCAGACATGCCCGATGAGATGCCCTCCATGAACGACACCAGCTGAGTCAACAGCGCGGTGTGCGCATGGAGGACACTCAGCATGGCTGTCTGCCCTACATGGAGCTGGCGAAGGAGGTACACAGACTCCTCACTCAGGGCAGCAGGGGACACAGGGGCAGGGGGTGCGGTGCCTGGCCCAAAGGAGACACGCTCCCGGACATGGGAGCCTCCACGGACCTGGGGAATGGGAGCCGATGGGAGGGCGGTGGTGGTGCTGGTGGTGGCGGGGACAGCAACACTAGCTGGGGTGTGGTGGCTGCTGACACCCGCCTCCACAAGGGAGTCATCCTCCGAGTTGCTCTGGTCCTCAGCTGAGGTGGATGCTGCTGAGGACTCCTCGGTGTGGCTCCCCTCGCCCTCCGTGCCACTGGGTCCCTCCGACCACTCCTCGGCTGCTGACCCAGTCTGGCTCTCCGGCTCCTCCTGGTCCGTGGAGCTGTCCCCTTCCGTGGCCGTGGATGTATCTGCAAACAATGGGGAAACAGACAGACATCAGTCACCTGCACATAACGCACACACCACTGTGAGCACAGCACATCACAGAGCAAGCCCTGGCATCATTAGTTGTACATTGCTAAAAGTGCACTAATTGAACAGGAGAAGTCAATTGTCAGTCTGATGCCAAGCATGGCACTCACATCCCACATGGCCTTGCACCCATCTGTCTGGTGTCTGTTGGATTGCAACACCCCAGTGTTGACACATGCACCAAGTACACAGTAGTTGGACAGTGCAGAGGACACGGTGTGGACACATCACAGCTCTTGCCACTGAGTCAGTACAGGTTTACGGATGTAAGGGATGCCCAGAGTCAAATAGGAAATGCATGTGATGCATACCAGCGACAGACACCATGATGCACCCATGTCCTGATAGCCAGCGCCACTATGGTGTGCATGTAGCACATGTCACTCCCCTGCAGGATCACCAATCAGTAGACACATGCCATGGCGGAGGCATGACTGCAAAGTCATACATCACTGTCTCAGTGATGTATGACTTTGCAGCCAGACAACAACACTCTGCACTGTGTCACAATAGTAGGTCATGGGGAATGCAAGTCCTGGAGCTGCACAAGTGCACATGTACATCCCCCCACAACACATCCTCTTAACCCTCATCTGTCCAGGTCATACCTATTGGACATATGGGAGACCTGTGACACTACCCTCTGAACCTGAGCCCCTCACACTCTGCTGTGCATGGGGAACAGCTGCCTGAACTTCACATTTACATGCCCCAGTCTGCATGGGCAGCTGATCAGACACCTATGTGTCACACAAGTATCGTCTCCTATGGTCACATCTCCAGTGGCATGCTGAGCCCCTACCAAGAAACTCCACAGCAGTCCTGGCGACTAATCCACAGCACACTGACACAGAGGCAGACACCTGAGGGGCAAATCACTGTGCACAATGTGTCCTCTGATACACGGGAGTGGGAGTACAGAGTGTATTGTATGGCCTGGAGTAGGCATGACTGTCCAGCCCCACATGAATGAGGGATGAGCCCTGGACTGTAGGCAGCTGGCTAAGTATGTGTGACACACGTCATATACATACTCCTGGGGCCCAAACATTGTTCCCACCCGCAGCATGGGTGTGTGGCAGGTACCCCAGCCACATGTGGTGGATCAGCTCAGCAATTGGACCACAGATCAAAGTAACACGCTGAATACATGTCAGAATACAGGCATTGTGTAAGCAATGGACCCACCCATGATGCCCACCACAGAGTCAGGGAAACAGATGCTGTCTCCCACCTTGAGTCAAGCAAACTGCAAGGACACAGTCCTAAGTGACAGAATTCCCTGCATGTAAGGGCCACACCTGGGTATCAGATGAGGAGTGGGCAGTGCACAATAGAGGGACATGGCTCCTGGACAACATGACTGCTGTACTGTGGCAGTTCAACCTGGCCCGAGGAGGGCACATAACATGTTAGACAGAGTACACAGTGCAGTCTTTGACTCACCCCCTCCTTGCTGCTCTCTGGCCTTCAGCTGCCCATCCAGGTCTGGAAAGACCACCGCCAGGATCCTGAGCATGTGGGGGGTCAGGGTCCGTGTTCCGCCCCTCCTGCGAGGAGGCGACAGCTTCAGCTGGACCCGTGCAATCCTCCGGGTCCAGCCCCGAAGGTCCTGCCACCTCTTTTGGCAGTTGCGGATCCGGCGCTTGTAGACCCCCACGGACCGGACAGCCCGGACGATGTCCTTCCAGATCTCATGCTTCCGATGGGCAGAAGCCTGTCAGGATGACAAAGTGATAAGGACATTACTACACATGCAACATATCCGTGCATGACACAGTTGCATATACATGTCGCAATCACAGGGGCACATGGTGTAGCCAGGCAGTGCACGGCTGCCCATGGACAGTTTTCCAGAAGTCACTACATGGTATCATAGCATGGGGAGTAAAACCCTGTTCAGAAGCACTGTCACTGCACCATACCTGTCCAGTGCAAGTCACTACACACTATGGGGGGTGACAACTACTCAGTGAGCCTGCTAGCCAGTGGTGTGCTGACTCTCAGCCTTGCTAGTCAGACAAAATGCACATTCAGAAAGGCAGTGCACAGAACACTCACCTGCTCCCCTGGTGTCCCATACAGCTTGCTGTACTGTGGAAGTAGGCTGTCCAGCAGGGCCTGGTTCTCTTCAAGGCTGAAGGCTGGGGCTCTCTCCACAGTACGTGCCATTGCAGGGTCCAGAGGGGCAGAGACAGCAGCAGTGCAGTGGCAGATGTCGTCCTGGAGCATGTAGTGCAGGCAAGTGGGCTCTCAGGGGAACATGCAGCAATATATATGTGCTGGAGAGGCAGATACTGTCCCTTGTGTCCAAAGTGATAGGTCCAAGTCGTTTGCATCTTCTGAATCTGGCCAATCCATGGAATAGCAGCACCAAAACACGCCCACAGCATCCTTCAAATCTTCAACTTCATGACATACATGATTTTGCAACATTGTTGTGGGTGACCAACTGATTTTCCAGCAACCGACTCGTTCGAATATTCAAAAACGCGTCCGTTGCCAGGCAAGCCCATTGTCAATGGGTGCGCACCGATCGGTCCATTGCTGTTCAACGCGCACAGGGGTACAACGCGTACCCGCACACATTGAATGCAATGGGCCGGCCGGAGGCACCGATCGGTCCATTGCTGTTCAACGCGCACAGGGGCACAACGCGTACCCGCACACATTGAATGCAATGGGCCGGCCGGAGGCACCGATCGGTCCATTGCAGTACAACGCATCACTGTACATGTGACTGGCATATGTCAGCATGCCTGTCTCAGATGGACATATGCCAGCCACAGATAGCTCCCAGGGAGTGAGGGGCACACCTACATCACGACAGCCTGTCCAAACCTTATCATAAGGCATGTAAGGCTGCATTTCCTATTGTGTGTATGTTGGTGTACATGTTGTCCTGTGGGTGTCACCTGTGGGCAGCCACCCCCAGGCTGTGCACGTGTTCATGGGGACAGGATCATGGGTGTTACGTGTACGTGACCACTGTGATGTGCAACTGTTCATATCTGTGCATGTGCCATGGTCACATTTCACAGTGGTGTTTGTGTATGTCATGTCACATACCCCGTGAGTCCCATGTGGGACGGTATGTTTGAGCTAGGGTGTCCCAGTGGCACAATAGTGATGGCCCTCCACAGTCTTTGTGCATGTAGTGTTTACAATGTCTCTGATTTCATGTGCACAATGGGAGACAGTCTCCACATCCACGTTGTGTGTGCATGGACTCTGATGTTGTGCGTGTGTGTCACAGACGTCCATGGCTCTCCTGCCATGGCAAGTGTGGCCACTACCTGTGGGGGTCATGTTTGTTTTGTTGTGGTGTACACATGATACTCCAGGTGATGCCAGTGTCCATGTGGCATTACAGGGTCCCTGGGAATGTGCCTGTCGTTGAGCTGTGGTGCCTGGGGCACATCTGTCCTCACATGTCACTGGGGGTGACTGTGACACAGCATCATGATATCCAATGGGCCAAACAGGGACAAATTGATGCCACCTGTAGGACCGTGTTGACAGATGTTGGCCATGTATGTACCATAAATGTCGTTCCGGTACTGCACACTTCATGTAGTTGTGCCTCATGATGATGTATGTTGGGATCTTGAGTGTGTTCAATGCCGCATATGTGGGGTGACTGACGATCTTGCTTACTTCTCCTCTGCACTGCAGGGCTCCTGCTGTCCATCGGCCATTCCCAGACCTGGCAACGATGGTGGAACGGGACAGCATCCGACGGTACCGCTTCACCAGGCAGCTGATTGAGGATTTGGCAGTGCAGTTGTCCCCACATTTGCAGCCTGGCCGGCCGTATCCTACAGCGCTGACCCCCAAGGTGAAGGTGATGGCAGCCCTTCTTTGCCACCGGTACCTTCCAACATACTGTGGCGTCTGCTGGTGGGATGTCACAGACCATGTTCAGCCGTGTGCTCCGCGATGTTTTGGCGGCAATGTTGCTCTTCCTGAACCGGTACATCTATTTCCCTAGACTGCGACGACTCACTGACGTGAAGAGTGACTTTTATGCCCTGGGGAGGATGCCGCATGTCATTGGCTCCATTGATGGGACACATGTGGCTTTGGTACCACCACAGGCCCAGGAGCAGGCCTACAGGAACCGCAAGCACTACCACTCGGTCAATGCACTGGTGGTGTGTCTTGCAGACATGACCATCACACACGTGTGTGCCCATTTCCCTGGTTCAGCACACGATGCCTTTGTGATGAGGAGTAGTCGCATCCCCAGGTTGATGGCACAGATGCAGAACCAGCGTGCCTGGCTTGTCGGTGTGTACTGACTTTGTGCCATTGTGTGTGATCTGATCTGTAGTATTCCGCCCACTTTTCCAAGTCAGCTGATGTGCACTTGTCTGTCCGTAGGTGACTCGGGATACCCCAACATGCCGTGGTTGCTGACACCCCTCAGGAACCCTGTGACACCTGCCCAGATGCGCTACAATGAGGCACATGGTCGGACCAGGAGAGTGATTGAGCGGACCTTTGGTCTCCTGAAGAGCCGCTTCCGCTGCCTGGACAAGACCGGAGGGTCCCTCCCATATGCCCCTGCGAAAGTGTGCAAGATTATCATCGTCTGCTGCATGCTCCACAACCTGGCAGTGCGGAAGGAGTTGCCTCTCATCCAGGATGACGATGACCAACATCCGCCACCTGTGGAGGATCCTGGCCTGGACCACGATGCAAGTGACGATGATGATGATGATGGTGATGGTGATGTCCGCACACAGCTCATCACCAACTTCTTTAGCTGAATGTGAGTATCCTGAGGTGTCATGTGAATGATGTGAGTTGGCATGATGTGTGGGTGGTGCTCTGGTGCTGTTGGAGTGTGTCCATGGGCTACTTGACAGGATGTGTGTTGCGATGTGTGGTGACGGGTGGGCTGTACTCCCCAACAGTGTTGACATGCTAACTTGGTTCTGGGTGGGTATCTTGTAACATGTATTGTGCATGAGTTTTGCTGTTCTGTCCTGTACTGCATTGCTTTTGACTGTGTGTCATTTCTGTCCTTCACAGGGTACTTTCAGATTCGTTTGGTCAACTGTGTCCACCGACGACGTGATTGCACATCCAGGCTGGTAGCTGTTGTGTCCCTACAGGTGATGT